>JBAJHW010000001.1:320516484-321126484 GCA_037013535.1 Intellagama lesueurii | reverse complement strand
TCCAAATTGTCTAGAAAAAGGGAAAAACACCTTGCCTTACTTTGCATGACCACATAGAAGTCTGCCCCAGGCTGATGCATTTTTTTCTATATTTCACCCTGGCACTTAAATCATTCCTATGGTTAACACAGAAATGTTTAATTATCCTGAGAAGGGGGGGGGGGGAACGACATGCATCACACATCCCCTTTCTCCCACACCCTTCTCTACCATTAACACCACCCTCTTACCTTCCCCTTTCACTGGCATTCAAATCCCTTCTCTCTTCTTTTTTTAAATGTTTAGCAAGATAATACTGCGGAACTGACAAGACACAAAAAACATTTGAATCAGTGCTGTATCATTTTTGTGCTAAGTTCAGCATTCGAGTACTAAACTAAGAGGGGAAAAAGTTTTTAAAGCAATTTACAAGTTGCACTGCAGTTACCAGTGCCAGTAGAAGGCAGGCAAAAGGAGTAGGATTCATTCCCATGCCAATCCCTGCTCTGTGCATCATTAAGGATGTCACATGACTAACAAAAGTCTCGAAGGACCAATGCAGGCAATCACAGAAGCCAAAAGCAAGATAAAATAACGAATCTGGAAATTTCACCTCTCTCAGTCTCTCTCTCTCTCTGCTGGCTGAAAAAAAACACCAAAACACCTCATTCTCATGCCAAAATATAGGATCTCCCTGCGATTAGTGCTTCTGTCATGTAGTAAATTGAATAAATGTGAAAAGGAACAGGGAGAAACACAGCAGAAACAGTGGGACAAACATTGGTTGCTTCCTTTGCAGAGATTCTACCCCCTCCCCAATCAGAATTTTCCCTTGTTATTTGCGCACAAAGCAAGGTTTTTCCTGAACTAAATTTTTGTCCAGTGGACTGCTCTGTATAAACTTTGATGTCCTAACATTCCTCTCAGCTGAACTCTGCTAAGACTCAGAATTCAGTACTTTATTTTATATTTTCACACTGATCTTCTCATTAGAATTTTCTTCAGACTATTTTCCCATCAGACTATTTTCTCAATGAAATGGCCAATATAGGAATCAAATCGACTACATAATTGGAAGCGGGATATGGAGAAGCTGTATTCTCTCTGCCGAAACAAAACCAGGAGCAGATTGCGTTACTGATCATGAACTGCTAATATCAAACATTAGAATAAAACCTAAGAAGAGCACTAAAATAACCCTAGTGCCAAAACATAATTTTAACAACATTTCTGATGAGTAAAGAATACATAAACTCAATTGACTGCAAACTAGAAGAACTGTCGATTGAAACTAGAAGAACTGTCGATTGAAACTATTAGCGAAGAAAGCAAAAAGATAATTCCTGTAGTAAAAAGAAAAGAAAAACCTAGATGGATGATAGAAGAAAAAATCAGCCATGATTGACTGCATCCAGTTATGCAAACCTTTCAGAATTCTGGGTTTACTTAGGGTCCAGTGGGGCCACTGCATCTGTTTCTACTTCTATAAAAGAAGATAGGATAAGGGAAATCTTCCAAGCAGGTTTTTGAGCAGTGCAGATGCCTAACTGGATTTAGATAAGCACAAACAGAAGAAAAGAAACAATTTCTATAGTATTTGCTGCATATTGCTTCACCAAAACTAGTACTAAGCAATACAATTAGCTAAAGCAATATAAAAGGAAGGAACCTCCATGACAAATATTCAGCGCTTACTCAGTAACTATGGAGAATCCACATGTGTCCCCTTACAACATGACTGTGATGTTGGGAGAATGGATTTTCCTGAACTAAAAAGTTGTATTTTCTTATTTTTGTCACAATTCCAATGACCAAGTGATTTTCACAGGAACATTATGAATACATTTACATGTAATTTTAAAACATGATTTAGCATTATGAGGATGAATCTAGGTAAGCCTCAGACTCATAAACTCACAACTCTCATTTTCTGGTGTGGCTGTGATATGTTTTTGCTACTGCTGTCAACTAATTGCAGTTTAGAAGTCAGTACTTGGACAAACTACATTTCACTGTCACTGTGGTTTATTTTAAAAAGCCAGCCTCAAACTATGATTTATTAAGAGGTCTTGTTTATCTAATGTCCTGGAATAGTAGAATTCTCCTTCTCATGTCATTTTCTGTTTTGTCATTTTCTTTATAAAAATAACACATCAAATCAGAAGTGTATTGACTCTTCAGAGATTGACATCATCCCTATCACATCATAGATTTTTTCTTCTTTTAATTTTTGAACATCAACATGGTGCATGCCACTGCTGTACCACTATCCATTTTTTTGTGATCCATTTTCGAAATTTGCAAGCTTACTTCTAAACATGGGAGTATGCATTTACCTTTTCTGAAAATAAGGAATGCATCTCTCCCACCCACAGCTGCCTCTCCCTGAAAAGATACTGTTGGAACTATCTACTCAACTGCTAGTATAATGACTGAAAATATCTTTCCCCAACAATATGGCAAAAAATCCTACATTAATTGTGAATTATGAAACCTACAACTAACATGAAAACACTAATTTCTTCTGCTGCTGTCATTTACTAGAATCAATATCATCCTTCCTGTCTTTATTCAGCAGAGAAAACAAAGCTAATCCCAATTTCTAAAGAGCCAGCTAATAAAGGAGTCAAGGGATCATTAGTCTAATTAACTCATTCCTGTTTTCAGTTTACATTTCATTATGCCATTACACTCTCTGAAATGCCAGTTTTTATATTCCATGTAAACCTGCTTAACATATGGATATTAAATAAATCACAGCATATATTATGTACGTATTGAGATAATGAATGCTATCTCAAATTTAAGCAAATTGTCTTCATTCAATACTAAATTTAAGCAAATCATACTTAATGTACAAATTATTGTTTAAATATTAGTATGATGGTTTTTCACAGCTTTGACAAAAATCTTGGTTTCCAAAAAGATTACTCTTGTCTGCAAAATTGAGTATGCACCTTAGTATTACCTTGTGACATGGGCTGAAACAAAAGAGGTAATGGTTGTTGTGGGTTTTTTGGGCTCTTTGGCCGTGTTCTGAAGGTTGTTCTTCCTAACGTTTCGCCAGTCTATGTGGCCAGCATCTTCAGAGGACAGGAGTCAGAACTCTGTCTGTGCTCTGGTGCAGTTTGTTTGGATAGTTGAGTATTTATAGCTGTGGGATCAGCTTTTGTCCTTTTCAGGAGATGGGTGATTGTGGTGATCAGCGTGTTTTTTGTTGTGGGTGTATTGTTGTGATAAGAGGGAGAGATTATCTGTCACTGTGATTGGTGGGTGTCGTTAGCTGGTCTTTTGTGCGCAGTGATCACCGGTCCTTGTAGCTGGGTAGAGTTTGTTGACCTTTTGCAGGCTGTATTTTTCAGTGCTGGTGTTGTCCAGTACTTCAGTATTTTGAAATAGAATTTCATGTCCAGCTTGTTTTAGGGCATGTTCAGCTACTGCCGATTTTTCCGGTTGTTTTAGTCTGCAGTGTCTCTCATGTTCTTTGATTCTGGTGTGGATGCTGTGTTTTGTGGTTCCATGCCCTAAAACAAGCTGGACATGAAATTCTATTTCAAAATACTGAAGTACTGGACAACACCAGCAATCATTATGTTAGACTGCACAGGGAAGCCATTGAAATCCACAAACACCAGCAGAGCTTCAACAAAAAAGAAGAAAGTTTAAAACTCAACAAAACCTGGCTCCCAGCACTGAAAAATGCAGCCTGCAAAAGGTCAATGAACTCTACCCAGCTACAAGGACCGGTGATCACTGCACACAAAAGACCAGCTAACGACACCCATCAATCACAGTGACAGATAATCTCTCCCTCTTATCACAACAATACACCCACAACAAAAAACACGCTGATCACCACAATCACCCATCTCCTGAAAAGGACAAAAGCTGATCCCACAGCTATAAATACTCAACTATCCAAACAAACTGCACCAGAGCACAGACAGAGTTCTGACTCCTGTCCTCTGAAGATGCCGGCCACAGAGACTGGTGAAACGTTAGGAAGAACAACCTTCAGAACACGGCCAAAGAGCCCGAAAAACCCACAACAACCATCAGATCCTGGCCGTGAAAGCCTTCGAGAATACAAAAAGAGGTAATATCTATTAGGAAAATTGACATTATCTTTTGCTATTGCAACAGATCTAACATTCTCTATAGAAGGCCTTTAAATATGAAATATTCATCTACATAGTTTTGCTTCTCAGAATTACAGAAAATGCACTGGTTCCATCTATTTTCCAAGAGTACTATACATGTGTAAACTTGATTCCTTTGAGTCTGTAGCACAGAATAACATATATAGTTGTTGTATATCAATAAAAAAAGCAGCTTAAGTTGTGAATTACTTCAGCCTCAGATTTTTACAGAAAAGATTTCTATGGTTTTTTTTAAATGCTTTCAGTACTATGAAGTGTAAGAAGTCTGAAGAAACACAGAAAAAGATGTACCGTGTGATTAGACCAACATATTTCTGGATTAACACTCCAAGATGGATGTGAGTGGGTAGTTTTTTTCCCCTGTCCCAGGATGGGACAGGGTTGGTGTTCAGTGGGAGGGGGGGTTCCATGTGACCTGAAAAAATAAGTCTCAGTGAGAACAGAACCATAGCGGAAGTACCTCATATATCGTGACTAACATTGCACTTATTGCTTTGAGTCCAGTGACTTTCAGTACCCTAGGTGCATACTTCCTCTGAATGGCTAAAGAACCAATGTCCTGCTTGCGGGATCCCCTGAGTCAACAAACTAGCATTTTGTGAACAGAATGGTGAGCCAGATGCTCTGATTTATAGATGTGTACATTTTTCTTTTTGGATTATAGCTCCCAATCCAAAAACATACATCATACCTCTAATTAGACCCTACAAGGCTTTTCATATATTCTTACACATTTATATACTACATGCAAGAGCATTTTAAAGAAGATTACTCTTCTCTATTTGCCATTAGCTGGCTGGATAATTCAGTGAGTTAGGTGTATGGCTGTGAAACCTGAAGCTGGCATTTCAATTCCCCACTGTACATCCCAGAATATCCATCCTGTGTGGTCTTGGGCAAGCCACACAGTCCCAGGATTTCACGAGAAGAAGGGAATGGTAAATCACTCCTGAGTATTCTCTACCTGAAAAACCCTGAAAACAGTTGCCATATGTCAGAAGTAACTTGATGGCACATGATTATTATTTGTCACTAGAAGCAATATTCAGCCATTATGTTGTAACAAGACAAAGCATATTGTAATGTGCCATTAAGTGTCTGGAATATTAAAGAATACATACTTATTTTAAAAATAGCACACATTGTTGAATGCTTATTATCTCTTTGGAGCTACTTTAAAGCAATGGTTTAACAAAACAAATATGGTATGTAATTGTTTAAGCTGCACTTTTTAGGAATGCAGAACATGATTCTTTCTTTAAATGTTATCTTTTCTTTCTATCCCCACACTCCATTTGTTCCCTTCCTAGAAAAAGAACAAAGTGATAGGTGATATACCTGATTGTTTATAGGAAATATCATGAAAAAATACTTTTGGGGGAGAGGGCTTTCAGGAAAAACTGAAATGTTAAAGAAAAATCAAATGCTAAGCCCAGAGCTCTGGCACCATAAACCTAACAAGTTGCTGAACGCCAGAGCCCAAGGGAGTTCTGGTGTTCTCACCATGAAGATTAGACAGGAGCACTCACGCAGGACACAGAGGGAATATGATGGGACAAGAAGGGAGCAGTCCCAGCATACCCTGTTGAAATGTCAGTCAGGCACTATGCCTCCACCACCTTTCACAGAGCTAAACATCTCTTTATGTCAGAACAAATTGGGAGATCCTGAGATCTCCCCCTCCCTCTTCTCTTCCTTGACTTCAATGCAATGAGCACATGGAATGAGAAAGACAGAGAGAGGGATGGGGGATGGGGAAGGAAGCAGAAAGAAAAGAAGAGAGTATGAAGAGACAGTTCAGTTTGCAGGAAAGCCCTGTGACACACTACAAGACTGAATACTGATATTGGCAATTCTTACAAGCTTATTGGAGTAGTTGTAGTAACAACAGGAGGTACCGGTCTTATCCCAACTGCACTGGAGTACTTCTTTTTCAAATGTTTAAGAACCTTCGTCACAAATGTGTTCATTCATATTAAAAGCCATAAATGCAAAGATATAATAATAATTATCTGTGTAATAACATCTCACTTCTCTGCTTGTCATATGGAAGGTGGAGCAAGATTGTTCTCTGTTGCTCTAGGGGGTAGGACCCCAAAGCAATGGATTCAAATTAAAAGAAAGGAGATGTCAACTATACTAACAATAAGAGGTCCATCTCTGGAGGATTTTAAACAGAGGTTAGATGGTCAATCAATTTTTTTTATTCAAATCTATTATTTATGATGAAGAACTGCATGAATTTGCTGTAGATGGACTAAGTCATATAATAGGATTCAGTCTAATTAAGATTTGTTCCCAGTCTCAGTTCTCCGTGCATGCTGGCAAAAGTAAAGGAGAAGGCAAAATATTGTGGCAATTTATAGACTAACAGATTTACTTCAACTTGATCTTTCATGTAACAAAAAGCAGCCACTTCTTCAGACACAAGAACCGCAAATACTATGCCCTTTATACTTATCTCAGTGGTGGTAGGAGTCATGATCTGGTGAGGATATAGTCAGTCAACAGACAAAGGGACAGTGCATCATTAAAACAAGGAGATTATCAAAATCTAAATTACTTGAATTTGCAGACGACATGTAAATTACTTGAAACTGCAGGCCAGATGCAAGAGAGATCTGTTAGTCACAGAAATGTCAGAAGTTGTAGGGCAGAGGTCAGAATAAATTCTTATTGTAGTAGTTCTAAACCATTTGGCAATACAACACATCTGGGCACTATGGACTGAGTCATTCTGAATGAGTGGGAATGGGGTGGCAGACCATCTGCCAGTTGTAAATATCTGCTGGCTAGTACTGAGCAGGGCAAGGGAGGTGGAGGAATACTTGTTTGGCAGTGTGGATCTGTTGGATTTCTGTTTGTTTTGAAACTTCCCTCTCTTCATTTATCCCATTTAAACTGCATTGTATGCAGGTTGTAGTTGATTGAAGACAGAAATTTACACATAAATGATCTGTCAAAACTGTAGATGATCGGTTTGTTTTAAAATGTTATTCTATAAAGAAATGATTTCTTCCTTAAGTTTTCTTATACACAAATTTTAAATGAAATCAAATTAATAAAAAAGTTTCTTTTTACGTTAGCAGATGGATTGGGTTTTTTTTTTCCAATCAACTAGGAAATTGTTATATACCTGTATACCTCATTTAGTCAGTGGCCATTGACACCATGCAAAAACAAGAACATCATATAATAAACTATGCATTAGTCCTGGTATTCCTAAAAAGAAGGGAGTCTTCTTAAGCAAACAAAATGCCATTGATTTTTGCAGGTGTTTAAAAAAGATAAGGTGACAGGAGGACTTATATTCTAAATTTGGTGGTCGCAAAAATTAATTTGAATATGTTAAAAAATCTGAAGTCTTCTAAAATGGCTGCATAAGGGAAAAGGCAAAGATGCAAATAATATTCTTTATATTATTTGGAGATATGAAATTAAAACGTTTAAGAATTCAAACAGTCATGCTGCGGCAAAACAGCATTTCATTTAAATATATTATTTGGGAACCACAAAAACAGATGTTATGCTTATTTAGTTGACTATTATTAAACAGGAAAGTATTTAAGCTCTTCCAGATGTAACTACACCCAGGAATAGGAAACAATGTACAGTCAATGAATAGGTGGAAGATACTAAAGCTATAATTAAAATACAGGTAATTAAAAGATGACCTATATTACACTACTGGAGAAATGCCCCATTGGTTACTTGCACAGTCACTCAGTGTAAAGGGTAGGCACTCAAATTGTGGTCTTTTGGGTGTCAGATGAAGATTTTATTTAGTCTCTCAATTTTTTAAAAAAACACTTTTTAGTCTTTCTGTTTTTAAAAAAATGCTTAGTGCTTTTTTAGATCTTTGAAATGCTGTTACAGCTGGCTGGATATTTCAGTCAGTTGGGTACCATTTGTGAAGCCAGAGAACATAGAACTGTCCCTCGTAGGAGGAGAGCCGACCAGTGTGGCCTTGGGCAGTCTGCACAATATCAGAGCACCCCCAGAATAAGGGAATGGTGAACCACCTCTGAGTATTCTCTAACTAGAAAACTGTGAGAAAGTATCGACTTGATAGCACGTAATTATTATTATTAATCTTTTATTCTCTCTTATTGGCTTTATTAAGTGGCCACTTTAATTTCTGATGTCTAAATTGGATTTGTTTTATGTTTTATTAAACTTTATTTTTTTTACTTCTGCCTTTGCTTTGAACCATCCAGAGAGATTTTCAGATAAATGTAGCAATTTTTTTTAAAAAAAACCTGTCATTAATATGCAACAAAAACTTAAAATTGGCTTTGGGAATGTACATTGTACAGTGCTATCTGTGCTTGGTTCTGCTGTTACTCAGTGGATTGTGGACTTTTTACTCATGCACCCATTAAAAAAGCTAGAAGCATTTTAAATCGGGATTTCTCCCAGGATGCAATGAATTTCTTGGATTGAGCAGGTGACCAGTGAAGAAATACTAATAAATAAAGACCAAGAAATCATAAAACAAAAAATGTGGAAAGCTAGAATATTTTGGTTCAATAAAGAGAAATGAAAATTCTGTTTATCATGGCTGATGATTGGAAGTGAAATAAATAAATAGGAGACACACTAGAAAGAGAAGAATATGTTGACTGAAAAACCTTGGAGACTGGTTGGGATACAAAACAACATTGTCTGCAGTTCCCACATCCAAATTCAGAATAGCTCCGATGACATTAGCCTCTGGCAGGGAAGGAACAACAAGAAGATGAATTAATTCCTTTGTAGGTTTCACAGATATTGGCCTATCGTTTAAGCCCTTTATTAGCAAATTAAAAAAATGGTCTACAATTGTTCTGCGTTCACCCATAATTCCCTCTTTGGGAGATACAGTTGAGTGTACCAAATATTACCATATTTTAGAGTGAATGGCATAAAACTAAGCAACTATCAGGAAAATTTTCTCAATTACAGGACTGAGGTTATTTTAATTGGATGAAAAAAATGGAGAGCAGCCCAATCTACATAATCACTAAAGTGGAGTTTGAAATTTAATCTAATTTAGATGCAGCTCACATAGTCTTTTTTTTCCCACTGCACAATTGTTGGATCATAAAAGATATTGCAGACCATGAAATAACACAAAATGTGGATGGCTTTAAATAACAATCACAATGGCCATGTGAATTCCACCAAACTGATCCTCAGTGTTCAAGACATACATGTGAGCAGTAAGAAGAATGTGGCCCTTAAAGAAGACTGCAGTGTCTTTATATATCAGTTGTATGGATATGCTTTTTAAACTTCCTACGCAGACAAATCTTTGGGGAAAGTGTAAACATATTTGGTAAAACATAGTTTTAATTCTGAAGTGTGGGTACAAAGGCTGCATATATGATATGAAAGGACAAAACCAATCAGAAGATGCAGAAGTCAGTAAAAAAAACCAATGAACAAGTGGGAGCTAAATTATTGAAGAGCCACACAGATTACAACTACATTTCTATTTAAACAATCAGCCTGCTTCTATGAGTTATTGCAAAATTGCATCTCTTTTTAGGACTTTGCATTAAGATTCTGCTACACTAAAGTTACCACCGTCAGAACTTGCTTGACTAAAATAGGGCTCTGTCTACACTTCAGTATGGTAATACGGACTGTCAAAGAAGTCCCGGTTATATATGTTATCATTATAAACCCTCTTTGAAAAAGTACTGTGGTACACGTAATGGCAGTTCGAGAGAGCTGCATAGGTCTGCTTATCACTATACACTGAGGAATCATTTGTACATACAGCAAAGGCAAGAATCAAGCAGCCATGTCCATATGCAGCTCCAAGGCAATAATCATTTAGCTTGTCATCACCTTTCAACCAAGTTGTGAAGGCCCCCTTCATCTTTATAAATTCAAAATTTTTAAAAAAGAGGGGGAAGGAAAGCAAAGAAAAAGAGCAGCCCCAACCAGAAGCAGACTCTCAGTCATTTCCAGATTTGTTTGGGGTTGTGTGCCGGGGGGCTCTGTGTAGCCCCTAGTAGGTCTTGGGGTGAGTAACTGGCTTCTGGATTATTGGATACAATAAGCAATATATATATATTGACTAAATAAATATATAAATAATACTGAGTCAAGTGCTGTTCCTATTCCCCAAAAGAAATTTGTTCTAGTTGATATCATGACATGGGGTCATTAGTTTAAAATGTGCTTACAACTTTGCAATTTGACATATTACTATTAAGGATTCCAGTGTCACAAACTGTGATCTGGTGTGCTCACTGTGGCTGAATTGTTAGTTGGTTCTCTTTTCATGTAAGGGTGGGTAAACAATTTCTTTCTTCATCTGCAGCCTCCCACTTTACACGCCATCTTATTTCTCTTGGTTTCTCAGCTCCAGGAGAAGACTTTAGTGGAGTAAAAGAGGGTGGAGAGGAAAGAATAATTTGAACTCCATTCCATGTGTGGAAGAAGACTTAGGATCCAAGTGAATGAATTTGAACACCAAATGAAACACAGCAATTATTCTATGAGGTGGATTAGGCTTAGAGATGGGCTGGATTTTATTGTTATTTGTTTTTAAGTGAACCAATGCAATTTCCACTTTCCAAGTAATATATAGATTGAAACAATTTGTTTACTCTTTAAATTATATATTTTTCTGAACTCTGTGATGCAGTTCTTAGCTTCAAAAGTATGCACAAAATATATATTGGCGAGTGTTACATATGAAAATAAACACATATTTTCATGCTTAAAAACCCTCAGATGGATACAGAAATTGGATGAGGCAGACTTAACAACCAAATACATCAAAACTAACATGGATCAGAAATAGGTGGAATTCTTGTATTTGTGGTAAACCTTTTTCCAAAGCCACTCTGTAATCTGCATGACTGTCAGACATCTGAACACAGACTTTCTCCCATTTAACCACAGTATTTGGCCACTGTAATATACTTAAATGGGGAGGCGATCTGCTTCATTGTGCCTCAGTCCCTTTTGCCCTGCAGCACTTTAAATCCAGACCTTACACCACCAAATCTTCCAGAATTTCATCACAGTTCAATTTCAATTAAGCCACTTGGTATTTACAGCAATGTAACTGAAAGTAGATTTTGGCTCATTATCTCCATAAATCTGAAGTAATATACTAGTGTCTCAAGACATTACTTCATTTTCATAACTGGAAGAAGATTTCATTTGTGTGGATTTGTGTTAAAAGCAATTTGGAAACTTTGCAACAATGATATTCCTTACCATAAAAACTGAAAGCAAAGAATGTATCATGAGGAGCTGCTATTGCGTAACCTTAATATCTAACACTTCCATCTTAATTACTGTGGGAATTTAAGTGTGCTATATTCTTAAGTAGTCTAAAGAATTAGCTCATTTAAAAGCTTGAAAGGAAAATATCATCATCTGAAAATAACCTTTTCGCATCTTTTCATTTTTAAAAGTGATATAATGGGGATACTTTGGGGATGGGAACAAATATGTCTTCATTTCTAAATAGAAACCAATACCAGGGGGAAGTCTGGTAGTTCACCATGGTATAGCTAACTATGGGGTGAGTTTTCCCCCTGTTATTAAGATCTGGATGACAAGCTAATTCACCAGGTATACCATAAGAGTGATTTACTGCAAATATACCCAAAAAGAAAAACAGTCAGCACAGTGCCTGAAGAACCTAAGCAATTGTCAACCTATGTAATTGCTTCAGCCCTGAAGTCCATACCTTTTTGATTCAATAACTGAGGCCATTCCTCCAATACCCAAAGAGGCGCACGTTTGTGTGCACGCGCACACATACACATGCACTCACACACACACCATCTCTCTTTCTTTCTTATACACACATCTCAGTCCACTGTGATCTTTCAGTCTTGAAAGCTCAAAGACTGTGTGCCCTCTTTTTAGATTGACTGCCAGGAAAGTAGGTAACATCCTTATAACTTTGGGGTCTCCATAGGAAGCTGCCAGAGGCAACATGCAGCACCTAGGCCACAGGCTGTGTCTATACAATACTACCGACAGCAGTTCCTGAGGGGAGTTAAGCACAGAAAAACAAGTGAAACAGCTTAATAACCATGTGTTTACTTTTCATGAGATAGCAAGACTACACTGATGACTGAAAATAAGCTGTTGAAAGCTGTGATTTGAAATATTCTCAGTACAGTATATTGTGTATGTGTTCATCTCCTTTTGGCCTGTGAAGAGTGAGGTTTTAACATGCAATTCATGGATGAGCTAAGGAATTATGGTCATTTAACACACCCTATAAACACAGACTGTATAACAAGCATTGATCTTATGTTCCTGGAAGAGTGGTTTCTGGCCTCAGCTGCAAATGGTTACACCTCTTGATATTCATAAGCTCAAGCATCAAGCCAGCGAGTTATCATTGCAGAAAGACTGTGTGGATTTTCTATGAAATATAATAATGTAAGCTATTCTATTATTGGTATAAATTGGGAGGGAAATATCGGGGAAAAGATGAAAATAATGTTATGAAAGCCTGTGAAATTAAAAAGAAGGCTTAGGTTTAAATCCCAAGTCAGCTATGTGGGGAGTTTCCAATAGTAGGGTCATTGTTGGAATGAAGTAAGAGGTAATCAGGTAATTAGTATACTGAAGAGTACTGAGGGAATGATGATGAAAAAACAGGTGACTTCTTCCCTTCAATCCAGTGGCAACTAGTGACACCAATTTCAGAGGTGCTATGAATCTACTTCAGATTCTAATCTACACTGTATGGGATCTCTCCAAGGTGCTGAACCGTATCCCAAAACACGTTCAACACCTTGGATAACTTCTGTAAAGTGGGGACTACAATCTGGAAAGAATCCAAAGCACTCCCAAAATTGGAATCAACAGACACTAATGATCAACAGACACAATATCAATATTTGATTTTATTTTACTATAAGTTTTTTCTATCCATCTTGAGTACTATTAATATTAATATTATTATTTTGAATTGTCTTATTTTTAATTGTTTAAATGATTTGTATTTAATTTTATGGAACCCGCCCCGAGTAGACTGTGTCTAGGGGGGCGGGATAAAAAGTCTAATAAATAAATAAATAAATAAATATTTAATCTGTACTCTGCTATTGCACTTAATAAACTACCTTTGAAAGCCTTTTCAGTTTTACAATAATTTTTTAAAAAAACAACCCACTAATCCAGAGCATCAAAATGTTACTCATTTGGTCTAGAATTCCCAAACTTTCCAGGCAATATAGCCAGTAATATAGGATTCTGGCCAAGTTATCTCAAGAATTTTATGAAGTCCATTCTCAAAAAGTAAGTTTTCCAAACTCTGAGAGTTGGAGTCCAAAACACTCCAAACGACACACACACCCACTTCCGAACTTCTGAACTTGTCCTTATGCTAGAGTTAAATCAAATATTTGGCTCAATTAGTAATTCAACATAAGTTCCAAATTTGTTGGGATCAATTAATTAATGAAATCCATTGTGTGACTTTGAAAACCTCATTTTTGTGTTAGTGGGCATAGCTACTTGTCCTTAACCCAAAAGGATTTTAGCCTCAAGTTACAAAGTAATTTTAGTTACATTTAGTTAGATTCTAGTTTCAAAGTAATTTTATTCTACAAAACTGAGAAGTATTTTAAAGGTCCTCATCAATGTAACATTTAAACATCAAGTAATGAAGAGGCTTGACTTCGTTTTTTGGGAAATGACCAAGCTAACATTGGAATTGAACACTTCTGCTTTTGTCATTTGTTATCATTTTGCCATCCCTGCTGAATAGCTGAGGCACTATTTCTTTTCTTTGTTTCTTTGTCTTTTGCTATGCACGTACCTTAAGAATGTTTTTTCATTGCTTCTAGCATCTCTTGCTAATCTCCGCTAATTCTCAGCTTTTGCCTTCCTGATGCAGTCTATGCAATTCTTTGCTACCTGTCTGTACTCTTCCTTTGTGGCCTTACTTGTGGCCTTTTTCCCACTTCCTATAAGTCTTTTTTATTTTCAGGTCCTTTCTGGGTATTTTTTTGTGAAGCCACTGTGGTCTTTTTGCTGTTGTCTACCTTTTTATCTTGGTACTGTCTGTAGTTGTGTGTGATGGGTAGGGAAGGAGCAACATGTGAAAGCAGATCAGTGAGTGAGCTGGCGGGGGGGGGGGCAAGGGGAAGGGAAGATGCAGCAGCTGTGCTGCTGTGCAGACAACTTATGACAAAGGGGCACAAAGTACTTTGGGCCCATCTCTGATCCAGATGCTCTTAAAGGGACAACCAAGCTCATCCGTCTGTGTTTAGAATGAGAATGTGTAATTATTTAAAGGAAAAAGAAAACTTTGATTTGTATTCTCAAAGGCTTTGATTGTCCTTACGAGATAGGATGGTGCATTTTCTTACAAATGAGTTTAGAAGGAGCACAATTAAAGGACTGCAACCAGTTGGTAAAGATGCTACTGAAATCATCCACAAAAACCACCTTAATAAAAGCAGGGAATTCCAGAGAAAGGAGCTAATGTGGATGTAGTGTTTATTTGCCCTTAAACTACTATGAGAGTTACTATTTGCCATTCCTGCTCTATTACTTTATTGTCAAAAGTTTGTTTCAAATGTTCTTGTCCTATATGCAAATGAATCAGTACCGAATTTGTAATCCAACCTTTTGTTAGCACAATCTAATAGTCATCTCTCTGTCCAGTTTAATAATAAGCTTCAGGTGGGTGATGAATCCTATTTCTCCCATACCATATTTTAGATTAAAACTGGATTCTGAAGGGAAAATATCTATGAAAGAGCTCCATGTTTCACCAGGAGAAGCAGCACAAATAGATGAGATACTCTGGGCTGAGTTCTGTACCTTTTTAAATAAAAGACTTTTCATATTGGATAGCCCAATCATCCTGAAAGTACCCAAAAGAAGACGTATAAATATTTTCAAAAATTAATTAAAGGCACATTGCTGTCAGCTCCAGGAAAATAATAAAAGTCAAGAGATTAAGAAGCAAGCATATCTTTCTGAATTGTAAAATAGGTTTATAGGTCCTCTAATAACAACTTTTACTCAAACCTTACATAAATAGGCTTATGTGATACAAATATTACGTGGGCTATGTGGAAACTACAACGTCCATAATCATGTTTAGGGATTACTTGACAGAACAGAGACATTTCATTTCTATTGGACCTAGGGATTACAGAAAAGAAACATCTAATATTCCATTTTTTAATTTCATGCATTTTTTATTTACCTTTAATGATGCTGTATATATTCATCATCCTGAAATATTAAAACAGTATGAAAAAAGTAATAAATTGGTGGAAAATTTAAGGAATGGGAATGCAACAGCACGCAAATCATACACTATCAAGTGCTTGATACACATTTAAAATTACTGCCTAGTACGGCAAAGCCAAATTCCTGGCAGATTTCTGAAGCGCAAAGTCACAATAAGAAGATCAGCAGAACAGCCTGAAATAATAGAATATTCATCCCCCTAATCCATATGCAATTCTTTAGGGCTTTTTTTTTAACAATGCATATGAGGTCTGACTGTATTCAGGATTTAAATAAGTTGTCTCTCTTCCTCTCTGCACCCTCCTCCCCCTTCCCTCTCTCTTTCTCTCTCCTCTCTCACACAATCACACTCTATTTTTGTTTAAGGAATGTATATACAGTTATCATTTCTGCTCTACTGCACTCACGATGACAAGGTTAGCACATCTTCTCACACCTCAAATAAAACAATCACTTTTTTAAACAACAAAAGTGTTAAAAGAAATACATTTATTCATACAAAATAAAAAAGATAGTCCTATTTTGGTTCCGGGGGGGGGGGGGGAGGGGTTTTATCCTTCTTTCTTCTTCCAACCAAATAATTAGAAACTCATGTAATGTTTTAAATTGTACATTCACTTTTTTCAAAATAATCTGCAGGGAACGGCTCCTGGTATGCCAGCTATGAGATCATGGGTACCTTCTAAGATACATGTGGTTTTAGATACATTATTTAAAGAAAAAATAGTGACCTACAGAAGAATAAATCCATGAAAACTCAAGGCACTTGTGCTAATAATGCCAACACAGCAAATGCCACTGTGGATGTAAACACAACAAAGAAAGAGATATTTTCATGGTATATACAGATAATATTGCTACGGATCCAAAATGAGAAGTGACAGAGACCCTCAAAATGTATCTTCTACATTCAGTTTTCAAGATATAAATACTCAATTGAGTCTAATCCCCAAACTGCACTTAAATCCAGATTAGTTGAGTGATCTTTGCAGTAGTCAACTAGAAGTGTATTTTATAATAGAGAACTAATAGCTTAGTCAGTTCATACCATTTCTATGATTGAAAAACAACTTGCCAGTGTTGTGGGAATCAACTACTATTAAAAATAACCTGAAAAAATAAAGCTAGTTGTGTGGATTATAATATACTAAGTTATGAATAGTTTTTGGCAATGATCAGGTCATCTTTTGCCAATGTGCAGGCCTCACTGCAATAGCCACTGTGTTGTAGTGGATGAGTATCAGGCTACGGTTCAAATCAACATTGGCCTTGGAAACTCACTGGGGGAGGTGGTGGCAATGGAAAACTGAACCTTGGACATCTCACAACCTTGAAAACCCTATTAGAGTTGCCATTAGTCAAAAGTTACTTGATGACACATGACAAAAACATTGGCTGCTGGATGCAACATTTTAATGAGGGAAGATGCACATGCAATGGTGAAGGATAATGGCATGCCACTTCTCAACTCCACCTTACATATGCTTTTGCTTTTTGGAAGGAGACAGGAGTAAGCAAAGTGGCTGTCCAACAAGGCCTTACAAATAGCAGAGAAGAGAAGGGAAACAAAATGCAAGGGAGATAGGGAAAGTTACAGAAAATTGAATGCTGACTTCCAAAGAATAGCAAGGAGAGACAAGAGGGCCTTCTTAAATGAACAGTACAAAGAAATAGAGGAAAATAATAGAAAGGGAAAAACCAGAGATCTGTTCAAGAAAATTGGAGATATTAAAGGAACCTTTTGTGCAAAGATGGACATGATAAAGGACAAAAATGGTAGGGACCTCACAGAAGCAGAAGACATCAAGAAGAGGTGGCAAGAATACACAGAGGAATTATACCAGAAAGATCTGGATGTCCCGGACAACCCAGATAGTGTGGTTGATGACCTTGAGCCAGATATCCTGGAGAGCGAAGTCAAGTGGGCCTTAGAAAGCATGGCTAACAACAAGGCCAGTGGAGGTGATGGCATTCCAGTTGAACTATTTAAAATCTTAAAAGATGACGCTGTTAAGGTGCTACACTCAATATGCCAGCAAGTTTGGAAAACTCAGCAGTGGCCAGAGGATTGGAAAAGATCAGTCTACATCCCAATCCCAAAGAAGGGCAGTGCCAAAGAATGCTCCAATTACCGTACAATTGCACTCATTTCACACGCTAGCAAGGTTATGCTCAAAATCCTACAAGATAGGGTTCAGCAGTATGTGGACCGAGAACTCCCAGAAGTACAAGCTGGATTTCGAACGGGCAGAGGTACTAGAGACCAAATTGCTAACATGTGCTGGATTATGGAGAAAGCCAGAGAGTTCCAGAAAAACGTCTACTTCTGCTTCATTGACTACGCAAAAGCCTTGGACTGTGTGGACCACAGCAAACTATGGCAAGTTCTTAAAGAAATGGGAGTGCCTGACCACCTTATCTACCTCCTGAGAAATCTGTATGTGGGACAGGAAGCAACAGTTAGAACTGGATATGGAACAACTGATTGGTTCAAAATTGGGAAAGGAGTACGACAAGGCTGTATATTGTCTCCCTGCTTATTTAACTTATATGCAGACTACATCATGCGAAAGGCTGGACTGGAGGAATCCCAAGCCGGAATTAAGATTGCCGGAAGAAATATCAACAACCTCAGATATGCAGATGATACCACTCTGATGGCAGAAAGTCAGGAGGAATTAAAGAACCTCTTAATGAGGGTGAAAGAGGAGAGCGCCAAAAATGGTCTGAAGCTCAACATCAAAAAAACGAAGATCATGGCCACTGGTCCCATCACCTCCTGGCAAATAGAAGGGGAAGATATGGAGGCAGTGACAGATTTTACCTTCTTGGGCTCCATGATCACTGCAGATGGTGACAGCAGCCACGAAATTAAAAGACACCTGCTTCTTGGGAGGAAAGCAATGACAAACCTACACAGCATCTTAAAAAGCAGAGATATCACCTTGCCGACAAAGGTCAGCATAGTCAAAGCTATGGTTTTTCCAGTAGCGATGTATGGAAGTGAGAGCTGGACCATAAAGAAGGCTGACCGCCGAAGAATTGATGCTTTTGAACTGTGGTGCTGGAGGAGACTCTTGAGAGTCCCCTGGACTGCAAAGAGAACAAACCTATCCATTCTGAAGGAAATCAACCCTGAGTGCTCACTGGAAGGACAGATCCTGAAGCTGAGGCTCCAATACTTTGACCATCTCATGAGAAGAGAAGACTCCCTGGAAAAGACCCTGATGTTGGGAAAGTCTGAAGGCATGAGGAGAAGGGGACGACAGAGGACGAGATGGTTGGACAGTGTCATCGATGCGACCAACATGAATTTGACCCAACTCCGGGAGGCAGTGGAAGACAGGAGGGCCTGGCGTGCTCTGGTCCATGGGGTCACGAAGAGTCGGACACGACTTAACGACTAAACAACAAAAGGAGTAAAAAAAGGGAAAGGAAACTTGGATGCTTCACAGAAAAGTGACTGACAGATAACAATAAAGAAACTGTAGGGCCAGGAAAGAAAAAGATTTACTGTGCCCAGTCAATATAATGCCAGATCAGAGAAGTGAAAATGAACAGAAACAGCAGCTTTTCAAGACCCAAGACTCTCTCTACAAGTTGCTGTCCCGTCCCCCCCGTAACTTAGCTTCTCTCATGTACATGGGACATGATCATAAAGCACAAGGGTTCAGGATCCACTACAGGGATGATGCTGTCATATTTTCTCCTGTCCACTGGTCACATGGAGTACAATTACAGTTGAAATCCACTTTGGATAATAAATCCAAATAATAATAACAATCTACTCAGGCAAGATAAAATCATGGCTATAAAAGCAGATGCTAAATTTCAAATGTTCTTACAGACCTCTCTCTCTCTCTTTGTTCCCACACAGTTCATAGCCCAGTTTCCTCTGGTGAATTGATTAGGTCAGGAGAGAGCAATAAGGAAAAACTCCCTTTTCCAATTCATACCATAAGCATAAAGCATAGCTATGTGGGCCTTTTTGTTTAGAGTGATTCCACATGGCAATTTCCTCATGTCCAGGGCTGACCCAAGACATTTTCTGCCTGGCACACAGATAGAAGGGCCTCTTTTCCTGTTCCATGCACAAAAACCTGGCAAAACAATCTTCAGCACTGGTGACAAGACAGCATTATTCACTACAACTCAGGCTAGCAAGCTAGCACAGGACAAGCCATGTGCCACATACAGATCTGTTCTCCCAACATCTGGGTTACTACTTCCCTATTCCAGTTCCCAGCATCTGTTGTCTCAGGGCAGCTGCCTCACTCTGCCTAATGGTAGGGCTGGCCCATTCCATTTGTAACCCACCTTTTGTACCCCCTATAATAATCCATTTTGTGCTCTCTATGATTGTTCCATGGTAATCTGAGTAGTGGTAGTTCTGCAGTGGCTAATTTTTAAACTACAGTCATACCTCGGTGTGGTGTTCACCCTTATTATGTTAAATAAGTCATGCATTATTCATGTTTTATGCTGATGTGGTGGAGAGGCGGAGCCGACAGAGAGATTAAAAGGCGGAGCCTGAGAGTGAAGAGGTTCAGAAGAGGGAGGCAAGAGCAGAGAAGAGGGAGCAAAGTGGAGTTGAGTGAGAGTTAGAGAGAGAGAGAGAGAGAGATAGTTGGGAGATCTGAGGTGTGATTAGTCAGAAGAATGAATAGTAACCTGTAAGAACAAATAGAAGATTGTTATTGATACTTGATAAACCTGAAGAATACTTATGAATTATTATAGAAACATCTGTAATCAATAAACTGTTTTATTTAAAAGACAGTGATGAATGGGCCTGCATCTTTCTTAAGCAAAGTATGTTGATTTAGTGATCAACTGGTGGCAGCGTGTGAAAAGGAGTTTGGTTTGCCTTCATGTGCTCTGTGGTTGGAAGATAACCAGGGGCAACAAGGGGCAAACGTCACACTCGGTTTACAAACGCCTCGGTTAACATATTTTTCGGTTTACAAAGGAAAATCCATTGAAAATAATGCCTCAGTTTATGATATTTTTTTCTCAGTATGAAGCAAGCTTCCCCAGGATGAATTGTGCCTGGAGGTTTATAGCACCGCCCCCGTTCCTATGGCAAACTGCGTTTCGGTTTATGAATTTTTCGCATTACATAACATCCCAGAGAACACATTAAATTCATAAACCAAGGTACGCCTGTATCAGGTTTAGCCACAGAGTGATTGTGAGTGGAGAACTGACCCCATTAGTGCAAGTCTTTATAAGGTTGCAATATATGATCTGTTTAGGTACATGGTTGCTAAGTTCGTAGAAGCACCTAGCATGTCAAGTGGCATTAACCATTCAGCATCCACTTGCCTCTATGTGTGTACATAAGAACCTCTGAGGTGAGAAACCAAATGAATTAACTCATAAAAATAGTGAGGTTGAGATCCATTCTTTCCCACTTTCAGGTTGAGGGGACTGAAAGAAATGTGCCATCCCACTCTTCCTAGGGACTACCTAACCTCAACTAACTGTGCACTGCAACTGTCTGAGACAAAAAAAAATGTCTGAAAGCAGTCTTGCTTTGCCTGACTTTTAAAATATTGCATGTTTTTCTGTGGTGAAAATAAGTTTTTTGCCATTTCTGATTAATCGCCAGCTAATGATTGAAAAGGTGTCTTTTTGGCAGTGAGCACACGCGACCAAAATTTCAGACCATGTCTTACTATTTATAAGATTCGTCATACTTCCTTTTTTAGAAATGGCATTTAGATTAGGGCTAATTTATTGTCTTGTAACCCCTTTTTGAATCTTGCATGCAGCATTTGAATCACATAAAAAGAAAACTATATGCATATCAGGTTTCCAATAACTGATCTCATCCAGGAATGGATGCCAAATTATCTAATTCTAGCTCTAATGACTCAGGTTAACTCCTTAGGCTCACAGTTCTTGCCATTTAAAGTGGTTTTGCTACTGAATTTGTATATGAGTATATATGTCTACCCCAATGTCTAAAATACTTTTTCTCATTCTCTCTATTTGGATCAGCATAATCTCTGATGGATTACTATACTATCAGACCTTTATGGAACTTCTTTGATTTTTCAAGCTGCTCCAAATACAACTACTGTCACTGTAAAAGGAAACAGTGAAGCTCTTTATAAGCTGTTCATCAAAGCTCAAATCTTCTCCTAATAAAATGCTTGTAGGAGCCCAAGTGCCTTCACCTCAAGGTTCAACTGTGTTGACTTCAATCAAAATTACTCATAATGTGCATGAGCAGAATCAGCTACAAAAATATCCACTGAAAAGGGTGAGATATGTGCTTGTTTTGTACACTAAGGCACTATAGATTACCAGCACTAGAATTATCACTTGAACCAACCTTCCAAAGATTAAATGCTATTTACCAATATCAGTGCATTAATAGTACCACTTACTTACCTAGGCAACTTCATTTATTATGCAGTTTGCATGAAGACCCTTGGATCCTTTTTAGGAAAAAGATGTGGTAAAAATATTATAAATAAATAAATACATAAAATTATCAAGGGTGTTTGCAAGAATAAAAAAAATGTGTTGGTCATAGACCGTGTTAACTTTTCAGACTCATCACTCTCTCTCATCAGATATTTATACTCTTGAAATCCTCATACGTAGCTATGTTGAGGGCCTTAGAAGTACAAATAATGGACACCAATGGGACAGAAGAACAAGAAGCATTAGATACTAATACTGTAGAGGACTACGTCAACAGGGATGTGGTGGCGCTGCGGGTTAAACCGCAGAAGCCTCTGTGCTGCAAGGTCAGAAGACCAGCAGTCGTAAGATCGAATCCACACAGTGGAGTGAGCTCCCGTCGCTTGTCCCAGCTCCTGCCAACCTAGCAGTTCGAAAGCATGGAAAAATGCAAGTAGATAAATAGGTACCACCTCAGTGGGAAGGTAACGGCGTTCCGTGTCTAGTCGCGCTGGCCACGTGACCACGGAAACTGTCTTCGGACAAACGCTGGCTCTATGGCTTGGAAACGGGGATGGGCACCGCGCCCTAGAGTCAGACACGACTGGACTAAATGTCAAGGGGAACCTTTACCTTTACCTAGAGGACTACGTCATTTCACATATTTTTGTCTCTGTGCATGCAGTCTGGATCATCGTACAGACAACATGGAAAGGCAATGAAATTGCCAGATGTCATGGGGTACTAACTAAAGTATCAGGGAATTGGTATGCCTCTCTGTATCTCTGGGGCACAAAAAGTGGCGCTCAATGAAAAGGAGAAAGTTTGATTTTTGTGTAGAAGATATCTTTCAAAGTGATAACTGCCTCCAATTGTAGAAATACTTTTTCCCATGCTCCTGACAGTACATGAATGGCTGCCAGATTTATCTGTGATTTCCTGACTTTGTTGTAGCATTGTTATTTCAGCAGCATCTCATTCCCTGGGAGCTGAGGGCCAAAACTGAGATCAGCTTGTGGATTCTTCTGATAACCAAAGGCTTGGCAAGCAAGGATCGGGAGGGCCAACTGGTTGCAGAAGCAACAAGAAAAAACACGGGTGAAACCAGGTAATATGGTAATCCAGAACTAAGGGGGCATTTTATGCCAGATGGACAGGCAGTAAAATGCATGAAGAAGCTGTAGTGAGTGCTACTATTCCTGCATCCCATGTGACCTTACTTCCAGCACAGATGACACAAGGAAATTTTTTCCAGGCTTTGCACAACTGCTGGGAGTTGTGAAAGTTTCCCCACCTGCTCACAAGGAGTTCCCTGCCTGGTCCTGAGACTATAAAGCCACCTCATGTACAGAAATCAAACTTTTTTCTCTAGCACCACTTGCCCTGATATTTTTCTTCCTGGCTGGAGACTCAGGAAAGCGCAGCAATTTCCTGACACTTCAGTCAGTGTCACGAGATTGAGCAATCCTAATCTTTACCCATGCCCAGCTGGTACCAGAGCTCACTGATTCAGCACAAAAGAATCTGTATGTTACACTTCTCCAAAACTGAAAAGCTAGGGAAGTGGAAGGGGAACTGGGACAGCCAATGCAAACACTTGGGGCCATAGTGCCATTTGAAGCAAGGTTGGCAATGAAGTGCCAGCAGTGTGCCTAGTGAACCTTCTTGTTGTCTATCCTACGGCAACAATGCTGCAGGGCCTGAATAAAATTTTCCTGTCAGCTAGCAGTGAACATTTCACAAGCCCTGCACCAGTATTGGGCTAAGTATTGGCCCTCATCAGCCAGCTCCCTTGCAGGCACCTGACTTCCCTCACCCTTACCTACTAGGGGCCTGGGGGCCATTTGCTCAGATGGCCCACCTAGGGCACCAGTGGCAACCCCCCTCATACCTTGTTTGCCAGGTTTCACCAGGATACTGGAGTCACTTACCAAAATTATCTTGTTCCACAAATGGCTAACTCAAAAGTACAATCATATCAGCCCAGAGACAGTTCCATCCCTTCTCCACATTCTTGCTTGCTCTGCCCCTCTGATATCACAAGGGCTAACCCTTTGGTGTCAGATTTTGCGCCAGAATCTCAGGGAATTAGCTGCTGACCTGGCAACCCTACAACAGAATTAGGAGATCATAGGTAAAGCTGGCATCAGTTAACATAATCCTGGGAGCTTGAAAAAATATGCTCACAACCATAGGGATTGTTGCCCACTGGATCTGGTTCACTCCATTTGCACACTGTTTTTCCTACAAGAATATTGTAATAATTTAATGGTATCTATTTACATGTTATCTGTTTACATATACAGTCATATATTTCAAAAACGCAATCCATCACCAAGCTCTTTATCCTAAGAATGTTTTCAGGTTTTATCCCTACCTGAAATAGTAACTAGTTTTTCACCTTTATTATGCTTTGAGAAAGACTTTCTTTTTTAAAAAATTATGCTTCCTCCACTTCAAGACTAGAGTTAACATAGTTCAGATCCCGCAGGTCACCACTATGTCAGTAGTGAGTAGCAGGTAAGTCTTTTTTCTCCCTCCAACAACAGTGCATTTCTTTATGTGTTTATATAAGAGGACCAGTGCCTTTGGAAGCACTTCAGAGCACTTAACTAAACAAACAAGTACTTGAACTTTGAGTATGTTAACAAGAGAAGCTACTGATAAGTATGCCTTTACTTGTAAATCTTAGTCACTAGTAACGTTTAATTAAATCTCAGGGACAATTCGGACATCACTGGTTAAGATAGTACAGACTTTTCATGAGACTGAACAAAGTGTGGGTCCCCCCCTCAAAGTGTTTGCATGTGAAAACAATGGCCCATTTACTTTAGCTTTCTGCAAGCACACACACAATCATCAGTGATATAACTAAATTCTTACATATAGTGGGTACCAAGTACTGAGAAGCCAGTCTTAACCAAAGACTAGGGGATTAGCTTGAACTCACAATTCTTTTACAGAATGTATGTAGCAGGGCCTTAAGCATCACTATGTAAAAGCACATTTACATTTACAGGTAATGTGCAAATGACAAAGTCACACTTCTCCTTCACAATGTGTGATCCCAATTCAACAAAAGTTCATGCATCTCCCTATACACACATTTTCCCTTTGCACATTATGATGGAAGCACAAAAACCAGAACATCATTCTTCAGCATTTCCTAGTGATGTATGAAGATTCCACAAAACTTTTTCCTTCATTTATAAAATGGATATAAGTATGATTTGTCTTGCAAACTTGTAGCAAATCTAGAATGCAAAAATAAAAGTGGGGAATTTCCAACATCTAGAATTCTCTGACTCAAAACTGTAGCTTAATAAATACACTGATAGGTCTGATTTTGCTGTGATTGATTTTGACAGATAGTTTAGGATGATGGTGAATGGCAGCAGATTAAAAGTTGGCAGTGTGGATCATTTTAGAAAGAAATTTTAAAACCCTAACAATATCCTAATATCATATTTGATTCTTTAAAAAACCTCTGGTGAGATATTGTGCTTGTGCATCCACAATTCAAAATGCCAGGAAATAGCCAGATATTGCTGCACCATATTATGCCCATGTTGCAAGCAAGACAAAGGATGGCAAGCTTTACATAGCAAACAACAGCCTGAATGTTGACAACACCAATGGCAGTATTCAAGATGGTCTACAGTGGTGGTTCCCGACCTTGAGTTCCCAGATACTCTTGGACTAAAACTCTCAGAAGCTTTCACCACTAGCTGTGCTGGCCAGGATTTCTGGGAGTTGTAGTCCAAGAACATATGGGGACCCAAGACTGGGAACCGCTGGTCTACTGGATACCCTCTTGTGCTTTCATGATGTGACACAAAGCTTTCATGATGTGACACAAAGCAAAATCCCAGAAGCTGGCTCCTTTTTTCATCAGTTAGTCACTTCTAACCAAAGCATGAAGCAATTATCAGGGTTGTTTTTCAACAAGTGTGAACGGTAGTTAGCATAAGGAGGGTATTCTGTAGACCATCTTGACTGCTACCACTAGTGTTGTCAACATTCAGACTGCCCTTTGCTATATAAAACCTGGCATCCTTTTTCCTGCTGGCAACATGGACATGATATGGTGCAGCAATATCTGGCCATTTCCTAGAATTTTGAATTGTGGATAAAGAAGCACACTATCGACATTCATAAACTGGAGCTATGTTCCAATTTCCAAACCCTTTCTTGGGGTAGGCAACTTGAGAAAGAAAAGCTGTATTGGGCCAAAAGCTCTACAAACATATTGTGTGCATGTTTTCCAAAATACGTTCCAAAAAAAAAAAAAAAAAAGGAGAGGTCCGAGCTTGCAAAGTTTGTTAATGGAAACCAAGGTCAAAATCATCCATACTATGTGAAGGAAAGACAGTGAAGAAAGGCAGGGACAAAAATCAATTCATTTGAAATGTAATGTTGGAGGAGAGCTTAACTGATATCACATACAGCCAGAAAGGCAGATGAGTGGGTACTCAATCAAGTCTCACTAGAGCAAAAATGAGTAATCTTAGGCTATCCTATCATGCACATATAAAAATACATAACTGACCAGAAAAGGCAATATTGCTGAGGAAGGTGGGGGGCCGTAGGAAGAGAGAAAAACGTAATATGAGGCAGGTTGTCTCAATAATAATAATAATAATAATAATAATAATAATAATAATAATAATAATAATAATAATAATAATAATAATAATAATAATAATTTATTACTGTCAGTGACTGTAATAAGAATACATTATTTAGATAAAATCACATAATATCAGAGATACTGGTCAAGATAGGTCGGTCAGGTTGTCAGCTGTGTAATTCCACAGCTTAAGTGAGTTAGCTTCTGAATATTCTTTCTCTAGTCTTTTTCAAATATCTTTTAGAATATTTTTACAATCAGACACAGAACACCTTGGCCGGCACCAATGGCTGTTTGGCCAGGAAAGTGTTAAAAAGTTTTCCTGAGAGTCAGCTAATTGGGTTTTGACTGACAGGGTCAAAAGTGTAGATTGCCACAGACCTAGAGCTGACTTCTCCTCTGAAGACTGATTTCCTGGAGATATATGGCAAAATGTCCCTTTCTGGAAGTCTATCACTGTATCAAGTTATTTAAAGCAAGCCTGGGTTGTTGTTGTTGTTTACTTTTCAAAGAAAACCTGTCTCTTGATTGTTTCTGTGACCTTTTATTGCCCTCCAAAATTCTCCTTTCCCAGGCCATGATGCTGCAACAATGTATCTACTTCGCAATGCTCTTGCTGGTAAGCCTGTTCTATGCATGCTCACTTTATAATAAAATCTTTGTTTTATCCTTTTGAAATATCTATTTTGAGAATCAATGTTTCAGCCCCTGCAGCCAGGATTCCTCCCCCCTAGAAAACATACATACATACTTTATTGCTTTATAGCCAATCAGGCTGTACACAAGAGCGTAAATTAAACCCATCTTTCAAATAGTATTTGAAATCTAATGTAAATGCACATAAAGAAGCATAAAAAGCATAAAATATTACAATAATAGTAATAAAATAATAAAATAAGCATTCTAAAAAAACATGTGAAATTAACTTGAAGAACTTGTGAAGCAGGCAATAAGTTCAGTCTTTACATGGCTCATTTAGCAAATTTAGCGGTTCTATAGGATATATAGCAGTCTGTGCCATGGTTAAGGTTACTTATTTCTGCACAGGGATAAAACAGTTTTACTTTCATGAAATCATAACACAATAACCCTTTCCCAAACTTTCCCAAATTTAGCACATAGCAAGAGCAGACTGTCTCCTACATCTGTGCCAAATGTGGTGCTGATCCAAAATTTCAAAGTTATAATTTTTTGTTGGGGCTGCTCCCATTTTTAGAATTACCTTGTAGAATGTTGATTTGCTCTGCCAGCACAATAAGAGTGCAGTGATAATCAATGGCATGGTGATACTTTAAAGGCAGTATATAGTTCTGGTGACTCCATCTTGGAAAGGATATTGCATAACCTGAAAAGGTTCAGGAAACGGCACCCAAAATTATCCAAGGATTGCAGCCACCCCATAATCTGAAAGGTTACAATGTTGGGGCTTTTTGAGTTAGATAGAGAAATACACATAAGGAGCGATGTTAGAAAATTACAAAAAATGAGCATGTTGTGCAGTTAGTGGCGAGATGTTTTCCTCCAAAGAGATGCTTTCCATAAAATCTATAAATAGGTAGAATTTTATCCCATATATGATGCACACTTTCTGGAGGTCACAAAGAACAATGCTTGTTTTGCTTTTGAATCTTGTTAAGTGTTGTTGAAACCTCCATTGAAGATTCTGGTAACTGGACCTCTGGCAAGAGAAGTAATTGTAGAACACTAAACAACAGCAACATTTATGTATGATTAAATTTAGACAACATTCAGAAAAGGACATAGAAACCTTAGTTGCACAATTCTGGACTACTGCATAATTCCATCACTCTTGTAGTCTAAAAACTATATCATACTTTACCAGGGTTCTGTTGTGCTACTTTACTTGGTATTGCTATAATACAAATCTGCTTTTGGTTGGTTACATACAGAGCTATTGTATTGCTAATACAATGCTATTAGAATCACATTCTCTGCTTACCATATCATCACCAGTAATGTAACAATTTGTTAACTGAAGCCTACGCTTCAGGCTAAAGCAATGCTAAACTTCACCATGCTAAAGATTCATGCAAATACTATAGCTCCATGCTGCAGCTATACTATACTATAGGTTGACTCTTGTATAGCTCCATGCAATTTCTAAAATTGGATCTGTCATTGTCTGAGAGCAAAATATTCATTATAGATGTAACATTTATTTTTTGCAGAAATATTTGTCATCTGATAAACAGTCCAATTCTGTCCCAATTTGCTTGAAGGTAAAGTCCCCCTGATTTCAGTTCTGTGAGCGCAAGTTTACAGCTGAAGAATATTGCTGAGTTTCAGTTCAAAATCCTTTCTAAAATATTATGGGCCAAAATGGATCCCCCTGCCATCTGATAACGTGTGTCTAAGTACTTCTCGTGAAAGAAATAGCTGTTAAAATTCTCTGAAATACTATTAGTTATAATTGGGTTTAATGCATAAAATGGCTGAGCAATTTAAATGTTTGAAAAAGAAAACAGTCTTTTTTAGAGTTTATGAAGTGGTAAGCTATTTCTCACAACGATTAACTGTGAGTCATCATTTCAAACATGAGCATCTAGGAGCATATGCTGATGCTGTGAGGGAGCACATATTAAACAAATTAATGAGTTCAATTTTCATCACAGCCTGAATTTTTACATCAGCAAAAAAAATCTATTGACCTCTCCAAATAATTTCTCATTTTCAGGGGTGAAATTAAACCATATTTTTGCTATTTCTGAATATCCTTTTGAATCACATAATATATTTAAGTAGCCTACATACAGCCAGTGTTTACTATAAATTTGCCTTTTAAAAGCTTAGTAAAGCTTCTGTGCTGGGCTAGAAGCTGTAATGGTAGAGGAGAGCAGTTCCTACTTTCCACCTTTGGGCAGGATTTGCTTCAATGGATGCTCCATAATATAACAGATATCGGAAATTTACCTTTTGGATGATAATTCCCAGATTCCCCCAGAACACTACTGCTATGCTGGTTAGAGGATTCTGGGAACTGTAGTATCTAAACAACTTTTCCAATTTCTGGTCTACTTACTATACTAAGCATGTTAATCGAGAAGATTGTAGAGTCTGATGATAAGAGCTGTTCCAACAGCAGAACAGACTATACTGAAAGGTGCTGGACTCTCTTTCACTTGAAGTTTTTAAACAGTTGGATGGCTATCTATTAGGGATGCCTTAGATTTGGGGACGTGGTGGTGCTGTGGGTTAAACTGCAGAAGCCTCTGTGCTGCAAGGTTGGAAGACCAGCAGTAGTAAGATTGAATCCACGCAACGGAGTGAGCTCCCGTCGCTTGTCCCAGCTCCTGCCAACCTAGCAGTTCGAATGCATGTAAAAATGCAAGTAGATAAATAGGTACCACCTCGGTGGGAAGGTAGCAGTGTTCCGTGTCTAGTCACGCTGGCCACGTGACAACGGAAACTGTCTATGGACAAACGCTGGCTCTACAGCTTGGAAATGGGGGATGAGCACCACCCCCTAGAGTCGGACACGACTGGACTAAATGTCAAGGGGAACCTTTACCTTAGCTTTGGATTCTTGCATTAGCAGGATTTTGGGCTAGATGATTCTTGGGATAGTTTCTAACTCTTAATTAATAATAATTATATGCCATCAAGTTGATTCCAATTTATAGCAAACTTTTTCAGGGCTTCCTAGGTGTAGAGTATTCAGAAGTGATTTATCATTACCTTCTGAGGATGGCTGCTCTGGAACTATGTAGCTTGTGCAAAGCCACACAGGTTGGCTCTTCTTCTACAATACCACAGTTGGGAATCATGCTCCCAACTAGTGTCTTTACAGCGAGGTGCTCCTACTCACTGAGCTATCCAGCTAGCTTCATAGTCTATCAATGGTGGTTACGCCCATCACTGAGCTGTGTCAAAAGCACTGTGTTCCACTCATGCAACCCATATTTCCATTATCCCTGAAGTCATGCATGGGCCCAAGGATTTCATTTGAGAGTGGATAAGACCCTGATGTTGGGAAAGTGTGAAGGCAAGAGGAGAAGGGGACGACAGAGGACGAGATGGTTGGACAGTGTCATTGAAGCTACCAACGTGAATTTGACCAAACTCCGGGAGGCAGTGGAAGACAGGAGGGCCTGGCGTGCTCTGGTCCATGGGGTCATGAAGAGTCGGACACGACTTAACGACTAAACAACAACAACAACAAGCCATTTGAACATTATGCATTTGGTGCAAAGTGGGGGAATGTCTAAAACTGGACAGAAACAATTGCACAAAGATATGTTTTCACTGCATCCTACCGTATTTTGTTCAGGGACTTTCTATGACACTGAGGAAGCTTGATCTGGCAAAGGGGAGTTATGAATTGGATAGATAGATAGATAGATAGATAGATAGATAGATAGATAGATAGATAGATAGATAGATAGATAGATAGATAGATAGATAGATAGATAGATAGATAGATAGATAGATAGATAGATATGCACACATTGCCTTCTTACTATTGTGTATTACTTGGTTGGATAAGTGTTTACAGGTTTATAGAACTTGAATATGGGCCTGTCCAGACTGGCCTTTTTGTATGCCATAAAGGGTCCATATATTGTAATTATATGCCAGTGTGGACAGGCTCTATGTGTTAAATAGTTCTTCATCTCAGAATCAGGCTTGCAAACGAAGCCCATGTTTGCAGCCAGAATATGAATTATAAAACAAAGCAGACTAGAGGAGGTCTGAAAATCTCCTGCTCTGACTATCAGACAACTTAATCAGTTAACAAATTTCCTCTTCTAATGATGAGCTACCTGCAATATATAGTTTGGTCCTAAAACTGAAACCATGCTGGGCTTTACTTCACTTTGAAGGCAGATATCATAGTTGAGCCAGTGAAGTCAAATTAACTACCTTTCTGGTTGCATAATTTTACCCCTCTATCAACTATCATAAACACATTCATTTTCATTATATCATAAAAGAAAAATCATTAAAATTTATGCATACAACTTCTGTTCAGAAAGAAAGCTTCCAACTTAAACTAGGGCAGGAACAGGAAGCTTGGGCAGAGCTAGGCCTAGCTAAACTTCAGAACCTTCCAGGCAAAGCCTTTCTCCCAGATGAGCTACATTTAGATGTCTTTAAGATATCTGTCAGGGAGAACCATCAAATTTGTAGTCCTAGAAATCAAAAAATCTCAACTCTACTACAATCCATATCAAAAAAGGCAAATTAATGAAACTACTTCCATGGGAGCATGGTTTTACTTCATCAAATGGTAGCAGAAAATGATAAAGAACTAATGATATTGCAACTTGCAAGTGACAACCTATGCTAATGAAAGATTCCCAGCACAATAACCAACAGTCAATAACCAGCAGACAAACCTGTTGCTTAAATTAGGCCATCTGCAGACTGAAACAGAGGGTTACATGTGCATGATCCAAGAACAAGTTATTTGAAATAGATACTAACAGAAAATAATTATGGAGCAAGTTGTAAGTAATATATGTAAGATGATCCAAAATGAAAGAACCAACTGCTGAAGAATGGGCTTCGGAAAGTAGTTATGCCTGCACATATAATCTATTGATGCTAGTTTAGGACATCCAGCTATGTGATGATGATGATGACAGCTGTGATTCTAAACTATCATACAGTGCTGCATCTGAACCAGTTTCCCATATTCTTCAAACAATATGTTTTCCTATTTACTCATTTTTCCCATTACCCCAAATAATCAGTTGTAACAATCTATAATTTCATTTCATTAGGTAACTGGGAATTAGGCATTCTAGAGCTTCCTTAATTTTATGTTCAATTATTTCTTGATTTTTATTTATTTCCTTCATTATTTTTTGTTGGTCATCCTCTCACTCAAAAAATTAATTAGCATCTTGAGATATAACCATATTTCAAATGTTTCAATCTTTTCTATGCTTAACTGTGTCAAAGTCCATCATTCCATGGCAAAAATACAGAACACCAAGCAACGTGCATGGTCAAAGCCAATTTTAAATTTTCATTGACATTTGACTTCTTAAACAAGCTGTTCCCAGCTCTCTCTCCTCATTTTTATTTTTTTATTGTGCATCTATGGTCCCACTATTCGTTCAACCAAACTCCACAGTACTTAAATTTGTAAATAAGATCCACACTTTCATTTTGGATCTTCAAGTGCATTTCTTCCTATGTTTGCTCTTGACTGATTTCTATCAATTTAATTTTCATAACAGTGGGCCATTATTCTGCTCAAAATTTCCCAGGTTGCTACCCATAACTTTTTCTTCTATCAAAAATCTAGCTTTTGAGGGCAATGCTGTAATTGACAGATTTTGTAGTCTTCTTGCGCACCCACCATCACCCTAACTCTCAGTCCTCAACTGAAGACTGCCTATATATCTGAAATGCTTTTTAAAATGTGGAAAATACAGGAGGATAGCTCTAGAATAGCTTCTGAAGCAAACCGTAGTCATATGAAACTTATGAAACATTTCCTATTGCCATTTTCTAACTTCAGGATAATTAAAGCATAGAATCACAGCCAGAGATTTAGTCATGTTTTGGTGACTATCAATCAGACACTAACGTTATTGTAAGAGATGCTGCATGCTTTGCACTTTTGTTTCATTTGTCATTCGGCTAAGAGGAAATAATCCAAAGATACTGCAAAATTGAAAACCAATTTACTTGGCTCCTTGTAGCACAGCTATAGTAAATTACTGTTTTTCTATACTTTAGGTTTCATACAGAGCATTATGCTGTCAAAGCTGTCTGTTTACCCCTTAAAGCTTATATATGAGAACCCATATTGCAGCAGTTTAACTATTTTGGCAGCAATCACCACTATTTCTTATACAGTTAAAAAGAACTCAATTTTCCAATTCAAAATAGTTTTAAGATCTTGGTTTGAAGGCACCTCTCCTCTTAACATGGATATACAATGCTGCCTTATGCTGAGACAGGACATTGGTCTATTTAGTTCAGTAATGACTGCTCTGATTAGCAATGTCTCTTTGAATCAAAATTCTCATCCAGGGTTGATGATACTAGGTGTTTCCTGAGAAATTCTAAAAATAACTCTGCTTTCCATTGAAAAACATTTGCTATGTCCTTCTTGACAATAATCTCTTTTTATGGGTGACCCAGGCCTAGCTTTTTAAAACTCTCAAGAATCTCTTTCGTGATACAACATTTTGTGGTACTTTCTTCCTAAGCATCCTGTCCATCACGTTTTAATGCTGGAAAGCCACATAATAAACTTTAAAGAACAGCATTTCTGCTCCACTTTATCCTTTTTCCTGAATGCAAAAATTTGCCCTACTTATATTTACTATATATTGTACTAGAAAACTCTAAATATTTGGTCATGATTTGTTATTGCCACACAACTCCTTTCTGGGACTACGTAAAAAATAGAACAGAAGAGAACAGGGCAGAATGGGGACTTCTTAACAAAAGCTGATGCCAAAAATAGTGGGATGCAGTGGACAAACATTAGAATGCTATTTTAAACCTCAAACCTAAAATATTACTCTTTCATTTTGTTGACCAAAAATCTGCCAAAGCAGAACACAATGGCCCGGAACAGCAACATCTGAGCAGGATAATTAAATGAAATTCACGAAGATGTGTGACTAGAAGAGACAGATGCAGCAAGCCACAAATCATCCTGAGGAACAGCACTCCAGTACCCATTATGAGCAGAAAATCCGTATTGCAGAAAACCCAGTACAGTAACTTCTGAGTAGGGCAAATCAACAAAATTCACCCAATCCATTCAACTAGAGGGGACTGATGCAACCAGCCCCAAAACACCAGTGGGAACAATATCTAGTACCTGGTCGGGGTAGAAATTGATATTGCAAAAAACAGGCTGGAATGGTGACTTCCGACCTCTGTAATGTTGTTCCTGAGGATGATTTGTGGCTTGCTGCATCCCTCTCATCTAGTCACACATGTCATGAATTTGGTTTGATTATACTACTCAGCAATTGTTGTTCCAGGCCACTGTGTTCAGTTTTGGCAGGTTTTGGGGCAATAAAGGATTAATAAGAAAGTAATTTTTAAAAGTTTTATGTCTTAAATATTGTTCTGATGTTTTCCATTGCTTCCTACTAGTTTTGGCATCAATTTTTATTACAAAAGTCCCCATTTTGCCCTGTTCCTTTTTGTCTTTTACCTAGTCCCCTCATTTCCTCTGGCATTCTCAAACAAAAATTGAGCAAAGTTCTTGGTAAGGTAAGGAAAAGATCTTGAAATGCGTGTGTGCGTGCGTGCACACACACACACGAACAACAGCATTACAATGTATTTATCACAGGGTGCTATTAGCACACAGCTCACTTCAAGTATTACCAATTCATGGACAGATTAGAGGGCACATTAATAACATAGTTAATATGAAGTGTTTAGAGCCTTTACGTCGGTGACAAATACGACTCAGCCAAATTTCCTGACCATTGAGGCCACGGAGGAACAATTTGGTAGATTTCATCAACAGTTCTAATTATGTTCCTGTCAAGTTGAGAACAAAGCAATCCATAACTGGGGGGCTGCTTAGAGACAGTGGCACATAAGAGTAATTTATGCCTGAGACAGAGGACCCTTTCTATAGTTAGTGTGAACAACGCTCGACTAACAAGTGGGTTCAAAAAGGAATTTATTAAGGAAAAACAAGAACCTTTTAGCCCTGACTGTCTTTTCAGGGACAAGCTTAGGAGGCATTGTGAGACAAAGACTTCTAGTTAAATCTTGTCTATAACAGTGTGCGCCTTGTACTTTCCACAACAGTTTGTTGAAAGAAACAGAATTTCCGCCACAAAGCTCCACTTGGACTTTACTTTTCACATTCAGGGCAAAGGCACCAAAGAGTGTTTTCAAGATTTTTACATGCAACAAAATATAACTCATAAATGTAGTGCTGATACAGACATCTATACCGAGGCACCCACTCATTTGTTCGTAGGCATTTCATTTTGTAGGATGTCACAGCATCACAGAAGCAGAATATTGCAAAACACTTTTTTATGGGAGGCTATAAATAACACACCAGTGAAATACACAAAGGGATTATTAGCAATTGTAAACTAAAATGCTGTGATATACTTTGCACATTTCATAAGACAGCTGAATTGGGGCAGAATGGTAGAAGAGAACGGAAAAGAAGAGAGGAAAGCTCTTGTGTAATTTTGAGTCATTTTCTGTTGTGGTCTATATTCAGATGCTGTTTATCTTCTTTCAAACAGTAATTTTATAAATGACATTCTTATTAGATTTTGTGAAAAGGCAAAGATGCTTCCCTGGTGTGAGAAAAAGAGTTATGATTGGAAACATATCATCAAGGCTGGGTTGTTGGAGTTTTTTTCGTTACTAATACACTGTAGATTAGCATAAAATAATGCTTAGTAAATTAAATTCAGAATAAAACTGAAAATTAAGTGAATTAGCCAAACACTCAAAATTTGAACGTATTAGAATTGTTTAATAATAGGCAGTGGTTCTTTATTAGCAGAATGTAATTTTTATTAGTTTTAGAGGTTGTTTTTCTTCAGTTTGTTTCAAAAACAGACAAAAGAAAATTACTTCCCGCTAAGAATGTCGTCAGTCAGTGACCCCACTCCCACAATAGACTAACTTCCTAAGACAAATGGAGCAGATGATGGCCAGCAGACAAACTGAATCCAAAGAAGGTGAGACACGATTTGTGGATGATTTCTCTATGCAAATTAATGGCACTCAACCTGTTCTGGAGTGGGATGTATTCTTCCTTAGAAAATTAGGTCTGAGTCTGAGGCTCAGGCAGCCTCTGTCACCTGTAATTATTTTTTACCAGCTTCAGCTGCTATTCTAGCTACAGCCCTACTTGGATGCAAATAACCTAGCTTCAGTTCACCATATTGTGATAATTTCTTGCATATATTACTGCAATGCAGTGTATGTGGGTCTTCCTTTGAAGATGGTTTGGAAACATCAGCTGGTGCAAAACATGGCAGCAAGACTTTTAACAAAGACCAGACACAATAAATGTCTTCTTCTTTCATACCTTCACCAGATTCTGCTTCTGAGATAAATCTAATTTTAGTTCTACTTAGATTAGATCAATTGAAATCAGCTCTCCAAAGTTCTAGTCCAACATTCTATCCACTTTATCACACTGTATCTGTTTTTAATTCATGTTGTGGGCCACCTGAAGTCCTGAACTGAAGGAAGGGGAGGGAGAGAGGGGAGAGAGAGAGGGGGAACACACACGAAGAGACATGCAAATATCTATTTGGGAAGAAACGAAACCCTATCCAGATGTTCTGACAAATGTGTGAGGAACAATAGCACTCTTCCTCCTCTTTTGCAATTTCAAGCATCTGTTTATGTCCTTCCACATATCATGAAGTTTCCTAACCATTTATTATTTCAGTTTTATCGAAGGAAAACTTCCATCAATTACTGTTTGTCAAAGACCCTATTACATCTAGATGTAAAACAACAAACATACAGGACCTAGGCCAGTAGTTCCCAACCTTGGATCTCCAGCTGTTCTTGGACTGCAACTCCCAGAAATCCTGGCCAGCAGAACTAGTGGTGAAGGCTTCTGGGAGTTTTTGTCCAAGAATATCTAGGAACCCAAGGCTGGAAACCACTGACCTAGGCCCTTCACTTTATAAACAATAGCACAATGGATCTCAAAACATCTCTTTTTGCCTGTAAACAGTAAAAAAGATACAGACATATTTGTCATAGAATAATTCTTAAGCTTCCTACACACATGTTCTGATTTCTCTGTCTGATATTAAAACAGCAAGACAATTCTGACCCTATTCCTCATTTTCAACGATTGACAATGAAGTTTTATAGTGCAATAGATGTCTTTACAGGAGAAATACCAGTCGAATAAAACATTATCTTAAGTTTAAGCAGGTTGCAGTCAAAGTGCCACGATGCAGAAATAGCATGTGCACCATCCTTTCTGGACCTTTATCACTTCAGATCAAAAAATGACCTTGAAATTATCAACATGAATAGTTTTAATAAGAGTAAATCCACTGAATCAACAGAACTAGTATAAATATTCATTTACCAAGCTTTCATTGACTCGGTGGGTCTAGTTGAGATTAACTATTGGATTTAGGCCATCATAATAGAGTACGCTAGATATGATTACTTGCCTGCTCTCCAGATCTCCTTGTACTGGCAAGTTTTTTGACATAGGGCAGGAGTAAGTGGTCATATTTACCATCAGCATTCTACAACAAGGACTGCACCACATCCCATTTCTACTTGTTTAAAATGTCTCCTTGTGTAGTTGAGACATGATGATCCCATTAAGTGTCTCACATCTGTGACTGAGGAGTGGAAAACCAATTTGGGTTTCATTTGTATGTAGAGCATAAACTGGATACATTTGCAGATTGACTTGCCCTGTGTTTTACCAAAACAAATCAAACTTTGATGGATAGCTCAGCCACAGAGATTAGGTTACTATTGTCAGAAGAGTTAGAGGTAGGAATAGGCTATTGCCACTATCCCAATTCTCCTAGATTTTCTTTTACTATTATAATTCACATAAACACTGGTTTTCAAAGAAACCAATGTAAAATTTAGCTCTTGCTTGCCTTGCGCAGAGTATATATCAATAGTAGAGTATTACTCTTTTCAGGAACACAAGAAGCTGCTTGTAGCTGAATCAGATCATTAGACCATCACGCCCAATATTGTTACCTTTGGCTGGTAGCAGTTCTCCAGGGTTTCAGACAAGTTTCTTTCATGCAAAGTATACACTCTACCTCCAATCTACCAGCCTCCCCCAATATATATTTATGGAAATTATTTTTTGCAGACCAATCCCATGAACATTTTCATGTAAGCAAATCTTACTGAATCCATCCAGGAGATCTATCCCTTAGTAGCCATGCAAAAAATTGCAGCAATAAAGTTAAAAAAATTAAAAAGAAAAAGAATCATAAAACTATAGAGGTGGAAGGGACCTTCCACAAATATACTCTATCTGTCAGGTATACTTTGATTAGGATTCCTGCACTGAGCAGGGGGTTGGACTCAATAGCTTTATAGACCCCTTCCAATTTCATTATTCTAATATTGTATGGCTAACATCCTGCCAATATAAGTAATCCACAGCTAAATCATCCCTGACAGATGCTCATCTAACCTTTGTTTAAAAACATCCAATGAAGAAGACCCCATCGCTTTCTAACACAGTACATGCTACCCTTGAACAATTCTTACTGTGAGGAAGTTTTTCTTCATGTTTAGTCAAAATGTACTTTGTCATCTGAAGCCATTTGAAGTCCTAATCTCTCAAGCGATAGAACCCAATCTTGCTCCATCCAATCAAGCCCTTCAAATATTTAAATATGGATATTATATCACTTTTCAGTCTTCTCTTCTGCAAGGTAAACATACCCAAATCTTCTGACTATTTTTCATGTGGCATGGTTTCCTGGCCCTTACCATTTTGGCCACCCTATTTCAAACACATTCAAACTTGTTCATATCCTTCTTAAACTGTGGTGCCCAGAACTGTATACAAAATTCCAGGTGGGGTCTGATAAAAACAGAATAGTTAGTACTATTACTTCCCTTGATCTGGATGCTATACTTCTACTGATACAGTCTGGTATTGAATATCCTCCCCCGGCACAATGCACTGTTGAGTCATATTTAGCTTGCAATCTGCTATGACTCCCAGATCTCATATCACTGCCAAGCCAAGTGTCACCCATTCTGTATTTGTGTATCTAAATTTTCCTGCATAAATGTAGAACTTAATATTTTCCCCCTATTTTTGTTTTATTTTGTTTTGGCCTGCTTCTTCAATCTTCAACCCTGTTGATACTCCTGGACCTCTCAGCGGCTTTCAACACCATCGACCATGGTGTCCTTCTGGATAGGCTGGCTGGGTTGGGAGTTGGGGGCACCGCTTTACGGTGGTTCCACTCCTTCCTGGCTGACCGTGTCCAGAGGGTGGTGCTGGGGGACAGTTGCTCTGCCCCATGGCGTTTATGTCATGGGGTTCCTCAGGGCTCGATACTGTCCCCCATGCTGTTTAACATCTACATGAAACCGCTGGGAGAGGTCATCAGGAGGTTTGGGCAGAGGAGTCAGCAATATGCTGATGACACTCAGCTCTACCTCTCGTTTTCCACCAATCCAGGTGAGGCAGTTTCTGTGCTGAACTCATGTCTAGACCTGATAATGGACTGGATGAGGGTTAATAAATTGAAACTCAATCCAGACAAGACGGAAGTGCTGTTAGTGGGTGCTTCGCCGGACATGCTAGAGGGCAGTTTCCCTGCCCTGAATGGGGTTGCACTCCCCCTAAGGGACAGGGTTCGCAGCCTGGGGGTGCTCCTGGACCCCGGTCTAACTCTTGAAGCCCAGGTGGACTCGGTGGCCAGGGGCGCCTTCCTTCAGCTGCGGAAATTATACCAGCTACTGCCCTACCTGGACGAGCGGAGTCTCTTGACAGTTACGCATGCACTGGTAACATCCCATATAGATTACTTCAATGCACTGTACGTGGGGCTGCCTTTGAAGACAGTCCGGCAACTGCAACTGGTTCAGAATCGAGCTGTGCGGCTGGTGAGTGATGGGGCCGCTAGGGAACACATCAGGCCGATTCTGTTTCAATTGCATTGGCTACCAGTTGCTGCCCGGGCCCAATTCAAAGTGCTTGTTTTTACATATAAAGCCCTAAACGGCTTGGGCCCTGGATACCTGAAGGACCGCCTCCTTCCATATGAACCTACCCGGCAATTAAGATCTAGCCAGGGGGCCCTCCTGAAAGAGCCGTCCCTCAGTGTGGTGAGAGGGATGGCTTGTAGACAAAGGGCCTTTTCGGCAGCTGCCCCCAGACTATGGAACTCCATCCCGAGGGAGATTTGTCTGGCGTCGACGTTGATGACGTTTTGGTGCCAGATCAAAACCTTCCTGTTCCAGAAGATTTTTAATTGATATAATATCAACTGTGAGTCCTGGTGGCAATTTTTAGAGCACTATATTTTTAATTGTATTTTAATTGTTTTATCTTTTTATCTTTTTACTGTATTTAAATTGTTGTAAGCCGCCCAGAGACCTTTGGGTAGTGTGGGCAGCATATAAGTTAAATAAATAAATAAATAAATAAATAAATAAATAAATATAATCTTCATCAATCATTCTATCTTCTGACTTGATAACTGCTCCACCCCACCCCAGTTTCGAGTCATTTACAGATCTGAAAAGTATTCCTTTTCACCTTCATCCAAACTATAAAGTTACTGAATGACACTAGGCACTGGACCCTGTGGCATCCCACTTTTCAAGTGACAAGGAACTCACAAACTTACAGTCTGTCAACCGGTTTCAAATCCACCTAAGTCTACCTACATATAGTCTACCTACATTTTACTGGCTTGGATACAGGAATTCCAGAGGGATCTTGTCATTCACAGCATTCCCTTCAGGTACCATGTCTGAGACTCTACCCAAAAAGAAGTGAGATTAATCTGACATGATTTGTTTTTGAGTAACTAATGCTGGATCTCAGTGATCATCATGTTTTTCTCTAAATGCTCACAGAACAACTATTTAATTATCTCCTTCAGAAACATTCCTGGTATCAGTGTTAAGCTGATGGGACAGTGCTTGCCAGGCCTTCCTTTTCCTCTTTTTTCAAGATAGGGGCAACATTTGCCCACCTCCAATCTCCAGGAACTCATTTGTTCTCCAAGAGCTTTCCAAAATTATAGGCAGAGGCTCTGATACTACATCTGTAACTTCTTTCAGTACCCTTGGATAAAGATCATCTGCCACTACAGACTTGAATTCATTTAAATCAGCTAGGTGTTTCACATCAGTGCTTTAGCTGTCTTGAACACCAGCCCCATTAATGACTTCTTGATTTTAATTCCACTAGTCTGTGCACTGTTTTCCTTCTGCCTGTGAAGGCTGTGTTTAGCAATACAGTGGTGCCTCGCAAGACGAATGCCTCGCAAGACAAAAAACTCACAAGACGAAAGGGTCTTGAGAGATTTTTGGTGCCTCGCAAGATGGGCCGTCTTGCGATATTTTTCGTCTTGCGAGGCGCATTTCCCATAGGAATGCATTGAAATTTAATTAATGCGTTCCTATGGGGGAAAAAAGTCAGAAACCCCAAAAAAAGTCAGCAAAAAGTCACTTACCAGGTAGAGTAGACTGAGTCCAGCTCCTCACAGTGCATTTGTAGCCCCAGAACAGCCGGAAAAAGAGTGCCAAACAGCAGAGATTCAGCAACCAGCAGGGAGCCGGCAGCCATTTTTTCTCCGCTCCTGGCCCCCCTCTCCCCGCCTCTCAGCTGATCAGCGCTGGGTCTGAGAGGCTTTTTCCCTGCTAGGCAAGCCTCAGGAAGCCTGTTAGACCCAGCGCCGATCAGCTGAGAGGCAGGGAGAGGGGGGGGGTAGCTGATCGGCGCTGGGTCTAACAGGCTTCCTGAGGCTTGCCTAGCAGGGAAAAAGCCTCTCAGACCCAGCGCTGATCAGCTGAGAGGCGGGGAGAGGGGGGCCAGGAGCAGAGATGACCACAAAATGGCTGCCGGCTCCCTGCTGGTTGCTGAATCTCCGCTGTTTGGCACTCTTTTTCCGGATGTTCTGGGGCTACAAACGCACTGTGAGGAGCTGGACTCAGTCTACTCTACCTGGTAAGTGCCTTTTTGGTGACTTTTTTTTTGTTTCTGACTTTTTTTTTCCCCATAGGAACGCATTAATTAAATTTCAATGCATTCCTATGGGAAAACGTGCTTCGCAAGACGAAATTTTCGCTAGACGGCATTAACCGTGGAACGGATTAATTTCGTCTTGCGAGGCACCACTGTATCATATATTTCTACATGGGTCAGAAGGTAAGGCTAATGGTCAATGGGCTTGATGAGTCTTGGCAAGCTCTCTGTCATGTCCTGAATCTTCACAACAGGGAGGAAGCATATTCCCCAAGACATTCTTGCAGATCTGCAACCTCCGCCTCTGTCCACCTCAGGAGGAAGTTACCTGCCACCACAACACATATCCGTTTCTGGGGAGTGGCAGGAATCTTTCTGTCTACAGCCACTTCCATTGTCTCTTGACTTCGTTCTATGTTCAAGCTATGTTTATCACTGTTCATGAGGAAAGGCAGGCACTGCTGTCCCTCTTCTGGTGGCTCAGAATTATGGTCCACAGAAAGGGTCTGATGTTGATTATGTAGTTCCAATCTCTCAGCATGTTTCCTGATAGCCCTGCTTTCATATTCCTTGCTTCTTTTACTTGGCTTTTCCCCAAATGTTTGAAAAAAACTGGGGGGAAAAACTAATACAATGAAAAAAAAGCATTTTGAAAAAATACATTAATCACATGAACGGCTACGTTCTTTTGTTCAAACAGTATTTGTTACAATTTGAGAATATTTGTGTTTCATTTGGAAAGATCACAGCATTATTGTAAATAATTATCATCCAAAAATGGTAGATGTACTGGTAGTAAAGCACTACTGCTGAGAGAGCTTCCATATGTTAGGAATATAGACCAAGAATGAAATTAATGTACGTTCCTCACCAGTTGGTTAAAACTCAAAAGCTGTAACTCACTGAATTGAACTGTAGACTGCACATCTTTTGGTGAATTTTCCTCCATTCTCTTTTTCTACCCAAAATTAGAGGAAGAACCCAACCTGGCAAAACTGTAATCATTCAGCTGGACAATATAGCCCACAGTTAGGCAGCAGGAAAACAAAGGAAATATCTTACTTTCCCCCTCTTACATTGTTTAAAGGGGCTTGGTGCAAATGAATCTTCCTTGTAGCCACCATCAATTTCTTACTCATTTTGACAATCATCAATTTCAGCATCAAGTAGTTTAGAGGAGCTACAGCTGGTAGCAGCAGCACAGTAAGCCCAGTGTGCAAGCATTTTGGCTCATTTAAAGTCCTTATGCTGCCGATTCAAGCATGACAAGGCAACAACAAAAAGGAGAGGCTGTTATCCCAAAATGAGAGCCACTGGATGGCCAAAATTAGTTTGAGTGGCAGAAAGACAATGGCAATAGAAAAAGCAGAAACATCAGAGGATGACAAGTCTTATCTTTTAAAAAAAATCTCTATACAGAAATATATATATATATATATATACTTTTTTTAAAGTGCAGGTTTGAAAATAAAAATAAGAGAAATTCTTTGGCCGCACAAATAGCATAAATTTTAAAAGCATGCAGAAGAATTGATTGGCTATATACAGTATGTTACATTTAAGCATACATTTACCATAGAAAACTGAAATTTTGCTACATATTAATTAATGTACTGTCTCCTGATATTGCCTGATACCATCACTACAAAGACAAGGCAATATAGACAGGAAAAAAAAAACACAGTAAGGCTATTCCAGTGGGTATATCAAGCTGCAGGAGGACATCACAGAATTGTTGGTGTTTCCGGGAGGTAGAGAGCAAAGGAATTTAATTTTGAAAGATGTTTGGGTGAACACATTCAGAGCAATGATGTTCACAAGCCAAGGAGCCCAGTGATGTCTTCCAGCACACAGAAGCATAATCAGTGGGATCACTGGAGAACAAGCAAGTTGTCTTTTCCAAGACTAGCAACATAAAAGTACTGAAATTAATTTTGTTTAATAGGACTGGGTGCACACACTCTTTACAAATAAGGTTGCAAGGTGAATACCCACTTAAAATGCAGATATTTAATAGGAATAGTCAATTTAGGATAGCTAAAATATTTTAAAGGTATTTAGAAAGCACAGAAATAGTAACTGGCAAAGTTAGTATTATACCCCACACCTTGGGTTATCCTGACAACTTTTTTTATAATGTGCGGACTCCGAGAAAATAATTATGTTTTGTGGTCATAGGGTGATCTAAAACTAAGCAAAGGAGAAAGATTGAAAGAAGTAAAAATAAATGACATGTGGGGAGGGGGACAGTTTACCAGGTCTTTAACTCAACAATAGTCTTCACTTAGAAACACATGATAAAAACAAGCTGAGAGAGAAAGTTCCAGTAACACGCTCTTTAGAGTCTACCCATCATATTCTGAAGTTATTCATTCAGGACTCTCATCTGCCTACATAAACAAGAGCACTAAGCTATACAAACTGTTACATTTTGGTAAAGATGTTTGCTGGGTTAGCTATGTACATAGACAACCCCAGTTACACAAGTGATTTTTTAAAAAGTGAAACAGAGAATATCTGGAATAGAACTAAAAAGAAAATCTACAAACTTTCATATTTTAAAATCTTGTAATTTGGATTGTGAAATAAAACCTTAAAATTTCAACTATTTCAGTTATTAAATTAATGATACTGTGTTTGCAAGATCATTGGATCTTAAATGCTGATGCTGAATGTCTCAAATTTGTAGAATATTTATGCACCTGAACTAGAACAAATCATTAAGTCCTTTACCAATTATTAGATAACAAGTTTTTCACCAGTTATTAGATGGATAATCTACTGCACCATGCCAGATAAAAACAATAGGCCACAGTTGTTTCCTTGAAAGAACATGATGACCCCTGTTTCTTATGGCAGATCATTCCCTACAATGTACCTGTTGGAACTCCTACACAGGGAGAGATGAAGGAGGATTCTATTAAAGTGTGCTGCTTATATACCGCTCCATAGGGCTTAAAGCTCTCTCTGGGCAGTTTACAAGCAGGCTACACATTGCCTCCCCCACTCCACCTGAGGTTGGTACTCAGTTTACCAACCTCAGAAGGATGGAAGGCTGAGTCAACCTTGAGCCGGCTACCTGAGCTCAAGAGCAAGTTCAGGTTGTGAGCAGACTTCACTGCAGTACCACAATTTAACCACTGTGTCATGACAGCCTGCTCAATTCTCAAATAGTAAGACGTTTCAAAGGGAGACAGTAGTAAGTGCTAACATCACAGACCAATATATTAAGTACCTCAGTGAGGTATTAAGTACCTTATTAAGTATGAACAACTTAAATCCCTCTATTTGAGCTGCCACAGAAGAACAAAAGCATACCTAGGGGGGGGGGGGGCTTCAATACAATGAATATATTAAAGCTGTTCTTCTTGACTTGTAACTGTTGCCAGGGGCCTTCCAGACCTTTATAGGTATTGACCAATACTGACCAATACTTTATAGGTACTGAGCAATACTTTGAATCATACCCAAAAGTCCCAAGGAAACAGATGGAGACTGGAAAAAACTGCTACAATATATTCATTGTGTTGAACCCCCAATGCAGATGTGTATTTGGGAGATCCCTATCACTCTTCCAGGGCAGCCTCATATACAGGGATTTACAGTAATCTATCTGATATTGATTATTGTATTGAAATAAACTGAACAAACATTAATCATATAGAATATTAGCTATGATGTGTCATCATTAATTTACAGATTCATGAGCTGTTTCTCGCCAGTGAGGCAACCTGCCAGTCATTAGGAGGCTTAAATTAATTCTGCTGCATGTTCACCTCTGACACTGACCAGCACTGGTATAGCAACCATTTTTCTCTATCTGCCCCACAGAAGAAAAGAAAACTAGTCTCTCTCACACACAGACAAAACACTAAGATACTGTTGCAAGGATAATCATTTCAAATTGCCACTGAACACTGCTCTAATACATGACATTATGTACCACACTGCTTCCTTCCTTCCCTCCTGTCTATAAGTCAGTTTCATATACTCATGCAGCAGTTGACGGAAACTGCAGTTCACAGTTCAGCAAGGCCTTACTAAAAAGATAAGCCTGATACAGGTCCTTAGGGCATCTCATCCATCCTGTGCTTGGATGGCATTCACCACCAAGGGACCCCATTAAGAAGGAAGGGCAATCTGAAATCCTAACCCAATGTGCTCTAAAACACAGCACCAGTACACTGGCAAATGCACAATGGATGAAATTCCATTTGTCTTAGAAGTATGGGAGCCAATATCTCTCTCTCAATAAATTCACCTTTATTTTCCAGCCTTGTAGTGTTCTTAAAGCAAAGCACATAAGCCAGGCTTTTCACCTGGGAATGAGGCAGCAGAGCAGTATCACCCAAGACTCTAATTAAATAGATTTTCCAATCCAGTATTACACTCCATTATGGTACACGAGAAGCCTATTCAGAGATCCATTGCTCTTTTTTAAAATAATTTGCTTCACTAAGGAATATGACCACATTCCTTAGCATATAGTCAACAAGACTTGGTCAGAGGTGACTTTTATTTGCTTTTATCAGGTTTTTTTTTTTAAAGGATCATGGGCATAAACCACATATACTGTGTCAAATAAGGTTTGCCTTCTTTTGACACTTAAGATTTACCTATATTTTATCTGATGGCCAGAACTATTTAAATGACATCTTAATGAACTTCTTATAAAGCCAATGCTTTCCTTATTGTTTCTTGGGCAGGACAAAATAAATTTGTATCACATTGCACTAGGTCAAAATGGGGTTTCCCACAGGTTTTGTAGATTTTTAAAAATGAAGCAAAGGACATAAATGCCTCATGAGTAGTAATTCTTGGTGGAAAATAAATTTTGCCAGAGTCTAGAGAGCCCAGACAAACATAAGAGTGTGAGCCACCATCAGCCACAGTTCACTGAATATCTATCATTCTTAGGGTTGCCAGATACATGGGTACCAAAAGGAGGACATAGAAAGACAAAAAAGAGGACAGAGGAGGACGTATTGAATGTTTCATTTGAATCGTTCCGGATTAAACCCGCAATCAATACAATTTTATTACAATAGCTGCCAATAAATGTCTCTTAGTGAACCGACCAAGAAACAGTCATGTTAAAAAATAAAAATAAATTCAATGGAGGCTTTTTTTTCCAAAATACCAAAAAACATTATTTAAACAGCCAATTGTACAATTATTACGTTATAATCTTTATTAATTACACGACATATCCTGGCGCCTGCTGTTGCTGCTCCTTCACTTGCGCCGAGGCGAGCTCTGCGAGAAGGTTCCCCTTTCTCTCCTGCCTCCTTTTGCTGTGGCGGCGGCTGCCGCCTCTTCTCCCTCTCCCTCTTTCTCTGGCAGGTGCCTGGCACGGAGCCCCGCTATTGCTCTGGCTCCCCTTCCCTGCAGCTTCACTTCTTCTCTGCCAGCCTTTCTCAATCTTTTCTAGCCGCCGCCGCCGTCTCTCCTTTCTCAAATCCTGCTGCTCACTTGAATACCTCCGGGCAAACCCACAAACTTTTTTTTTCGCCCTAAAAAAAAAAGATCCTGCCCTTCTCCAGCCACCGCTCTCTCTCAACTCTCTCCTTTTGTTTTGCCCGTTCTCTCTCACTCGTGGCGTGTGTATATATATATGTATGTATATATATTGCTCTCCTTTCCTTGCTAATCTTTATGCGCAGCTTGCTCAAAATGAAGCAGGAAATCACCTCCAAAAGCAAAGGCTCCACGTGGGCATGGCTGATTTACAGCCTGAAGTGGTGTCTTAGATTGTGACTCCATCAGAGACTGCTTTCCACCTTCCACCTCTCCCCCTCCCATCCAAAATTATAACATAAAATATTACAAAAGCCAGACATTTTAAAGGTTTTTAGCTTTGCCTGCCAGACAGAGGATATTAGGCTAAAAAGGAGGACATGTCCTCATTTTGCCGGACGTCTGGCAACCCTAATCATTCTGCAGTTCTGGCTTTCACAGTTGGGTGTTGCATTTGTTCCACAGGAAAAACAAAGTCTGAAACCACAGATTTTATTCTATTTCTCTCCAGTACCAATAGCCAGAACCAAAGGAAGAGAACATGGACCACAATGGGAGAAATGGGAATGATAAGGGAAAGACAGTACACAGTGTGGGACTAAAACCAGGGAGACTAATGTTCAGGTTTCTACTGAGCGAAGAAACTCAGCGGGTGAACTCTCACCAGTCATCTCAATCTTACCTATATGACAAGGTTGTTGTGAAGATAAAATACAAGAAGACCCATGCATGCTGCCCTGAACATCTAGGAGGAAGGGGAGAATAAAAATGATGCTAGCTTCAGATACCCTTCCCATTATTGTTTTGTTCTCCCAAATCAACTTCTTTACAGATTAGCATTTTCCATGGGCTTTGAGAACAGGGATGGCGCTTTAAATTTTTGATAAAGTGCATTTATAATTTATAGGACATTTATATATTGAATATCATTAGAGAAATACTAGTGTTCTATATCATTATGGATTATTTACATTAAATATTGCAGAGATTCAAAAGGAGTTCTTATTATTCAGTGCTAAAATTTGACCTGAGCACTTAGGTTGTGCAAATAACTGTTGGAGGAATGGTGCAATGTGTAATCTATGAAAAATCAATATTTTATTCATTTATTTATTTAAAATATTTTTCCCTGCCTTTTTTTAAAAAAAATGGTATCTTACATCATTAATCAGTAGTTAATTAACCAGTAATTAACCAGTATATAAGCAGCAAGCAGCATGCTTTACTAATTAATCAGTAGTGAGCAGCCAACACATTCATTGACATTGTTATGTTGTTATATACTGTCAAGTCACAACTGACTTATAGAAACTGTAAAAAGGCTTTCAAGGTGGTATATTTAAGGAATGCTTTATCAGTTCCACACTCTCAATGAGCTTCCATGGCTAAGTGGGGATTCAAACCTAGGCCTCCTGAATTCTAGTCCATCACTCTTATCTACTGCACCACACTGGGTTAACATTAGTGGATCTTCAATGTATCTCGTCAGATACTACAGCTTTCAAAATTGCATGAAGTCTACTCCTATAAATGACAGTCCATTGTGTTCATTGCACTTTTGCCCAGATGAATATACAAAGGATTTCAGCGTTTTGTCATGACTATTGGTTTCTAGGCACAATCCAGGAACAACTGAAGTTCTATAAAGTTTGCTCAGAAAATCTACAGTGGAGCAAGAACACAACAGGTTATCTCCTGAATTCTGATACAGTAGTGTCTCACAATCGGAAAATCATATTAGCCTTCATTGATAGCCTGCCAAGAAAGATAGAGTCCAAAATGAAAGCAGAGGAAAGAACAAGGACAAATGAAATTTAACTATAGACTTTATTTGCTTCAGACAAAGATATAAACCGTTCAACAATTAAGTCTGCAAGAGCAAAAGTAACTCCATTATAATTACTGCACATTCTGAGCCCTCATTTCCCCTCACACACCCTGAGAGTGTGGAGACTTTCGGAACTTGATTTTATTAGAGCAAGACAATGTATTTTCAGCAGTGTTTTACAAAATATTCCATCAGCAGAAGTGTAAGGCAGGTCGGAGACTGACTAACTTTTCCAAGGTATTAAATTAAAGGATGTTGAATTAAGTTAAATGCCCCACATTGAATTGACATTTCCCTTTTTTTAATGCAAGCTAAGATTGATGAAAAATACCACTTATCTACATTAAGGGTCAAAATATCCAGCAAAAGAAGTCTCTGGTTCATCGCGTCAGAGCAAAGTCAGTCTTACATAATCCGAGGACCAGGACGCGGATCACATTCTGATGATCCAATTAATGGTGGGATACTTTGCAATCAGACAGGAAGCAAGGCCCCTAACAGATTGTGGGGCTGTAACATCAATTTCTTAAGTGCATTTAAAGGATTACAAATGTTAGTCCTGGCTTGAGATTGAAACACCTATTGAGGTGCTCTGAACCACATTACAGTAATTGGGTACCTGAATTAATGCCATTTCTCCTGATGGTGAACTGAATGCACTGGAAATAAGAGTTCTTTTGCTGTCTTTCTCTTTGTTTCTTCCCTCAGTCCATCCCACTCTTTCTCCCCAAACCAAAGCTAAGAAAGTACACTTTTTATATCTGTAGCTATAACTACAGAATCCAAATACTGTCATAATTTAATTTTTCATATTGTTTCAGTGTATTAAGCAAGGGGAAGGCACTAAAGAGGGGGGAAAAGAGACCACAGGGAGAATGAAGGAGAAACCTTCTACAGTCTCCTCCATTACTATGTATAGTTCTTTATGCATATATTAGATACCATTCAGAGTTCTGTACCTCTAGAGAGAAAGAACTGGGCCGTCTCAATTAATCTCCTGTTTTACTGAAATTGGGTCAAGTAAAGGTCTTAAACATATCAAAACAGCAAGAATGCTAACTATCTAGATATTTCAGACTGAAAGTCTGTGTCATACGTCAAACTTTTAAATATGTAACTAATTGCACACACAATGAATTTACAATTGGCTTAGGGGAATCATATCTTTTTATTAGAACTCTCTTTTTCAACAATTAGCAGTCTCAGAATGTAGACAAAAGAGGAACAAAATGGCATGAACATCCGGATGAAAGAAGAACAGCAGAGCAATGATTCAAATTCCCCAGTCCAAAGTGGTAAAATTCTTTTTTAACCACGCCTGGAGAACCCCTGGTATTCCTGGGTGGTCTTCCATCCAAGTAATAACCAAGTTGGGCCCTCCTTGGTTTCTAGCATCAGATGAGACTATGTGTTCAGGGTGGCATAGGTGTATGCTTTTTAAATTTCAGCAACAGTAGAGGGAACAAGAAGTAGAAGGAAAATTTTACTCTCTTGCCAAATTTTTCTTTCTTAGCATCATCACTATACTATACTAACTGTCAGAATTCAGGCCTGTACTAATGGACAATAGAAATAGAAGGAGGGGCTAGGGGAAAAGCTACAACTGTGTCACACAGCAGCAAGGACAAAAAGTGTGTGTGTAAACACCTGATCAGTGCTGGAATGTACCATGCTGGAATATTTTCTTATTGTATTCAGTTGTTTCACAGTAATACACTACTTGCTTCTAAATAGGATCTTTCTAGGAAAGAGAGCACCATGGAATAGGACAAAGCCTGACAGACATTACAAATCTATGTTACTGTCTCCTGGTAGTTTTGACTCATTAGACTGCTCTGATTGAAATGATTTACATACAAATAATTAACATGAAATCCCCAAGGACTACTTAGCTGTTTAACAGTGTATGCATTATATACAACAATTTCCATATATCTAGTTTTAAATCCATTAAGAAAAATTAATTTCTTCTCAGCACATTACACTGCACAGCATGTTGCAACTGCATGCTTGCTAAATTACACCTTTTCATCACTTCTCAAGTGATCTTATAAACAGTTAAACTTTACTATTCTGGAAATGGGAACCACTGGTTTAGAAGAGACAGGTTACTTATCTGTAACTGTAGTTCTTTCAATGGTTATCTGTGAATCCACACATATGGATTCTTCTGTGCCTGCACAGTCATTCTTGGAATCTTCTAGAGCCTAAAAAGCTGTTAGCCAAACCATTCACATAGTGCATGCTCCACCACCTAATGACTATTCCTCAGTTGTCATGTCTGCCACTGACTTTAACATCTGCATGGCAGACAGAGATGAAGTTGCGTGGGTTGTGTGAATTCACAGATGATCATTGAAGAAATATACGTAGTTACAGGTAAGTCCATCTTCTTCATGGTCTCTGTGATTTATACACATGGGTGACTGACAAGCTCACTTGCTGGCAGGTAGAATGTCATCCCAATACTGATGATATTTACAGCATGACCAAAGGATGCATCAAGCTTTGCCCTGACATCCAGTCTGTAATGTTTAACAAATGTCATGGACTGAGACCAAATCACTGCCTTACGAATTTATTTCATCTGGATTCCTTTCAGGAAAGCTGGTGAAGCAGCAACTGCCCTAGGGGAGTAATAGCCATTCACTAGCCATTTGGATATGAGCTGTGATGAAACTTGGTTACCCTTCCTTTGACTTCGGTAACAAAAAAACAGTCTATTAGCTTTCTGAAATTGTTTTGTTCTTGAAATATATGCCCTATAGACATCTAGTGTATGTAGTGACTTTTCCAACTTAGTTGTTGTTGATGGGAATAAAATAGGTGATATCAAAGATTTCTTTTCACAGCCTGCCCATGAGCAATACTTTACATATTTCTTCTTCTTGTGCATGGCAAATAAATCTATTAATGGTTGTCAACAATGCAAATATCTTTGAAAACTTGTGGAAACAGTTCCCATTCATATGACTGTTTTGTTGACTTAAGTGATCTGCCATCTGAATATCTTCTCCTGGTACATGTACAGATATAGGAGAGATATGTCTCTAAACACACAATTCTTGTAGTTGAACTGCCAGATAAAGGAGTGACATGAAGTGAGTGTCCCCTTACTTGTTTATATACTACATTGTGGTGGTGTTGTCCATTGCTACTTCTACTATCTTACCTTTGAGCAGTCTTGTAAGCTGTCAGTGCTTTTAACACTGCTAGTATCTTTAACTTGTTGACATGAAGCTTCTTTTCTTCTTGAGACTGTAAGGCATGAATTTGTTTGCCTTGACAATGGGACCCGCAGCCTGCTAGATTGGCATCTGTTGTTACAAGAACAGAAGGTTGTGGTTGCCTGAAAGGCTTTCCTATCAATAAAAACCTCCAACCTTTTTTGGGAATGTAAATAATGAGAATAAAATCCCTTGTCCCTGTATTCTTGTGGAACAGATCGTGTAGTGTTTTTTTTTTTATAGTTAACATTATTATTTCTTTCTCCATATCTGTGAAGGTGGCTTTGTTCTGTGGTACCTGGTTGATGGAAGGATAGAAAATTCTATTGCCATGTGCAACAATGGTTAAAACCCATTTGTTGGTCGTGATGGAGTGCCAAGTGTTGAAATATGGCACTAGTGTTTGTGTTGAGTCTTGTTGGTAATGATTCCAAGGGCTGTCAGTCTTGGTGTGAAAAAAAAAATCAAAAATGCTGTTTTGATTTCTTTTTTGTTTTTTGTTTTAGGTGGTTGAAGACCTAAACTTAGTATGTTGAGATGGTTGTTTGTAAGACTGAGAAGCTGAAGCAGTTCTTTGACATTCTGTTGTTGAGGAGTATGGATATGGCTGTCTCCATGATGGTCTATGTTGCTTTTGCTGGTGACACAGTGGAGAAAAACTCATTCTAGTAGTGTTTTTCATTGCATCATTGGTTGTTTCACCATCAAAAGGTAACTCGGTGCATGATCTGGAATCTTTAGAAATTCCAGATGACTTTAGCTAAGTGCAGAATCCAAGCTGCTGACAGATTTTTTGCTGCACAATTTTTGATATGACAAGTTGAGTGGATCTGGTGTTGTGGCTAAGGAATTTTCCTGCTGTTGAAAAGTCAAGGCTAATATTCTTTTATTCTCAGGTCAACTTCATAAGAAAGGTTTCAGTTTCCCCCACATAAGAATAAATTGTAAGCAGCCATAGTAGCTTGATAATTTGCTACACTTACGCCTGAGACAGATATTCTATCAATAGTGTCCATTTTACAACCCTCTCTAATTATGGATGATGAATTAAGTCATCCCTTAGGTCTTGTTTGAGATGCTTCCATAATAATTGGGTTTGGTTGTGGATGCTTAAACAGAAAACATGCTTCTTTGTTGTGGACTTTATAGAAATTTTCAACCCTTCTTGATAAGGTAAGGGGGCAAGGTTGATGGCTTCTTCCAAGACTCTTTTACCAAATCTAAAAGAGATGGCAATAAGGCTATTTGTACTAGTGTTGCTATATTTCTCTGTACCTAGTCAAAAACTGGGTCACACCTAGGTGGAGGTGATCTTTGTACCTTTATTTAATGAAAAATAGCATTAGATCCAAAAAGGATCTAATATCCCCTGATGGTGAAGGAGAATTCATATCACAGACACCAGAACCTGGAGATGTTGCTAATAAGGATGGTGACTCTGGTAAAGATACATTTTCAATGTCCAGATCTGATGAATTTAAGTTTTCTGAGGTGACAGGTTCCTTTCTCTCATCAGATGTCTCCCTTGAATCAGCTGGAGCAGAACTGTGCTCTGAAGATCAAGATAAGGTAAGAGCTTTTTGTTCCCTAGCAGTTGTAAAGGTTTCTGACTGCAATTCTCTGTTTTCTAATCAAACTTTTTTTGGTTTTGACTTGTCAATGTCTACTGCAGTCTGTAGATTTAGACTTTGGATCATGCTGTTTAGTTTTACAAGCTGGTGATGGAGAAACTGATTGCTGATGTTGGAGTTTTTTCAGTGTGGGTGATCTTGAACCTGAAGGAGTAACTGAATGCTTTCTGTGTGCTTTAATGCTTGTTGTTGGATCCAGGGATTTTGTTATTGAGTGTTGGTGTTCAGCACTTTTTGACATAGAAGAATAAGATTTCTGATTTTCAATTGATTTTCTGCGCAGGTTAATCTCTGGTACTGGTGATCTTGATACTGAACAAGATGGAAAATGGCTAGCCTGAGTTTGAGATTCAGGTGACTCTGATGATTTCCTATGAGATCCATGTTAGAGAAAAATTTTTCTGAAATCAGTATAACTGATACTGATCCACGGAGAGAGCCAGAATATTTCACTCCTTGTATCCTTTGTAAATCAGATAGGGTAGAGGATAATGCCAATCTGCACCTGCATAGAATTGTGGCAGGGCATTAAAGTGGAAAGGTGTTGGGAAGTAATAGACCCTCGTAGGAAACTATACAAATGGAAATTATTTAGACCATTGATTCCCAACCTTGGGTCCCCAGATGTTCTTGGATTACAACTCCCAGAAATCCTGGCCAGCACAACTAGTGGAAAAGGCATCTGGGAGTTTTAATCCAAAAACATCTGAGGACCAAGGTTGGGAACCACCGGTCTAGAGCTTTAATTTTGAGGCTCTCTTTCTTCGATACTGAAGGAGATAGTGATCTTGAGCTTGAAGAGGTTTCAGAGTTAAATCTGTTGGATGATTTTCAAAACTGCCTAGATTTCTCCTTTCAAGTGAAAGCTGCTTAGGGCTAGATTCTGTAGGGATGTCTTGGTGGCGAAACAAAGAGTCAGTCTCTGATTATTGAATCAAATGGCTCCATACCAGTGTCTAACTGAATGTTGGAGATGCACTTCGGGAATGATGTGGAGCTTCATCCCTCTCTGAAACGAAGCCTAAAGAAACTAAATTTTCCTGTTTTTCAGTTTGTGTATGTATAGGCTATGGTGCTGGAGGGTGAATTACAATTGAAGATAATTGCTTCCTTAGTTTTACTTTATCTTTTGCCTTCTTGCTCTGAGGGAGCTTGGGATGCAAAGGCTTTTTCCTCTTTTTTGACACAGAAGATGTTGCTTTTGGTGTTGATGGTTCTCAAGATGTTTCTTTAAATGCTGACTGATGTGTTGGTTCTGATTTTTGTGGTACCAGGTCTTCCTGACTGTTAGCTAGTGTTGTCTCAATTTGAATAGCTTCCATTAGGATCTTTTTAGATGGGTCTTACAAATAGAGACTGTTGAACTCAGAGTCAATGCCTGTTTGGATATGGTATCAAATGCCTGTAAAGATTTTTCTCACATATGCCATTTAAGTCTAGATTGACCATTCTTGATGGCTACTCAAGTGAAGTTTTTACAAATTTGACATGTCAGAGTTTGATGACCCTCTCCTAAATATTAAAGGCACTTTGAGTATCCATCAGTGAGAGAGATTTTGTTGTTACAAGACTTCTTGAATGGGTCCATAGGGGGCATTAAATGTGGAAATGGAGAAAAAAAAAGAATAACAGTTTTATAAAAGATGATAGAGCTAAATTTGAAGAAGATAACCACACAGAAAAAAGTAAACTATTTACAAATATAATGTAGATGAAAGCTCTAAAAGACTTACGTGTTGCCTTAGCAGTTCCCAAAAGGAAACTGAGGAATAACTGTTGGGTTGTGGAGCATGTGCTATGTGACAGGGGCTGGTTTTTTAGGCTCTGGAAGATTCCAAAAATGTCTGCACAGGCGCAGAAGAAACCATATGTATGAATCACAGAGACTATGAAGAAGAAATTAATATATTTGCTGGGTAACATAAGGCCAGATCCACATACAGGCTTAGGAGTCTGAGAATACATGCTGTGCCATTGGATTTACTCCTTTTAATTCTGGACTTGAGATGAATGTCAACGTGTTTTTGGGGGTACACTAGGAAACAAGAAGAAAGTATCATAATGCCTGGCTAACTTCAAATATTTTTTTTAAAAAAACAGCAACATTGGACAAAACAATCCAATGATCTTTGAGTACCCACAACAGCCAAGGACTACTGAATTATTTGGTAAAGAAATAATATAATGGTGAGGGTAGTAAGATTGGAAGTAATAGCTGCTTTGAACCCTACATAGGAAGATACCTTGAGTTGTTTAGTTTAGTTATTTGCAACTTTAAAATAGACATTTTCCTTATCTGTAAATTAAGCTCAGCTGTCAGATGTATCCATACCACTGATTTTAATGTTTAATCAGTCATCATTTGTCCCCTTTCCCCTTCTATGTGCTTCAGGCAGACTGGATTTTTTTGTTTGTTTTGTTTTTGAAAACACTTTCAAATAGTACTTACAAAGGTTAGACTTGGAGATTTTAAGAGGAGGGGCTATGTGATATCACAACCAATCAACACTGGTCACAGATGGCTTCTCCTACAAAATGGCAGATACATACTGTGGATATTAGTGTGGGTAGTGGGACATCACTGGATAGCAGAGTCACTTTTCTGGTGCTATATTTTTTGGAATGGCTGTCAGGATAGCTTTTTGAGTCAGAGTACCTAGCTATGGAGCTCAAGTTCAGTGGTTTGATTTCCACTAGGTACCTCCTATGAGAAGAGCCAGTCTATGTATCATTGGGAAAACTACATAATCCTAAAGTGCCCCCAGGAGAAGAGAACAGCAAACCACTTCTGAGTACTTTTATACCGAGAAAACCATGAGAAGATTCACCATTATCATCATCATCATCATCAAAAACACCAGGCACAGTCAATCAAAACTATAAAAACATTGACTGGTATTATATAACAGATACAAGTTTTAACCAAAAACCTAAGTTAAATATCAGCGCAGTATGTACCTTATTTTTCCGTGTATAAGATGATATTTTTGTCCAAAATCTTTAGACTAAAAATTAAGGGTCGTCTTATACAAGTAAGCTGAGGAGAGAACAAAACAGCCCATACCTTGCCTCTGCAAACAGGCTGCCTCCAATCACAAGGCTTAACTTCCTACAGTCAGGAGACTTAGCTTCCTCCAATCACAAGCGTTATGTAACTGATGTCAGCTGATGCTGAACAAACCAATTGGAACACACCTCATTGAAAGTGGAGCATGTAGGCAGTGCTCAGATGCAACAGGGACTCGTAATATCTGAGCGTTCTGAGCCCAGAGGCTGAATAAAGTTAAAGTGTGATGATTAATATGACAGTACTGGTATGTAAATGTTACCTAATTACTAAATAAAATGTGTTCTGTTTTATGTTTAAAATATTGATTTCTTAATTTTGGTTTAGAAAAGTGGGGGTGTCTTATACATGGGGCATCTTATACATGGAAAAATATGGTATACTGTTCCTAATATTGCTGTTTTTTGTAACTCTGGTAGTGTTATTTCTGAGATCTGCAACTGCTTATAGTACTGGGTGAAATTTCTTGATATTGTTCCCAAAGCCCCAATGACTACGTGGACCACTGAAGTGTGTTTCTTCCTGAGGCGAGATGTTTCAATTGCCAGGTCTCTTTACTTTCTTAGTTTTTCCAATTATTTAGTCTCAACTCTGGCATCCCCACAATTGCAATGTCATTGATGTCTTTGATCCAGACATTTCTTCGTTCTATTTACTACTATGTCTGGTGTGTAATGTTAAACGTATCTGTCAGTGTGGATCCAAAAATCCCATAAGATCTTGACTTCCTCATTTTCTGACACCTTCTCTACCTGATGTTCCCATGGGTTTTTGGAGGCTGGTAAGTTATGTTTTTTTGCATATGTTATTCAAAAACTCCAGGCACAGTCAAATTATAAAAACATTGACTGGTATTTTTTAACAGATACAAATTTTAACCAAAAACCTATTATTATTATTATTATTATTATTATTATTATTATTATTATTATTATTATTATTATTATTATTATTATTATTATTATTATTATTATTATTATTATTATTATTATTATTATTGTTGTTGTTGTTGTTGTTGTTGTTGTTGTTGTTGTTGTTGTTGTTGTTGTTGTTGTTTGTTGTTGTTATTGTTATTATTGGTACAGCTATATTAACAGAGGAGATGATCAGCTTCATATGATACAGTATAGCCAAAGACAGGCAAATTCCTCAGGTTAAGGTGCATGTTGGATACCTAGACATTGTTGTGGGCTACACCAGCACTGGAATTTGAAGATACTGCAACCACTGCCAAAAGTTACAGAGGCCACTGAACCGTAGGAAGTTTCTGAGTTACAGGAGGCTGCTGGAGTATCTTCCCACACCACAGAGCCCTGAAAGACTGAAGGACAAAGATCTATTTTCCTTCAGAAGCGATACAAAAGACAGGGTGAGGATGGAAGCTAACACAGTATTTGCGTTGTGGATGCTAATGAAAGCCCCTGCTAATTCTTCAGTGGAAGTAGTAACATAGGGATCACAAAACAACATTGTTCTTTTGCAATAAAAATCTTTTCCACTTTGTTTCAGGACCACTGAGGAGGCCACATTTCCTGTGCAGAAAGTAACGGATGAATTTTAATCCTGCACTCCACACCATATTCCTAATCTAAATGACTAAATGAAAGCCTCCAGCAATGTTGTGGGTGCCTCATCGCTGGAGGTTTTCAAGAAAAGATTGGACAACCATCTGTCCGGGATGGTATGAGGTCTGGGATGGTATGACGTCTCCTCCCTTGGGCAAGGAGTTGGACTAGAAGACCTCCAAGGTCCATTCCAACCCTATGGCAATTCTATGATGATTCTATATGACTCTACTAGAGTTGCTATTTGCCACTCTGTGAACACTATCGCTGTATTGTATTTATATTGTTTGACCTATAAGGCAAATAGCAGCTTGCAGAGAGCATTCAGATTGTGCAGGTGAGACTATAGTGTGTCAAAAACCCATCCTTTTGACACACAATGACCAAAATCAAATCCTAGTACAGTACCTATATTTAATCTTCAGCCAAGCAGATGAGACACTTTAGTACCCCAGCACCATATTTTCTTGTAGAATTCACAGATAAATAGATCTACATATAGGGCATTGTGAGACATTTCTGCTTGAAAAATTGTAAAAAAATGACCTCAAGTTTTAAATGCATTGCTGTGTGCATCTTTTTTTTAATGCACAAAAGAACAAATGGGAAAAATAGTCAAACAAATCTATTGCTTATCACCACCAGGGGATTTTTTTGGTCCCATGCCATTTTCCAGCAAACTATACTGAAAAATAGAAACCACATATTCTGGTTGTCAGTACCTTGGTGCCATTATACAGAAGACATCCCAGAAATTACTTAATGCAATGTTTTTAAAAATGTGCTTGAAAAGATCTGCAACTCATGTGGTATGAGAGACTCAAAGCTCGGAAATGTTACCTTCCAGAATGCCTCACCCAGATCTAGAAGGTCTATAGTAGCAGAGGGATTCTAAAACTTGTAGTTCAGAAATGTAACTTTCCCAAGTTTTAGAAAGTCACATACTAGAGACTCTAAAAAACCATCGCCACTTGTACCAGACTATGCTGGGCTAGATGGAAAATACTCTACACTTGTATAAGACCATATGCTTTAAAGGCAAAAAGCTCCAATTTCTATCAGCTGCACTAAGAAAACAATTCCACTTGAAGTTCTATGAAGCAGGTCTGACTGAATATAAAGCAGTTTGCTATGCTCCTATCCTTGGACTGATATATGTTTTAAAAGAAATTTTAAAACAATTCATGAAACTGGGTCTGGGGGAGTATGATGGCTTCATTCACCATACTTTAAACAAATCTCCTAGTGTCAAATATCTTGTCATCATATGACAGTTGGCCCTTAGACAATGTCAGCCATGATGATCTTTTACCACTTGTAATCAGATTACACAGAACACCCTTTGAAATATATGTGTAGGTAGTCAACTGGGATGTTCAGAAACGTAATAGTTCCATTATCTATATATCTATCCCCTTCACGGATTGCTGCCTTGTCATGGCGAAGGGGCTTGAGTAATTCAGAGAAGCTATGGGCTATGCCGTGCAGGGACACCCAAGACGGACAGGTCATAGTGGAGAGTTCTGACTAAACGCGATCCACCTGGAGCAGGAACTGGCAAGCCACTCCAGTATCTTTGCCAAGAAAACTCCATGGACAGAAACAAAAGGCTAAAAGATATGACGCTGGAAGATGGGCCCCTCAGGTCGGAAGGCATCCAACATGCTACTGAGGAAGAGCGGAGGACAAGTACAAGTAGCTCCAGAGCTAATGAAGTGGTTGGGCCAAAGCCGAAAGGACGCTCATCTGCGGACACGCCTGGAAGTGAAAGGAAAGTCCGATGCTGCAAAGAAAAATACTGCATAGGAACCTGGAATGTAAGATTTATGAACCTTGGTAAGCTGGATGTGGTCAAACAGGAGATGGCAAGAATAAACATTGACATCCTGGGCGTCAGAGAACTAAAATGGACGGGAATGGGCGAATTCAATTCAGACGATTACCATATCCACCATTGTGGGCAAGAATCCCGTAGAAGAAATGGAGTAGCCCTCATAGTCAACAAAAGAGTGGGAAAAGCTGTACTGGGATACAATCTCAAAAATGATAGAATGATTTCAGTACGAATCCAAGGCAGACCTTTCAACATCACAGTAATCCAAGTTTATGCACCAACCACGGATGCTGAAGAGGCTGAAATTGACCAATTCTATGAAGACTTACAACACCTTCTAGAACTGACACCAAAGAAAGATGTTCTTGTCATTATAGGGATTGGAATGCTAATGTAGGGAGTCAAGAGATAAAAGGAACAACAGGTAAGTTTGGCCTTGGAGTTCAAAATGAAGCAGGGCAAAGACTAATAGAGTTTTGTCAAGAGAACAAGCTGGTCATCACAAACACTCTTTTCCAACAACACAAGAGGCGACTCTACACATGGACATCACCAGATGGGCAATACCGAAATCAGATTGATTATGTTCTCTGCAGCCAAAGATGGAGAAGCTCTATACAGTCAGCAAAAACAAGACCTGGAGCTGATTGTGGCTCTGATCATCAGCTTCTTATAGCAAAACTCAAGCTTAAACTGAAGAAAGTAGGAAAAACCACTGGGCTAGTCAGGTATAATCTAAACCAAATGCCTTATGAATACACAGTGGAAGTGAAGAACAGATATAAGAAATTAGATTTGGTGGACAGAGTGCCTGAAGAACTATGGATGGAGGCTCGTAACATTGTAGAGGAGGCAGCAACAAAAACCATCCCAAAGAAAAGGAAATGCAAGAAAGCAAAGTGGCTGTCCAACGAGGCCTTACAAATAGCAGAGAAGAGAAGGGAAACAAAATGCAGGGGAGATAGGGAAAGTTACAGAAAATTGAATGCTGACTTCCAAAGAATAGCAAGGAGAGACAAGAGGGCCTTCTTAAATGAACAGTGCAAAGAAATAGAGGAAAAGAATAGAAAGGGAAAACCAGAGATTGTTCAAGAAAATTGGAGATATTAAAGGAACATTTTGTGCAAAGATGGACATGATAAAGGACAAAAATGGTGGGGACCTCACAGAAGCAGAAGACATCAAGAAGAGGTGGCAAGAATACACAGAGGAATTATACCCGAAAGATTTGGATGTCCCGGACAACCCAGACAGTGTGGTTGCTGACCTTGAGCCAGACATCCTGGAGAGTGAAGTCAAGTGGGCCTTAGAAACAACAAGGCCAGTGGAGGTGATGGCATTCCAGTTGAACTATTTAAAATCTTAAAAGATGACGCTGTTAAGGTGCTACACTCAATATGCCAGCAAGTCTGGAAAACTCAGCAGTGGCCAGAGGATTGGAAAAGATCAGTCTACATCCCAATCCCAAAGAAGGGCAGTGCCAAAGAATGCTCCAACTACCGTACAATTGCACTCATTTCACACGCTAGCAAGGTTATGCTCACAATCCTACAAGGTAGGCTTCAGCAGTATGTGGACCGAGAACTCCCAGAAGTACAAGCTGGATTTTGAAGGGGCAGAGGAACTAGAGACCAAATTGCTAACATGCGCTGGATTATGGAGAAAGCCAGAGAGTTCCAGAAAAACATCTACTTCTGCTTCATTGACTACGCCAAAGCCTTTGACTGTGTGGACCACAGCAAACTATGGCAAGTGCTTAAAGAAATTAGAGTGCCTGACCAACTTATCTATCTCCTGAGAAATCTATATATGGGACAGGAAGCAACAGTTAGAACTGGATATGGAACAACTGATTGGTTCAAAATTGGGAAAGGAGTACGACAAGGCTGTATATTGTCCCCCTGCTTATTTAACTTATATGCAAAATACATCATGCGAAAGGCTGGACTGGAGGAATCCCAAACCGGAATTAAGATTGCCGGAAGAAATATCAACAACCTCAGATATGCAGATGATACGACTCTGATGGCAGAAAGTGAGGAGGAATTAAAGAACCTCTTAATGAGGGTGAAAGAGGAGAGTGCAAAAAATGGTCTGAAGCTCAACATCAACAAAACTAAGATCATGGCTACTGGTTCCATCACCTCCTGGCAAATAGAAGGGGAAGATATGGAGGCAGTGACAGATTTTACTTTCTTGGGCTCCGTGATCACTGCAGATGGTGACAGCAGCCACGAAATTAAAAGACGCCTGCTTCTTTGGAGGAAAGTAATGACAAACCTCGACAGCATCTTAAAAAGCAGAGACATCACCTTGCCGACAAAGGTCCGCATAGTCAAAGCTATGGTTTTTCCAGTAGCGATGTATGGAAGTGAGAGCTGGACCATAAAGAAAGCTGACCTCCTCTCAAGAGGAGGCTCTTGAGAGTCCCCTGGACTGCAAGGAGAAGAAACCTATCCATTTTGAAGGAAATCAACCCTGAGTGCTCACTGGAACGACAGATCCTGAAGCTGAGGCTCCAATACTCATCTCATGAGAAGAGAAGACTCCCTGGAAAAGACCCTGATGTTGGGAAAGTGTGAAGGCAAGAGGAGAAGGGGACGACAGAGGACGAGATACTTGGACAGTGTCATCGAAGCTACCAACATGAAGTTGACCCAACTCCGGGAGGCAGTGGAAGACAGGAAGGCCTGGCGTGCTTTGGTTCATGGGGTCACGAAGAGTCGGACACGACTTAACGACTAAACAACAACAAGCAGAATTAAAACCTTCAATCATATACTAAAAACTATGTGGAATTAAAATAATTTTGTTGCTAACATAAATTCTACCAGTGGTGGAGCCAGTGTCAACTCCTTTGGGAGGGAATTCTATAACTGGGGTGTCACAGAAAAGTAAATAAATTACTATATGGGATGCAGTTTCATACAAATTAATCACATAACTGGATTGTTCATGCTGAAGCCAACTGGAAACACGGACTGATTTTACTGCCTCTGGATTATGTTCTTTGTTGAAGACCTTTTCACATTTCACAGACTTTTTAAAATAAAAAGAACCCTTATGTTCAGTTTCCACCATCATATTTGTAAAATATTTTCAGTATATACCTAAAATTCTTTGTTTACACATAGACTTCTCGATGGTTAAGTTCCAGAAAGGTAGTACAATAGCACCTCACTGTTCTTCATACTTATCTTAGTCTTAACGACTAGCCAGACAACTGACTCCAGAGTCCTGGCTTATCAACAGGATTTCATCACATGTACCCGACAGAGGGCAAGAAAAGCATTATATAACAATACCACAGAGCTAATTAATATTTGAAGGTATGTAGTCAAATACTGATAGGAAACCATTTTTATGGTACCCAGTTCCACTTGCTAAATTTGATAGCACATGAACAAAAAACATACTTGTTATGTATTTAGCTGCAACACTGTTTTATTTCTAAAAGATCAAAAGACTTCTTTTTGCTACATTTTCACCCGTGCTATCAAAAGCAATCCTTGATCAACAGCATTTGATATGGAATGATTATTTAGAAAATTCAGTAATAAGCAATCAAAGGTAGAAGGCTCTTAAGCACTGAAATAAAGTCTACAGTGCCTCTCTCTTCATCTTGTACACACACAAAGATACACAAGTTCCTTACAAGTTAAAATTTCTTCAGTATAAAAAAAGGGAAAGACAATCCCAATTAGTGGGATGAGGAATTCTGTTAAAAAAACTAAGTAGCAACTATAGTTTACTTGCCCCCACGTTCACTTTAATTTCTATGCAAATTGTCATGTTATAAACCTTTCAAAATATAAAAACTTCCATTCTTGGAAACCAGCAAAAGCTTCCAAGAATGGACTATGTATTTTTCACGAATGGAATATAAATTGTATCTCACTACTGTATTTGTATCCCATTCTTCTTGAAAAACAATAGTGTAATATTAAACAACCCAAGACGGAAACTCAGCAGAAAAAAGCAGCAAAGCAAACAAGCACATGATCAAAAGCTATTGCAATAGATCAAAATGGTTTAAAAAATGTAGAGAGACTGGAGTTTCCCTGGACCAGTATTGCAATGACTCATCTTTCATTTACAAGCGGACCCAGAAAGGGCTATGAGTTCCCTGGGAATTGTCATGTGGAGTCCCACAAGGCTTGGTTATAGTTCAGTTGATCTTCAATATATATACACGGGACCATGGTCAAGAAATAATCTGTGGCTTTGGAATTGGATGGCATCAATATGCTGATGACACCCACCTATATCTTACATTACCAGAGGCAGCTGTGACAGTGTTTAGTCTGGAGGCTATGGTCAAGTGGCTGAGGTTCACTAAACTGAAACTGATTCCAGACAAGAATAGAGGGTTACCTGGCAACTGACAAATCCAGCTGTCACTTCTCTAATGACTGATGGAGAAAAAAATTTCCCCTAGTGAAGAAGCTAAGGAATTTGGGCATCTTATTAGACCTAATGCTCCTCATGGAGAAAAAGGTAGGAATTGTGGCCAGCCAGGGTGGATAAAATCAATGATTTTTTAAAAATCAAATTGATTTAAATCATGATTTGAATCACAATTTAGATTTTTTAAATTGATTTTCTTAATTTAAATCGTTTTAAAAAATCCAATTTTAGAACTAAAAACCGTGATTTAAATCAAATCCACCCTGTCAGGTTAGCGTTTTATTATCTGTCCCTGATCTGGAAATTTTCTCTTTACTTAGAGAAGATGGACATGGCCACACTGATCCATGTAACTGTAATTTGAGATCAGATTACAAGAATTCACTGTATATGGTGCTACCCTTGTAGACAACATGGAAGCTACAACTGGTACAACACACAGTAGCCAGGCTATTAATGGGTACTTCCTATCACGATCATATGACATATATTCTGCACCTTCTTAATTGGTTGCCAGTGGTTCAGTCCAAGGTGTTGATTACTACATTTATTAGTCCTACATGGCTAGGTCCCACATGCCTACTCTACCCATATGAGCTCCCATGCCAACTGAGGTCATCTGGAATTGCCTTTCTAAAGGTGCCAACCATCAAAGCAACCCAGCCTGAATGTATTCAAGAAAGATCTATTCATATTGTTGCCCCCATGCTTTGGAATTCTCTTCCCAAATCCCTGCAAACTATGATATCCCTGCAGGAATTTAGGAGTAGACATAAGACCTCTGGAGACTAGGAACAGCTACTCTACCACATATATGGCTAGCATTTTTATTTGTTAAAATTGTTTATGTTGTTGCTAGGTTTTATTGCATTCTATCATTTATATGGAGTATTTTATTATTTGATATGTTGCATGAATTGTTTCATGTTGTGCACCATTCTGGAGAGAAGAAAAGCATATAAATGAAATCAATCAATCAATCAATCAATCAATCAATCAATGTCAGCACAATGCTAAAAATAATCAAACCAGCTCTGAATCCATAAAGGCCTCTTTAGATACCAAGTTCTTAACTCAGAAGTGAAATGCTCTCAGTATAGTAGTTATGAAGTTATCCCTAAAGGATGACACACCGGATCTTTGTTGAGAAACCAAAAGTACTCCTTAAACACTTGTCATGCTCTTCAATTAACAATGCATCACAGCGTCAGATGTAGAATGAGGCATCCTTGATACCAAGGTCTTGAGTTACTGAAGGCTTTAACAGGAAAATAACAACCTTAAATCAGAAATGGCCAGTGCAGATCTAGTAGCTCTGGATTAATAAATATGTTCAAACCCACGTAATTCCAGACCATAGCCCTTTCTATTAATTGCAAATTCCCAGATGTTTCATACTGTTAGAAACAGAAGATGGATTGGATTTTCTTGCTGGTCATTCAATTCAACCTAACATTCCTACAGTATTTTTTCCAGATTCTCACTCGTTTTTTTTTAAGGCAGGTAAGCAATTGGAATGTAAAGAATACTTGCTAAATTCCTCATTCAAATCTGTTTAGGAAATTACAATATGAGGAGACTCCACAATGAGGAATTTAAAATCCAGTGAGATTTCTTGCCTCCAGCTGAATGCAAAACAAAGAGCTCCTTTCTTTCTCCATCAAGATCTCTGTAATTTTGGTAAAATTACTCTAGCATCCTTTCCCTTTAAGAAGCAAGGCACACACACATACACACACACACACGGGAGACTGCATTACTGTTAAGAAAGATGTAACCAGCCTAATGCTCCAATTGCAAAATTTGTCAACACTGCCAAGAACATCTTGACTGTCCTTTCCAATGAGGAGAAGTGAGACATGTTTCCTCACCACTTTCTGTTTAAAACTTCCTACCTCTATCTCTCCCCACTTCAAGTTCTGAAGCTGCCTAGGGATCCTTTTGACCTTGAGAAGCCTTTGGGACCATCAGGGTGGGATGGGGGTCTTTAGTATTGGAAAATTGCAGCCAGGAGCCCAGGAACCTCAAGCTTTTGTAAAACAAGAGGAATGCTTTTGTAAAAGAAAAACAAAAGTAGGAGGCTTTAAAGCAAAACAACAAAGGAAAGTGTCCTTTTTATACACCACCCCATAGCACTTAAAGCACCCTCTGGGCGGTTTATAATTTAATTATGCAGGTTACATATTTAAATGAAATGAAATCCAGGCTGGTGACATCATTGCTATTTATGCCCATGTAGTTGCTCAATAGGACTTTAGCTTCCATGTGATTAGATAGATAGATGGACAGACAGACAGATAGAGGATTCTGTGGCACAAAAAAAATGGAAGACTGAAACTAAACTTAAATTAAAAAGAGCCCTGTTAGGATTTGTGTCTGTGAGGCAGAGAGTAAGTAGAAGTACAATCACTGTTACACTGCGGATCTCTGATGTAAAGAAAATAAAACGGAGATTAAAAAAAACTTTAAAAATAAATAAATCACATTCTAAGTGTGAATTTAGGCTACAATCCTGCACACTAATGTGTACATAACAGAGACTTTTTTAACTGGCATGTACTATGATTGGTGGCCCTGCAGCTTAACACTTTGATCACCACAGTTAATGACAAGGAAGTCTCACTGATTTCTAAGAGAGACAGACAGATTGTTCAATTGATTTGCTGGCTTTTGTCCTTCACTTGTTCATGTGACCAACAGTATTTGGCATGAGTAGGAGACCTTCTGAAAAACCAGGTAAGCTAACAAGCTATGAAAATACAATCATGATACTCCTCTCTCTACCCAGCATTTATATACATTCCTCTTGTTTTACAAAAGCAAAATAAAATAAATCTATACTTCTATTTTTTCTGCAGAATATTATTTTTTATATTTCTGACTTTAAACAGTACCAGGAAACAGTAAAAATTAATACAGCTTTGATATTATTCATAATCTATAAATTTACCCCCCCCTAAAAAACTGTACACATAGAAATTTTTTTAACATGAATGGTCAATTAAATTCTTCTTCCTCTTGCACTCCATACAGGTTCTCCTAGTTTATCAGAGAAGCCTGAATAAGCGACATATGTTATTACCTCTGGTGCCATTACTTTGCTGAATATCACTAGAGTGTCGTCCATCAAAGTAACACCTCCTGAAGGACAGTATAGTGTCAGGGTTGACTGTCCACTGGAGAGAACATGCCATTTAATATAGAACATCAGCAAGTTAATTCTTTCTTCTGTGTCATTTCTCTGCTAAATACATTAGGGAAAGACCAACACAAGATGTACTGATAAAAAGAACATTCAAGTGGAAAAACATGTACAAGCAGTCTGGACCCGTTCACTTGTATGCCAGGCAGCCACCTTAAGCTGAAGGACATGTGAAGGACTTGATAGCAAGTTCAACTCAAGAAAGAACAAGAAAGCAAAAGCTCACATGGATAACGGCAAAGTCCCAGTGCTAATGTACAAATGGAAAGTTCTGATACGGTACACTTAGTGGAAGAAGAAAAAATTGGTTTCTTGCTACCATTTTAATTCCTCAGAATCAATTTAAATATTACAACTCCAACGTGGAAGCTACTTAAAAGTGTTTGTGCTTGGTAGTGGTGAAATAGCAGCTATGATAGAGTTCGATCAGGATGAATACAAGCTTAAAGTTCCCCCTGCTCCTTCCAAGGTCCCAATTTGGAACATTGGGCTTGCACTGATTAATTTTTTTTTTAAAAAAAACACATCCATATGTAACAGTTTGTGAGGGGGTTGTTGCTGCCAGTGCCCTGAACTGGCAATCTGATCTTGCCCTGGAAGGCCCTTTAAACGTGGAGACAGTCGGACCTCAGGCAGGCACTGGGACTGGTTGGTCTGCCTAGGAGGAGGGAGCAGCTTCAGGGGATAAGGACCAGCACCTGGGGAAGGAGGAGGGAACTGAGCTCTGCAGGTAGTCAGGGGCCATAAAGATCAAAGGAGAGGAGGAGGGAAGGGAACCACAGGCAGAGACGGAGGAGGTTGACACCTGGGGACTCAGAGCAGGAGGAGTATTGGGGTGGTGCTGTGAAGGGAATCTGTGTCCATGTTCTTGGCCAAGGTCCTTTTCAAGCATGACCTTCATATGGACCTCTGGATGGGGGTCCTAGTCAAGTTATGGATACCTAAGGGGATGGCAAGGGCTTGTGCTGGCCAGAGATCCCAACAGCAGCTGTCAACACATCCAGCCCACTGTCAGTAGGCTCCCCTGCCACCTTTCCCATTGGTCCAGACTCCAACCCCTACCCAGAAGAGGTGCTGGAGGTGCCAATACCATGCCAATGCCTGCAGCATCTACAAGAGGCATTGGTCTCAAGTCAGAGCAGGGAATAGTGAGAAGTTACAAACCCTCCCTGAAAGTGGTAACAAGGCAAGGACATTTATGAGAACTGTTGGCAGCTCTGTGATTCCAGTTGCACCTGGCCCAGTGAAGGCAACTGCTGGTCCAGAAGAGACTGAGACAAAGTGGAGACTAGTGATGAAAAGTCGGCCCCTATGAGACTGGACTCAGGGGAGTGGGTTTCTGTTGGGGAAATGTTGCTTGTAACCCCTAGTTCTGTCCCAATAAAGGCAGAGTTGTTTCAAATTTCCAGTCTGGAGCCCATGGATATTTGCATGGAGTAGGGGTAAATATGCAAAGTCTAATTTGTATATTTAGGTTGCCTAGTGACTATAGGTGATTTAAATCTGAACAACCAATATACTGTTAAGGAATAACCTCCACAATATCTGAATAGGTCATGTGCGATAGATAGAATTTTCATATCTATCTTTTCACATCACTTTAAAAACCAGTGCTTTTCAGTCAGGCCAGCAAATGAGCACCAATCAACTGCCGAGAAATCAAATATTTACATGTCTGTCTGAACAGATCTAAATAGGCTTCAGTCCAAGTACTGCAGCACTCAACAGTTGTGGGCTGCCAGAAACCTCCTTCTTTAATGTACAAATAATTATCCTGATATCCCATGATAACAGTAAGAAGCTACACAGTTTATTCAAAGTGATTGAACCACTTTTCCAAATAACATCTGCATGTATTCTCTCCAACATATTGCCTATTGGCTGACTGGCAGCTACAAGCCTAAACACCTGGCCACCAGATATGCACAGATGCAGGTTTGATGTTGCTGATCCATCTACACAATAGGCTAACTCAGACACAGTCTGAAGTATATCAAGAAGCATATTTTTTGTCTATAGCCTCCTATTTTTAGTCAATCATTAGTTCTAACCCCTTACACAGCTAGAAAAAGATGTCACTTGTGGCCCAGCTATGGAAAACTTCCCAACTGTTGACACATGAAAAGCATTCAGCAGCATATGCTAGTTGCCATTTTAGCTAATTGTCAGTAAATTCGTACCAGACGAGGTTGAAGCTGAATTTTTCATTGTTTTAAAATATTTCTTTCACATTTCCATTTAAATCTTACGAAACAAGGATATTACATTTGAAAAGGATATTCCATAATTAGTTTAAGGGTTTGTAATCACTGGGTGCCCATACAACATATTGTGAGCAAACTTTCTCTCATGCATCCGCTTCTTTTCTTTCCTCCTGTCCTTCTTCTACTTCCTCCACACTCCCATTCTGCTCAATGGCTTCCCAATTACCTAGAGCAACTTTGGAATATATGGGGAAGTTTGAGGGAGAGGGAGAGAGAACTCTATTTCATGTAATGTGTCCACTCTATAGGTGGATCAACATGATTGTATTTTACCCCTTGGCCTGTGTCAGTTTGAGGAAATCTGGTACCACCCAACGAATCTGAAATTCCTGTCCCAGTAATTCAAGTATTTGAATATAAGGTATACTGAAAAGTACCTTGTACTCCAATCGCCAATAAGGAAACTTGATTTCCAAAAAGGCAATATAAAAGGGGGGGGGGGAGGTTCATTCGGAGACTACCTCATATTCTGGAGACTGAGTGGAAAATTCCAACCAAATGGCACCAGGGTGAGGCATTTAAAAACACCCCCCACCCCCCAAACAGGTTGAAACCAGCTTTCAGCTCACCTTAAGCTACAATGCCTAGTGGATCTCTGCCATGACCATTTTGGGACTTTCATTCATAATTTTTTCTACCCTATGCCTGAGGAAGTAAATTTATTTACAAAAGCTCACATTAATGTTTGATTTTTAGTGGTCTAAATAAAGGTATCACTTTTTTTTGGAAGGTATACAGAGACATTTGAAGGAAGCTTGTGTAGCAAGCTATATGTAGTTGACTTTACTCTGACAATGCCATCATTTGCCCTTTAAGTCCGAGCTGGCAGGAATTGCCACTGCCCTGTCCTGAATGGAAGATGAAGAGAAAATATTTACTCACAAAATCAATTATTATCATGCATGCAAAGAATTCTAGTAGAAGTGGATTATTTTGCTAAATAATATTGAGCATAGCCTATGAACACTGCAAAGTTCTTCAATCCAAACAACTTGCAAATTAGCAGTTGATTTAAAATAAAACTTGATCCTTCTCAGAAGCACAGATATTTGAGCATCCACAAGTAAAACTAATTTAACCTTTGAAAAGTTATCTCTAGAGAGAAGAATAGAAATCCCTTTATAAGATTTTTAAGCACCGCAATTATTGACAAGGACTGTATTACTTCACATTCTCTGATAAAAAAGTGAAAAAGAAAGACAGAAAAAGAAGCAAAACCGCAGGAGACTTTAGCAGCCGTCAGGCTGTTTTCCAATTGCAGTGAAGTAGTTTACTGTGGGCTTGTGCCATCTTTCAAGAACCAGTTAAGAAGGCTTTTTAAAATGCCTTAAAAAGCCAATTCATACATTAATCAAGTTGAGCCCTCATCCATACTTACTCCAATACATCAATTACCATGTCTTTTTTATTTTAATAAATTCCAGTTGACAGCAGACACCTTATTAAGGGGTTGCTAAAATGATACAAGTAAAAGGCTATTAATATTGCTTTTTCCCCCTGCTGCTATTGTCTTGCCGCACTGGTCTGCAAACATATTCCGGCTGCATTACAATTAATGCCAGTGGAACTCCTTCTAACGACTTCCAGCTTGCTAATTTTTTACGCTAATAATAAAAAAAAGGCATTGCTATGCAAGAACAGCCCCTTTTTATCATGCTCACATGGCACGCTAGAGAGTTCCTGCCATTGTTCACATGAAAGACAATTAAACCCAGGAACATCAAACTCAAAAATGACAATCTGCTAACCAGCACTGGGTATTTTCTCTATTCTCTGAAATGATATAAAACAATTCTCCAAAGGGACTTTTTCTTGCATACACTCCATTTTTAAAAAATATATAGTAGTTGTTTTGAAAAAAACAAACCCCATTGCTGATTTATGCGTTACTGCTCAGAATTTATTAACTGTCTAGGGCCAATTTCACACCAGCATTTCCATAGCCTCCAGGTTTGAATTCTGGACACATTTCAGGAAATGCACCAATAATATTGTCCATACCGTTTCATATTTAAAAATAAACATTAAAAAATATATATCTGTGGTTCATGTTTTTCTGAAACACAATATAAAATGCCCAAGGGAAAGGTGAAAGCCACTATTGCAACAAGTTTATTTCTCATAGATTCCTGGGAACTGAAAAGGAGAAGAAAGTCCTTACCCCTGATTGAAAATTAAAAATTAAGCACATTCGGAACGTGAATGTTGGCTACAATCAGTCCTGCAGTAAAACAGGTAGCTACTCAAAACCAGTGAATAATGGTGCGCATGTTTACAGCTTTCTCCCTGACCATCTCATTTAACAAAAATGTAAAATGAGATGGTCAGGGAGCTGACAACTAAATTAGTGAGTTTATTATTATCATAGCAATAGCAATGAAGACTGCTTGTAGCAATCAGTTTGTTAGGTTACAATTAGGTGTCATGCAGAGAATCCATGATGAGAATTGTCTAGATTAAAAAAAAAAAAGTTAGCAGCTACGTGTATCAGTTTGGAACTATGGTAGGGAAGTGGGGGGGAAACAAGCCATTTCCTTCCCAAGTTTCTCTCTGACAGCAAACATCATTGTGCAAGCTATCTTAGAAATCTCCAGTATGTACCTATTTGCTCGGAGGACTGCAGCCTAAATTCACACTTAATTTTAAAACTTTTAATCACCCTGTCTCCTTCATCTTTGTCTTCTTCAGGCCACAGATCTCTTTTGTCACAGTAGTTATACTTTTACTTACTCTGTGCCTCATAGATACACATCTCAATAGGGCTCTTTTGCATTTCAGTTTCTGTCTTCAAAATTTTGCATTGCAGAATCATCTCTCTCTCTCTCTCTCTCTCTCTCTCTCTCTCTCTCTCTCTCTCATCTATCTATCTATCTATCTATCTATCTATCTATCTATCTATCTAGTCATTCCTTTCTGACAAAAAAGGCACTCAAGGAATCTAATAATAATAACATTCAAACTTTAAAAATTAACATATCTATAAACAGAAACAGTCCCCCTGTCAGCTATAATCCTGCTTAGATGCTAATCTATATTTCTGAAAACACTATGGTAGTACAAGATTGCAAGGATCTGTGTACAGTTCTTTGTAAACACTAGAATCAGAAATTCAGTCATGTATTTGGAATATTCTCGTTTCTTCTGATATCTATAGAATGGCCATGGCCCATATACAACTTCTTGAGTACATGGCACAAAGAACTGTATAATAACAGAGAGCATATGCACACATATATTTTACAGCTGATACAAACAACACAATAATCCACCTACAAAGACTACCAACTTTTTCAAGGTGTTAGTGGCAGAACTGGAGCTTAACATTCATCCATTCATATTGTATTTCTTTTTTGCATTTGATAAACAGTAGGTTGCAATAGTACCTTTTCAAAGATTAGTACCCCGCCAATCCTTTAATTTGCAAATTAGGTAACATCTGGGCCTTAGTTTGAACTAAACAAGAAGCCAGACTCTAAAAGTTAAAAAAGTGAACTGGAAATTAACAAGATTTTTTTCCCATGCAAACAAATAATTGACTTATTCTCTGAAATCACATGCTACCATGCTGGCATTCATACAGCAACATTTTTAAACATTTTGTTGCTATTAGCTCCGTTATACTGATTTTATTCTACATTGTTCTAGTTTGTAGATTTTATGGTTAACTTTCCTTTAATTGTTTTACTTTTATCCGTCAAGAGAACTGCGGCTATTCAGTGTCATACAAAACCTTATGCAGTGATGTGTGTGCACGCACACACAGAGAGACATGTTCACACATGCACATGCGTAAATAAACAAATTCAGCAGTTGGCACACAGAAAATGATTCTAAATCCATGACAAGATTTTAATAAATGTCTCAACTTCTTACAGTATGAAACATTTTGTTATCAGTATTTAGCTTCGAATGTCTATTGAAATGTTCAAAGAGTACATTGTTGTTGGTGAAAATACAAAAGACTTTTGTCAGCTGTCTTGCTCCTAACAGTGTTAATTAGGTCAAGAATTTGCAAAAGCCAAATGACTGGCATCAAGAGTTTTGTTTTAGCTGAAGTTTTTAATGAAAATGAATACTGAATGCTCAGGAGCATTCTCTAGCTTTCTTACCTTTTTTTTTTTTTTTAAATAATGTTTATTGCACGTACATGGCAATTCACCTTTCTCTGCAATTGTCATGGCAGTCATTTTATCACCGATATTATTATCCCCTGAAGATGTTTTGTGGACAGGCTTGTCCTAGTGTCCCCTGCTAAGCTGTCCCAGTTTTATAAACTGCAAATCTTGCCAGTGTACTCTACAGGGAAACTGGAGGCAGGGGAAGGAGAGACACCCTCTTTTCAAAAGAAAGAAAGTGGAGGGGAGAGACAGTGGACGGCACAACAGTCCATTTCATTTGGAGACATGGTGTCAAATACACTATGGGGTTGTTTACTGACCCTTGACAACAGCATCTCCATTCACTTCAATAAAAACTCCTGCTGTGACTTCACAAAAATAGCAAAACGAATTCTAACTCACTCACCTTAAGGATAACTTATCCTAGTAGGAACATTCTCTCTCACATATGCATGCACGAACGCACACACATGCACATACCCTGGGGGAAATAGCTGGATATAAAACAGGACTCCTGGCTTTGGCTACATTTTTGATTGCATATAAAGCTTGATTTGTGAATTAGGCATATAAATTAGGCATATAGTTCCATAGAGAAAAAGTATTCCTGTTCAACATACTTTTTAAAACACTTTTAAAAATTTTCATCCATGTTTTTCTTGCAGAAGGAGATGCACCAGTATTTGCAGTTGAACAGAGAGTTCCAATATTTTAGTCTTAACCAAAGGGGCAGATTCAGGGAGCTGGGAAAAACGAGTATGCCACTGCTGCTCCACTGGTCTGAGCCCCTAACCTTGTGATGCAGCTATACCAGAACATGTGCCCCTTCCCCCCAGCCACTCCTGCTCCAGGCTCCACCTTTGATAGACATTTGAGGGCCAGGCAAAAACACCGCTACATTTCTGGGGACCCACTACCAACTGAGGGCTTCACAACTGGGCCAGCTTCCTGCCATGCTGCCAGCTGCTCCACAACAAGATCCACTGCCTGCTAGTTTGCTTTCTTGTACATTGCTTTCTCTTGTAGCTGAAGCACAACAGCTGCTATGCTTTAAACAAAATGGAAAGTAAGCCACAGCAGCTACCCAACAGTATCTGCCAGTATCTGCTTAGGGTGGTCAATAGTTGGAGGACCAGACCAGTCAGTTGTTACCACAGACTGAAACCAGGTTACGTGGTGAGAGAGAGAGCCTCCCCTAAGACTTCCCTGTCTTAAGAAAGGTTGGCCCAGCCAACCCTGTGAGGTCCTCTCAGACTCGGCAATACTGCACAGGAGTTTTCTACAGATTTGACAAAGGTATGTAACAGAGGTGGAATCTTGAATGCCTTCAAGCAGCTTGTATGTACTGCTACTAGAATCTAGCTACTGGCAGTGAAGCCAATTGAGAAGAACTGGGGCAACAATACAGTTCTGTGTTTAAGTGATGAAATGGAATATTCTGGCCCTCTGAGTGGATGATTGAGAATCTTGCTCAGACTCCCAGAAATCATTTACAGTCAGGTCACCAAATATCAAAAAGGGCTCCTGCCTGACTTGGAAGGCTAAGTGGAGAAAGAGAAAACCAGTGCAACAGAAACCTCCCTATTCAAGTGCTGCGCTTTGGGGGATATAGGCAAGAAAGGGTACAGGATTGTTCCTCCTGGAGGGAACATGCATCACAGCATGGTACTATAGCAGCACTGAGTTCATCTGCATACACTTGCCTACATGTGCACTAGAGACAAGAAACATTAGTCTTATAGGTTGTGGAGAACTCGGAAAAGGATCTTAACCCTGAACAAAGATAAGCAAATCACACTACCAACATTCTAACTGTGGATTTCTGAAAGCCAAATATAGTGACAAAACAGCAATAGTCACAGATAGCAGAAGGTAGGAGGCTGTTCTTGGTAAACAGGAGAAATTCTAGCCCATACTTTCACAGTGAACCACATGGACAGCTTGTTGGAAGAAGTATAAGATTTCCCCTTAATGGGACTAGAGAAACTCTTTCCCTCCCAACAGAATAAGTACAGAAGCTGAGTCATCGTAGTGACTGCTACCATTTTGTTGCATTATTTTCTGTGGGTTTCTTTAAGTATGATGTTGTTGCAGGTGTCCTACTCACTGAAGCCTGGTCCATAACAGAGACATAAATGGAGCTCTGTTAGATACACTTCAATGTTGTTTTGTAGTATTTTGTCTATTTTACATGCACAAAAAACAGATAACCGTACTTCACCTGTATTTACAGCCCATGCATTGTACTCCCTTATTCAGAAGATTTCCACCTTCTTTTGTTGGCAACAAACAGCAGCCTGCCCTCCAACATTTGGTCATATGTTAATCATTTAGGAAAGAAATGTACAAGATGGCTTCCTCACAATTATAAATGGAGCTACCTTAAGAAGTAAAGAGTGTCTGATTGTCCCCCAGTGTTGTTTCCTACTTTGGCAAGGGTGTGATCACATAGGGAAACATGGCAGGAAGAATAAAGGAGAGAGGGTTACTTAGGTCATCTTGTGTGATAAATTTTTATCACCCCAAACCTGGAAATCCCAAACTTTTCAATAACTAATTAATTTTTCTAATTAAAATTAATAGAAGGAGCTACATCAATTTAGGTATTTCCCCCTAAAAAAGAATATATGAGAGTATGGGCAACCTGTTCCTGAAAGATACTACCCCAATGCAGATAACTCATCTGGGTGGTGCATTCTCGACCGGGAGAAGGTAGCAAGGACAAAACTTCACTGTCTCCTCTGAGGGCTGATAGTTCCTTCACACCACACCCTTTTCCCGGTAAGAATTTACACATTAGCAAAGTGGCACTTTTCAGGTGAAGTTGAACACAACCATCCATCTACTGGGTGCAAGAAAGGTACAAACAGATTAGCACTGAATTCTAATGGATCTCTATGTCCCCACCTGCCCATTCTCTCTTTCACTGCAGCACTTTATGGGGGATAATTTGCCTTCACTTCCAACACTTCCTATAAAGAAGATGGTGAGCATTCTTAACCTTAAAAACAAGGCAAGGCCTACTTTCACTTTGGTGCACGTTTCATATTGTTAGAATCAACCTTTGTTCCTCATTTCACTTTAATGGATATGTGACTAACATGTTGCTCACAGTTATCAAGTATCAGTAATGAAAGACCCTGGTTGTTGCTTGTCACATTAATTGAATGGGGAAGGAAGGAAGAGATTTTTGTTTAGTTTTTTAAAAGAAGACAAGAAAGATCTTAGAAGTGCTTCAAAGTAGGTGTGTTTATACCGACTCAATCTAAATCAGTGTTATATGCTACTGGATATTACATCTGGCAAATGACTGCTACAACAATATTCACTAGCATCTTAATAAGGACTGAACATTCTGAAGTGACAATTTTAGATTATGAACAAAGCTGTGATCAGCAGCTAATTTTGAAATGAGTAAGGTATTACTGTTATTATTTTATACTCTATCAGGTATTAGTGGGATGAATGTGTAACATTTAAAGGTGTTATGCATGACATATTGTATAGTAAATGAGTTTAAACATGGGGCAACCCTCCCTCTGCTAGTATGATGCAGATATATTTTATAGGCTGTACCTCAGCTGAAAATAGTTATTTGTACTTCATGAATCAAACAAATTGTCTTGGCAACCAAATTCTAAAATAAGCTTTGTTCACCATGACCTGCCATTTGCAAATTTATCCTCCTCCTCCGGTCATCTACATTTGGGAAGTGTAAATTAAAGAGCATAACTTATTTATTTATTTAACTTATATGCCGCCCACACTACCCAAAGGTCCCTGGGCGGCTTACAAAACTTGTACAGTGGTTAAGAGGGAGGAACAGGTCAACACAGAATGCTGCCTTGTATTGAATCCAATCACTGGCTTACCTATTTCAGAATTGTATTCCTTGACAGACAGACAGTGAATCCCTAGAATTAGATAAGGGTCTTTTCCAGCTTGATCTAAAGAAGACAGAGATTGAACCTGGGTTTTGCTTCACCTCTTATTCATTATCCTACCCTAAGCTAGGAGGAAAAGGAGATCATGCAGCCTGCACACTCATACACGGCAAGGCATGGTCAGAAACTGAGCCCTGTGGAAATCCACCCATAGGAATAGCACCCATATTACAAAAGAATTACAATTTGGCTTGTCCAGAGATTATTTTTGCCATAAGGCTTCATTTGGACTATGAGAAGCAATAATAAGGACACAAACTTTATGTATAAGTCACCTCTCCTATAAAGTGGAGGTGGGTAGAATTTTACTGAATTTGCCTTTTGAGAACCAGGCTTGTGACAGAACGATTTTTCTCCCTTTCTTTCCATCCTCCATGCTCAAGGAGGGAGAGAAGAGGCTTCCAGAAAAGTGAAAGCTGCTTCCTGTTATGGTTGAGAATTGTACAACCAAGCCAATTCCTTTGGCCAATTCTGAGCTGGAGGCCTGATAAAGGGTTCAAAGGGCAAGCCAGCAAGCTTGTATTGTGGTTAGGTTTCTGCCACCTTGCCTGGTTCAGAGATGGATTCTCCTGTGATATATCATTCCTTCTTATTGAAGCATGAAATAACAACCACCCCACTTCTTCCTTCCACTTACAGAGACTCAAGAAACAGAGATATGAAAGTGATATTTTAGCTTGAAGAATCTGCAGGAATTTGAATTTTCATTTCTAGACCTTTAGTTGAAAGATACACATTTATTTATGCACACATGTGCATAACAGAGAACAGGAAAGACACTTTCAAAATTTAATGTACATTACATTAGGATTACAAATATACAATATGCAAAAACCAATTTAAGTATAATTCGTGAAAATGCCTTAGTAAATAAACTGACTAGACAACATCCATATAAGCAGAATGCAATATTACTACAATCCATATTTAACTTTTAATTGCTTTAATAATTCATGCCTTGTATATAATTTAACATAAATGGGGGAGCACAGATAGAATGTGGACATGATATTTAGAGAATCCTATTGAGAGTCAGTGCAGTGCAATAGTTAGAGTGATAGACTGGGACTTGGGAGATAACCTTGAGCTAATTATTTTCTCTCATCCTGACGCAGCTCAAAATATTGTTGTGAAGATAGAAGTAGGGAAGAGGAAGCTATGTATGCCAAGAGCTCTTTGAAGGAAAAATACATCAAATAAATTTATATACTAATAAGTAAATTACCAAATACTTGATGAATGGTTTTCAAGTACCATATTTTTCTGTGTATAAAATGACACTTTTTCCTAAAATCATTAGAGGAAAAATTGAGGGTCGTTTTATACATGGAAGGAGGCGAAGACGAAGGAGCCAGTGCCAGGGCTCACCTCCAGCTCATGTCGCCGCCTTGTCCCCTGCCCGAAGGGAGCCTGCGAGTGGCGCTGGAGGAGGCGATCCACTGGCGCCAGCGGCAGCAGTCAATGGGCAGCCGCAAGAGGTGGAGGCAGCCGCACTCGGCCACCTCTTGCAATGGCCCGTTGACTGCTGCCGCCTCCTCCAGATCGCCTCCTCCAGCACCACTCGCGGGTTCCCTTCAGGCAGGGGACAAGGTGGTGACATGAGCTGGAGGTGAGCCCCGGCAGTGGCGCTGGAGAAGGCGATCGGACAGTGGCAGTCAATGGGCAGCTGCGAGGGGTGGCCCAGCGCAGCTCCTCCTCCACCTCCGCCTCCTGCTGCTGCCGCCATAGCCGCCCAGTCGCCTCCTCCAGCTCACGTCACCGCCTTGTCCCCTGCCCGAAGGGAGCCCACGAGTGGCCCTGGAAGAGGTGATTCAGGCGGCGGTAGCAGTCAATGGCCAGCCGCGAGAGGCAGCCGAGCGCAGCTGCCTCCACCTCTGCCTCTTGCGGCTGCCCATTGACTGCTGCCACTGCCACCGCCGGATCGCCTCCTCCAGCGCCACTCGCAGGCTCCCTTCGGGCAGGGGACAAGGTGGCGATGTGAGCTGGAGGAGGCGATTGGGCGGGTGGCGGCAGCAGCAGCAGGAGGTGGAGGCACAGCCGCGTTGGGCCGCTCCTCACAGCTGCCCATTGACTGCTCCTCCGCCTCCAGCAAGGGTCAAAATTGGGGGTCGTCTTATACATTGGGGGGTCGTATGCATGGAAAAACACGGTAAGTGTGATTTCACCACTCCTACTTATATTAAACTCATAGAAAGGGAGACATTTGTTCAGTCATTTATGTCAGTCTGGAGAAGGCTCAATCTTAATTCTAAAAGCACTATCGGATTGTGACTGGCGGAAAAACTGTAATAACAAGTATTTTATTAGCCAGGTTAAACTGTAAGTAGCATGGCCTAAAACAAGGTATATATTATGTGGGACAGACTTAAGAATCTGATTTTGAGATGAACCATAAACCAATGAGATGGGCCAAGGAGAAGTTCATTGTCTGCCAGGTCTGGCAGACTGTACGATTCTTTTTTTTTTAGTGTTCTATAAAGGGATCACTAACTCTTTCATTTGCCAGATCTGGATTACCTTTCATCATGTCTTGCTGTTCACAACTGAACTCTCTGAAGGATAAGGTTACATTAAACATGTAAGCAGAACAACTGATTAATAGCTCTTTTCTCTCTCTCTCTCTCTCTCCCCACAACTAATATACTTCTCTAACAATAAAAGAAAAGATTCACTGGAATACTGCTGTCAATGCCATGGAATTCCATATAGTTATTGTGATAAATTTCTTTGTAAATGAGGATCAATGTCCAATACCACTTTAGAATAGTAATTTCTTAATTCTTATTCAGCTCTAGCATGAAAGATAATATAACTTTTTCTGAATTGGCCACGTGATCCTGATGGCACCCCATTAATGGGCTGTTCACTTAATTTATGTAATTTTTTAAAATTAAGTAATCACATTTTAAATCCCACTGCAACACTTCATCTTGAAAGCACATGTTTTAAAGTTACACCATCTTTATAAATCAGTAAGGCCAAAAGCAGAAATTGTTGAATATGCTTTCCAAATGCTGCTCTTTACCTGATGTTTTCTCTGTCCCTTTCTCTCTTGATAAAACTGTGTTGTTATAGTGATATAAAAATACATGCATACTTTCTTTCTCAGTTCTGTACAGCATGACTTAGAAACAGTATTAAGCTAAAGAAAAAAAAGTTGCATTATGTTTTTATGTTGTAAGTATAAAGAGATACTTGCAATGAAATTTATGAATGGCACAAAATGCCATGTCTCTATGAAAGTACCTTTGTCTTACAGTATTGGGCATTATACAAATAAAAGGACTAACAAGATACATGGACTAGTTTCACTCTGAGATGCTAAAAGTTATGTTTACCACATGATACAGTGTGCAACCACCATAAGTCCAAAGGAGGCCTACATGAGTGTAGATGTATGCCCACATACTTCCTTTATGAGGACAGGAACCTTGGTCAATAACTCTCCCCACAGAAGAAAATGTACATGCATACCATCTGTGGCACATGACCACAGCAAAATTTCTCATTCACATTTTTGAGTGAGGTGCCCCTAAGCTCAGTTGATGAACTGTCACTGCAGATGCCCCCTTTCAGGTTTATGCTGAGCCTATGTGTTTCAAATATGACCATATCCATTGGTGTCTAGGGCTCAAGACTAGCCATGTTCTAGTTTTGTCCGAGACTATCTTCATACCGGTCCTGAATACTAGAACAGGTCTATGCTGAAGAGGTCTGCAAGTCTCAGCAAAGATCTACCCCATGCTATTTGTTTCTGAGACCCAACAAATGTGGTCATCATTAGATGAAAGATCAAATTTAAGGATAGCAAATTAGAATTTGAGGGACCAGAAGCAGAATTCTAGTAGCAGTGGGGTCAAAAATAAAATGCAGGAAATGCTGAGGTGAAAAGGTAACTAAAGGTGACTAAAGGTAAAGGAGTGAAAAAGACTGTCTGCACTAGGAATGCACAACCTTGTTGGCCTTGTTCTTACACGTGAGTATGAGGAACTGTAACAATCTTCTCATGGCTGAGGACAGCAAGGAGGGATTTTCTGGAATTCTCCATAAAGCTGTTGTATGAGAGAAAACAACATGTTGTTTCAACTTGGCCATTTTCATTGTGTGAATTGTACAAATTTTCCAAAACAAGGAGTACTCTTTTAAGTATATACAGCACACTATGTTTGCATCTTTCCGAACAATCACTCAGTTCCTCTCTGCATGCTGCATGTTCATGTACCTGTGCTCATGCTATGCTTCTCAAAGAGGAAGGACACTAGAGATGTTTTAATGCAAATTATGAAATCCTTTGGGGTGGGGGAAGAAACTCTTTTGTTTTACTCTTGGTTGGAGGAATCTCATGGGATTTTCAAATTACTCATTGAGGTGTCTTATCCAGTCAAGACAGCCATAAATGAGAATGAGGAATTTAGCCAGTGTTCTCTCTATCCCTAGTCTGCAGTCATTAATAAGTCACCCGGGAAGACTTAGTCTGAAGCTGAAGCTTTCTTTAGGTAGTCTGTGAGATCAGGAGAGAATATTCAGGCTGCTTTTGCAAATCAGCCAATATTGACCCATAACCAACTGCTGGAGACCCCAGTTTGAGAACACTGATCCCAAAGTGCATTATACACAGAAATCCAATTATCTTATTTTAAAGAATTCAAACTGCTTCATTATTTTAATCAAAAATGGGACTTCCAGGCTGCAAATTTGAGAATTCTTCTTAAATTATTTCTATGAATTATCTTGCAGCAACAACAGATGTCACTGGCACTGCAGCTGTTGCTAATTGTGAGAATTGGTCACCCAGTCCTACCGTACATCCTATCTCCTTACAATAGAAAAATACAGACATGCATGGATGAAGCCCAGGTTAAAGCAAGAGAAACATTATTTCAGGCTTCTGAAAGTATCCAACTGTCAAGAAACCTGAGCTGTTCCAAAATATCTGAATATGATATTCAGATGAATGTCAGAGAACAAACTGGAACCTGATCCACAAAAGACAAGCTGCATTCAGCTGTCATGCCTGAACGTACGGCTGATGGGAAAGTAGGGCCCTATTCCTACATCATCTCCACACCCACCAGTAAGGCCAATCCTTCACATGTTCAATATGAAGGTCTGTGGAGGTACTTTAAGTCCATTCAACAGAACATGCTTACAGCACTCTCATGATCAGAAGTCCCAATAAGAAAGAACTCTTGATCACAGGAGCACTGTGCATTCGGCTGAACATTCTTATAGTCAGGTCTGCAGAACCTCATACTGAACAAATTATCTACCTTGCTTCAGGTTGGGGTGAAGACATGAAGGTGAGGCTTATATACTTGCCCCTATCCTTTACCATGGTTTGACCCCTTCATGCTTTCAGGCATAACTCCTGAATAGAGCTAGAAACTGGATGGGGGAGTCAGCAGGTCTGGATAATGGTGAGAAACCAGTCATGGATGGTGTTGCATGTACATCAGCTGCAATCCCCTCTAGGACAGTCAGTCCTCACCCTAATTATCCATGCAGCAATATCTTCTGAACTAGAAATACAATGTAGAGATGGATGTATCTGTCAATTTCTTACACATTCAGATTTTTTAAAAAGTTATTTCCATCACAAATACAAAAATACAAATATAAATTATAAATCTGCAAATTTCTGTAAATATATCAAATCCAAACCAATATGAACTTAGTCAAATTCAGTAGGTACAGCTACTGCTGGAATGGGGACCACAATATTGCACCTGTCTGCTATACAGTTGCTAAAGATCCTGAATCTGATATTTTAAAAAGGCCAACTTTAATTCAGCATTAACCCAGTATTGAATACCCAGTATTCAGATCTGAAATTCAAGACCTAAGGACTCAAAGGCTGTTTCATTCCACAATTATTTTTCTAAAGATCAGCAGTTAATTCCAGCCTGAATATGAAGACGTTTGTAGGTTTTGAGAAATTATTACCAAAACTAAAAACTAAAACCCAAGAAGTTTCTTCTAATCCAAGTACAATATGTTTATGTCAGGCTGCCATGGAGGATTGTCTGGAAGCAGCAGCTTGTACAATATAGTGCCTTCCCTGAATGCTAGTGTGTAGGACAGGAATTCTGAAATTATTAGCTGAATTCAAAGTTCCCTCTAAGGTGTGCAGCTGAGCAAGCACACATAACTCCACTCCCTCCACACAGCTTTCCTCCTCCATGCACTCACAGTGAGCATTTCCAGCCCTTTTGGTCATGATGGAACCCACATGGGGGTGAAGTCACATGCGGCAGCAGAGTTGCACAAGAGAGGGGCCAAGCCCCACCCAGTGGGTCTGAAAATTAGGGGGCACATTGGCTGAATTTCCATCAGCTCCATTGGCTGTCAGTAACCTTCTAGGAATAATTGACAATTCAGATCTTACCCTTGAAATCTCTTAATGGTTTGTAGTCATGTTATTTCAAGGACTGCCTTTGCCTATACAATTCTATCTTCATATTAAGACTCACTGAGGGATTTTTTCCCTTGAGTACTTACTGTTAAGATCACTTAAAGTTAACCTGCATAAAAGACAGGGCCTTCTTGGTGGCGGCTTTATAACTATGTTGTTATTTATGTTCATGAATTCAAGGAAACCTTGAAACTCACCCTGTTTAATTCTGCCTTTAACTGAGTTTATAAATAGCTCAATAAATAGCTTTTCTGTAACGTATTTCAGAACAGTTTCTTAGTGTATTCTGAATGTCTACTAGTACTCTACTAATGCCAACACCCCCTTGCGGGGAGAAAGGGCTGATTAGAATGGTCTGCCGACGGAAACTATTGGATCCAACTGGTTTCCAAGATGCCTTGGGTGGGTTTCCGGATGAGCTGATTGGCATGGGTGTCGAAGCCCAGGTTGCAGAATGGTATTAAGCCATGACCGGGGCAATTGACTCCATTGTACCTAAATGCCTTCTCTGTGTCAGTGCTTGCCCCTCCCCCTGGTTTTTGGAGGAGCTGTGAGCCATGAAACAAGTTAGGAGAAGGCTAGAGAGCATTTGGAGAAAAGCTCCCACTGATGCTAATCGGGCTGTGTCACAAAAGATGTCTGGCAAATACTGTAAATTTGGCAAATACAGGCTGCTAAGAAGGCTTATAGCATCAGGTGTATCAGTGAGGCAGCTGACCATCAGGCGGAACTCTTTAGAATGTTCCAGAACCTCACTGGAGCTGGACAACATCTGGGGCCTCAGTCAGATGTCACTACTTGTGAGCAGTTTGCAGTCCACTTCCGCACTAAGATTGAGGCCATCCGTAGGGACTTGACTCCGTTAGTACAATAAGTCATGTTGAGATGTCCAACACACCGTTTTGTCCAGTTTTATTGGATCAGTTTTAGCCTGTGTCACCTGATGACATGGACAAAGCACTTGCATGCTCTAAGGCCACCACCTCCCAATTAGACCCATGCCCTTCCTGGCTCTTAAAATCGGCCAGGGCGGTGATGGTTGAATGGGCCACTCAGATCGTAAACTCCTCTTTACAGGAGGGTATTTACCCCCTATCTTGAAAGAGACAATGATCCGGCCATTCTGAAAAAAAGTTAATTTGTCAACCGACGATTTAAACAACTATCGTCCGGTTGCTAACATACCATTCATGGGGAAACTGACTGAGAGGTTGGTGGCTGACCAGCTGCAAGTGTTCTTGGAGGATACAAATAGTCTGGATCCATTCCAATCGGGGTTCAGGCTGCGTCATGGGACTGAGACACTTCTGGTCACCCTGCTAGATGACCTATTATGGGAGGCTAATTGCCTTTTCAGTAGTGGCCACTCTGCTCTGGAACTCTCTTCCTGTGGAGGTGCAACTGGCCCCCACCCTCCTCAGTTTCTGTAAGCAAATTAAAACCTGGCTTTTTACCCAAGCCTTCCCAGGCACCACCCTTTTGTAATATTATGCTGGCCCGTTGTCTGCCATCTTATGTCCCAGACTGGTGATTTTTGGGGGGGGGGGGGTGTAGGGTTTTGTTTGTTTTCTTTTAATATATTTTATATGGTTTTAATATTTTTAGCTGTATGTTTTATAATATTTTGTAAGCCGCCCAGAGTAGTAGCATGCTCACTAAATGGGTGGGGTACAAATTTAAATAAATAAATAAAATAAAATAAATAGTTCAAATTGTGAGGATGTAACCCTAAAATGTAACTTTAATTATTTAATAAATAACTATTGAATATATACTTTAAATACAGTTATTTAATTATATTATAAATAAAATAGAAATTATATCACCCAATTCATGAAAGTTTTGAGAAGCAGAAAGAACCCTTTTTATCACCTTCAGGTACTTTACATCTCTCAGACTATTTGTTGTTTGTTTGAAATATTCAAAGGAAAGCCCTTAGTTGGCTATATCAAGAAAGGAACAGAAAGAGAGAGAGAGAGAATGAGAGACAAAGTGTGAAGTACTATTTTCTGTTCTTGTACTATTTCAATTATATGCATAGACTGGGTATAGATGTCTTAATGTGGTTTAGAATATATTTGATAAAGGAAGATAACAGCACAAACCTGAGCTCTTTGCAAAACACACACACAGTAACACCATAATATAAGGATAATAGTATTTTTAAAAATCAGCAATCCCACTTCTACAGAAACCCAGCCTTTTCAAACAATATTTGGTGCAGGACAGATCTATGATGAATTACATTCCATGATTGTTGTAGGTTTTCTGGGCTGTTTGGCCATGTTCCGGAGGTTTTTCTTCCTAACGTTTCGCCAGCCTCTGTGGCTGGCAAAACGTTAGGAAGAAAAACCTCCAGAACATGGCCAAACAGCCCAGAAAACCTACAACAGCCATCGGATCTCAGCCGTGAAAGCCTTCGAGAATACAATTAAGTTCCAATTTGAAACAATGAAGGGCGTATGTTTTAAGATGCTGCAATTTTTTTAACAGTAGCATGTTTTGCTGCAAGACTATCGTTTTTCTGCAACAGATTAATCTGGTTGCCTCACTGGAGATACAGAAATTACAGTGCTGAAATGATATAAGGAAGGAATGCAGTCACACATTTTCCAATTTTTAAACTATACAGGCTACATGTTGCCGTCTCAGCAAACTGGGTACTCATTTTACCAACTCTGGAAGGATGGAAGGCTGACTCAACCTCAAGCTAGCTGTCAGATCTGTTGGTATGAAATGCTGACCGTGAGCAGAGTTTTGGCTGCAATACTACAGTTTAACCACTGCATCACGAGGCTCTTCCACTAAAAATGATCAAAGATGGGAAGCTCAGGACCACAGTTTAGGAGCAACATTTTTCAAAATGAAGTTTCTTGCAAGACGAAGATTGTCTCCGTTTGGAATGTGGGAAAATGTTTTCGACACTGATTATTTATTTTTATTTTATTTATTTATCCATTTGACTTGTATGCCGTCTGCACTCTGCAAAAGTCTCAGCTCTTGATTAGTAACAATGTCACCAGAAAAGATTGTATTTGACTCCTTATGGAAGAATACATGGCCCCTGGCAGAACAGAAGATGGAAAGAAGATGCACCATGATTGCACTGGAAGAGCCATCCACAACATTCACAGCACTAAAGTATCAGTCAATAAGAGTTGAGCCAGGTAATCAGTATTTCTACTATGCTCCTACTATTTATTACTCTCAAATCAAATACTGAATATATACAGCACCTGTATTGCACACTGTTTTCGCTTTGTGAGCCCCATGATAAAACCACAAGTTAAAATGTAAGAAGTAATGCAGCAAGGTACACAGAGACTGCAGTCCAGTCTATAGGTCCCTAAGAGGTGGTTCTATGAAAATTCTATGTTTAGATTTTTCAGAAGTGTTCTGCTAATTCCGAATAAGCAAGTTCATTCTTCCTCTGAAAGAATATCCAGCATCCCAAACAGCAAGTGAGTGAATGGAAAGCCAGAAATAGAACCGGCAGATCAATAGATTTGACTGAGAGAGCGTTAGCATTCTCAGGGGTAGAGATCATTGTGTTTCTAAGTGGATCAGAGATATGATCCCCAGCCACTGTGAATGGAATGGAAACTGGATGCCATCAGAGGGAGATGCAAGTACTTATGTGATGAGGCAATATGGTAAAGAATAGAACAGTGGAAGGAATGGAAGGCTGCCTAGAAAATCTTTAAATAAGTTGAGCCTAAAATTCTAATTCAAAACAAAGAAATTAAGCAATGGACGGAAGAAATACCATATCCCATCTAAAGATTGTTTGTAAACCTAGAACAATGCTCAGCATTCATTTCTTGCTGGCAAATACTATTGCCAGGATTTTAGAAAAATTCTCAACATGTTTTTATTCACAGATTGTAATAGCTGTGTGACTGAATATTATTTTCTAAATGAGAATCAAAAATATTGCCTTTTAATACTGAGACTCCATCAAACATCATTTAGATGCAGATACTGATTGCACAGCTTAAGGAAAGAGGCTGAGGACCAATTACCTACAGCACAAACTATTATTTGGGGAAGGACATTAGAGCAAAACTCATGAGATAACTTGTAGGGGCAGCTCACAAACTCTGATTATGGAGCTGGTGAGATTCTCAGACTTAATCACAGAAGATAGATCCAGCTCAGTTCTAAATGATTCACCTGACATTAGGGACAAAATTTATTTGTGGTTCAAAAACTAACTAGACCAACTTCACCAATAAAGACAATTAAATACCTGATAATTAGCCATATATCACCCATGTGCCTATCTCTGTCACCCTATTTGTTTCATACCAAACATGTACAATATCTGTGGAGCTGATGCAGCATCACAACTGGGCAAATAAGTGAAGAGTCACATAATCCTACATTTACATCTTTTCTTTGACATAAGTTCAATGGGCAGCCTTAAGGAAGCCACTCCCTTTCTCAGCCTCAGCTTCCCTCAAAAATAATTTTTGTGGTGTAGAGATTGATAATAACTTACATAATAAAAAAATTATTGTAAGTATTACAGTGTGGCAATACTTGTGCAGCACTTTCAACATTTGGAAGTGCTATACAAATGCTTAACATTATTGCTTTTTCATTATCTCACATAGGAGATTATTCACCATATACAAACCATATAGAAATTCACAATATTTTCAGAAAGAAGTAGAATCTAAACTTCTTTTAATGTGGTAAGAAAGGGTGATATGAACTTAATAATTCACTAGCTAAATATACATTTAATGTCACCCTTTATAAGAATTTATCCATAGATAAAAAATCAACACACACTCACACCAAAGCTCAGGAAATATAAGAGAGCCTTCACCTTGCATACTGCTGACCACTGACAAAGGTTTGAAAACATGGCCAAAACAAAGCTGAAATCTCAGGAGAAAATGTGGGTCTTGCACTACATTGTTTAAGTCTATTTCTCTCAAAATAAGATTTTACATCATTTTAATCAGTTTGCATCAGTCTACGAGTCTTTGCAAATCAGTTCCTATTCTTTCTGTTCGATTATTGCTGCTCTATAGACGTACTAGCCATGAAATGGAATTTATAGAAGAGCTGTGGTCCCATAGTAGAGCACATATTTTGCATGCAGAAGGAACTAATTTAATTCCTGGCATCTCCAAGCAGAGATGAGAAGAGAAACTGTGGATAGTGACTGCCTGTATCAATTGGCAGTCATTTCTAATAGATAATGCTGAACTAGGTGAATCTTTGCTCTGACTTGTATAAAACAGCTTCCTATGATCTATATTAAAGTTTCTTAAACTATGGTTCATAACCCCATATGGGGTCCCATAACTGAATGTGGGGACTGTGAAAAAAATCTGCGGCTTTCGCAGTCTTCTTGCAAGCAGCAGTGGCAGTCACAGCTGTACCACCCAGGCACAAACTCCTCTGTGGCATTCGTCCCCCTAAGCCTGGGCCTGCCATTTGAGAAGGGGAGCTGGGAGTGGAGGAGAAGAATAGGGGGCTGAGGAAGAATCTGGATTTCCTTGGCTCAAGGGCAGTCTGTCACTGTTTGTTCCTGTTTCTCCAAGGGGGAGTGGGGAGAGAGGAAAGGGGAGACTTGTTCAGTTGTCCGCCGCCCTTGGAAGGCACTGCTTTCACTGAGGCTGTTCTTTCTCCCTCTCCCTCAAGAACGGGTTGGCCACTTCTGCCCCCTAGCCAAACATCGGCTTTCAGCAAAGTTCTCCAGGGTTGTTCTTGTTGTTTGGAAAGCAAAAGTGTTGCGGGTGCTGGAGGAGTCCTTCTCCCCCCCCCTGCTGAGGCTACAGTCCAACCGCCTGGTTTTCCTTGCTTTCTCCTCACCTTCTCTCTTCCCCACTCTCCTATGGGGCTGTGCAGCTGTCCTTAGATTGGCTAGGGGGCCAAAGTGGCCAACCCATTCTTGAGGGAGCAAGCTAGACTTGGAGAGGGAAAGAGAAGAGCCTCGGTGAAGGCAGCATGATGCTTAGCCACCCTTCTCCCTCTGAGGGTGAGGGGGCGGCATCTGGACACCCCTATCTCTGTTCAGGCTTGCCATCTGCACATCCACAGTGAGGGCCAGCACTCACCTGGGGCCAGGATTTGCACAGCTAGCTTTCTCTGCCTCCCTCCCCCTCTTCTCACCACTCATTGCGGCATTCAGTGCAGACCTGCCCTTGGGTCACCGATATATCCAGGGTCACGTAATAATTTCCCAGACAAAAAGGGGTCACAAGTGGAAAAAGTTTAAGAATCCCTGATCTATATAACAAATTTTAGTTCAGGGTAGAACAATAGTTTCTTTCTCTTGAATTGACAAAATCACATTAGTCTATTGAGATGCTAAATATTCCACCAGGACCAGGACCTATCACAAGTAGTACTACAGATCTCACCTACTGAGCATCTAGTTGGAACTTTCCCTGATAGGCTATCTTCACCAATCCTAGGTGTTACAGGTATAAGAAAATAGCTTGTAAGATCGTGATCACTGATGTTATGTATAATTATGTGGAACTAGATTCTGACTGGAAAGAACTTTAGGAAAACATTTTTGTCTTTGGGGAAAAGAAACAACTTTAAAAAAATCCCTTAACATATGGGTATTGAGGCTACAAATTGGGATTTTGTGACAAAACATATGGAAGACCATAAGGAAAACAAGGTTTCCTTGCCAAAAGATGGTACTGAATTTTTATCCCTTGATAAGAACAGTACAAATCCACCCTTTCACGGTACAACTTTGTTTGCCAATGGATTAGACTGTTATAAATTCACATGCAAATTTGACAAAATATTCCACTGTTATCATCTTTATTAGATTTACGAAGACAGTCCTGCTTATTTTCTTTTATTTTCTTAATCCCTTTCATCACTTAATAGCCTAGAAAGTAATGGATTTTCAGCAAAAAGAAGAGGCTTATTACAATAAATCCTGTTGCGCTGTTCTGTGTGTGTTCTCTCTCTCTCTCTCTTTCTCCTCAGTGTTTTTGAAACTTGTTTTTTCTCTAAAAATTCAACAGAAAATATTTTTCTAAGAGGAAAAATGTGCTTAATACAGCAGTGACACGGAATACCTAAACTATACTATTTTTTTTCCTTTGGGTGGTCACCTAAAGTTTTGCAAAGCCATTAATCATACTGTAGTTACCAAAATCTATTCTATAGTGTAATAAGAAGCTGTTAAACCTTGCTTAGGAAGATATCCCATATTTTACTTCAAAATAATAGGGTATATGATTATGAAGTCCACTGGTTCCCCTTTCCTCTGCCCTCCTACTGGGATATGCAATGGGTTCAGCTAAGAGACATATTTCATCATCATGTAATTGAAATGCCTAACAGCACATTAACCAAAAGGTGAAATTTATTGAACAGAGTTAAAAAACCTCTGCTAAGAGCATATTTACCTTAGGCCAAATCTAACTGACAGTCCCAGCTATACCCACTGAAACAATGGGACTTGCAACATATATACAGTATACTGTATGTCCCATTGATTTCAGGGGGCATGCTCAAGCTAGGACTAAGAAATGGCTTCGTTTTATACCAAGGCTAGGCTCCATATTAGCAGATGCAGAGGAGTTGCCTTCTTTTTTGGTGTGGATGCCTGCCTGTGTCTGCCCTGCTCTTCGTATCTCAAATAGAAATGCAAAACGAACACTGCTCTGTTCCAAATTGTACCCATCACTATGCAATGGCTTGCCATTTTGTCTTTGCCATATGAATGTTCCCAGTCATCAGTACCTGCAATATCTTATACCCCCACCCCCAAATTAAATGAGGCAGGAGGCCACTGGGAGTTTTCAGTAGTGGTGTCTAATTTGTGGAATATGCTTCACTGTATTATTGGCATGAGATTGCCAAAAAGGGCTAAATTTTCATTTTAGTCTGAACTACAGCAATCTTTTGAAATAAAAGGAACTCACATTAATGCTTGCTGACTAAGAAGTCCCATTTATATTAATGGGTCTATTCTAGTTGGGACTACAATTAGACTTACCCTCAAGGGTGCTTCTAGATATGGCTTTTATTGTGCAAACATTTTATCTCATTTATGGAATTTTTCAAGGGTCCAGAACTATTCTTGAGTGTGAAAAGACTAGACAGACAGAGTTCTCACTTGTAGGAAACCAAGCTATTTTCTAACCATTTCAACATGAGCTGCCTTGGGTTCTTTTTAAGGAGAAAGGTGAGATAAAAATATTTTTTAAAAATTAAATAAATAAATGACTGTAAGAACAGTTCTTACGCAAATAATGCAATAATACAAATTCCTCAAAACTATTACAGCCAAAGGCATCCACAGAAGTAATCTCAGTACTGGAGAACAAAGTCTACAAATGATACCTATGGATTGCTGATCTGACTGTAATTTTTTCACTATTATAATATCATAACGTACACAGGATGTCTTTATCTTATAAAACTAGTGCAAAGAGCAGCTTTATTAGATCAGAACTATGCTGCTTGCTCACCCAGTCACCTCTCCTCAAAAACAAGGCAACAGGTTCTGGTCTCAGAGCTGAAGCCAGATATTCTGTAATGGATCTCAATGATCTCAGTAATCACTTTATTGACCTTCCCTATGTAGTTGGGAGAGTATGTGTGTTTGTTTAATGTACCTGTATACATTTACACAATAATCAACTTTAAGATTCTGAAGGGGCGAGTACCCCCCCTCCACCGGGACAGCCATGACAATAGCTGCAGTTTTATTTCATTAACTCTGAAGAATTAGTAATGTTGGAAGGGTTGTTTGTTCTTTCTGAACAATCCTTTTGGTTTTGGTGCATGTGCACATTCCTTCCCAAATTGGAGGGGCATCAGTTTTGTGCTTAAATTGGAGACATTTATGAAAAAAGAACTTCCTGTTTTGCTCTCAAACAGAAAGTGAGCAAACTCAAGAGGTTTCAAAACACTTCTTTATGTTATCTCAGTTAGAATGGGGAATTTAGACAATCTTCTTGACATCCCAAGTTCAGATGCCATCTTCCACTTGCAAGTCTCCCATGTTTTCCCATTGCCTCCTCTGTTTCTTTTCCACAAAAAGTCAGTGGAAAAAGACAAAAGGGAATAACTGCACAATGCCTTTGAATGAGTAGCACCAGGAATGTCCCAAGTTACAGGAGTTTTATTCAAAAAAAGCTTCCTAGTGACTATTTGATTATATATTTTATTGCATTTGTTACTTATATAGTTTTTGTGGTAATATTTTTGATTTTCGTTACGATAGCTTGCTTGCTTGCTTTGTTTGTTTGTTTGTTTAGCTGTCTGTCTGTCTGCTGCCATGTCTTTTTTTGTGTTCCATCATTATTTTACCACATGAATAGAATCTGGTTTTTTAAGAATTTGATCAAAAATAGCTGATCTTACCTGAGTGCCTGAGTAAGGCAACTGCAGCCAAGCTGCAGATCTGAGATATCATCAACAGGCAACCAACTGTTAGTTACTTTTTCTCATATTTTTACTACCAGGAAGCAGGTGGTGAGATTTTCTGCCCAGGTGCCAATATGGGTTTAGGATACAAAATACCTTGAGTTTGGACTTTAGAAGCAGAAAAACTGGTTGCTTTGTCCCAGGCAAGAAAAGGTCTAGCCAGTCAAGATACATGGCTGGTTAGTTAGATTTATCTAATAGAAGTGGTCATCTGGTCAAGTGACAGAATTCAAAAACTTCTCTGGATTTAATATATGCTTCCAGAAAAAATGCAAATCATTAACTAGTCATAAAGGACTAGCCATATAACCATAACAGAAACAATAGACATTCAAGTTATGAACTAGTTATAAACAGCAAAACAAGGGCTCATAGGAGTCCATGGACTTACAGAGATAATCAGAAAAACAAAACATTGGAAGTCTTATAGTAGACAGAGATGTACTAGAATATGGTCCATTTCTGCCAGTATTTATTCATCTGATCAGCTTTATTCACTATTGACTCTGGCCTGCATTAAAAGCCAGAGAAGTAAATAAGGTTTTTTTCCCCGATTGACTTCATGAATGAAATTATCTTTGTGTTTGTGGAACTGGGCCCCAAGCCCACTGAATGAATTGCAGTGATAGATTGTTTGTAGAGATCTAACCAATGAACAAGGCAGCAGAGGATTCCACTCCAGAGCAGGCAAAAGAGGATTATCACTCAGGCGTGCGTGCTGTCCAATAAATGTTCCCAACTGATAGATTTGTATAAAGCTGACTTTGTGATTAGTCCAGAGATATGAATGCTTCCAGATGTAAGAACAAGATGGGAAAAACTAACTTTCACAAATTGAAATGCCATACTCAATTCAATTAAAACAAAATGCGGTGATTTGGAATTGACCCAAGGCTATACAATAATGTTATTTGTTTTATGCCAGGTTTAGTAGATGTTTTCTACAATGCCCATTCACTTGAGTTTTATGGAAAAAATGACCTTTTCACCCAGAACAGAAGCAAACTAATTTCATTAAAGTTGTTAGGGATTTTTTCTTTTCTTTTCAGAATGTGGCTATGCCAGGTCTAGCATTTCAGTCCTTCATTTTCATCTATATTTTGCTTGCATGGAAAAGCTGTTTTATGCAGTGTTACTTCCTGTTCTCTTGCTTCATACCAATTTGTCTTATTCCTCTGAAATGGAAATGATCCAGATGGCAGTTTGCCCCATGATGGCTTTAGCACCTTAGTTGCTCAGCACAAATGAGAGGAAATTCCACAGGACATAGGGAGTAGCAAGCATGGGTTTGCTTGGCCATTTCTTCTCTTTCCATCCAGGTAAAATCCACATATGCCACAAGAACTAGCAGGGTTCATCCATAGGGAATAACATAATCCCCACAGTTTGCAGCAGTCCAGAACACAAGAATAGCATATGCAGCAAGTGCTATCTACTCCATTCTATAACTACTTCCTAGAATACTGAAGTATGTATCTCCCAATATGGTAACTTACATCCCAGCTGTCTACAGAGTATCTTGATTGACTTACACAGGGTAGGTAAACCTTTCAACCTCAAAGGCTATATATGAATATATGAACTTGTATGGCAAGTGCTAAACAAACAGATCATCATCAGCTCTAACAATAAATCAGGCACAATCAGTTATGAGAAACAGTGGGACTGGAACATTTTTTTTAATTAGACCCCCCTGTTTTATTTTTAGTATTTCAGGTAATACAAGTTCTTTCTTTTATGTTTGAGATAACATTTTCTATGGTTTGGTGCTTCACAACAATTCCAAAAGACATTATTTTTAACTGAGTATCTTTTCAACCTACAGACCACATCCCATGCTGGGGATTTTTTTTTTTAAAAAAACAACTCATTTACCAGGGGAAGCTCATTGTATAGGCAACAGCTTTCTTAATAATGGTACCTCCTCTTTTCAATGTGACTGCTTTGTTGTTGTTTAGTCATTAAGTCGTGTCCGACTCTTCGTGACCCCATGGACCAGAGCACGCCAGGCCCTCCTGTCTTCCACTGCCTCCCGGAGTTGGGTCAAATTCATGTTGGTAGCTTCGATGACACTGTCCAGCCATCTCGTCCTCTGTCGTCCCCTTCTCCTCTTGCCTTCACACTTTCCCAACATCAGGGTCTTTTCCAGGGAGTCGTCTCTTCTCATGAGATGGTCAAAGTATTGGAGCCTCAGCTTCAGGATCTGTCCTTCCAGTGAGCACTCAGGGTTGATTTCCTTCAGAATGGATAGGTTTGTTCTCCTTGCAGTCCAGGGGACTCTCAAGAGTCTCCTCCAGCACCACAATTCAAAAGCATCAATTCTTCGGCGGTCAGCGTTCTTTATGGTCCAGCTCTCACTTCCAAACAACACTACTGGAAAAACCATAGCTTTGGCTATGCGGACCTTTGTCGGCAAGGTGATGTCTCTGCTTTTTAAGATGCTGTCTAGGTTTGTCTATATTATTATGTGGTATGTTTTTGTCTTTTCATGACTCTTGTGTTCTAGCTCAAACAGCCTAGAAGCTGAATGTAAAGTTCCCAAGGGGTCCAACTGTGACCTGCAGATCACAATTGGCCAATCCTTCAACTACCCACTGAGGGGCAAACCTAAGTCTTGGCTATATAAATTGTATAGTTATCTGAGGTATTTCATACTCCTGTACAAAAGAGTGAGTGCCCATGGACCTTGCTATGTTATGGAATCAAATATATACTCCTGCCTGCCCCTTTTGAACATTAAATGTCTGCTCTTGAACTCAGTAAATCAACAGCAACACAACAAGCCCTAAAAATAAATATATACACCGTATAATGCACTGGATGGCATGGTTATATACATGGACTTTACTTGTACTCTTGTCCAAAAGGTCATGTTGTATCACACTGACACAAGATAAGCCTAATTTTCTTTCATATGGGAATTCCCCATTGCCTTTCATTGGAGGTAGTGGCGGTGTTTGAGAGTTGTTCTTATGCCAATTCCATATATGCACAGTGGTTCTTTTTCAAAAGCTCCAACATTTAATTTCCTGATTTCTAAAAAGCTGTTTTGGGGTCCGACATCAGATCACACAGCTGAAAACCAAACTACAGGAAAAGTATGTGCTATCACCAGTTGCTTGTCTCTAACCTGGGCATCCCGTTGCTTTAATAAATCCATGTGATAAAACTTTATATTGTATGGAAACAGAAAAAGTCTTAAAAGTTTCCCAAGGAAAGGATGAGGCAGGGTGGCACTTTTAACCATTTTTCAGAGTCTGTTTATTTAAGAAAGAACTGCAGTTAATACTTGCCAAACCAGCACATGTTCATAGAGAAAATGCGGTCAAGTGGTCAGGAGCAGAGCTGATGTTAATTAGCAATGAAATGAGAAATGAACTAGCATTAGCCCTGAGACTAATCAATGGGAAAAATCACTCCAAGCAGGCAGCTTAATGAAGTACTTACTATACAGCTGTTTATTTTTAGTCTTTTTTAGCCTGGAAACAAAATCTCTATTAATTAAAAAATCTTTTAAAATGTTTTCAGAGGCATGTTATAGTTCTGATTTGGCTTCTCTGTTAACTGTTTTAGTCTCTATCACTAACTTGCAATCAGCATACTATGAAAAATCACGGCAAGTCAAACAAACACTAAACTATTAGTACATATTACATTCTATAACCAGCCTTTACTAGATTTTGTTGTTGTTGTTACTACAGCTAGGACTACAGGCAATGAGCTTTTATATAGGGCCTTTGACCATCCAAACCACTTTGAATGTTGTAATGATGTAGTAATTCTTACAACAATCCTATAAGGCAGATACAAAACTTAGCAAATAACAAGAATGCCTAAGATTACTTAGTGAGTTTATGGCCTGGAAGAAATCTGAACAGAGACTTGGTTAGAACATAACTCAAGAGCTGTAATCCTCTCTATAGTTTCCTGGAGGTAATCCCTTTCCTAGAAGTGGCACTAACTTCCAAATTAAACATGATTAGTACTGCTGCGCAAGGTTCTTGGAGACAACATGCCATTGCTGCTTTTTTAAAAATTGCAAGAAGTTATCAGGAGCAGAGTCATCCTTCCGATTTTAAGCAGAATGAGGGCTTGCTTTCATGGACAATATGAAATGCTGTTTTACCACATTCTACTTAAAAAAATGAACAAACACACACCTTTTTAAAGGTGTCTCCATGATGTAAATGCAAGCCTGGATTATTTTTCAAGGAATATTGTTTTATGGTTGGAAAGTGACCTAAAATATTGTTCTGCTAGAGGGTCATTTAAAATAGCACACGCCCCTTTGCCACTGCAAATCATGCGTGTGGGTAACTAGTGAAGGTGGTGGGAGAGGTTGCAGGAAGGAAAGGAGGGAGAGACAGGTGCAAGGTCTGCTGGCAAAGCTGTTTGTAGAAAGCTTGACTGCCTCTGTCCCTTTAAGAATGCCTTTGCTGGTCTCTGGGAGGCAGAGAGAAAGAGTGGAACTTCATCCCTTTTGCAGCTCCAGCTGCCAAGAATCCTCTACCCCACGGAATAAAGGAGGGGAAAGATGGAAGCCAAGCACTTTTCCCGGGCTCCTCAGCAAGGAGGCGTGTGTGCGTGCACGTGTGTGTGTGCGTACATGCGTGAGAGAGAGAGAGAGAGAGGAAGGGGTAGAGGGAGAAAAAGGTGAGGATGAAGCACAAGCCAACCAGAATGCGCCCTAGGACACACCCTGTTCCTACTGTAAAGACAGACAGTAGGGACATGAAGGGTGAGGAAGCTGACATGAGAGGCAAGTATTTATTACTGACCTGTATCTCTCACTCTCTCATGCTTTGTGTGTGTGTGTGTGTGCATAGAAAGAGACCCAAACACATAACTTCACACAGGGACTGCTGTTGTCAGCTGCCTCCCAAGTGAGAATGAAAGGAGACACAGGCAGTGATTCATATAACACGTCATGTCACATGACTTTAAATCTCAGCATATCATTGGGTTAATCCGTAATGGCCTCTATATGTGGGTGTAGAGGTTACCATCTTGTCTTTCACTTCAGGCAGCAAAATTTCTTGGGACAGATTCCAGCAAGGCAGATTTCCTTCAGGCCACACATTCACAGAGAAGATTAAATTCTTTACTGCTTTGTTAACTCATTCATCCACTGCTGTAGGACAAATGAAAACTGCCCATTTCCTTTGGCACTGTTAGCTCTAAGAGATAAGCTACCATTGGCACCTACTGAAGTCTCTCTCTTTGGACTTAATAGCAGATACAAGGATTTTCACACTATAGAAAGGGACAAATGGGTAATTCTGTCTCTGACAAGGTCCTGCCTATTACTTCCACCTATCCACCTATCCCTTCTATTAAATCATTAAGAAAACATTCTGTAACAGGTTTAGCCTTCTGCCACAGTGTGACCCCAATTCTAAACATATACTAGAGTGCAATCATTTAGCTGTGCTGTTTGATTGTATGCTAAACAATTAGCATGGATAGTCTGTAGCTTTAATTTTTACCTAAGTGGTTATTACATGCAACCTATGGCCTGTAGCACATCATCCTAAGACTCTAGAAAGCCTTGCGGTCCTTTAGAAACTAAAACATTTTATTTAATATAAGCTTTGTGGGCTGTAGTTCACTTCAGTATGCATGCATCTGATGGGGCAGGCTCCTGTTCCCAACAGTTTCTGCAAAGTAAAATGTGTTAACTCTGTAAAGTGCTACAAGTTAGTGGCCAGTATCCTGATGTGTAGCTCTGCCTGCACAATGGGAGTGATGTCACCTGCAGTAGCAGATGGACTCTAATTAAAAAGTTCATTTTTTATTTAATATGTGCAATTCAATGATATAAAGTCATGCATATGTCATACTTGAAAAAGGAGCTCTTTAATTAGCATCAATCTTCTGCTGACAGTGACATCACTCCTTTTGTGCAGGTGGAACAATGTAACGGGATACTGGCTTGCTTATTAGTTCATTTATTTTCATTTGTATGCCACCTTTCTTGCAATTAAGGATCCAAGGCAGCACAGAAGTTATCAAATACCAAACCAACTGAAACCACAATAAATTATAGTATCAAAAAATGAAAAATGTATCAATATTAAAACAGTTAAAACTGTTTAAAAACCCCCACAAACATATTAAATCACACATTAAATAAAACACACAAGATCAAAAACTGCTCAAACAGTTAAAAAGCCTAGTTTGTTCCCACTTGTTTGTCGGAAGGAGAAAAGAGAGAGGGCCAATGTACCCACTTCGTTTTTGCTGCAACATATTAACATAACTCTCTACATCACAGAAACATCATAAGAGTTTCAGACAAAAGCTTCTTGTACTTAGAGATGGTATAAAACTGTGTTTGTAAAAGAGCTGTGGAAATAGTTTTGGCAAACATGAATTGAATATTTGGTTGGTATTTTATAGTAGCAGGAGTAATCTCCCTTGTCATCAAACAGTGACCCCCTATTTTGTTCTATGGAGTGGAAATATACTGAGACCAGTAAAATGATATAGTGAGGCAACTTAATAACATAATGACAAAACAGAAGTATATTAGCCCAGATGTACTGCTGTGCTTCTATCAGTATTAATTAAACTCATTCATAAAATAAGTTACTGGTCCATGCAATATTAAAGAACATATTTTTGAACTTGCAATATTGCCGATTTCTTTCCTATTTGTTTGCTATACCCTTTATTAAGATACAAATGCCACTGTTCTGATAATACTGAAGCTTTTTCTCACCCAGCAACAACAGAACAAAGTACAGGAACTTGTCTTAAATCAGCAGCTGAAGTAGTCTTTAAGTTGATGTTATCAGAGACAATTTTTAAGTCAAGTTCACCTCTGGAAGATGAAAACATTACTGTGAATGTATTCATTAGGTCTCGACTGACAAGCCTTAATTAAAATGTTCTGTTTGCAAAGGAGGGGTAGAAGCTAAAGGGTGGGGGTGGAGAGAACAGGGCAGGTGCCCATATCATATATTATGTAGAATGTTAAAACATTATTATTCCTCTTATTAATTTATCAAGAGACTTAGAAGACAGACAACAGATAACATGAGATTGTATTTTCAAAAATTATAGATGTATATTTGTAGTTTAAAGCTACTTTCTGAAAAGTGATGAAGCACAAATATATTTTGAAGTAACTCACATCCATTTCAATACAATGTACTTCAAAGAAGAATGGTTTGGATCACAATCTCAGGAGAAATAATTTCAAAGATAGTGAAGATTTGAAAAGGGGTTATAGGTATCTATCACTCTGAAATCTATCTTTAAAATGTTGCATTAAATCAGAATATTCAAAACACATGACTTTAAATCAATGAAAGTAGGTCAGTAGATTGTAAATGCCTTCCATGCCAAGAAGGCAAGGCTATAATACCCCTATTAACATACTCTCTCTCTCTCTCTCTCTCTCTCACACACACACACACACACACACACACACACACACACACACAAATGTATGGGGTCACACACACACATATATATACACACACACACAAATAAATGTATGGGGACATATTTAAACATGAAACCTTCATCTGTCAGATCAATCCTAGGGGGAAAGTGAAGAGTTAGTTCTCACAAACCATAGCAGGAGATAGTGTTGGCTTTATCACTAGGAAAGGATGAAGTAGTTATGTGAGCTCCATACAGGCTAAGCTGAAGGGCCTTGGAAACATTTTGAATCCAGCGGATTCCACTCTCTTCATCTTGCTGTGGAACATCTTGGAATTACCAGCACTTGGAATACTCTCACAAGTAGCTTTGTGCCATTGGAGGCTTCCCTGGGTAAATTGCCACTTCCAATCAGGATATACTCCCCTCCAATAAACTGAGTAGGAGCTCCTATCCAATTAAAAGACTTGCTTACCCTATTTAACCCCAACCATTCAAAAGATCTGGAGCACAGGTTATTCTGTGTGATCTGAATTCATGGAATTATTCTGAATGATCATACTAGCCTGTTGATAATTGAACTCTGACACATTAAAATGTTTGACTAATAACAAATACAACATTTGTGACACAAAAAGAATGTCAGTTAGTTGAAAGAAGGTTGATCTTTTTATGAAAGGAGTTTCCTGCAGTGCTTGACAGAAAGCAGCAATAACTTGAAATTGCTTCTAGTGAAAGTGAAAGAAAGTGCAAAAGCAGGACTGTAGCTGAACATTAGCACTAAAATCATGATTACAGGAGAGCTACACAACTTTAATGTTGACAATGAGTAAACTGAAATTGTTAAAGATTTTATATACTGTACGTACCTTGGTTCAATCATCACTCCAAATGGAGAATGCAGCCAAGAAATCAGAAGACTGAGACTTGGAAGGGCAACAGTTAAAGAATTATTTTATTTATTATTTATTATGGTCGGGTGACCAGCTCATAAAACATATTTATGGTTAAAATATACAAAATGCAGTTTAAAAATGTATAATCAGTTCCAGTTAAAGAATTAGAAAAGATCATCAAGTGTAAGGATGTATCACTGGAGACTAAGACCGATATCATCTATACTCTTGTATTCCTGATCACTATGTACAGGTTTGAAAGCTGGACAGTAAAGAAAGCTGACAGGGGGGAAAAATCATTTGTTTGCAATATGGTGCTGGAGGAGAGCTTTGTGGATACCCTGGACTGCCAGAAAGACAGACAAGTGGGTCCTAGATCAAATCTAGCCCAAACTATATCTGGAGGCAAAAATGATGAAACTGAGGCTGTCATAATTTTGGCACATCATGAGAAGACAACAATTGCTGGAAAAGACAATAATGTTGGGAAAAGGTGAAGGCATCAGAAAAAGAGGAAGACCAAGGATAAGATGGAGTGACTCCATAATGGAACCCCCAATGTAACAAGAGCTGAGCAGGGCTGTTGCAGACAAGATGTTTTGTTCATTTACAGGGTTGCCATAAATTGGAGGTGATTTGATAACACATAGAGATGACAAATTTGTAGGGTATTTTTGCATAAAATAAAATTCATGAAGAAAAGAGGGGTCAGAATCAAGAAGGAAATAGATTTCACATCGGGCTTTTCATTTTTCTGAACAGGCTTGTCTGCTGATTTTTCTTAATGCCTATTTCTTTTAATTAAATAGAGCAATAAACAAATATCCAAACACTGAAAGCAATACAAGAAAAAAAAAGTGATACATTCTTATCTAGACAATCTTACACTTTTTCCAACCTGCTCTCAGAGCTCATGGGGACCTAAACTTAAGATACAACGTGATGCAATTGCAACAGCTGTTTTGGAAATTGCTGCAGATTGTTAGGAGGCAGTGTAAATGAGAGATAGACATAGAAGGCTGGAAATGATAGCATTTTCTGTAAATAAATAAATAAGTAAAGAAAGAAAGAAAGAAAGAAAGAAAGAAAGAAAGAAAGAATAAAGAATAAAGAGGAAAGACAAATTACCCCAAAGACCATATTCTTTAAATCATTGAAGCAAAACGTGTTTATTTGATTTGTTTGTATGCCTATTACAAAAATGCTACTTTGGGATTCAAGAAACCCAGCCTGTCAATTTTTCAGCCTCTGCACTTTCATGGTTGCTTAGAGCTGTTTAATGCAAATACAGTTCCAATAAGAGATTTCATGCCCTTAAATTACACCCAGTTAAAGGCGAATGAAAATGTAAGGTAAATAACTATAATCAGCCATATTATCTTTCTCTTGGCACCTCTCACTTTACAGACATATTTAAAGATATCTCTGGGGTCCTATCCTTTTTAACAAGCAGAAGAATAGTTCTAAGATATTACTTATGATGCTGTGCTGTGAACATGACACAGGTTAAAATGTCACCTAGAGATCTAAAAGAAAAGTAAAGCAAGGGGGGAAGTATCTGTTGAAGAGCTATGCTTGTTTTCTTGTTTAGAAATATCAGAAAAAGATGAAAGCAGCATCCTTCTCAACAAGGGGATAAAAATGAGACGAAGGAAGATTTAAGCTGGTCTTTCATGTGCAATGCTGCTGATCAACAATGATGCCAATCGGGGAATTATATAGCAATGCCAACAATCTAGCATACTTGCAGTGGTATGCACACTATTATGACAACATCCAAATGTCTGAATCTCCATTCTTTTCGCAATAGCATAAAAAAGTGCTGGTGGATCAGACAATGAATTTTCTAATCTAGGAATCTGTATTGAATCCACTCCACTGAATTATTACGATTATTTTGTAAGATTTTCCCAATGTGCACTACCTGGAAATGGATGGCCACAATCCAAGTAGATTTTGTTTAAGGGTTGCCTAACATGCTGCAACGAATTGTGGTTAATTTTTGAGCTGCTGTGGCATATCTTGATCATGTAGCAAATGTACCACCAAGGGGGGACCTGGAAACTAATAAATTAGCCGCAGCAAGTAACAGAAGACTTACACAAATAATAGCAGGATTCTGGCAGGCATGGACAATACCATTTGGTATTCAGAAATCCGCAGAGTTAATAAAATGTGTACATTCCGAAATTGTACAGAAAAATACAAACACATTTTAGTCAGTAGATGGATGCATAAAAATATGTTTTTCAGAAATATATCCCCACACCAGGCTTTTAAACCATCAGAAAGGAGACAGCATGGATGGACTTAGAGGTGAAGAAAAGAGCAAAACTTGGACATGGACTTGATAGAAACACACTTCTCTAATCTAACATTCTGTCCCCACAATAGCCAATCCAACCAAATAAAAATGAAAAATAACTAGTAGATTTGAATTATAAAACACTGTTGCTGTTATAAATCACTATCGCATACAGTGGTTGTGCTATGCTTTTTTCTCCAGTAGCAAAGGCAATGTCCTTCTAAATATTGCTTGTTGAGGAACACAAATGAGAGCATACTATTACACTCCTGTCATGCTTGTGAGTTTCCCAAATGTCCATATGTTCCAATGTGAATGATGTGCCATTGATAGGATGACAGGTCTAAGAAATAACTGCCAGACAATTGGTTCCACATCAGTCTATTGCTGAGTGAAATGTAATGGCTTCTTAGTTTGTTTTTTCATTATTACTCTATTTGTCTCAGAGATATCAGGTATTGTGTTGTGGAGTTCTTTCAAGGCACACTTAAGAGGCCACATAAGCAAGAGGAACCACATTTGCAGTCTAAGAGATACACTAGATAAAGTTCACATCTTGCCAAGAGCAATAACTAGACTTTAGATGGGGCTGTAGATCAGTGGTAGAGAACATATGTTGTACTCTGAAGGTCCCAGGATCAGTCCCTAGCTCCTTCAGGTAAGACCCCAAACTGAAACTCTGAATAGCCAGTACCAGCTTGTTTCAACAGTGGAATAAATGTTTCATTCAGTACAAGATGGATTCCTGTGTTCCAAAGATGTCATTTAATTTTAGATTTTTAAACTACATCTCTAATAAGTTTTTAAGGAAAATTGCTTATAATAAACTAAACTCATAGGAATGATTTTTTTCCCTATCATATTTTTTATCAATAGTGATAATTAGTACAACAAAGTCAGCTTTTGCAAAATGTCTATTGAACGTGAAAGTTGTTTAACTGCTTTTCCGTAGTCAAAGGGCAGCTGCTGTTACTTTAATATATATTTTTTGTTTTTTAGTGTTTTTGCCACAATGAAGACAAAAAGCTTTTTAAAAAACTCGCAGGAATCTAGTATGTCAGGGAAAACCAAAACCAATTAAAAAAATTATACATGGCCCCAAAACACAACCTATTGTTTCCTGGGCACAAGTAGTCGATGATGTGGCATTTCACACCTGGCAACAACCATTAAGACCCGTGTTGATATTCAGTTCCCTTGAATAAACTGTATAACTATTTGCTATGCAGTCATAGTCTCATGTCTGGAGAAGTGGACTTGTCCACCAAAGCTTACATTAAAATACAGCAGTTAGTTTTTAAGGTGCCACAACATTTTTGTCTTCTTTATTTTTTTATTTTTGTTTTGTTTTTGCCTGACATGCTAGCACAGACTAACACGGCCAACTCTTCTAAAACTACAACTATGGAAAGAATCTAATAGGTTCTGGTACCATCGATACTATTCAAGACTATTAGGAGGATTTTGCATCTCTCACATTGAGATTTATAATGTGACAGTTTTATTTCTTGAGATTCTTTACAATGTATTACTTGCAAAAACATATGACTGGTGCAAACAAAAAACTTAACTTGAAATTCAGAAATAAAACTCAATATAGTATGGCTCTTCCAAACTTTGAGTATAGTTTTCATACTACTCTTTTATTTTTGCTTATGCTGACATTGGTGGTTCCTCTTAAATATTTTGTCCAAGAACTACTTGACAAATTACACAGAAATGCCTCCTCTGGTGATGCTCTACAGCAGCGGTCCCCAACCTTTTGGGGACCGCGGACCGGTTGAGCCTCTGAGGAAGGCAGGGCACCCCCCCCACGCTTGCGCGGGCGCTCTCGGGCGCATGCATGAAGTGGTGGGGGAGCATGCGCGCACCCACCAGCACTGGCGTTAGTGCTCCCCCACCCCTTCGTGCAAGCGCAGGAGCGCCTGCACGCCCGCCCAAGCGCCCGCCCACCCCTTCGCTCAGGCGCTCGGGCGCATGCGTGAAGGGATAGGGAGCGCTCACGCCAGCGCTGGTACGCGTGTGCAAAGCAGCTGTGGGGAGGGGAGTGCGTGCGGGGGGCCCCCCGGGAGCTCTGTCTCCATGGCCCGGTCCGGCTCAGGCCACAGACCAGCACCGGGCTGCGGACCGGGTGTTGACGACCTCTGCTCTACAGAATAACATCTAGAAAAGATCCTAAAGTCAAGGAACACCACAGAGGGAGGAATATTACAGAGGTATTCTACACATGTATACTTCAGCCAACAAGAGAGAGCAACAACAAAGTCAGGTAAACCACCAAAACACCTTTTGACAAAGATGTACAAGAGCTGGTCATGCTGCATGATTATATTCTATTAAAAAACTGCTAGACTGGTGTGTCTTTGCAGGGTACACAAAACTTTTATTTGCAATGCACAATAATTCCTGCATATTGCAATGCGAACATAAGAAATGAATTGTCTTGGAATTTGTATCAATTTCTCCCTCTTTTTAATAATAAGGTTTGTATAGTTAAAAAACTACTAATTAGTCTCAGTCACTGTGTCAGCAAGAAAATGGGACCACTTGCCTTTGTGAGCTGGCCTAAATGTTACGCACTGCTAGGAAGACACACATTAAATTCTGATTTTCAAGTTAGTGCGAAGTGCTCATCTAAACCGTTTCTCACCTTTGGTGGAATGAATCCACACAAAAAGGAATTGAATTTTTCTATTTGAATTGAGAGACCTGAGCACTCACATTGTCTTTTAAAAACCTCTGAAGCATCTGCCGAACAGCAGCCACTTAAGAAAAGTTTCAGCCCTTAATGATCAAGCGATCGCAGGAAGTGTCAGAAGAGATAAACTTGTTTATCCCAAGTAATGCATCTGTATTTTTCTTGTCAGGAGTGGTAGATCTGAAAGGTTCAACCCTGTGTTATGAATATACAAAGACGTTATAACTTCTCTAGCTGGGAGCTTATCCTTTATATTCTTCAAATCCTCCTGGTCACTTTTCTTCACAGCAGCTAGTCTAAAATAACCTCACATGCAGTTAAATACAAAGTGCTGATGTTAAGGTATCTTTGACAAAAAACAAAATCTATGGTAAACAAATAAACAGAAACAAGCTCTTCTACAATCTAAACAAATTGGACTTAAAGATGTTGTGAGAAAAGGTCTGAGGATGAAAATCATGTGTATAGTAATCAAGTTACTACTCAAGCGTAAATATTTATTCTAGGATTATCCAGACAGCATCTATTGTTGCTGTTAAAGTTTGAAACTTTGTATAGATAAAGTATTGAATGTTTATGGCGTATAATTATTGTAACCCTGGAAATGTAAGATGTGACCACAAAATAGAGGTTTGAATAGCAATGCACTGCCTGAGTTGTAGAAGGGGTAGCTGTGTTAGTCTGTGCAAGCATGATAGGTAAAAGCAAAATAGAAATAAAAAGTAAAAAAAGACAAATATGTGGTGGCCCCTTAAAGACTAACTTCTATATTTTTTAATGTGAGCTTTTGTGTACCACCACGTTTTTGTCTTTTTAAAACTTTTTATTTCTATTTTGCTTTTACTTATCATGCCTGTTAGAGGTTACTTTATCAAGAATTTTATTCCAATAAGAGGGTTAGTGTAACGCAGGCTAGGAGCCAAGAAGAAAGAAGCAGGAAGAGGACACAGTAGCACACGTAGAGATCATGGATTTCCCTCCATAGATGCAAGCTGTCACATGGCTGGCTTGGCTGGGTAAGAACATTGTTTAGTAATTTTCTTAAGTGTCTGGATATGCTAAAAGGCTAAGTAATATATTCCTATTTTTATAGATTTATACTTTTTAAAGAAATGTACTCTCTGCTTTTTGCCTGCAATTTAAGATTTGTTTCATACTTTGGATTGTTTCCTTATTTGCAACTTTCCACAGCTGTTAAGTAACTACAGCTTTCTTTGTGGCTGTAAGAATGGTTTTACTTGTGACTTTTCAAAAATTGCATGCTTTATTTATTTTTGGATTTCATTTTATGCATATGGAACACAGAAACAGATGAATAAAGCTTGTAGAATTAGGCAAGTGAGTGTTTCCTGGAATCAGTTCTCTCTGCTTACTTCACCATGAGTGAAACAATGGTTTAAAAGATTTATACTTTGTTACCCAGATTAACATTGATAAGATTGGAAAGGTTATCTGATTTTGCAATGGAATTAACTCTTTCAGGGATAAATGTCAACTGTGATGGACCACCACAGACTCAAACTATCAAGAGGTATTATAAACCTTATAGTGTTCTGAGGGCTGTTTTAGTGTCATACTTTTGAACTTGACATTTTTGGCAAGCCAGCCAGGTGGATCAGGTAATCAAATAAGAAGATACTCTGCTTTTTCTTGGGAGTTGTTGTTTAGTTGTTAAGTTGTGTCCGACTCTTTGTGACCCCATGGACCAGAGCACGCCAGGCCCTCCTGTCTTCCACTGCCTCCCGGAGATTGGTCAAATTCATGTTGGTAGCTTCGGTGACACTGTCTAACCATCTTGTCCTCTGTCGTCCCCTTCTCCTCTTGCCTTCACACTTTCCCAACATCAGGGGCTTTTCCAGGGACTCTTCTCTTCTCATGAGATGGCCAAAGTATTGGAGCCTCAGCTTCAGGATCTGTCCTTCCAGTGAGCACTCAGGGTTGATTTCCTTCAAAATGGATAGGTTTGTTCTCCTTGTAGTCCAGGGGACTCTCAAGAGTCTCCTCCAGCACCACAATTCAAAAGCATCAATTCTTCGGCGGTCAGCCTTCTTTCTGGTCCAGCTCTCACTTCCATACATCGCTACTGGAAAAACCATAGCTTTGACTATGCGGACCTTTGTCGGTAAGGTGATGTCTCTGCTTTTTAAGATGCTGTCTAGGTTTGTCATCGCTTTCCTCCCAAGAAGCAGGCGTCTTTTAATTTTGTGGCTGCTGTCACCATCTGCAGTGATCATGGAGCCCAAGAAGGTAAAATCTGTCACTGCCTCCATATCTTCCCCTTCTATTTGCCAGGAGGTGATGGGGCCAGTGGCCATGATCTTAGTTCAAGCCCCAGACAAGCCCCATATAAGGGAATTGAGCTCAGTTTATAAATGGAGGCGGTCTGCTTATGTGAAATCTCTTTAAAGGGCTGAGTCCTGAACATTTAACCAGTTAAAGAATTCTGAGAAGAATTGATGCTACTTTGTAAATGAAGCTTCTGAAAGATCGCCATCAATAAAAGAGTCCTGGATATAAGAAGGTAAAAGAATTCCTGCAGGACTCTGTTTAATACTTGAATGGTGGTAGAAAATAAGTTCATAGCCATGGAAGGCTACTAAAACAAATTGCAAAAATATATAAGCCAACAATGGTTTAACAGACTTATACTTTGATATTCAGATGAACTCTGATGATTGAAAAAGTTATCTAATTTCACAATGGAATTTACAATTTCAGTGATAAATGTTAGCTGTGACGGACCACCACAGACCCAAACTACCAAGGGTGTTATAAATCTTATAGTGCTCTGAGGACTTTGTTCAAGTGTCCTACTTTTGACATTGACACTGCCTTTCCCAGTCCAAGGTAAGTTTATGGGACTGGAAGTCAGAGGAATGGGTGATGGGGGAGGGTACTTTCTGGGCATCTTTCACAAGTGCTTTAACTGAACTTTTACAAAAAGATCAGGGGTAGACTCTGGAATACTTGTATCTACCTCCTTCTCAAATACATCTCTTTCCCACAGCCTTCATAGAAACCCAATCAACCTTTCTCTTCCTTCAGAAAATTTTCTATTGCTATCTGTAGTTATAATAGTTTCTTATGTGACCTGTTTAGCACATCTCAGGAGTTGTCATTCTGTAATCCAAGGCATTTGTGTGATCAGAATTGCTGGTAAAGTGAAATGCATTTGGCAACTCTAACAGAACACCATATTGTTTTTGCATGCTCTTCCTTTTGTCTTGTTGACATTTTCCACTTACATGCACAAAAAGTACAGGTGTGTGTATGTCTATGCAGAGGTCATTTGTCAGAGATGACCTCAGTTGCATACTAGATCTTTTCAAACAAAAATTCTGTCTGCTTCTGATAAAGGATGTTGAGCCACAGAACAGAAGATGATGTCACATTAAAATATAGAATATTTGTCACTACGTTGTTTTATACAACACTGTCACTTTACTGTATCTGAGTATTTGTGGAGAGCAGAGGAGAAGCCCCACTACCTTTTCTAACTCTAGGTTCATAAGTACATAAGAAAAGGCATTCTGCAATGTTCTATCTAATCCTGCATAATGTCCAGTTATAAATGTGACCACAGTTACAACAGATTTCAATTCTATTTCACTTCTTCTGAAATCGTGGTACCAATCTGGAATTTCAACAACTCATTTTGCTTTCTTTCTAGAATACCAAGACCGAGTTCTCCATTTCTACCATCCATTGCTGAAACAGCCAGATAATCATGCATGCGTCACAGTTCTTTATGACATATATCAGAAACCAGCTTTTATTATGCTGGTGCCAAATTTGCATCCAAGACAGTCAACTTTGGCAGTATTGGTAATACTCATAAAGAGAATCACAGCTAAGAAACTCAGATTTAGTCTAGACAGCTTAGGCTGCGGATATGAGATTACTGTCAAGCTACAAAAGGACTACATTGTCTTTCATGTTAGGTTTAAATTGGATTAGACAAGAAGATTTATGGGTCAGCGAAGCAGGCCATGTATATAGAGGGTACCTAAATATTTTTTTTATTCCATGTGTGTGAATTTAGAGAGAAGGGACCATTTCTTGAGTCCATGGTCCATACAGTTGGGCTAAATAAGAATAGTTAGGGAACCCCACATATGGTCAGACGTATGAATCCTGTTACATTTACTTACTTTATAGTTTGTGAAATGTGACTATTTCACTGCCCCTATGTTATCCAAGAGGGGACACAAATTAAATTAGTAGATTCACTGAAATCAAGGAAACATGTCTTATTCTTTGAATATCTTTCATGGGTCACAATTTTGTCAAATTTTACTTTATACACAAGAACTGGTTGTAGAGGTATAAAATGTGACTTGCATGACAAAAGGGTGTGTGTGACTATAAAATAAAGTCACTCTTTAACACCGGATAGAGAAAAGAAAGCTGTCTTGTATCCTGAAGATCCCATTTTTCCTCTGTTATCTCTTTTCAGCAGGGAACTGCTCAGCTTAACAAAGTAAACTTGGCTTTACTTATCAGAAGGAGCCCAGGAAGCTCTACAAGGAACAGAAGTCCAAACAAATCAGATGCAAACTAAGCATGAAACCCAGGAGATTGCTGAACACATATAATAAATGCCCCATGTCCTAGTTCCCATTTGGTTAAGAGATCTTCCATCAGTTAGGAAGCATGAACACAAATAGGTCAGCTAAATTGTATGTGAAGCAATTCATTAGCCTGCCAAACAAGAAGCCATTTATATAACTGTGAACATCATGGGAATCTAGAAGACTTTTTGATTCTAGACTTAAGCATGAAGCGGATATATAAATTAGAATAAAATCTGCACTCTTTATTTTTTGAAGTAACCTCTTCATTCAAAACAAGGCAACTCCTACACAACACTAATGGGGAACTTATATCACATACGCCTTTCTTACTGTTCTGGATGGTGCCCTCCTAGATCAGACCACCAAAAAAAAAAAAAAAAAAAAAATCAAAGGAGAGATGTAGTAGTAATGGGAGATTTATCTATTAGAAGTCTAAGTCAGCCAAAATTTAAAGGACCAGTAAATTCACTTGCCTTGCCACCATTTTCCAAACTGCATTCTATTAAGGTCAGATTGAATCCTGACTCTGTCTTTTGAAGTATTAGCCACCCCTCCCAGTTTGATGTCATCTGCAGATTTTATGAGCAACCCCCTCACAACACCAGAAGCTGGAAGAAGCAACAGGGAGACAAGCTATTCTGGATCTTGTCTTAACAGAGAAAAACTGTTCAGCAAGTTGGAAATAGCGGGACTTTTGCATGCAAGTGACATGCCCTCCTGGAATTTGTCATACTCAGGAAACAGAAAATTGACAGAAGCATAACACACACTCTAGGCTTTTAGAAATTAACTTCAGTAAGCTTAAGGAAAACTTGTTGACTGAATTTACATGGTCAGAAATCCTCAAAGAGAAGGGAATGCATGAAGGATGGGAATTTCAAAAACATGTCATGTCAGACTTGGTCAGTTTGATATCAATACAAAGAAAAGTTCAAAACAGATCCCAAAGAATCAATCTGTGGGAATTTGGAAATGAACACAGTGATTACTGAGATCCACCACAGGTTTCTCAAAATGACATGCAGACTAAGTTTATCACTTTTTAAATAGATTCATAGGCTTAATAGAAGAAGGGAATGCTATGGCAATAAGCTGAAATCTTGTTGCATGGTTCTATGTGTGCATGGAGATGATGTCATCAGCAGCAGGATCACTGCTAATTAGTGGCAAATTGCCACTGATAAAAGGTAATTTCAGGTGTACATGACTTGTACACAATGCAACAAAGTCACATACACCGCAAAGGAAGCCTGATGTTAACATCTTTATAATGGACTTGGATGGGGTTATGAAAAGGATGTTCATCAAATTTATAGATGAGAAGGATATGAACAAGGTGGAATATGTTTAGAGGGGGGGGCAGGATGGTAAAGGCTTAGGAAACTATGCCCCATGAGGAATAGTCAAGGTAATTGAGTATGTTTACCTTGGAAAAGAGAAGACTAGGGGGTGATAGAATATCCAGTTTTAAGTACTGGAAGGGAAGTCATGCCTTATTTTCTAAGGTTTCAAAAAGTAGGACTCTGTTGTTGTTGTTACTGCTTCTGCTGCTGCTGCTGTATCCAATTTCATCAATGCAACGTGCATGCATAACTCTTTTCATGGCATCCCAGTTATACTAGGGATAGTGTTCACAACGTTTCCATTAAAGAAAATATTAATACCTTCTTTGTTCTTGTCTATCGGTTATGTAATCAGAAGGCTCAAGCATCAACGGTGTGCTTTGCGTTGATACTTGCCTTCATAGAGATCTGTTGTGATCATCCAATGTTCAATATTCAGACAATTTATCTTTGTTCCCCAATTTTAGAAAGATTGCAATAATCTACAATAAGGACTATGTGTATTTGATTAAAACAGATAGTCCTATGTGCCTGGGTTTTTTTTTTAACCACTGTGCATTATGTAAACTGTATTCTCTTAGCAGTTTTCGTAATGCCAATGACATGGAGCTTTCTGTTGTGCTGGATCTCAATAATTTTACACTCAACAGTCATTTACCTAACTGTTGAATGTAAAGTGCATTTATTTTATTTATGTATTTATTTATTGGATTTATACCCTCCCATCTAGTGGCAAGCCACTACTCTGGGCAGCTACAAAAAATATAAATGGACAAACAGAATTAAAACAATAAACATGCAGAAAACAAGAACTCACCCTAAAAACCTCCCACCTATTATAATCCCACTATTTCTGAAATTATGGAATAGGTATAATGTCTCTTATTGATTCCCCACTGTGCCTCCTGGGAGAAGACCTAGTCATGGGCAAGCTGGACAGTCCTAAGGTGCCCCCTAGAAGAAGGGAATGGTAAACCACTTTTGTTTGTTTTCTGAATTTATATGACCAATGTCACTGTAAAGATTCCATGCCTACACAATTATAGAACTGGACAAGGTTCCCATTACGATGAACTGGGCCTTTGGTGAATGCTTTCTGTAATTTTTGTGAGCATGCTTTTAACTTTGTATTAGATATGGATAGTACTGGTTCCTGATACACAAATGAAAGACTGCATATACTATCTGTGCTGGGTTCCCCCCCCCCCCCATTTTTTCCAGCCATCTCATTCACTAAGAGCTTGTCTCATATCAGTCCAATCCTGTCTAAGACCTTGCTGTATTTACAAAATATCCAATAATGAGTATGGTACCCCATTTCTTAATTGCAAGGCTCTGGGTGGCCAATGCTGAGCAGTCAATTTTTTCATTAAGGCCCTTCTTTATCAAAATTGTTTGACTGAAAATAAGAATTTACATGCTTGCTTTTCAAGGTGTAGTATTTTGGGATATGCAACCCCTTATCTAAGCCATGGTTTTTTATTTTGAAAATTAAAATTGAATTTTTATTTCTCATTTGTATGGTTGGAGCAGAAAAATATCATTATGTCTCAGTGACATAAGCCACCTGCTTCTGAAAGGATTTTCAATGAGCTGTAACTGAAAACTGGGACAAAATAAAGTCAGTTCAGCTCAATTTTTACTTGCCACCATGAAAACAAAAACTAGAACACTAACACAGCGGAGATGTTATCCATTGGATTGCTATGAATGTGATAAAATCACACATTTCATGTGATACAATTACATGTCTTAGTTCTACATCTGGCTTTTATTTTTTTATTATTATTTTATTTATAACATGTATGTGTCACACTATGACAGAGAGTTCTAAATGCTTATGTTTTTACTAGGCTAGTTGTTTCAGGAGAATCTCCTCAGCTGGAACATTTTGAGCAGGTAGTGCTCCATGCTGCAAACTGCTCATGCAGCAGGACTGAGAAAAAGGCATATCCTGGCCACCGGCTGTTCCTGACTACAGGAAAATGAAAATACAGCATCTCTGCACCTGTTCACCTGATGGTGAAGGAAAGAAAAGCCATTACCAAGTGACAGGAGACAAAAAACCAAAATCCACTTCAGCAACTCATCCCAACGTTGGTGATTAATCTCATACTCCCACAGCCTGATGCACATTAACCAGATAATTAATAATTTCTTTGGGGACTATGGCTCGGCAACTGTTTTATCAACCTGCACAGCATAAACAAGGAGATGGTACACTTGTGATCAAACTGCTAGAAGTCAAAGGGATGGTGTCTGAAGGAATTGTGAAATATTTAAAAGCAATCTGGAAGTATTGCAGGCATAAATCAAGCTTTTTTTTTAAAGGTGAACAACAGGCTGATACAAAGTATATATGCAAATAGTTTTTAATTACATTTCTAATATCAAATCAAGAACCTTGTCTACAACATATTTGCATCTTTTAAATGCCTTTTATAATATATTTTGAAGAGAGGGGTTTGAGCAATTATGTAATATTAAATAGTCTTGAATCCTATACTTAACCTTTTTCCATAGATAATATATCAGATTAGGCCCAAAAAGGTTGAAATTATGAAATACATGAATACCACATGAGATCATAGCATTTTAACCTAAAGGATTTCAGGTAAGAATGTAGTATCATTTAGCATGCCAGAAACCAAATACTTTTCATGCACAGTTATTCTCTCTCTTTTAAAGAAACATGGCAGATTGAATGACTGGTTTTTCCTCATACTAAAATATAACTTTAATGGATCTCACCTCCCCATAACAATTGTCAAACCCCATGTTAAATATATATTACCCCATACCCACTGAACCCCTCTCCTAATGATTAGGAGACCTTCATGAAAGATACAAGAGAGGTGCATTGGAAAGAAATTCAAGAAAACTAGGTACAGTTAGCCTATCTATGCTTGTGCAAGCTACCATCCCTTGACTGTTTCCAATTGTCATCTTGTTGTTCCCACCACATCCCCCTGTAATTTCTGAAAAGTCTCACCTAGAGGCCAGAACGCTGTTGTGAAAGACTTGAACAATCTTCCAAGAGCCAGACAATTGCTGGTGGGGGTGAGAGAGAAAGTGTAATAAGATTGTTGTTATGCTTCCGCTGTTTCTTGGAATGAGCCAATAGCTCTGTGATATTGTGGCAGATTCTAAGTGACATCCTAAACTGTCTTAAATGACACAGCACTTAAACTGGTCTTAAATGGCACAGCACCTAAGTGGTAGCATATATTTAGAAAAGTATTTCATATGGAAATGAAAAGATAATTATGAAACTTAAACAGTTGGAGTGGGAAAATCTATATAGACCTGGAATGCAAGTCATGATCTTACTCTGAACCATCTATGACCAGATCAAAGCTTTTCAGAGAAAACTGATAGTGACAGTATCTTCATTTGTATGCAATACAATGGACAACATCCAAACTGCTAGCTACTTTTTGAACTGTTCGTCAGGGGAAGAAGACTGTTATTTGCTTTTATATGTTGCTTTTAAGGACTTCTATTCATTTGGGGGTTTCTCCTATCCTCCCTCCATTAAATAACATCTCAACCCGTCTGTTCTTTTCCCTTGCCTTTTTTTAAAGCCTGGATTGAAACATTAACCTTTGATGTAACATTTTTGCTACACATCAGAATAGATATATTGAGCTTCAGAAAAGCAACTCAATTCAAAGAATGAAAAGATGACATAACTTCAAACATGAACTACTCACAAATTATGTGTAAAATATTTTCCTCACATTCTCTCCACTACATTGCTTTACTTGGCTTGTGCTGGAAGTTCTTTATGGCCAAACTTTAAAATTCCCTAGCATATAGTAGTGATGCTACTAAAAGGTCATATGTGGAGGAAACAGTGTTTCTACAATCATGGCCTAGCTAAATGAGTAAAGGAAAAAAGAGATTCAAAGACTTTGGAGGCTTGCATCAATGGTACAATGGCTCTTCTAGTCAAGATTTGGTTCAGAAGTGTGGTGAATGTGCAAGTTTAAAAAAATTAAGAAGTTGCTGTGGAGGGGGCAGAGTGTGCAGCAGCAATACCACAGGAAGTGAAGAAATCATGTTTTACTCTTTCCTCTTCTGCCATAATTATTATTAAAAGGGACAGCTTTCATTCATACATGGAGACAAGCCTCCAGTGGCGCTAAGGCAGGATTCCCTCTCAGTGAAAACAGAAGTTTCAGGGAAGCAATTTTCATCAGCACCATTTAAAGATTAAACTCTCCTTCTTCAACTCCCATTTGTCTGCAGCTTGCTCCTATCCTATTGCTTAAAATTCATTACTTCAAAACATCTCATTGCACATCATATCTCATGTAGCTGTCAGTTTACCAAAACAACTCCAAATCAAGGCTAGAGTGGGTAAAGAAAGCTTTAGTCAACCACTAGTACAAAATGAGAATAAATATCTGTTGTTGCTGCTACTAGTTGAATTCTATTGTTTTATTAGATCCAAAGATCCTCTTGGAGAATCAGTGGCTTGGTCAGCATTTTATCACTTGTCCTTGGTTCAGAAATGCTCCAGCTACATAGAATGGACTGATGTGACCACAAAGATAAATGTCTTTGAAACTTTAACATTATTAAACATTTGTAATTTGCTCTGTATGGAGGCCACCCTTGAAGACAACTTGGAAGAATCAGCCAGTACAGTACATGACATGCTACTGATGCATATTTCCCTCTACAATCACATGGCAACTATTTGTGCCTGTTACACAGGTTGCCAGTGGTCTTCTGGGTTGAATTCAAGATTTATTTATTTTACAAGATTTTTTTAGCCGCACCATTACCAATGGTCTCTGTTGTTGGTTATCACCTTCAAAGTCTTAAACAGCTTGGTACCCATATATCTTCCTACATGCTGTCTTTACCCATAGTAACGCCTGAGCCAATTGAAATAATTCAGAACTACACTTTCACAGATGCCAGCTGGTAAAGCTAACTGACTTGTATATGTCAGGAAGAGATCCTTTTGTGCTGCTCACCTATTCTCTGGAACCTCTTTTCTGAATTCTCAGTGAAAGATGAAACCTTTGTAGGAATTCAGAAGGGGATGTAAGATGGACTTTTGGATGCTTCTGATTCGTTCTGTGTTTCCACTTTATATAATATTTACATTGACCCATTCATCCAATAGTAATATCTCTTTATTTCATTTTATTAATCAGAAGATATGAATTACATGTTGAAAGGGGATTATACTTATCCCCAGGAATTTGAGCCTCAAGGCTTTTCAGAAATGGCTGTACTGGCAACAGTGTCCTATCTTGTGAAGAGATGCTGAGTTAATTTCTTTTTAGAATAAAAGAATAATTTCAATATTGACTACACTGAACCTGCGTTAGACAGTGATCATCTCAAGAAGAGTTGCAGGTGTTGGGACTGTTCCTACTACTGATGATAGTTACAAGCAATGACTTTCCTAAGCCAGCTGCAGTTTAAGGAACCTACTGATCTTCATAGCACCATGCATCTTTTTGTCACACTTTGTGCGTCATAAATTCTGCTTTTACCTAAAAGCCACTTTTAAAAAGTGTTCTGTTATCCATGTTCTTGATTGACATTTGGTTTATTTTATAATTGTCTCTGTAATCTACCTAGATATCATATGAAATCCTACCTCTAAGCTGAATTGTTTCAATCTGTTTACCAAATCCAAGTTGAAAAGAAGTTATTTTAAATAGAGGGACTAGAGGGACTAGAGATTTAGAGGGACTAGAGATTTAGATAAATATTCAAGGTAGACTGTTCCCACCTCCAGTTTGTCTCTTCCTAAAAGCATAAAGTTTTGTTCTTTACATCTGTGGCACAGTGAAGATGTACTGCTTACTACTAGGACAACTGTGTGCTCAAGATGTTAACAGATTAACAAGACTAGCTTGGAAAATTGGCATCTCTAAACCTTGAATAGCTTTATATGGAAGTAAGGGCTGTTTATTTTAAGGATCACAGTCTAAAGATGCCTCGTGACATTTTCTTTATTAGTGCTGCCTGCCATGCCAGTTTTCTGTGTACTAGAAAGAGTGATTCTGCAATGCACAGTGCAGGTCTTTGAAGTCCCCTCAAACATTACATGGAGTGTCACTGTTTATTAAAGATAACTAATGCCCTAAGTCTTTATTTACTTGTGTTTATTGCTGTTTTAGCAGGAGTCACCAGAGAATGGCTATGCTTCGAGTCCACCAGGGTTCTTTAATCACTGTTAGTAGGTAAAATCATCTGTGACAACTAATCCAAAAAGCAGATTATATTTATTTTGGCTACAGTGGCTTGCGATTCGTTAAAATCAACAAAGCCTTTTCATTAGCCCCCTGCTGATGTCCTAAAAACAGACGTTTCCAGGGTCTCAAAGCACAGAGGTTCACATATGCAGGGAAGCTGGGTCTTGACAGATTTCCACTGGCATTCTTATTGCAAAAATCTTATTAAAAGAAGGAGATCAAAACCTCTACTTCCGTTCCACACAAAATCTTAGATAATGAGTCCAAAATTCCAGAATCAGAGTCATACAGGCAACATTGCTTAAACCCACTAGCATGAATATGAGTCAACTCGTATCCACTGGCAATGAAATATGCACATAGGTCTTATGCTTGCAAATCTAGGGATGAGATCACACATTCAGCAAGTGCCAATTTTTTTACCTGCTAAATTGTGAATATTCCTGCTTTCAGATAGATTGGCAGCTCTTTAAGTGCTAGTTTGCTGCTAGCTGGTACTGATCACTCCCAATGACTTCAGTGAGAACAGTCTAGAATTCAATGTGCATAGGCACTTTGACATGGTGTCATTATCCTGGATCTTGCCTTATGTCAGAGATTTTTAGATGAAATTTATTTGCCTTTGCTGAATAACTGACCAGGAAAACACATCTTCCTGACTTACCTGCATTATTATAAAAGTATATTCACATAAAATGTTATATTTTAATCTTACAGTGATTCCAGGCAGACAACAGCTAGCATTACTGATCGAACGATATTGTAGAACTATTACGCCTTTCTCTCTGTAATAGATTTTCTTTAGAAAGAATAAAAGAGATGGAAGGATAAAGAAACATGGGAGGCTTAGAAATGGAAGTCATAAAATACTATGGATAAAACAAAACAAGAGCAGAATACAAGACTTATCTGGGAGCACTCTAGTTCTTGATTAAAATTAAGGATTCCATAATTCATAGTACATTATGCATAGTATTGTTATATTATACTAGTGGTTCTCAAATCATCAAGATAAGACTTGGGAAGATTGAGTACTCCCAAGAGAGAATATTGACTGGTCTATTTTGAATTTGTGAAAATATATACAATTTCACCTGCACAATTTTATTGAGCAGAGAATTGGACTCAATGGCCTTATGAAAATAATAACAGTTTTAATAAAATCTTTAATAAAAACCCAATGTATAAGAAAAACAATAGCATTCATTGTGGCTCAAAGCAAGAGAATAAATAAATGTGGAAGCAAATTGGGGTTGTGGGAGATTTGGAACCCTACAAAACTCAAAATCAGTTCTACGATTTTCTTCAGGGCAATACTTAAACTCATTCTGAGTATGTTGTTGGGATTAATATCCCAATTCACTGGCTTCTGTTATATGGACACTGTAGCATGATCTCTGAAAGTTGCCTGTAGATGAAATGACTAGTGCTTGTCTGGGAATTGATATGCAGGTGTTGGGAGATATGTTTAGAGGTGGGAGACAAAAGCTCAAAAGGCTTGGAAAAAAACATTACCGCATGTTCATAGCACTCCTATTTATCTACATTTCTAATCATAAAGACATTGCAAATTGATTCCTAGGATGCCACATTTTCATCAATTACTTAGCATTGTGCATTTTAAAAAGTATTTAATCGTTTTTTAAAAAATCCTCTGGTTTATAAACGTGAGATATTACTTATGTAGCCGCAATTCAAAGCAACCGGAAATAGTCTGACACTGCATTGCAATATCATGTCCATATTGTCACCAAGAAAAAAGATGCTAAACTTTACAGAGCAAATGCCATTCTAAATGATGATGACAACAATGTCAGCAGTCAAAATGGTCTATAGCAGTGGTCCCCAACCTTGGGCCTCCAGATGTTCTTGGACTACAACTCCCAGAAGCCTTCACCACCACCTCTGCTGGCCAGGATTTCTGGGATTTGAAGTCCAAGAACATCTGGAGGCCCAAGGTTGGGGACCACTGGTCTATAGGGTCACTACCATGCACTGATACCAAGGGAAAATCTCAGAACCTGATCCCTTTTTTTGTCAGTTAACCTCTCCTCACCCAAACCCAAACAGTTGTCAGGGATGTTATTCAAGAAGTTAACTATTTATTGCTTGGAGCATAAAGCAATCCAAATGCCTAAGAGAAGTCCCTCCCCCTTCTGCCCCACTCTCTCTTTCCACCACTCTTCTCTCACCTTGGTTTCTCTCCACACCCCATGACTACTCTCTATGTGAGCTTATTTGTTCAAAGACATTTAAAGCCTGTTGTAACTCCCCATCTACCTTCTTGCCCAGAAGTCCCATTGACTACAATGAGATTTCTTTGTTTCCTAAAATTGCAAGACATTTTAGGCAATGGCTATGAAATACCTCAGTAAGCATGTGCAACAAACATTATGAAAATTTTCCTATGTAAAATAAGACTTTTTAGAGTCCTGTATCATCAAAAATACAAGACAGATAAATTTCTAATAAATAAATAAATAAATAAAATAAAAGTTTGTACCAGGAATCATTTCCTTCTAAGGAAGCAGTGGTAGGCATTTGAAAATAATTACCAAACTTGCAACAAGCTGACCAAAAAAATATTATTATTTTTTAATTTATTACGGTCGGGTGACCAGCTCATAAAACATAATTTATGGCTAAAATATACAAAATGCAGTTTAAAAATATACAACCAATTCATAAAACATATTATGTGGTTAAAATATACAAAATGCAATTTAAAAAGTGTACAACAGATAATTAATTGTGTACTGGATGTAAAATATGGGGAGAATAAAATACAGCATTTTTATCGCTATTCTTTGACCAAAAAAAAAGTAGTTTAAGTGTTCACACCATGAGTTTTGAAATCAGAAATCAGATCTTGAAAAGTACTTGTCCAACTTTCTCAAATTTTGGCATAGAGCAAGCCCATACTGTCTGAAATCACTTTGCTCACTACTGTCCTGATTCAAGAACCTGTTCAAAATTTAAATGTTTTGTTTGGATTGCCAACTCCTATCAGAAATGGCTTATAGAATGTATTTTCGACTGGTCCTGAAATATCAGAGGTGCATGAGTGTGCACCTCTACTTCAAATGGGAGAAGATATAAAGGTGCATTTTATTCCCTTATCTGTTCAATGTATACGCAGAACATATCACACAGAAAGCTGGACTAGATTCAGATGAAGGAGGAATGAAAATTGGTGGAAGAAACATCAATAATTTAAGATACGCAAATGATACCATCTTACTGGCAGAAAACCGCAATGACTTGAAATGGCTTTAAGGGAAACTGAAATAAAGTGCCGAAGTAGGACTGCAACTGAACATGAAGAAGACAAAAAACATGACTACAGAAGAACTACATCACTTTAATGTTGACAATGAAGCAACTGAAATAGAGATTATGTATACCTTGGTCAAATTATCAATCCTAATGGAGACTGCAGCCAAGAAATCAGAAGAAGACTGAGACTAGGAACGGCAGCAATGAAGGCACTAGAAAGATCATCAAGAGTAAGGATATGTCATTGGAGACCAAGACCAAGATCATCCACACTCTGGTATTTCTGATCACCATGTATGGGTGTGAAAATTGGAAAGTTAAGAAAGCTGACAGGAAAATGTTTGATTAACTTAAAACATGATGCTGGAAGAGAGCTTTGTGAATACCCTGAACTGCCATAAAGCCGAAGTGGGTCCTAGATCAAACGAAGCCTGAACTATCTCTGGAGGCAAAAATGTTGAAGCCAATGCTATCTTATTTTGGGCACATAATGAGAAGGCAGGATTCTCTGGAAAAGATAATCATTATGGGAAAGGTTGAAGGCAGAAGGAAAAGAGGAAGACCAAATATGAGACAGATGGACTCTCTAAAGGAAGCTACAGGCTTGAGTTGAGGATAGGACATTTTGGAGATTGTTCATTCATAGGATCGCCAAGAGTCAAGGGAGACTTGAGGGCACATAACAACAACAGTTTATTCCAACTACCATGATTAATTGGCTGTCTTGCACCTATTGTAGGAAGCAAAAAAAACATGACATTGATGGAAAATAAAGTAAAAACAAAAACAAACAAAAAACCTGCATGACCACTAGCTGAAATCTAGCAGTATAACTTATGCCACACAAGGCCGCTGGCATCGTGAGCTGCAATTAGAAATGAAAAAAATGTCCAATTACCCCCATGACAGTCTGGAGGCTAGCTGATGATCCTTTTCATCATGGGGGGAAATGCTGTGGGCTGTGGTTTGGGGGAATCTTTTATTTTTGGAAATTCCTGCTGTTGGGATGATTTTACCAATCACAGTGATTTTCTGAAATTAAAAATCCTCCCTGCTCATCATGCTGTCCCCAATGGCTTCTCCATGACAAAAGGGATCCCAAGACCTCCAGGATGCAATTGGAAATTTTTAATTTCAAAAAAACAAAACAAAAACAAAACAAAACAAAAAACCACTGTGGCTGATGGTGCCAGCAGTATTACATGGCACACATTATGCTGCTAGATTTCAGCCAATGTGTGGTAGTATTTTCTTGAGCAGAATATTAACTTTACATCCAGAAGAGCAGTTATTAGGTCATCATTGTCATTTGTGTTTGGAACCAATCCTTTTGGAGTGGATGGATCAACTGACAGGGTGTTCACAGCCCTCGCATTCTTTGAAGAGGCTCTTTACATGTACACCATGACAGCACGAACCTCTTTCCTCCAGTACATTCTCACACCCACACCCACACATCCTCATTTACTATACTTTGATAATATACTAATAGCAATAATGTATGTATTAGCCTAGATTTGACAGCAAATCTAACTTGTGATACCCCCCACCTCCAATCACTTTATCTTAGTGATTGGCTGTCTGACAGGGGGTTTTAAATGGAGCGTTGTGCCTCATTGCTTTGAATGTGTTTTTGGTTTTGATTTTGTTTACCATTCTTAGGTAAAGGAAAAGGTTCCCCTTGACATTTAGTCTAGTCGTGTCCGACTCTAGGGCGCGGTGCTCATCCCTGTTTCCAAGCCGTAGAGCCAGCGTTTGTCCGAAGAAAGTTTCCATGGTCACGTGGCCAGCGCAACTAGACACGGAACGCTGTTACCTTCCCACCGAGGTGGTACCTATTTATCTACTTGCATTTGCATGCTTTCGAACTGCTAGGTTGGCAGGATTCTTGGATTCAAATAAACACCATACCATTCTTAGTATGGTGTTTATTTGATTATCTTTTATTATTTGTATTACTTCCTGTTTTTAACTTTTAAATATTGTCCTTTAATGATGGAAGCCACCTTGGGTTCTTTTTAAAGAGAAAGGTAGGGTAAAAACATTTCAAATAAATAACTAAAATTAATGAACCAGTAATTTGCCTAGTAGGATTACTAAAAAGCATTTTACACAGAATTCTACCAGCTCTCTGACAGTTGAAATGGAAGCCAAGAGCAATCTGCTAGAAATATGGTTCTCTTTTAGAAGGGTGGGGTTTACTATGAAATACTATGTACCAAGATGCCTTTAAGACTTTAGGTTAGTTCGTTTACCACTATTTATAAGGTCGAGCTAGTTTTAGCTTCCCAAGATCATACCCTGATCACCCAAATTACTGGTCTGTTAAAGCAGATGATAAAATCCAATCTGACAGAAGGAAAGCAAGATATAAAGCTAGGACTGATTTGGAAAAAAAATCCAGTTTGAGTTTTTCCACAAGGAAAATTGAGCCATATTTGATATAAACGTTATTATTTTGGTTCTCCATTACTGAAACAATTATTATCATAGGAATGCAAAGAAATGATGGAAGTACAAGCAAAAGCAAATGCCATGTCTCTTTATTATAGCAGTTTGTCAACATAGCCTGTGTCCATTGCTGGATGGAATAAAATATGACTCAAATATTTGGCTGAAAAGTGTTCTTCCTATTCAAGATTCAGAAGAGTACGTGTGTTACCCAGAGAGTTTTTGTGGTTGTTGCTGTCATTTTGTTTTCTAAATATTTTATCTAAATCTTGCCTATTAATTCAAATGGAAGGTGACTGTTCTTTTAAAAATTAAAATAGACCCATATTCCAATTAACTTCCATGTGGAGGAATGTATTAGCATCTTTGGAATGATAGGAAACATAAGCAAAATACAAGTCATTAAAAAAAGAAGATGATTAAAATAGGCCTGTGTCAACTATAATTTATGTATATATACGTTGATCTGAATATGTAAAACCTGCTCCATTCCAAAATCTCAGGGCAGGTATAAAAAATTAGAAGGCTGAAAATGAATGCCAGGATGGAATAAACTTTACTTACATGTACAGTGGTGCCTTGACTTACGGAATTAATCCATATTGGAACGGTGGCCGCAACTCGAAATTTTCGTAAGTCGAAGCACCATTTCCCATAGGAATGCATTGAAAACCAATTAATCCGTTCCGGCCGAAGAAAAAAATACCAAAAAAAATAAATAAAATGAAAATAAACACAGCAAGTCCCACGCTGGGACTGCAAAAAAAAAAAAAATAATAATAAAAAAACAAACAAATCCAAAAATAAACATTGGAGCAAGTCCCACGTTGGGACTGCAAAAAAGAAAAAACACCAAAAAACAAAACAACACAGGAACGTAACCCCCCCAGCCCAAACCTACCCTCCAAAACCCACCCAGAACAACTTTTTTAAAAGGAAAAAGCAGTTGAAGCAAAATTCTGTGGCCGGAGCTTTTCGTAAGTCGAAATTTTCGTTAGTCGGGACGTCTGTAAGTCGAGGCACCACTGTACTTCTACATTTATGAAGACTTTGGATGTATCTTTCCCAAGATAGTACCAGCCAATCAAATTAAATAATACTAAGCATAATGAAGACTGTGCCCAAGAATCCCCCGCGGTTACAACCAGCCATCCTATTTATTAATCCCAGTAGTCTTCAGTAATCCTGTATGCGAACAATCTTTCAAAATTTTCCACCGTTCGTGGGCAGAGAAATTGGGGGGATAATTTCACAGAATTTTTAAAGGGAAGAAGAAATTCTCCAACAATTTCTCAAGAGGTGAGGGTAATATTCAATGGATTGTGGCAAACCTGTTGCTTTTGCTGTACGATTTTTGATTTTTTGCACTGTCACTACAAACTGGAAAAAAACCCACTGTGTCGGGGGTCTGGGCACTATTTTGATTCCTACATAACTCCCTCTAGCATTCTCTTCATTCTAAGACACCGTGCTATTAGTGACAGGGAGGCAGACACTGCAAAAATGTTGGAGTGCATTTCACAGTCTTAGGGCTACAGAAGAGAGAACTTTCTTGTTAAGCAGGTCTCTACAGCTACTGATATTTTTAAGAATGCCTCTTAGCATCCAGATAAGTTCATGAATTATCTTCTTGAGCCAATAAAAGTATTCTTAAAATGGCTGAAAACGTAAGATGCACTATTGTCCTCGTTGCAAAAACTCTATCCCCCCGCTCCATAAAGTCAAGTACAAAGAGAAGGCTTCTTAATACTTCTTTTAAAAATAGTCAGCCTTGGACTTGGTGAACTCTTCTGGGGAAGGAGTTCTCTAACTGTGTGGAAGCCAACAATATCATGTGTGCATCAAACTCATCCTCTGAGTAATAACTCAAGTAAGAGCCTCACAGATGAACTTCAAAATGATGAGAGAATGCAAGAAAATTGTTGAATTAAGTGCTTTTTTCATTCTGGATGGAATCATTTTGTTGTTCAGCATCTAAAAAGATCACACACAATCAGTTATACCAAGAACTATCAACTACAGTAGTCTTATTGCATAGTGAGCATGTCACAACCAGCATTTGCCAGCTAGTGACAAAGGGATAAATGAAGAGGAGTAAATGATCACATTATTGGGTAAGAACTACTTTCATTACTGTGACCTGCACATTATTGTTCAGCTACTGTATCACTGTCTAAAAACAATGCCCAAACAAAAGCTTTATTTCAAAGGCAACCTCAAATTTTGCTAATGACTAGTAACATTTATCTACTACATGAGGTACACAGTGTGGTGAAGTGGACAGAGTGATGGGCTAGGACTCTGAAGACCAGGGTTTCAATCCCCATTTGGCCATAAAAACTTACCGGGGGTGGTTGGAACTAGTAAAACTACTCCTTAAATATCTAACTTAGCTTGAAAGCCATATTAGAGTCACTGTAAGTCAGTTCCAACTTGATGGCTCGTAACAAACTAACATGAAAAGCACATTAAATACAACCAAGTGATATCAAACTAGGGCACTAAAGCTGTTCAATTATTTCTAAGTTCAAATCATGCAAAAGAAATATTTAACAAAGCTTTGGTTACAGGAATGCACACAGCATAACTTGCAGAACTGGCACTGGGAGTAATAAAACAAATGTGTACTTTGCTGAGACGTTTGCATTTAAACTGGTGACTCTGATGAACAATTAATCTCCCCCTTTCAATCCTCTACACCCTTTTTAAGACTCATTAAACACAGTAGATCTGACTTCAGAATATACCCTATCAAGTCCACCATAAATAACTATTATATACAGGATTCTGCAGTACTGATTTCAGGTTTTAGGGTCCCTTGGACATGTTCTCTTAGGGGGGAACTCCTTGTCACTGTCTATTTACTTGTAGTTTTCCTCTCTGTCCAATATGGCCATCCAGGGAAAGATAAGCCATGGAAAGGCTGATTTTCTTCTTGCCTATCTCTTTCCTTGCTAACTAGGAAGACAGAGTATTAAACAAACAAACAAACAAATAACACTTAAATAATATTTCTGTAAAACATCTCGTAAAAGTCAGTGGATTGTGTGTGTATACATACATACATACATACATACATAAAATAAAATAAAATATGTTTGTGTATTTCTGTTTCCACTACAAGTACAACTAGCAAGTACAGAAACTCTAAACTTTCAATAGGTATATAAACTTCTCAAATTTGGGGTTATAGTTAAAGGAGAAAGAGATGGAGAAAAATGCCATATTATTTACCTTGCATGAACTATGGCTAACAGAAAGCTATGAGCTCTTTATCACTGAGAAAAAAGCTTTCACCTGGGAAACAGGTAACAGGATTACATCAAGGAAAGCTACATGAAGTCACAGAGCTAAAGCTCAGTACAAGGAAGCTGGACATATTCACTAGAGGATTACACAGTTTTCAGGAGGCAGAAGGTATATCCAATGAGCTACTTCAGGATTAGCGTTTGAAAAGAAATTCCTCCTTTTCATTACAACATTCATCTCTCTCTCTCTCTCTCTCTCTGTGTGTGTGTGTGTGTGTGAAGGGATCTGCAAATTTTAACCACTTTGTTCTAATACAATCAAATCATAGGATTTTCTACATTGTAGGTGAGGGTTTCAACAAAATTTAGATATTTGCATATAGAATGCCTGACAGAAAATAAATCCCTCATAACTGAATGAATGACTTCAAAAGGTTAATATTTAAAAAGCACCTGCTTAATCATACGAGAATGAAGGAATGCCACCACTTACAGATCAGTGTAAAAACCTCTTTTCTGTATTTCCTTGCAGGCTAAATATTTACAGCCTAGGTTAGAAATTTAGCTTGAACAATCTGATGGACTAAGCATTGAGGGAGAATAGCAAACTTTTTAAGTGTGAAAGAACATTAGAGCTGAGCTTCACTTACTCTGGAGCTTTAAAATGTTTTAGAATAAAAGGGAAAGTTCTACCAAGTGAAATGGCCCTGTAAAACAAGAGTTTGAGAAGGCACAATGTTTATTTAATTTAATGACCTGATCCATTAAAAAAAAAAGATAGAAAGGAAAGTTAAAGATTTGAAAGAAAGGGTGTGGGGTATTCTTGGAAGAGGAAGAATAATTAAAATACTGGTGTGCTTGTTTCCCAGAAACAACATGCACAGTTCATGGTAAAACAGCTGACAGTTTCAGCCGCTACCAAGGAAACTTGCTTGTCCTTCTTTACAGCTAAGAGGTTAGAGCATGATTTGGCAGCTGATTTAAATACATAATCATAACCTCATTAGCAAGATCAGATTTCTTCATAAAGATCAGTAGTGCCAATAATATAGTTCACTGTCAGAGATAAAGTCACAACTGGCCAAGCTGAAAGACTGATACATGCCTAGAGAATCATATAAATTGCTACATTTTTAATATATATCTAAAGCTGTATTAATTGATACAGAGAAGTGTGTGTGTGCGTGCGCATGTGCACGTATGTATTATGTAGGCTTGCTTCCACAAGTTACTAATTCTAGTCCATTCTATCACTATAGCACATGTTTGGGATGGGAGATCTGAAAAGCTAGAAAATCAATATATTTCCAAAATGATAAAATGCATATACACTACAGGTATACAATCAGCAGACGCTGCAAAAGAAGGCAAGGGGGCTGGCCAGGCTACCTGACCGATTGGTGAAGAAGTTTCAGCAGACTGCTCTTCTGGCCGTTCCCCCACTATTCACTGCAGGTGAATCAAGCAAACACTGCCTGAGACAGTGCCTCTCTGTGCACAAAGTGTGGTGCTAAAGTGTTCACTTGGCATCACACAGGTCAAGAGATGAGAGTAGTGAGTGTTCAACAGAGCTTCCCTACCAACTTTCTTTTATGTACCTCTGGACAAATTGGTAACTTGGGCCTTTGGCTACTTGTGGAACGATGTGTTTTTATGGAAGGAGAATAATGGGGGGAGCCAGGGAGCAGCTGTCAGAATTGTTCAGGGCATGGGAAGATAAAGTGGGGGCAAGAAGCTTCTGCATTATGTAAGAGGGGAGGGCAAGAAGGCACTGGCTGCCCCTACATTGTCCCCATATTTAAATTGTTTGGATAGCTTGGTGGCAGGACTGGAGCTGGTTAAAGGAATCACATAACCCTTCTGTTACAGCAGCTCCACTGGCAGCCAATATGTTTCTGGGCTGAATTCAAGGTGTTGGTTATAATGCATAAAGCCCTAAATAGCTTGGATCCAAGCCAAGGTTCCCTCTAAGTTGGGCGTGGGCGACTCCGCCTCCCTCCACACAGCTCTCTTCCTCCTCCATGCAGTGATTGCGTTCAACCCCTTTGGTTCCAGTCAGAACAGAACCCTGCGCACTGGGGGGGGGGAGCAGAGTTGCACGTGCATGCAGGGGTGAAGTCGTGCGAGAGAGAGGAAGAGTGCCACCTAGCAGGACTGAAAATTAGAGGGTACATTTTCCAAGCTATCTCAAAGACTGTGGCTCCCTTTATGAGCCTGCTCGGGTGTTAGGACCATCAGGAGAGACCATTTTCTCAGACCCACGACCTTCACAGGTGTGTTTGTTGGGTACACAGGAGAGGGCCTTCCCTGTTGCTGAACCCAGATGCTGGAACTCCCTTCCACAGGAAGCTAGTCCAGCCCCATCTTTACTGTCCTTCCACAAGCAGGTGAAGACCTTTCTCTTCAGGTAAGCTTTCCCTTAGTGACTGGCTGCCTGAGTGGGGATTTTAAATGAAATGTTATACCTTACTAATTTGAATGTGTTTTGGTGTTGCTTTTGGTTACTGTTTTTAGTATGGTATTTCTCTGCTCCTTTTAGTATTTGTATACTCAATGATTTTCACTTTAAATACTGTTTTTAATGATATAAGATGCCTTGTGTCTTTTTAAAGGTGAAAGGCAGGGTAAAATATTTTAAATAAATAAATAATAAATAACAGGTAGTGGAACAAATTAAAGGCTCAGATGCCCCAGGACTGATAATGGGAATGTTCTTAATATTTTACTGCAAAATTATGAAGACTTCATTGTCAGTCAAAAAAAGAAAGAAAGAAAGAAATGACTGTTATGTCTCAAATCTACAGCATCTGACATCTAAACTTGTGTACCAGTTTGGGAGTTGTGAGAAGCACTGGAAGAAAAAACCTTGAAATTCTGCAACACCAGTCCAGTGTATCTGCACAAATACTTTGGGATGATCTTTTGGCTTAGCTTCTGGACAGTCTCATCTGACAACAAACTGAACCACTGAGCAAAAGGTGGATTGAAACCTATTTTATATGAGTCATGTGGGGAGGAAGTGAGTTGTGCTCTCTTACACACATTTGGGGATCTCAGGTTTGAAGATCTCCCCTTCCTTGTCAGTGGTGTGTTTAACATGACAGCCAGGGGGGTGTTTGCTGCATCTTTAGAGGCTGTACCATTTGCCAGAGAAGAAGGAAGAAGATGAAAACACTCTCCCATTTGTTTTGTGAGTGTAGCACAAACAGGATGAAGGCTTGATGAAGAGTGGCAAGTGGTTGGCTTAGGGCTGGGGAACCTTCACCTTTCCAAATACTGATAAACTTCTATTTCCATTATATGTCACTGGAGGCAGACTAGGGCTGATGGAAACTGGAGCTCAACATCTGGAGCAACATAAATTCTCTAGTCCTGGGCTAGATACTAAAGCAACCTTTCCAAATCTTTCTTTTCCTGCTGGAGAGGCAAGGATTAGAGTGTTGAAGGTAATCATAACTCAGCTTCACTGGCTCCTGGAAAAGTACTACCCCAAATTCAGCTAAATCACTACCTCCAAGGAGAGAAATACACATGGGATAAAGTCAGAAAATATGCATACAGGCCAAAATCCTGTTGGAATTTTAAAATTCAAATTTAAATTTAAACAAATGCAGGATGAATCATGCAGTTTTTCACAGCTACCGGACAAGATGCCAGTCGCAGGCCTAAGCCCTGAGAGGCTCCTTTTCAATTAGCTGCAATAATTCCTTTTGCACACCCATAAAATTCCAACAAGATTCTGGTCATTTTGTTCATACTTACTACTTGTTAAAGTTAATGAATAGTTAAAGGAATACATTTTTTAAAAGAACTTCAAGAAATTATTTATCAGTTGATTACTTTGCCCATGAATGACGGGTCAGAAAAATGTGATCTTTATCCAGGGAAGTCCCTAACTCTCACAAATACTATGTTGGGAGGGCATTCTTTCTCACTCTTACTGACAGATGATATCTGTTTTCACCTGTGAGTTTGCATTTAAGAGCCAGTGAAGCTCAGCAACAATATATACTGGATCAAATGAGCTGAAAATTGCATTTGATTTGAATTTCAGTGGAGGGGAGAATGCCTACTAAGAAAGCAACTCTCCTTCTTACCATTTCCTAGTTCAAAGCAACTATTTTAACCAGCTACTTTAAGACCCAGTGTTTGATACTGAGAAAAGAGCATTGCTGGAAAGCAGCCAGTCTATCTTAAAATAAATGTCTAATTTTCAGGATCAGACAAAGCAGATTCTACTTTTATGCATATCAGGAACTACATTTTCAGGTGTTCAATGGGAAAAATCTCTTTAAATAAAGTAGATGTTTCTTCATAATCTGAAGAGGGAAAAAAAACAAGTACTAGGACCTTAAGAAAATTTGCTATATTAACAAATGAGATGGAATTTCGCTAAAACAGGACAATGAACCCATATAGATCCAAATTAACTATATCCTGATTATATTATATAGAGGAAAAGGAGTCAGAGAACTGTCTGCAATTTCTGATTGTTTTTCAGTATTTCACAGCTTTCTATTTTCAACATGAAAACTGGTTTAATTATATTTAAAGACATAAATGCTTTATTTAATTTTTAAAATATTTTTATATTATAAAGCATCTTGCATCCTGGTTTCTGGGAGAAAGGCAGGATATTAATCAAATAAATAAATGGGCAAATGGCACTTTTCAAGTATTGCATAGTATCTGTGCTTGCCTATCGGTGAAAGCTGTGAAACCTTGAGAGTTTCAGATATTCATAACCTATGAATTCACACACATGGATATCTCTGTGCCTACGCAGATGTTATTGGGAAAATTCCAAAGCTTTAACCTCTCTTCCACAGCAATTATACCACTCCATCTAATGGTTGTTCTTCATCTGATGCCACAATGTAAGTGGACGTAGTGTGACAGACAGAAGGGAGGTTGGGTGGATTATGTGAATTTACAGATGACCATCTGAAGCACTGTTGCAGGTAAAGAACCTCTCCTTCATGGTCTCTGTGATTCACACACATGAGTGACATGTGTGTGAATTTACCAGCTAATTTACCAGCTGGTGGAATGTCACACAAGCATAGAAGACTGCACCACATGACTAAATGAAAGATTCAGTTTGGCTCTAACATCCAACCTATAATGGTCTGCAAAAGTCATAGGTTGGAACCAAGCTACAGACTTGCAAATATCTTGTAACTGGACTCCTTTCAAAAATGCAGTTGATGCTACCATGGTCCAAATGTCCCTGTAAGGTAGTAGGTGAAGGGCATTTGGCTAATTCATAAGACAATGAGATTGCTTTCACTACCCATTTAGATAGTCTCAGAGATGACACTTTTTCACCTTTTTGGTTTCCCAGATAAAAAACAAATCGTCTGTTAGTCTTTCTAAAATAACTTGTTATATCTACACAGAATGCAAGAGCACACCTAACATCCAGTGTGTGAAGTTTCTTTTACAGGGAAGACACAGGTGTTGGAAAAAATGTAGGCAATACTAAGTTTGTTTGTACGAATATTTGACAGTACTTTAGGTAAAAATGAAATGTCCATAAATAAGATCACCTTATATTCATTAAATTAGAAGTAAGGATTGTCACAACACAGTGCAGCTAACTCATTTTCATGTCTAGCCAATGTTATGGCTACCAAAAATAGTTTTGTAGATCAGAAGGCTCATTAATAGATTTTGAAAATTCTTTAAATTTCCTCAATTTATAATAATAACACTTCCTAGATTATCTTTTTCTAGACTCCTTAGTACCCTTGCTATTGAGGAAGAATTCTCCACAATATTAGTTTTAACATTTTCACATCAGGGTGACAGATCTGATCATTGTGACATAGGATATCTGAAGTGACAGGCAATCTCAGACTGTCCACTGCCATTAGTAGGAGGGTGAAGAACCACAATTGTTGTGGCCACCAAAGGGTTATTAGTATTGCATCTTTCCCCTCTTGCTTGATTTTCACAATTGTTCAATAAATTAATGGAAATGTCTATTGATACAAGGTAAGTATGTCTCTCGATACACCATCTGCAGAAGAAAGTATTTATTTATTTATTTATTTATTTTTATGCTGCCTTTCTCCTTGAAATGGACCCAAGACAGCTTACAACAATGAAAGACAATATTTAAATTTTAAAACAATAAGTATCTAACAGTGGTTAGCATAATTAAAAAGTGATATTTAAAAATTATGAACAATGAAGAAGGAGGAAACTTAACAGGCAATATTAAGGCAAAGATCAATAAGTATACTTTTTTTAAAAAAAATGTCACTCTGAGAGAAAAAAAAAAACACAAGTAGTACTAACAATCCAGTCAAAGCAGTAATACATAACACTCTATCTAAAAGTAACACACAAGTAGCTGGTTATTGAGGGAAGGCTAATCTGAAGAGAAAGGTCTTTGCCTCCTTGTGGAAGGACAGCAAAGATGGGGCCAGCCTGGCCCCCTGTGGGAGGGAGTTCCAAAGTCTAGGAGCAGCAACAGAGAAGGCTCTCTCCTGTGTCTCCATCAGTTGCACCTGTGAAGGTGGCAGGACTGAGAGAAAGCACTCTTCTGATTATTTTAACACCCAAGCCGGCTCATAATGGGAGAGATTATGTGGGATAGTGTTGACCCAGGTCATTTAGGGCTTTATAGGTTAAAACCAGCACTTTAAATTGTGCCTCGTAACTGATTGGCAGCCAGTGGAGCTGCAGTAACAACACATGTGTTCCCTGTAATCAGCCCCAGTCAACAATCTGGCTGCTATATTTTGGACCCACTGAAGTTTAGAAATAAGAGAGCCATAGAATGGGTTCCACCTTGTTGGTTTATATAATACATCATGGTGGAATTGTCTGTTATCACCTGTACTACTTTCCCCATCATCATTAGTTCAAAAGCTTTTAAGGCTTTGATAACTGCCGACATTTCCAGCTGCTTTATATACTGAGTCCTCTCTTGCAAAGACCAAAAGCACATGAATTTTCTTTCCTTGGCAATAAGCTTCCCAGCCTGTGATGCTGGCGTCTTGTCATTACCACTACAGATGCTTGAGGAGATTTGAACAGCATGCCCATTGCTAGATTGCTTCGTACTGCCACCATCACAGCTGAAAGGCCAGTTCTGCTCTCACTTGAAGCCCCCGCTGAATGCTATTTTCATATTGTCAAAAATCATGGCTGCTTATCGGTTGTGGCAAATTCTGCAGCTGGGAAGTGCCCAGATAGTAGACGCTTTAGCGGTCTACCGCCATTGTCACTGCAACGCCTCACGGGCTGCTCTGACCACAACAAATACCACAGCAAGAAAGCAGGCAGCCCATTTTTGAGACTAGGCCACTGGCCAGCTCTGGGAGTCACACCAGCTATTTTCCTGCTGTAGCAATGTTAGAATGGAGAAAGAGCAAGCACGCAGCTCTCCAAAGTCCCCTGGTTCAAAGTATCTTGCTTTAATAGAAGCTAATAACAAGTTGGAGCTGGTATAACTCAGTGGGTTGGAATCCTATCTTTGAATTTAAGAGACGGCAGTTTGAATCTCTCTACTGTTCCTCCAAGGAGATGGGCCAGCTGAGATCACTAGAGGATGTGTACATGATGGAGTTACATGCCATGTCATCTGTGCAACCTGCCCAGTCCAAGATTGTCACCAAAAGGAGGGTCTAGTAAACCATTTCTGAATACTTTATACCTCGAAAACCCTGGAAGGGTTACTATAAATCACAAGTGACTTAATGGCACATAATTATTTGAACTTGTATAGTTCAGTGGGTTGAAATGGCAGACTGCAGAGCCATGGATTTGGCATTCAAACCCCTATTGTGTCTCCTAGGAGATCAAACAACTGAAACCACATGGAATATGTATGGTTGATAGAGCTACATGTTCTGACATGAGCATGGCATTGGGTAAACTGTACCATTCCAGAGGGCCAGCAGAAAAGAGGAATTGATAAATAATTTCTGAGTACTTTATACCTAGAAAACCATTGTAGGTTCACAACAAGTTGGAATTGACTTGATGGCACATGATTATTATTAACAAGAAAGGTGTTATGGGTGTTTTTGGGATGCCTGTGCAGACTGTCTGTGACCTGGAGTAAAGGTGAACACTAGGTCAGGAGTGTTACATCCAAATGTTGGACTTAAGGATCTCAGACATTGCAAGTGATAGTGATCTGAAACGTACACTTTTCAACACTGGAATAGTACAGCATTTTGCCATTTCCCATTTCTGTGAATTCCAAGTAAGCATATTATATTGCTCATAAAAACAGAAAGACAAGACAAGTCCAACAGGCCATTTGTGTTCTTCCATAGTACCAGAGAGTAGAAGTGAAACTTACAAAGACAGTCCTCAGCAAAAATGAATAGCCCATTTACAGAGTGACTGTCCACTCCAAGGTAAGGATTGCAAACTTATTCATGCAAGACAAAGATTTCTGCAACATGCACCACATTTTTTCAAGTTAACTTTATTTGCTGTGGCAACTAAAGACTAGTTTGCATAACAACAAAAGGAACACAAACATTTGGCAGGCATGTCACACCTATCTAGGTCTTGCTGTTCAAACAGTGAGTGTCAGTATAATAGTATGCATTAATGTATGCATATATTTATATTTTAGAAAAGAAGAAGCTACAAATTGCAATCTCCCTCATGCAGTCCAGAACTCTTAAACTATTTTTTTTACTTTCTTATACAATTCTAATAATTCCTCTGTTTGTTGTCAGCCTAAAGCACAGGCAGAACTCCAGCTTCTTTCCTACTGGATTTGGGCTGAAAAGCAAGTAAATAGCCCTTGGCTACATCAAAAGCTAAAGAGAAAAGGGCCTTTGCAGTAAAGAACAGGGTTGTTCAGAGTAGTATCAACAAAACGATTCAATTTCAGCAATATTTGTCCATTTTGGAAAGAACCAAGATGGCAGAACATATGTTAGAGACTTACTTGATTGGCCATTTAAAACCCTACCTCTAAATACTATCATTTGCCTCTCTTATTTTAACAGAAGGTGTGAGGTCAAACATGCATGTCTGAACTCAAAATGTCCATCTCTGGTCGGCACTGTGTTATAGCATGTGGATGATGATTTATAAAGAGCTCTCAGTTGTATGAGACAGATTGTAATTAACAGCTTTCCTCTTTCTTAAATATAAAAACATGCAGAAATGAAATCAGATCTGCTAAGTGCTGTGAGTGTACAAAACATCGATGAGATCATCTGCAACTGACAGTAGCCTACAGAACAGAATAAATATAGGGATGGGTAGTTGACAGTGGTGGAAAGGCAGGGTATTTACTCAATAAGCACCTATTTTCAGAATTTCCTGGGAGCTAGCTTGGACTCAGAGCTATCAATTATTTAAAAGAAGTAACATGATGCTTCCTTTGTTGAGGCAAATCTGCAAGCAGACCCCAAGAGAGAATAAAAAATGAATTAGGCAGAATTTATTAGTGTGCTGGAAGACAGCAGAGATTTAGCCACTGAGTCTGACCATGGGTTTAAAAAACAGTATATACCTGCCCATGAAAGATAATTTCTATTTCACCTTCCACCCATTTCTTTCCATATGCATTCCCTCCCCTTTTTTCTTTTAAACAGGGCATAACAATGAAAGATACATCCATCATGCTTTAAACTACTTCTTAAAAAAAAAAACTAGGGTTGATATATTGTCTTCATTTAAATTACAAATATACTAATCTGCAGCACTGTTTACCAAGCAGCATATTAAATGAAAGATGCAAAAAAATCACATCACTCACATTTTAAAAATGACTTTAGACTCAGGGACACATAAAAACAGGCAGACGGGTATTGCAGACTTGGCTGGTATATTGCAGTCCTAGAGCATGAGACTCAGTTACTGTATTTTTCTGCTTAGAACATTACTATTCTGGTGGTTAGTCTGGTCAAAATAAAGAGAGCCAAAATTAGTGTAAGACCTAACTTTTGGCAGTCCATCACTGTTAAGAGTTTATATAATACAATGCCTGATACCCATAGCTGGCAAAGCAAACATTTCAACTCCTGAACCGGGATTAAAGGAGTGTGTCTTATTCTACAATAATATATTGGGATTTTAAAAAACATATTTTGCAAAAGGAATCAGATCTTAGTTTCTATAGCATTTTCTTTTCAGTCTACTGCAGTTGCCATGCTAGTATACATCTTTAACTTTATTTAAAGTAACAATTTCTTACAGAAAAAAGGTTCTGTTGTCATTCTAGGAAAACCATATTTTAGTGTATGGGAAACAGCATATTTCCCATATAGCAAATAAGAAGTATATACATGCCTATTCCCATGACATATTTGTATAGTGGTATGTGTAACCATGTCTTCCTTTTCAGGTGACAGCCCTAGGACATTATTGCCAATTTTTAGAAAATGCTTTCAGAAATAGCATCTGGCATTTTGGCAAAACAGCACTAGCAGATTTAAAATTTGCCCAGGTCTGCCTTATGATCAGATTGCAGATGGAGTGCCTTGGCTGGTTCTATCTTTTTGGATGCCACCCTCCTTCAAAATACCTTGTTATACAAAATTGTTGTCAGGATGGTCTCAGAATATGAGAAGTATAAAATAGATATGAGAATACCGTTTTATTTGACTAAACACTGATAGTAAACATAAAGTGAATGTCCTGGCTAAATCTCATGTCTCAAAATTGTTCACAACTAGGTCATTAAATATCTGATTGGGTTTGATGCATTGGCATTAGTGAATAATCCCAGTCTTTATATAGCTTAAAATAGCCACTTTCTATTATGATTAACAAAGAGCTATGCGTTGACAATTAAAACCTTGCATACTTAAATTTCATACATTAGACAGAAAAAAAAGATGTTTCCAGTAATTTTTCTGAACATTTCTGTAGATTATGGCATGGATGCCTATGGAGAGCACACTGGATTGGACTAAAGGCTACTCTAGTCCAGCACTCTTTTCATAAATTGGCCGATCAGTTGTCTTTGAAAAGCTTCTCAGTAGGATACAAATGCAATTTCATCCTCTGTCTCAGAGCCTGGAAATAATGTGTTAATTTTAACATACTAACTTTAATTCTTTACTTTTTGTCAAACAGATATAGATATCTCAAGTTAATACTTTTTCTGCTCATTAAAATCATTAGTTACGTCGTATCATCTACAGAAGACACTCTGTAAATGACCAGGGATTCTAGAAGGTGTGCATGAAGGACAGCAGACACCATAGCCAGCATAGATGATGCTGGAAGTTGCAGTCCAAGGACATCTGAGGACCAAACTATGATTTGTTGACCATTTTCACATATACCTGTATATTACTGCTTCTATATACTTTATAAATCAGCTTGTCAATTTTAAATATATATATATTTTAAAAAATACAATAAACTGAACCACCTCCTTGGACGTTTCCTCTGAAAGAATTTAAGGACGGGGCCATGCAAATCATCCTTGCTTCCACTTTAGGTTAAAGGCTGGTTTTGCTCCAAATGCAAACTTCTAAAATAATGTCTCAGACTAAATTTTGTATGGGAGATTGGAAGCTAGTAGTTTTTTGCTGAGTGACTGACCCATGGACAGAAAAGCTTTGTCCTGTTTAGATTCTTTTTTTGCAGCATTTTATACATTTTCCTTTTATATGCTGGCTTGTTAAGTGCTTTAACTTGTCCTGAGTAGCCAGGATACAATGAGACAACTACTAGAATGCATAATGTGCATAACCAAGGTTAAGACCTGATCCTGAAAACAGATAGTGGTTTTTAGTTCTTGTGAATGAAATAACGACTGTGCCTTGATAAGATCTGCATAACTGAACAAACTGTTCTGCAGTAACAAGGAACAAGATTACAGCCTGAAGCCTGGTTCCAAAGGGTCATTTATACCCTCTGTTTCGAACAAATCTTCTTTCTTGGTTCCCCTTCAGAAGTGACCCCTACAAAACTTGTAACTATGTCATCTGATCTTCCTAAAAACTCAAAGGCCACTTGCCAATTTGGCACATCAGGTACATCACTTATGTGCCACAGTATTCCTATACTACCTTGTCCCATTGTCCTCCAGTTTTCCTTTGAAACTGCCTCAATCTGTTCTTTCTAAACTCAATGAAGTCATGAAAGTGAAACCTTCAGAAAGTTGGGTGCAAACATATATACTTTCAGATTTCATTGTAAACAATGCAAAGATTTCATGTGGCCTGGAAATCTTGTCTACCATAACATTTGCACATTCCTCCTTATGTATCTGTTAGGTCACATGTGGTTATGTGGCAGGGATGTTTGACAGGACATGTGACATCACACTTGTAGGAAGACATGAGAATTGAAAGAGGAGGAATTATAAGTTATGGATAGAGATGGGGGTATCCGTATATCCGTACTCCCACACAGGTGGCAATAACGAGGGTCCGCCCCCCCTGGGGCCAGACCGTCCTCTCACAATTCCACCGCTGCTGCCGGCTCTGCGATCCTTCCTATCACTCCAGAGCTCACGATCGGCTTGCCACTCCTGGCAGAAGGCAGGACAACAAGCCTCCCTGCCAGGTCAAAGAGTGGCTCGCCAATTGCAAGCTCCGGAGTGATAGGAAGGATCGTGGAGCCGGTGGCAGCAGCGGAATTTTGAGTGGACGATCTGGCCCCAGGGGGGCGGACCCTTGTTATCACCACCTGTGCAGGGGTATTCGTATACAAATACGAATACTCCCATCTCTAGTTACGGAATTATGGAATTACCTAAAATGCTGATTTTATTGGAATAAAATGCTGATTTATCGATTTATTCTTCAGGGAATTAACTGCATCCCATTTAAACTACTTCTGTGTCCCACCATTCTGGCTGAGGATGACTGCTCAAAACAAGTGATATAGTCTTTGCTTGGAGATGTGAGAGCAGGGTTTAAACACGAGTCATGTATATAATGTAACCAAAATCTATGTTTAAATGAGAATGAAAGTAGGGAATGGTTTGCTTAGAACATGGATGTGGAGTCTTTTCATGTTCAGGGAGCCACGATTCTTTGTTTAACTCTTAGCAAGACTATTCATGCATGTATTCCTGGAACCACAGCATTCTAATTCTACATTCTGGTGTTTTTGTAAACAAACACAAGATAACCATATTGCAAGTTATGAGTTTCTGTAATACAAGATGTTGTTACTCAGGGGTAAACTCAGAAACTGTTTAAGTGAAAATGGTGATGATCATTGTATTGTTTACTTATTTATTGCTTTTTATTTACTATTAGAAGGACTACTAAATCATTTCCCATTTTGCTTATTTAGGAGTAGATACATTTCCCCTGGAACACAGATTTTTGCAAGTGTCAATACTGGTGTTACTATTTAGAGTACCATAACCAAGGTTTTCAGCAATATTGGTAAAGTTAAGCTTACATAGCATTTCTAGCTGTAATAGCTTTATATAGAAATATTGCTATAAACACAATTTACAACATGGAACATAAACACAAATTTGGTGGACCTAATAAATCACTGCTAAGAAATATGCTGCCAAAGTATCAATTATACAGTATGTACTAGAACACAATGGAGCTACATATATATATTTACATTTTCTATTTCTGAACTGCCATTTGAAGCTTTAAAAAAAGCCTATTGATCCAGAATGGCTTGTGATAACACTTCTGCCACTTGGCTGAGCCATTTTTAGCTATTGCTTATTTGAAAATCTAAATGTGGATCCAGATGATGCAAACCCTCCTTCCCCACCCCCCATTTAGAAGATGAAAGCTGGCTCTGATGTCACAAGGTGGTCAGGTTTGAAGTTATTCCTTTAGATATCAACAAAAGTCCTCCATTTAATAATATGATTGCTGGGTACACTGACACGTTCTTATAATTTTGACAGGTTGTATCACACCAATATTACGGCTCCAGTTTCCATCATTTCATAACATTATGGTAGACTGTATCACAGTGTTTTTTCTCAGACCATACTTAATGACGGGAAGGGGGTGTTGTACCACCAGGTTGCTTTCTATTTGTGGCAACCCTCATACTGTATTTTTAAAAATGTATGTGAGCTGTGTAAGAAGTAGGTTATCATTGCCACCCCCATCAGGTTTTCATGTCTGATCTCAAATCTGAACCCAGATCTCCTGACACTCTGTTCACTGCACCACACTGGCTCTTGCTAAAATATACAGGAAGCAAATAAATTACATTACAGATCCTCCACCTATGTCTTCACTCTTTTTACAATCTTCAATTATTAGTTTTGGAGAGAGATGTGGGTTGTAACATCTAAGGGAACTTTCCTGAGCAAACTAATTGAAATTGATAGGACCTCTGCAAGAACACATCTTCCTAATCTCTTATGCTCTTGCACATATCTTATTCACTTAAATTGGGGGTTATGCAAGATTCAATCCAGACCCCTGAAAACTTCACCCCTAACAATAAACCTCATTCTTCACTTTAAGACTAGGAATATGCGTGATGCTTTATGTGCAAAGACATAGCATCAACTTTACATGTTGAAACTCACTGCACGTTAAAAATGTGAGTTTATAAAATAAGGACTTCTATCCCTACCTCACTGAACATTACAAAAACACACACTGTTGTCCCCCCTCACCTTTCACTTATAGGAAGAATGGCTACAAATACAACAGCCGGTAAAAATAATCAGTAGAGCTGAATTACTGACATGATTGGCTGATTATTTAATCAGAACTGGGGGGGGGGCTCCCCCTCCCTTGCATCTCATTAGGGTTTTAGTGGCAAAAGGCATCAAGCAATTAATCAGGAAACTTTCAGGCCCAGAAAATCTTCCTCTGAAAAGCCTACACACTCTCTACAGATAATCCTTCTGATCAGGCATTCAGAACTCCTGTGACAGGAAGCTCAACTTGTTGTGGTGTATTTGTGTTTGCTCTGAAGTTCAAGGTACTGTGTTTAGTTGCTAGGGGCCCTCATAACTAATTGCCAGTATCGCAAAGGATTGCATAGAGGGTAAGCAGCAGCCACACAAGGCCATGCTTTATAATAAATATTCTTTTGATAAATGAGCAGTTTGGTCATGGTCAGGGATCTTAGAGTGGTTCTGAACTTTATCATCTCTGATCCTTCAGGAGAATTTTGCTTTGAGAGGAGGCGAATGGGGGACAATGTGAACTCTTTAGTACCTTTGAAGATCACTCTTGAGTGTTTCCACCAGGATTTTTTTTGTTGCATCATTAACGGGAACCTTCAATTATTTCATAAGGAGAAAGCAAAATATATGCAAAGACTGGAGAAGGGGCAGAAAGCACCTTTTAACTATTAAGAGAAACAAAAGCATAATTTATATTCAAATAGGATCCTGCCATTAAATGCACTTGCATGGATGCACATTTTCCTGCATTTCTATTTCTATAGCCCAAATTCTTCTTGCTTTATTCTTGTTCAGAAACTTTGTGATCCTATGTACAACTAGGAAGCTGTAAAGTCAGTAGGATCCTATCAGCCTAGCTAGGCACAGAACTGTAGCCACAAACAGCACACTTTTAAGCATAGCTGCTTGTGCAGGGGTGATGGGGAATAAACAATAAACCATTGTGAACAACTCCCAATTAAGACTAATTTCTTCTCTAAAATAATCTCTCCGGAGTTTTGATTACATACTTGACAATTTATCTTCACAATTATCTCTGCATGTTTGTTAGTATATTCACACATACATGCACACATAATTTACAGAGTTTCATATGATCTAGCAGAAATCAGGAAATGATGAATAGGCCGATTACAGTTTCCCTGACAGCAGGGTGCAATGGCAGCTAGGGTGACCAGGAGATGTCCTGGTTCCTCCTTGTGGAAAAGGTATTCAGTGCACGTAATAATTATCCATCCATCTCATTCACACTAAAGGCATTGGCAATGCAATTTTAGGCTGATAATCAAGACCATATGACAAAACCCAAGGCCATTAGGGACCAATTTCGAGTATTCTCTGCAAGACAATGATTTTCGAACTGCACTTACATATGCTGCATACTTACCTCTGCACGACTGCACCTGCTCTCATTTATGTAACACCCTCATTTCAAGGTTTTTTTTCCCCCCTTGTAATGCAAAAAAGAAAAGTTTGAAAGCTTTCCTGTATTCTTCATGGGGAAAATCCCATATAATGTATTAATTATATAAAAATGTTAAACTATGATATTCTAAATAGAACATAAACAAATGCCTGTGTTGCCTTTTTACTGTCATTATTATAGCACTATATTTATTGATTTGATGTTGTGAAAAGTGAGGAACTTCTAACGGTGTACATATTGCCTGAGCTTTGCCCTTTTTTTGCTTCTTTTAAAAAAACTAGTTGCACTAGTACACTGGTTTCCAAACATTTTTGAGTCACACACCCCTTTTATAATAGCCACGTAACCTGCAATCCTTCCCACCGAATTTGCATAAAAATACATTTTTAATGGGGTAAAGCCATCTCTTCTCGGAAAGTAGAGGCTTATTTCTCCCCCAAAGGGCCTGTTTCTCATACATACACATACATGCTAACTTTAATATCCAGCTCCAAAAGGTCAAGGAAGAAATTATTTCACAGAGGCTACAACACATATAAAGTGACCTGTGACCTCCAGAAAACACTTTGCGATCCACTTGCGGGTCGTGACCCCCAAGTTGGGAAACACTGCAGTAGTAAGACTGAATGTGTGGTGTACATATGCACATCCATGCACATGAATGCCTGTATTTTTGTGGTTAAGTTAGAACTTCATTTTACTGCACTTGTTGTGATGTGTTTTATAATTTCCAGCATTTTATTTTAAAAAGGATGACGAGGTTATAGTATATAAATACTATATATGCCTTTTCTCAGGAATATAGTTTGCTCGACACTCCCACCATTAGTAGCTTCATGGCGGCTAGCAGAGCCCTCCAGTTCTCATCTAAACTCCTTTGCATTTCTATGCTGGGCCTGGAACTGGGATGTCACTACCCAGAAGGCTGTTATAGTTCCTATGATGGTGCAGAGAGGGAATAGAGGGTTCTCCCTCTCTTCTGATAGCCCATTAATGCACCTCTGTCCAATTTTTGGTTGACTATTGCTACCAGGCAACTGATTACAAATATAACAACCTTACATTGAGAGGTGACGTAAATCCAGAACCAGTACCATGTCGTAGATTGAGTGTCAGACAAGGACTCAGGAAACTTGGGTTCAAATCCCCATTTGGACACTAAAACTCACTTGGGAGAGTGGTAATGATAACCCACTCCTTGAATGTCTCATACACCTTGAAAAACTTATAAGGTCACCATATCCCAAGCCATCTTAATGGCATGTATCAAAAAAGTAGAATATATATTCAGTTCAGGCGTTCTATTTGTATTTTAAAGAATATATGAAGAGGGGAAGCACAGTAGCCCTGCCACCTCTGTCCCTGCTTCTGGTGCTCTCCTCATGTGGACAGCAACTTTCTAAATAGGGAAGGTTCCATTATATATGGAGCAGAGTTTCCTTTCTGCTCTCCATTCAGTTCAGAACTCTGCCCACTATTCTGAATTTTTCTGAGGGCTTCAAATGAGATCAATAGAAATGCATAGAAGAGGGGCAGAAATAGCACACATCCCCTCCTCATAGGTTTACAAAAACCCAGAAATGAAATGCCTGAATAATGCTATTGTGTTTACCCTACCCAGCTATGAACAAAGCTGCCAGTGGCTGAAATACCGCTGTGTCATTAATTCACTCTTACGTAAGCTAGGAGTAGTTACTTTCAGCCTACCCATCTATAACTCGGGATTAATAACAACAAATCGTTAGACTGATGATGCAGCGTACAAATCTCCAGTCTTCTGGATTGACTGTAGCAGACGTATTACACTGAGTTTCAACTCATATTTTATCTTACCTTATCCTGGGTTTTATCTTAATTTTTAAATACTGCACACAGATGCCATTTGCTAGAGTAACTAGCACAAACCTTATTATGTATGTGCAGGACTTGATCACCAGTCATCCACTTAGATCAGCCATTTTCCCACTCCCTGGTGAAATTTGAAAGCTATGCAAAAATACACGAATATGGCATGAATATCAGATCTTACAATGGGGAAATGGGTAAAAGTAAAAGGGAACAAACAACAAGAGATGAAAAGACATAACCCTATGAACCACAATTATTAGCTGAGGTGGAATTTCATCCTCTATACATTTCTTTGTACTACTACTCATCAGGTTTCCTAGAATGCATAGTATGATGCTACAGGTAAGCACACAGTTCTCTATAACTGATAGTATCACACCACAGGTGAAAAAGCTTATACATGCAGTTTCCTGCCGACATGCAGCTTCCTCCTCTGCCACTACCTCTTTCAATCTGATGTTTTAACAATATTAATTTCTTCAAAAAACCTCCAGTTTATGAATGTGGAATATTGTGCTTTTGTACCCACGATCCAAAAAGCAGGAAAAAGAATGCCAAGCTTTACAGAGCAAAGGGCAACTTGAATGTTGACAACACCAATGGTAGCAGTCAAGATGGTCTACGGCAGGGTTCCCCAACCTTTTTAACACTGCAGACTGATTGGGGAAGGCAGGGCACCCCCCCCCCGCTTTCGTGCGCATGCGTGAAGAGGTGGGCGCTTGCTCGTGCAAAGGAGTGGGGGAGTGCTCATGTGCTAGCGCGCATGTGCGAAGGGCGGTTGGGCAGTCGGGGCACACGAATGGGTGAAGGGGTGGGGGTGCTCGCGTGGGCGTGCGCGTACTTGAATGCAAGCGCGAAGGGGCTGTGCGAGGGGGAGTGTGTGCGGGGGTGGGTGGGAGATCAGTCTCCACCGCCCAGTCTGGTCCAGGTTGGGGACCCCTGGTCTACGAGATATCCTCTTCTGCTCACTACCATTCACAAAGTGACACCAGGCAGACAATAATCCCAGACTCCTTTTGTCATCAGTTAACCACTTCTCACCCAAACACAAAGCAATTGTCAAGACTGTTTTTCAATAAGTGTGAATGGTAGTGAGCGGAAGACAAAGCATAAAAACGTAATTTTACAGTTTAAATGAGTGAGGTGCTGAATATCTCTATTTTTTAAAATATCTTTTTAAATATTTTCACAGGAAAGAGTTAAGAATGTTTGGCCATGAAGGAGTTAAATGTTTTCTTTCACAGTCATAGTATGGTGTTGTGAGTAGCAGGGTCAAAAGTTCAGTCTGATTAGAATGTTGACAAGTTATAAAAGAAAGCCCAGAAACTCATAATCTTTCTCTAAAATCATTACTTTGAAACTGTCAATTAGAGCCACTAACGGCTGAATTATCTCAAAATTAAAAAAAAAAGTGGTAGACAGGGACCATTTTCTTTCCAGGCATGCAAATTTGGTCTTATCAATGTATTTGATCTGTTTTAAATTGGCCGGAGCTCCAGATTGCTTGCTTCTGCACAAGGTAAAACAGTGCTTTGACCAAACATCCCCAAATGTGGCACATAACAAGAGCAGACTCTCTGCTGTGGCTGTTTCAGATTGGGTGCTTATCCAAGGTGCAGTTTCATAGTTACAATTTTTTGTTTGCGGAACCCTATTTTTTTGAGTTGGCTTACAGAATACTGAATCCTGCTGCCACACAACATCTACTGCTGCATGCTTGTGCAGCAAAAATTCTGCCTTATTTCAAACTGGATCTGTCCACCATTTGAGCTGAACCAAAATGAAATAACTAGATTGGACCAGAATAGAACAAGTGAAATCTTTTCTATATTTAGGCTTATTGTTTCATTACAAATTAAACTGGTCTTACCATCGTAAGGTGGCAGTTTCTTTGGCTATGAATCAACTTTCTGCATTAGTCCGCTTCGATTTCCATAGTGGACATCAATATATCCCTGCTGCTCTCCAAGTTCTCCAGGCAAAAATCACTAACCAGCTCCTCTTGGGGGTCCCTGTTTGTATTACGGCAGCCAACTACAAGATAGACCGTGTAGCTGCCCTCTTTCTGCGCAAGATTTTAGGCGTCCTGAATACGATTAGACTTGCAACATTATTAAGTGAACTTGAGGTTCATTTTCCAACTACCCTCGTCTGGTTATCCACTATTAAATTTTGGCTTCGTTTACACTTTCAGAAATCTTCCCAATCCCTTTTGACTGATTTATAAAGTGATCCCTTTATCTCCACATGGTACTCTTTTATTCAAATCAAATTTTTGAAATTTGAAGAGACACTTGTTCAGCAGGCCGAGGCAAAGAGGCAGTCCCGAAACCAGCAAAATCAGGGAGCTGAACAGGGGACAGATTGTATTTGTCTTCAGTGTGGAAGGGACTGTCACTCTCGAATTGGCCTCCTCAGCCACACTTGATGCTGTTCCAAGACCTCTATTCAGAGCATGTTACCATAATCTCTCGAGACTGAAGGTTTCCTACAGGAACTCTTTTATTAACTCTAAAATCACTTCCATAGGTATTAACCTGAACTCTCTGAAAAATTGTGGAGAAACTCAACTTTACCATATTATCCACCAAAGAATTCAGGACATTGAACTTCAGACTGGCAGCTGATTTGAATTTAATTTGCTCTCCTCGTTTTTATGGTTTGCCCCCTTTGTCTGTAACGGGTGCCAATTATTTCACCAATCTCATTAACTCATTGTGGCACCGGGCATTTATGCTGGCCAGATTTAATATATTTCCGTCAGCTGTTCTTTCCGGCAGATATCGTAACATCCCCTTTAAGAGCTGCCACTGTAAGCACTGCTTAGTGGAACCGGACTCGATTTTACATATTCTTCTTCACTGCCCTAAAGTTAGCGAGCTCTGTCAATTACTACTTAGCTCTGTTATTTCAAATTTCTCTGGGAGCTTAATCCAAATGATGTTAGCAGATAAACAATCTGATTTGACTGAGTGTGTAGCTGAATATCTTGATATTGTAATAAACTAGGCTGACTGTTTCAAGGAGCCTTGATGTAACTTGACCGTATTTATCTTATTGCAGTGGAAAGTATAATCTTGATTGTACAGTTACTGGTTTTAATGCCAATAAAGGTTTTTGATTGATTGGTTGGTTGGTTGGTTGATTGATTGATTGATTGAACAATTAATAAATAACTTTTCCCCAAAGAAAGTTGATTAATCCAGTACGATTTTGTATTTAATTCCTATTGATACTCACAAATTCAGTGTGCCCAGCTTTGAACTCCTGATCCAGTGCATATTTCCCTACCAGAACCACCTCTTTTACTCAGCTGAACTATGGACAAACATTATAGTTAAGGGAGTTTCTGAGACAGCTTTAGCAAGCAACAAGATAAATATGACCAAGCAGATAAGCAAAATTGGAGGTCATATAATGCAATAGAATTTTGTATGACTTTCTTCAAAAGTTTACCTCTTTGTATCTCTCACCCAAACACAATTCAAAGATTTACAGTAATGATTTTACTATTATTAAAACAGCAAACTCTTTTTGCAGAGGGACAAAGAAAAAGCCATAAAATTAATGAGCGAAAGATTTAAAACCAAAATTATATGAGAAATGCCCCCATCCTAGATTATGGTTACAAATTCTTATTGTCCATTCAAATATCATTTCTTCAGTTAATGTGCATGGTTACTATGTAATCACTTGTGTGAAGAAAGTGTATCAGCTACTTGTATTACTGGCTAAGACATCCTTGCTCCTTTGTTTAGATCTAACATGGGCTTGATTTCTTCATTAGTATCTTTTTCAATTGAACACTAGAATGGAAGTGTCAATGTAATGAAACTCTACCATAGATCTTGCGCTGGTACAAGCCATATTCAGTACAAAGAAATAGGTATATGAAATGGATGTTGCAGATCACATCTTTGGCTTGCAACGCTTTGGTTATAATTAGCAAGAAATAATTGTGGATAATATTCCAATTCTATAGAGGTCTTTTGAACTGTACTACATACTAATTCATGATAATGAAACTGAAGTGTGTGTGTGTGTGGGGGGGGGGGGAACAATGACATTTCACTTCTAGTATTGAATAAATGTAACAATAACAGTAGCACTGGCTTACCAGACCCCCACTGGCCTCTTCTTAGAGCAAACATTGGCAAACATTGAGGATTCCCCCCTTTGCTTCTAAACAGCTAAGGCTCTACTCCTGAAACTGCATTCTTGTATGACCACACTCCACTTAATTGCAAAGCAATCCATATTATGTTTCAGCAAAAGCACTAAGGTTTAAATCAGTTTGGTCTTGTCTCACTGAAATCATTTAATCTAAACATATGTCACTGGGTGGGAACACCTGGCTGCACAACAGGCATTATACATTCAAATCCTCTCTGTGCCTCACAGGATAGGGGCCAGATGAGATCACACATAGTATATAGCTGATGGGGTTTCATGACCTACCACCTGTGCAGCCTTAGGCAAGCTGCATGGTCTCAAAGCACCACCAGAAGGATGGATCATAACTGACACCTTTAAAAGTATGGTTGACCTGAAATGACCTCAGAATGCACTAGTGTGGCTATCAGATGTCTATTACCTGAAATTGATTCATTCCATTTTTTGTATTCTGCTCCTGAAATGATTTTCCAAGGAAGAACCACACAAAAATCATGAAGGTACAGGCTATTCAGCTCAATAACATATTCCCCCCACTGCTGAAAGAAAGAAAGAAAGAAAGAAAGAAAGAAAGAAAGAAAGAAAGAAAGAAAGAAAGAAAGAAAGAAAGAAAGAAAGAAAGAAAGATGTAGTCTTTCCTACATTAACCAGGACAGGTAATACTAAATCTCCATTGTTGGAGTCCAAGTAACTTGCATTAACAGGAAAGAGGAGATATGGCTATTTCTCAGCCACCATTTAATCTGCATTTCCAGCATGACACAGAAGTTTATGATTAAGACAGAGTTATATTGTGCTATGATTCATTGTCTTGTTAATGTGGAATGCTAAACCAACCTCCCAGTCATGTTCCTTTTACATGTTTTGAAGTAACCACGGCAGATGATCACGGATGATGGGAAGTGAAGCTCAGAACATCTGGTGGAACCAGGTTGGGAGGTCTGGGCTGAACTATAATTTAGCATTATGAATATGAGCTGCAGTGAGTCTTGCAATGTCTACTGTCATATTCCAGTACAATATCGAGGAAAAGTCAGGACGTTTCTACCTCCATTTGACATTAACAACAGGTTACTGTATATGTTGAACCCAACACACTATGGTCAACCTTAGCTATGTTTAGGACAAACAACACAACTTAAAACTTTGTGATTTACAAAGCTGGTTTGTTTCAACTATTTGTAGATAAGATGAACCACTGTTGGTTAATATATTAGGTTAAACTGTGGTCAATGTAAAGCAGAAGCTAAAGTTTCCAAGCTACTTTTTCTACTTGTACCAGACAAGGAAAGGGAAGAGAAGAGTACCAATGCTCACTGTAGCTGTTATAACACTGGAGTATGGACTAGCATTATAGTCAAACTAGGCCACTTCTACTCTTAGAAATACAGGACAATTTCTACGTACTGTACGTGATAACGATTTAACCTTTTATAGCAAACTATTACTAAAGATGTTACTGTAAAATATATTTAGATCTTTGTTTTACAAATTTTAAGACAAGGAAGATTAATGCTGGGGTTTAAAAGAAACTTCGTTAAATTTTATTATTCATCTGAACCAAGAGGTCACACTACCACATCAGTAATTGCTCTCTGAGGCCAATTGGCCAAATCTAAGCAAACAGAAACTAAATTGGAACAGAATGGCCTGATGATCATTGTTATGTTTTAAAAAGCCTTGCCTGCCTAATTTGATTGATTGACTAACTGATTGATTGATTGATATACTGCCCCTCTAGTGGACACACTACTCTGGGCAGTTTACAAATTAAAAACTCAGAACCCCACACAACTCCAATAGCAATACATCAATATGGCAGTTCAATGATCCAGATTTAAAATTAAAACAAAACAAAACAAAAAAAGCACAAGAAAAGATAAAAAATTAATATTAGCATCATCCAGGGGTTAAATTACCAAAAGCAGACTTCTATAGCTCTGTTTTCACTAATTTCCCGAATGACAGGAGGACATATCTCAATTGGGAACATAGTCCACTGATTAGACAATAATTATAGCAACTGCCACAGAAAATTTGCATTCCCAAAATTTCAATCATCCAAAATATCCTTGAACACCCTCTCCCATGGCAACTCAGATAGACAAGTCTAAATATGTGTGCAATACACAAGCACACATTTGTGGTTCTTTTTTGGGTGCGAGGGGATTCCAACTCCCTAAAGTCTTCAAGAATTCCCCAGTATACAAAATGTGTCCAAGAATTCCCCTGCTCTAAAAGACACCCAAAAAGGAAAAAAGGCACACTCTTTATGCCCATACTCTTGAATGCATACTAACATACAGATATGACACTTCTTTATTTCCTGTAACAAAAGATGCAATAAGAAAGCAATGTGTTCCTTTGGGTTTAGTAGCTTCCACTTTATTTACGTACTTTGTCAAACATGCACAGTTTAATGAAAGAGCAGAAACTAAGATCTTGTCAGTCAACTACCGTTTACCAGCTCTCAGTATATAAAAGCAACAACAGTGGATGGAAGTAAGACAAAAATGTATCTCTCATGCACAAAAGCTGCAAGAAAATATAATATTAGTTTACATATTTGATATAGAGCCTAAATTAAGCTGCAGAAGAGGAAACATGAATCTTACAAGCCTCATTATCAAGACTCTTTAAACCTCAAACAGAGGAAACACATTTCATAAATAAAGACCCAATAGGATTTTAATAGTACAATAAATTCTAACTACAGTTCCTACTAAGCACATTTCACATCCAAAGAAACTTAATTCAGTTCAGAACCATATTCAGAAAAGAACAGCATGCAAAAACAAGCATTTAGCCCATTTCAACTACATTTTTAAAGAAGAAATATTTATAAAGATTTGACAATATAGTCACAGAAAGATACTAACATTTTTTACTATATTGTTTGTTGGGCTGTTGTTGATGTTTAGTCGTGTCCGACTCTTCGTGACCCCATGGACCAGAGCACGCCAGGCCCTCCTGTCTTCCACTACCTCCCGAAGTTGGGTCAAATTCATGTTGGTCGCTTCGATGACACTGTCCAACCATTTTGTCCTCTGTTGTCCCCTTTTCCTCTTGCCTTCACACTTTCCCAACATCAGGGTCGTTTCCAGGGAGTCTTCTCTTCTCATGAGATGGCCAAAGTATTGGAGCCTCAGCTTCAGGATCTGTCCTTCCAGTGAGCACTCAGGGTTGATTTCCTTCAGAATTGATAGGTTTGTTCTCTTTGCAGTCCAGGGGACTCTCAAGAGTCTCCTCCAGCACCACAATTCAAAAGCATCAATTCTTCGGCAGGCAGCCTTCTTTATGGTCCAGCTCTCACTTCCATACAACACTACTGGAAAAACCATAGTTTTGATTATGCGGACCATTTTTTGGCAAAGTGATGTCTCTGCTTTTAAAGATGCTGTCTAGGTTTGTCATCGCTTTCCTCCCAAGAAGCAGGGGTCTTTTAATTTCGTGGCTGCTGTCACCATCGGCAGTGATCATGGAGCCCAAGAAAGTAAAATCTGTCACCGCCTCCATATCTTCCCCTTCTATTTGCCAGGAGGTGATGGGACCAGTGGCCATGATCTTAGATTTTTTGATGTTGAGCTTCAGACCATTTTTTGCGCTCTCCTCTTTCACCCTCATTAATAGGTTCTTTAATTCCTCCTCACTTTCTGCCATCACAGTGGTATCGTCTGCATATCTGAGGTTGTTGATATTTCTTCCGGCAATCCTAATTCCGGCTTGGGATTCCTCCAGTCCAGCCTTTCGCATGATGTATTCTGCATATAAGTTAAATAAGCAGGGAGACAATATACAGCCTTGTCGTACTCCTTTCCCAATTTTGAACCAATCAGTTGTTCCATATCCCGTTCTAACTGTTGCTTCCTGTCCCACATATAGATTTCTCAGGAGATAGATAAGGTGGTCAGGCACTCCCATTTCTTTAAGAACTTGCCATAGTTTGCTGTGGTCCACACAGTCAAAGGCTTTTGCGTAGTCAATGAAGCAGAAGTAGATGTTTTTCTGGAACTCTCTGGCTTTCTCCATAATCCAGCGCATGTTAGCAATTTGGTCTCTAGTTCCTCTGCCCCTTCGAAATCCAGCTTGTACTTCTGGGAGTTCTCGGTCCACATACTGCTGAAGCCTACCTTGTAGGATTTTGAGCATAACCTTGCTAGCGTGTGAAATGAGTGCAATTGTACGGTAGTTGGAGCATTCTTTGGCACTGCCCTTCTTTGAGATTGGGATGTAGACTGATCTTTTCCAGTCCTCTGGCCACTGCTGAGTTTTCCAAACTTGCTGGCATATTGCGTGTAGCACCTTAACAGCATCATCTTTTCAGATTTTAAATAGTTCAACTGGAATGCCATCACCTCCACTGGCCTTGTTGGTAGCCATGCTTTCTAAGGCCCACTTGACTTCACTCTCCAGGATGTCTAGCTCAAGGTCAGCAACCACACTATCTGGGTTGTCCGGGACCTCCAGATCTTTCTAGTATAATTCCTCTGTGTATTCTTGCCACCTCTTCTTGGTTTTTGTTGCTGCCTCCTGTACAATGTTACGAGCCTCCAACCATAGTTCTTCAGGCACTCGGTCCACCAAATCTAGTCCCTACCATTTTTGGCCTTTATCATGTCCATCTTTGCACAAAATGTTCCTTTAATATCTCCAATTTTCTTGAACAGATCTCTGGTTTTTTCCTTTCTATTATTTTCCTCTATATCTTTGCACTGTTCATTTAAGAAAGCCCTCTTGTCTCTCCATGCTATTCTTTGGAAGTCAGCATTCAATTTTCTGTATATTTCCCCATCTCCCTTGCATTTTGTCTCCCTTCTCTTCTCTGCTATTTGTAAGGCCTCGTTGGACAGCCACTTTGCTTTCTTGCATTTCCTTTTCTTTGGGATGGTTTTTGTTGCTGCCTCCTGTACAATGTTACAAGCCTCCATCCATAGTTCTTCAGGCACTCTGTCCACCAAATCTAGTTCCTTAAATCTGTTCTTCACTTCCACTGTGTATTCATAAGGGATTTGGTTTAGATTATACCTGACTAACCCAGTGGTTTTTCCTACTTTCTTCAGTTTAAGTTTGAATTTTGCTATAAGAAGCTGATGATCAGAGCCACAATCAGCTCCAGGTCTTGTTTTTGCTGACTGTATAGAGCTTCTCCATCTTTGGCTGCAGAGAACATAATCAATCTGATTTCGGTATTGCCCATTTGGTGATGTCCATGTGTAGAGTCGCCTCTTGTGTTGTTGGAAAAGAGTGTTTGTGATGACCAGCTTGTTCTCTTGACAAAACTCTATTAGCCTTTGCCCTGCTTCGTTTTGAACTCCAAGGCCAAACTTACCTGTTGTTCCTTTTATCTCTTGACTCCCTACTTTAGCATTCCAGTCCCCTAGAATGAGAAGAACATCTTTCTTTGGTGTCAGTTCTAGAAGGTGTTGTAAGTCTTCATAGAATTGGTCGATTTCAGCCTCTTCAGCATGGGTGGTTGGTGCATAAACCTGGATTACTGTGATGTTGAAAGGTCTGCCTTGGATTCGTACTGAAATCATTCTATCATTTTTGAGATTGTATCCCAGCTTTTCCCACTTTTTTGTTGACTATGAGGGCTACTCCATTTCTTCTACGGGATTCTTGCCTACAATAGTAGATTTGATAATCATCTGAATTGAATTCGCCCATTCCCATCCATTTTAGTTCACTGACACCCAGGATGTCAATGTTTATTCTTGCCATCTCCTGTTTGACCACATCCAGCTTACCAAGGTTCATAGATCTTACATTCCAGGTTCCTATGCAGTATTTTTCTTTGCAGCATCGGACTTTCCTTTCACTTCCAGGTGCGTCCGCAGCTGAGTGTCCTTTCGGCTTTGGCCCAACCACTTCATTAGCTCTGGAGCTACTTGTACTTGTCCTCCGCTCTTCCTCAGTAGCATGTTGGATGCCTTCCGACCTGAGGGGCTCATCTTCCAGAGTCATATCTTTTAGCCTTTTGTTTCTGTCCATGGACTTTTCTTGGCAAAGATACTGGAGTGGCTTGCCAGTTCCTGCTCCAGGTGGATCGTGTTTAGTCAGAACTCTCCACTATGACCTGTCTGTCTTGGGTGTCCCTGCACGGCATAGCCCATAGCTTCTCTGAATTACTCAAGCCCCTTCGCCACGACAAGGCAGCAATCCGTGAAGGAGTTTGTTGGACTACACACTACATTTTCCCTCTTTCTGTATATATACCCTATAGCCATAAAATATCAGAACTTTTTCAGTCCTTTTTCCTCTCAAAAGGAATTTGCTTACTTTATTATCCCTTAGTGCAGCACCCTGTCAAGAGTTACAATACACCCATTTTTTTCTGCAGTGCCGAAGTAATTGTCAACTATTTCAGAAACAGAAGACACTTCAGGCTAAGGTTTACAGTAAAATATTTATTTTTATGGGACAGTTCAAGAAGAGTCCCTGACGAAGGGATGTCACCCATGCAAGCATGAATTTCCTATGGCAAAACAGACTAGAACAAAGTAAAGGAGGTATTCAGGTATTCATTTCTGTAAATGAGTGGAGAGAGCTAGGGACACACACACCCCTACCTGCTTCACTCCTGATGTCTCAGTGTCTCCAAGAGGTGTAACCATTTTCATTTGATTGTGATTACAGCATTCCACATGATCGGAAATGCTGGTAGGGCAGGACATCTGATTGCACAGAGTTCTTTTACATGCTTATAGCAACTTTTCAGACTTTCCCTGGCAACAGAGAGAGTTACAGAATGAAGGGGAAAGGGCTGAAGCACACATTCCCAACTCCCTTGACATGTTTATAGGCTAAAATCCTATGCAAAACATATTCTAAATTGTGAACAATAAATTTAACATAGATGAACCATAATTTCTTGCTTTGTTACCAAACATTCTCCATTTCTACAATCCTGTATCTATCCTATATGTAATCCTATATATAGTCATGTATCCAACTGCAATATATAGCAACGTATCATTAAACCAGAGTAGGCAAACAATTCTTGTATCCTAACTCCTTACTACCACTGGAATTTGCCATCACAGTAGGAGATCCCTCCCCAATGATACCCCTTTAAACTCCTCCGATTCTTATTCTTGATCCTTCTCCTGTTTTTTGTTTTTAAATTAGGTCACTTACCGATATGTCGCTGTTTGCAGTGCATCGCTGTGGCAAGGAGTGTGCAGCCCCAGCAGGATCCACTATAGTGGTGAAATTAACCCCTTTAACCCACTGAAGATGCCCATACTTGCACATGATGAACAACACAGTGCAACTAGATGTGATGTTACTTGCATTAAGGCAATTAATGTGTACATTTTTATTATGTAAATAGCAGTCAACAGGAGGCTGAGTAATCTTGGAACTGTGGAAAGAGAGATTGGAAATGTAACTCTCCTTGCCATCATTAGGCAAAAAGCAGCTTTCTGCAGCAGCTATTTGCATTTTTAGGGAGCATTTATGGACACTAATAGGAGTTTCTCTTAAAATGGAAATGCCAGCTTTATAGACACAATAGGGAAAATTCTAAGAAGAACGGAAAATATTACATTTCATGTATCAGCTCCACAAACCCAATACTATTTAGGCTTCTATGTGTTACTTTTAAAAAGCCATGCATAATGAATTATATTCAGACAATTAACATCAAATCTTGTTTGGCCACAGGATATGTAGGCCTAATCTCTTGCTTGGTTGATGGTCTGAGTCTGACCTGCTGTAGGAGTATATAAAAATGTAGGAAAGGGCAGATTGTGAAAGAACAAGAAGAAGATAACTGTGCCAGTATCAAGGGGCAATTCCAATAGTACTGAAACAAAATTTTGTGAGAATGCCAGCAGAATTATAAAAGGAGTTAAGTGAAAAAGCAAAGCTTCTCATTGTAAACAAGCACAATAAGGCTTAACTCCTAGTAGGAATTCAGCATATGTCTGAACAACATAATATGTACCGTATTTTTCCGTGTATAAGACGCCCCCATGTATAAGAACACCCCCCCCCCCACTTTTCTAACCCAAAATTTCTTTCTTTGCAAGAAAGTGGAGGGGGAAGGCAGGGATGAAAGCACTTTGATTCCTGCTTTCCCCCTCCACTTTCTGTGCAAAAAGCTGCTTTCCCTCTCGCAAAAAGTGGAGGGGGAAAGCACTTTCCTCGCAAGAAAGTGGAGGGGAAAAGAGATTCCTTCTTTCCCCCTCCACTTTCTTGAGAGGAAAGTGCTTTCCCTGTCCACTTTCTTGCAAAAAGCTGCCTTTTATCTGTTAAAGAACAATAAAACCATGCCACTTTGCTTACAAAACTTACAGATATCCTCCTCTTTTAACTGAAATTTCATCTGAGGTGATCACCACTTTCTTTCTGCTCCTCTAACCTCTTCTTGCTCAAAGGCCTGTAACTTGTGAATTATTTAACAATCATCTTTGCAGCTGGAAATTGATTTCAGACAGAATCCATATTGATTGAGATGTGCAAGAACAATGAATTTGAGCTTAAGATGTTGAGTGTCCTCCATTGTTGACAATTAGTGCATTTTTTTTTAGTTTATTACATTAATGTTCAGTATTTAGTCAAAAATTCTACTTACGCGTTTATCTAACAGCAGATTAGAATGAATTCAGTTTTATATAAAAATTCTTGAATGCCTGCACTTTGCTCCAACTGCTTGTATTCTCTTTTAGAATGTAAGCAACCACATTGTATAAACCGGTGTGTTGTCAAGGCAATGTTTCTGCGGCCCCAGTACTAGAAATGATGACACTACTCTATCATGAGGAGCTGAATCATGAGAGGTCTCTATCATGAGCTTATCCAACAATTGCCTCTATTTGGACATGACACAGCATGCTGCCATTGCTTAAGAAAAAGCATTTATTTATTTCTATATTTATTTGATTTATACACTACTGCTCCTCATGAGGGCTAACCTAAGTGACATTAATTGGACTTGGAAAAGCATGAAAGGCACATCATTCTTATAGGTCCAGTGGCCCCCAAGTTCCCATGAAACTAGAGCAACTAAGCTAACATAAACATTATTGATTGAGAAGTACAAAACTGGAGATGGTTTTCCCTTTGCCCATGTTATAACAGAAGTTGATATTCACATCTGAGCAGCTAACAGAACATTCATAAATGTTCATATTAAAGGCAAATCACTACTATGAGGTACAGAATAGATGGCTTTTGTCTAATTCTTCTACAACCCTGGAAAACATTGGCTTTTAATTGTGAGTGCAAATAGAACTAAAAATAGCCATTAGTCCTGCTTGACATAGATTCATTCAATCAGTGGGACTTACATAAGCCTCATATTACCATATTCCCATTAATTCAATAGATCTACTGCTATTAGTTTATTTATTACTTAATTTTTTTTATCCTGCCTTTCTTCTTGAAAAGGACCGAAGGTGGCTTATAACACTGAAAGACAATATTTAAAGTTGAAAACAATGAGTACACAATGGTGGTTAACATCATTAAAAGACAATATTTAAAGCGAAGAACAATGAATGTAAAGAGGCATCTTACATCATTAAAAGACAATATTAAAGCTAAGAAAAATATGTATACAAATATTTAAAAACAACAACAACAACAAATGCCACTCTGAGAAATGGAAAACACAAAAATGGAAAACACTAGTACTAAAAATCCAGTCAAAGTAGGAATGCATAACAATCCATCTAAAAATAACACACAGATAGCTAGTTACTGAGAGAAGGTTTGCCTGAAGAGAAAGGTCTTTGCCTGCTTGCAGAAGGATAGCAATGATGGGGCTAGACTGGCCTCCTGTGGGAGGGAGTTCCAAAGTCTGGGAGCAGCAACAGAGAAAGCCTTCTCCTGTGTTGTCATCAGATGCACCTGTGAAGGTGGTGGGACCAAGAGAAAGGGCTCTCCTGATGATCTTAACACCTGGACCGGGTATAATTCAGTTCTTCAAAAAACCTCAGGTTTATGAATGTGGAATATTGTGCTTCTGTACCAATGATTCCCCCTTCACGGATTGCTGCCTTGTCGTGGCGAAGGGGCTTGAGTAATTCAGAGAAGCTATGGGCTGTGCCGTGCAGGGACACCCAAGACGGACAGGTCATAGTGGAGAGTTCTGACTAAACGCGATCCACCTGGAGCAGGAACTGGCAAGCCACTCCAGTATCTTTGCCAAGAAAAGTCCATGGACAGAAACAAAAGGCTAAAAGATATGACACTGGAAGATGAGCCCCTCAGGTCGGAAGGTGTCCAACATGCTACTGAGGAAGAGCAGAGGACAAGTACAAGTAGCTCCAGAGCTAATGAAGTTGTTAGGCCAAAGCCGAAAGGACGCTCAGCTGCGGACGCGCCTGGAAGTGAAAGGAAAGTCCGATGCTGCAAAGAAAAATACTGCATAGGAACCTGGAATGTAAGATCTATGAACTTTGGTAAGCTGGATGTAGTCAAACAGGAGATGGTAAGAATAAACATTGACATCCTGGGCATCAGTGAACTAAAATGGACAGGAATGGGCAAATTCAATTCAGACGATTATCATATCTACTATTGTGGGCAAGAATCCTGTAGAAGAAATGGAGTAGCCCTCATAGTCAAAAAAAGAGTGGGAAAAGCTGGGATACAATCTCAAAAATGATAGAATGATTTCAATACGAATCCAAGGCAGACCTTTCAACATCACAGTAATCCAAGTTTATGCACCAACCACCCATGCTGAAGAGGCTGAAATCGACCAATGATGATACCACACTGATGGTAGAAAGTGAGGAGGAATTAAAGAACCTCTTAATGAGGGTGAAAGAGGAGAGCGCAAAAAATGGTCTGAAGCTCAACATCAAAAAAACTAAGATCATGGCCACTGGTCCCATCACCTCCTGGCAAATAGAAGGGGAAGATATGGAGGCAGTGACAGATTTTACTTTCTTGGGCTCCAGGATCACTGCAGATGGTGACAGTAGTCACGAAATTAAAAGACACCTGCTTCTTGGGAGGAAAGTGATGACAAACCTAGACAGCATCTTAAAAAGCAGAGACATCACCTTGCCGACAAAGGTCCGCATAGTCAAAGCTATGGTTTTTCCAGTAGTGTTGTATGGAAGTGAGAGCTGGACCATATAGGCTGACCGCCGAAGAATTGATGCTTTTGAATTGTGGTGCTGGAAGAGACTCTTGAGAGTTCCCTGGACTGCAAGGAGAACAAACCTATCAATTCTGAAGGAAATCAACCCTGAGTGCTCACTGGAAGGACAGATCCTGAAGCTGAGGCTCCAATACTTTGGCCATCTCATGAGAAGAGAAGATTCCCTGGAAAAGACCCTGATGTTGGGAAAGTGTAAAGGCAAGAGGAGAAGGGGACGACAGAGGACGAGATGGCTGGACAGTGTCATTGAAGCTACCAACATGAATTTGACCCAACTCCGGGAGGCAGTGGAAGACGGGAGGGCCTGGCGTGCTCTGGTCCATGGGATCACGAAGAGTCGGACACGACTTAACGACTAAACAACAACAACCCATGATTCAAAAAGCCAGGAAATTGCCTGGTATTGCTGCACAATATCATGCCAGCATTGCCAGCAGGAAAAAGGATGCCAAGCTTTACATAGCAAATGGCAGACTGAATGTTGACAACACCAATGGTAGCAGTCAAGATGGTGTACAGGATACGCTCTTGTGCTCACTATTATTCACAAAGTGACACCACACAAAGGAAAATCCCAGAAGCTAACTCCTTTTTTCATTAGTTAACCACTTCTCACCCAAATACAGAGCAACTTTTTTTCAACAAGAGCTGCCCTGCAACAAACTGGCACAGAGTTAGGGCGTGCAATCTATTTCGCATGATTCATTGAGATGCAAAATAGCTCTTTGGTTAGCCTCCACAGATGGGTACTTTCACCAAAATGACACTGGGGGCAGCATTAACAGAGAAAACAACCCTGTGATGCATTAGGTGGGTTGTGGCATTGAAAGGGAAGGTGGAGAAATCCCCTCGTCTACTTTCATCTTATATATATATATGGCACATTGAAATGGCAATGCATCAACCTGGCGTGGTTTTAGAATTTCACTGCATTGGTTAGGGAAATATATATTTCCCTAACCAATGCAGTGAAATTCTAAAACCATGCCAGGTTGATGCATTGCCATTTCAATGTGCCACTTACTTTTTTTAACAAACAAAAAGGAAAGTCTCCCCAGCCCTTTGAATGAGGTCTGAGAGAAAAGGCAGAGGAGGAGGCTATATTGACTCCATGGGCTCTGCCCATGCAAGGCAGTGCAGTCTCAGCAGAGCTCAGGTTGAGGAGAAAGGCAGGAGGAAAGGGGGGGGGGGGTTCACTGTCCTTCCATCTCCCCAACCTTCACCACTTACACTGCAGCTGTCCTTGACTGCTGTTTCCTTACTAATGAGTAAACCAGGAAAGCTTACTTGTGAGTAAACCAGGTAAACCTTGCTTTGAATGGATCTGTAGTACTGGAGAAGAAGATCCACTTTTCCTGTCCCTCCACAGTGCATCAGGGAAAACGCACAACTGTTATCTGATCAGGCTACAAGGGGCCATTTGCTATAAGGAGCATATTGTCAAATGGCACATCACTCAGCAGACTGTCTGCTACATCTGTGCCAAATTTGATGCTGATCCGAGGTCCAGTTTCAAAGTTATACGTTTATAAGTGTTCATTTGGGACACCCTTTTTTTTTTTTGAGTTGCCTTAAGGAATGCTGAATTGGGTTGTTGCACAATAATATGGAAAGTTATTTCTTATTTCACACTTCTGAGTTCACATAACCTCATACTCTTTACATTTTGTGTTCCCACTGGACATGTCATGTAGCTTCAGACTTTATTTTTGCCTTTATGCACATCAACAACCAGAAGCCCTTTCAGCTTTGATCAAGTTGTTTTATTACATACAGTGCTATTTATATTTATAATGCTTATCCTTTACTTTTCCCTAATAGCTGACTGAATGACTTGCACTTGGAAGTCTCCTCTTCTAGCACTACCTCTTGCTTCATTTTTTATTGTCTCTGCATATGGTTTTGAAAGTATAAATTTTTTAGAAGTCGTTCAGTAGTGCCACCTTCCAAGTCATACTAATAGGATTTAGCTTGAGTGTCACACTTTGACTTGTTTATAAAATATCATTCACCAATGTCACCTTTCACTACTGCTGCTTTCCCTAGCAGGCCTTCAAGAACATCTCTCCTTCATCACTCTTGGAACTATCATTTCTTTTCTCCAGATGTGACTATTGATACCTAAAGAGGGTGGATACATCTTAGTCTGGTGTCCCACCTTGAGTGATCCTGTCTAGAGTCTAGACTTGTAACGGTTTAGGACCTTGATATCTGGCAGAGCGCCTTCTCCCACCCAGTTCGGCCAGAGACACTCGTTCTAGCCAGGCCGGGTGATTGAGGGGCCTAACGCCGAGGGAGGCCCGGAAGGAAAGAACGAGGAACCGGGCCTTCTCGGCAGTGGCCCCTCGCCTCTGGAACAACTTGCCCGTAGAGATCCGCCTGGCTACCTCTCTGGGTGTCTTTAGAAATAAACTTAAGACATGGCTATTTAGACAGGCTTTCCCTCCTGCTGTATTTTAATATTTTTACATCTTGGATTTTGCATGTTCATTGTTTCTATTGTTTTTAAATTTTGTAATGCCGCCCAGAGTAGACTATCTGTCTAGATGGGCGGGGTATAAATCTAATAAAATAAAATAAATAAATAAAGTATTAGAAGAATATTGCTTTCAGTTTTGCTCTCAAATTTCCTGATAAACTCAAACTCTTACCTAAACTCTTTTAGGATGTATATCTAAGAAGAGGCACTGTAATGCATTCATTTTCAAATGTGTGATCACTCCTCCTGCAGTCTCACAACTTTAATCTAAATAAATAAATAAATAAATAAATAAAGTCCCCCACAATTTTCCATACCATGTCCACTTCAGTTTTAAGTCACATATAACTTTTGTTGTATTGTGCCTCTCCTTGACTACAAATTGTTCTTTATGAGATCTTCAGAAAAAATGTATTTCTGTATTATTTTTCAAAATATTACTTAAAAACCTCAGTTCATATTTTTGGTAAATAAGCTATTTTTATTACTGCTCTACAAGTTTTTCAAGATGCCAAAATGACAGACATTCTTCAACGTTTTAGTCCATAGGCACTGAAATAGCATTTTCAGTTAGTTCCCTCCAATGAAGTCTACCTTTTACTTACTTAGCTTAGAAGAGAAGGAAAACCACTTCACAAGATTATTTTGCTTTTTTTCCCATAGATTGCTCTGCACATGGCAAAGATAACTTACTCAAGAATGATGTATTAAAAGATAAAGCAAAAAAGAAATCCAAACAGAGTTTAAACATTTATGATATATGTTTAAACTGTTGACTGCATCTGTTTTAGTTAACAAATTTGTTTTGTGTCACTCTGTATCAGAAGACTTATATTTTTGTTTCTATTATTGATTTTGCAGCCATGCCAGTTAATGCTATTATCTTGGACGGTACATTCAGAAGTTACCCTTACAGACATTTTAAATAAAAACAGACATCAATTGGGATCTTAGAAATGAAATAAGATGGCTATATGAACTAAAAAAAAAACCCACCTTGGTATATCATGTGTTTCTTCTTCAAATGACCTATTCCTTTTCTACCCTTTACTTTAAAAATACAATGATTAGGACAAATCAAGGACAAAGTAGCCCTATTTTTACCTGCAAACATATTGTTTAGAATGTGTAAAATAAATGAAACCAAGGACAAAACGTTTCACATAAATCGTCTCATCTACCAATTGACACACTCATAAGCAGAAGCAATGTCATCTTTATTCAAGCTATTGGCATCAATATGATTATGAAAAACGAGAAAGTAGTCCATAAGTAGCAAGGGGTGGCAGTTTCCCAGTCTCTGGAGGGCAACTGTGCCCTGGGGAATGAGAAAACCCTTCTCTACTACTGAATGGGATGAGTTTCAACAATCCCTTCATGCTCTATCACTGCAAAGTATTCTATCTCAAACATCCATTCATTCTTTGCACATAATTATTGGAGGCTCCACTCGTCCATGAGTCCTGTGTACTCATTTATAAATGTTAAATTACAATAAAACATAATAAAACATTAAAAGTTCAATAAAAATACATAGTAGTGACAGTAGAACAACCAAAACAAATGCACACTTTTTGGCCTAAACAGTGCCAAATAAAGGGGAATGAGTGCATCACAGGATTTGGAGACTATACTTCTACTTGATTGATTAGGCATCTCGAGAGACTATGGTAACGTGCTCTGAATAGAGGACTTGGAACAGTGTCTAGTGTGGCTGAGCAGGCCAATTCGAGAGTGACAATCCCTTCCACATTGAAGACAAATACAATCTATCCCCTGTCCAGCTCCCTGATTTTGCTGGTTTTGGGACTGCCTCTTTGCCTCGGCCTGCTGGACAAGTGTCTCTTCAAATTGGGAGAGGCCATGATGCACCACCTGCCTCCAGGCTGAACGCTCAGATGTCAGGGTTTCCCATCTCTTGAGGTCCATTCCTAAGGCCTTCAGATCCCACTTGCAGATATCCTTGTATCGCAGCTGCGGTCTCCCTCTGGGGCGATTTCCATGCACTAATTCTCCATACAGGAGATCTTTTGGAATCCGACCATCAGCCATTCTCACGACATGCCCGAGCCAACATAGACGTCGCTGTTTCAGTAATGTATACATGCTAAAAATTCCAGCTCATTCTAGGACTACTCTATTTGGAACTTTGTCCTGCCAGGTGATACCAAAAATACGCCGGAGACAATGCATATGGAACGTGTTCAGCTTCCTCTCCTGCCGTGCACAAAGGGTCCAGGACTCACTGCAGTACAAGAGTGTACTCAGGACACAGGCTCTATAGACCTGGATCTTGGTATATGCCGTCAGCTTCTTATTGAGCCATACTCCCTTTGTGAGTGTAGAGAACTACTAACGCAGCCTAAAATAGCGTTTACCATTTTTGTAGCCACATCACACTGTTGGCTCATATTCAGCTTGTGATGTACAACTAGAGATGGGCACAAATTAAAAAAATTAATCACCAAATTCATTCAAAAATTGCTAACTAGTCAATTCATGTTTTTATGAATCAGTGCCCCAACAAAATATGAAACAATGACTTTTTGGTAATTTTTGATTCATTGATTTGATTGGCTATAAAATGTCCCCCAAGGCACCTAGAGATACCAAAATTGCAGGGAAACTCCTCTACATTCCCTCCAAGTTTGGTGACAATTGGTTTCTTGTAACTGTTGTTTGGTTTCTTTTTTCTAGGTGCATTACTTTGTAGTTATCTTTGTTGAATTTCATTCTGTTGTTGTCATGCCTTCTATCAATATTTCTCAGATGTTCTCAATGCAGTGGCTTATTTTTCCAATTGTTTAATTTATTTTCAAATTGTTGTTTCTTATATTAGCCTTTTTTCCCTGTTGTTTTCAAAATATTCTCCATTTTCATGCGTTAACAAATTTTTCTTTACTTGTACTAATGTAATCATTTATATTTATATAATCATTTATATGTATTTGCAGTAATCCCTGGCCTCCAATTTTTCATGGTAAATATAATCTGTCCACATCATTTTTTTGATGTAGTGCATGATGCATGTTCATTAGTTTTCATGTTTTATGATTCTAATTCTTGTAATCCATTTTGGGTCCAATCTATTATGATTATGATTATGATTATGATTATTAGTCACATAGGAGAAAGCTTAAAAAATACCATTGCTCACTACATGTGATCCAAAGGCCACACAATATCCCCAATATTCTAAATCCACCATCTTTATCAAACTGTGTAGAACACCAATGTGAACTGTAACTTTTTAGCCTGGCAAGCCATTTATTAAGTAGCAGGACATACTACCACAGGAAACAAACCATCAACTCATTGTAGAATTCCCACAGTTTAAATACAGGCAAAAGGTTAGTGTAACATTTCAGATACATTTCTTTCTTTCTTTCTTTCTTTCTTTCTTTCTTTCTTTCTTTCTTTCTTTCTTTCTTTCTTTCTTTTTCTAATTAGAACATGCCTCAAACTGTAACAGTGACTCTCATCTCACATAGTGCACAAGAAAATGCCATTAAACTTCTACATACAGTAATTTATGAAAATGTAGGGCTGCAAATTTAGTAAAACTGTGCAGTTAAAACAACATTTCTCCTATTTATAATGGAACTCTAAACTTGTCCATTCAGAGATAAACTTGCTGGCCCAAATCCTGCTGGAGAAACCGTACATGTAAGATGAAACATGCAACTGTTTCCCCCATGTTTCCTGCTGTTTGTTACACCAGGAAGAGCATGAGAAGCACTGAATTGCTTCCCTGACTAGACAATGCTGAGGAGAGCAATGGTCATCCAGCACAGATATGTTCATGTGCATAACTACCTACTAGGGTGATAGGGTGACAGGGGAAAAATACTGAGTTCAATAAGGCTTACAATAAGGCTTATATTCCTTAAGGAATATAATGTAGACATAGTCAATCTATAGTTACATTATGTTCTAAGTATACCAGACATTTAAAAATCGTTTTTAAAAAGGATTTTCTTTTCAAACATGAGGAAGAGGCATGTAAATGTGGTATCTTTTCAACGTCATTCAAAGTAGGTTGCCTGTTCCATGTGCCTAAGAGAGGAATGGGGTCTAAGGCCACAATAATGAAAAGAATACCCTTTAAAGGTCAAAACATTTGAAGGGCATTTAGTCAGCTCTCTGACGTTTGTCTAAAGGGAATCATGTACAACTACTGGACGTTGCCTACCTCTGCCTTCAGTCCATATGTTTTGGCTTAGGGTTTTTTTTAATTAAAAAACTGCAACCTTTTATTGTGTTTGGTAAACCATTTTTAAAAGATTCAGAGCACTGTGAATGGATTGGCTATTATTTTAAGAAAAATATGAAAAATTCCCACTTGATATCTGCAAGCTGGTATTCTAGTAATGGTAATCTAACATGGATTTTTATATGCAGCAAACCAGATTGTTACATGGCCTTTATCACCTTCCAATCATTCATGGATTTCACCCTTATAATACCATAACTGATTAATAGCCATTTTGGAAAACCTCAGTATGTGCGATTAGCAGAACGTTAAAGAAACAGTGTTCACAGATCACGGATCATGCTACACACATTCCTTCCCCAATATTTTTCACTGTGTGCATGTTTAAAGTGTTATTTTCAGCTTCATCAAGATTTTAAGGTCCAGTTATATTTTAAAGATATATTGCACTTATTCAGAGAGCTCATCTAATTATCTAGTTTACTTTGGTTCATATCTGTATAACAAATTTAGCAATTTAAAAGAACCGAATGGAGAAGTGCCTTGTTTCAATTTTTTTCTCTTCCCTCTCAGATTTTGCTTAGCTGAAAGAGTTCAACAGGACTGTATGAATGTGCTTCCCCAAGATGTCTATATTGGGGAAATGAGGGACAAGGGCTTGGATATGGATGTTAAATAAACTTTTTTCCCCCTTACAATAAATCCTGCCACCCTGTTCTCACCATGTCATGGCCTGTGATGACTGCTGTCTTTGAAGCATGACCAAATGATTAGTGGGGCTGTGTCTGTGTATCTCAACAGTAATGGGGGCTCTATTTCCATTTGCCTCATATTGAAGTCTAAGCGCTCCATTGGTTTATGCATTTTCAGTCTGATGAATTCATTATTCTCTATCTTCTTTCCTCCTCACTTCAGATCAGATCTTTCGCCAAATGGTTGATTGGTACTTTTAATATTTTGGATTGCCTTTAGTATTTTTTGATTTATGACTATATCTTTAATTTCTATAGAATGATAAGAATGTGAGAGAAAATCATCTGATTCAAGCATGACTTAATACATGTTTAAGGGATAATAAGGAGGCTGGACAACTTATAAACAGTCATACTGTCTATGTATATCAAAATAAGCTTTTGTACAGGATCGCTTTTCACACTTTTTTTTTACAAACGCAGTAAAATCCTTTATCAAAATAAAAATTAATGACTGATTTCAGTTTACCATAAAAATAGATCTTGTTGGTATCACATACCAAAAACTACTGGGGTACACTGGACTTCACACTGTTAACTGAAAATTCCACATTGGCCTATCAGGAATCCCTGAAAGAAAAAACAGAAGAGAAAGCAAAACAAAAACATAGCTGAAATAGTTTACCAATGACAAAAGACAAAGCAAAATAGAAACAGAAAAAATGGCTGCATGAAATATTAGCCTCATAATTAAAAGCAAGCAAACAAACAAAAACAACAAAAATGCAACCAGAATGAGTCCAATGTAGTTCAATACCCTATCAAAGCTTTTCCCCTAAAGCATGTTACAGTTGATTAAAAAAAAAAACCTGTTGTAAGTGTGCACAGTGAGCATTAACTCCAACGTGACAAGAATCTGCCTGGAACACAAATAGCTCCTAAGATGAAATTTACTCCAAGGTCCCATAGACCCATGCACTGCTATGTTAATTGTGCGTTGTTATTGTATAAAACAGGGATATGGAAGTAACAATTATACAAATGTTAAATGTCTACATTAGTCCTCTTCTCAAAAGTATACCGTAACAGTGAGGAAGGCTGGGTATATTAGAGAAGCCAAGAACAGTGCTGCCAACCTCCTGGACTCCTAGAAGGATCACCCAAGGCAGAAAAATAACAGCAGAGACACCAGAGTAAGATGCATCTACCCTCTTCAAGGGCAATGGCCAGATCAGCAGAAGAGAATGGATAGTTTCAATGGTGATGAAGACAGAGAAACTTCTGGAGGGCACTACTAAGCAGCAGTGGAAGCTGAAGGTGACACTGCTGAAGGATGTTCCACAGAGAACAGTTGTGACATTCAAGCTAACTTTTCTTAGTACTGTGCAGAAGGAGGCAATGGTGAACCACTGCTGAAATTTGCTTACCTTGAAAGCAAGAGGCAATAGCAAATCACTGCTTAACCTTTCTTACCTTGAAAACCCTATGATAACACAGTCCAAAATGAAACAAGAGATAGTGATGGAGGATGAGACTCCCAGGTTGGAAAGCACTCAATCAGCTACCAGGGAAGAGCAAAGGACAAGTACAAATAGCGCTACTGCTAAAGACGCAACTAGATTAAAGATGAAACAATGTCTGGTGGCTGACATGCACAGAGAGGAAAGAAAAATCTGAATCTGCACAACATGTACAACTGGAACATGGCATGTGAGAAGTATGAATCAAGATATGAATCAAAGCAAACTGGAAACTGTAAAACAAGAAGTGGAATATTTAAACTTTGCAGTGCTTGGTGTCAGTGAACTAAAATAGACTGGAATGGGACTTTTTCAGTCAGCCAGCTACAAAATGTTTTACTCTGGAAATGACAAATCCAGAAGAAATTGAGTGGCTCTAATAGTGAAGCAATAGCACAGGCACTTAGGGGCTATAATGCAAATCTGACCCAATAATATCAATCAGACTTCTGGGAAAACATATCAACATAACCATCATTCAAATCTATGCTCTTACTAGATATGCCGATGCAAAGAAATCGAGAAGAACAGAAGAGGAAAAACAAGGGATATCTCCCAGAAGATCCAAGAAATCAAACGGAAATTTAAACCTAGACTATGAATGCTGAAAGACCAACTGAGAAGCACACTATCTGGACAGGATAAAATAAAGAGAAGGTGGAAACAGTATACTGAAAGCCTGTACAGAAGAAATTTTAAAAATGACATATTCCTATGATGAAGAGCCAGCATTTCTAGGAAATGAAGTGAAAGCTGGAATACCAATAGAACTATTTCAAGCCACAGAGATAGAATCTGTCAAAATCCAAACAAGAATATGTCAACAAATATGGGGGGGGGGGGGGGGGGAAATTATCCACAGACTGGAAACATTGAATGTTCATTCCAATCCCAAGAAAATAATCATGGAATTATAGAATAATGGAGTTAGAAAAGGCCTATAATGCCATTGAGTCTAACACCCTGTTCAATGCAGGAATCTAAATCAAACTGTATTTGACAGATGGTTGCCTAATTTTCTCTTAAATGCCTCCTTTGTTGGAGTGCTCACCACCTCTCGCGGCTATTTTTTTTTTTTTATGTTATTTAAAATATTTTTACCCCACCTTTCTCCTTAAAAAGGACCCAAAGTGGCTTACATCATTAAAAGACAATACTTAAAGCTAAAAAGAATAAGTATACAAAAACTAAAAAGGATCAAACAAATACCACTCTGAGAAATGGTAAACAAAAGCAATACTAAAAACATTCAGAGCAGTAAGGCATAACAACCCATTTAAAAACCCAATTCAGGTAATTGGTTCCATTGCCATATTGCTCCAACCATTAGGAAGTTTTTCCTGATATTCAACTGAAATCTGGCTTCTTGTAACTTGAGCCCATTATTACTTGTCTTGTACTCTAGGATGATCAAGAACAGATCCTGTGTCTCCTCTGTATGACAATCTTTCAAGTATTTGAGAAGTGCTAACATATCTCACTTCAATCTTCTTTTCTCAAAGCTAAACCTGTTCAGTACAATCCTTCTTTCAGTCTTTCTTCATAGGGCTTGGTTTCCACTCCCATGTTCATCCATGCTGCCCTCCTCTGAACTTGTTCCAGTTTGTCTGAATCCTTTTTAAAGTGCAGTGTCCAAGACTAGACACAGTACTCAAGATGAGGCCTAACCAGAGCCGAATACAGGGGAACTAGTATATCATGGAAACTGGGAACCAACAGAATGAAATTTAACAGGTATAAGTTGAAAGTTCTACACCTAGTGGGGGGGAAAAACACCATTACCAGATAGGGGATACTTGGCTCAGTAATACAACATGCAAGGATCTTGGAATGGCTGCATATGAGCCAACAGTGTGATGTGGCTGCAAGAAATGAAATGTCATTTCAGGCTGCATTGACAGAAATATAGTTTTAGCCCAGGGCTCGAGCCTATCAAAATCTTTTTGAATTTTGGTTCTATCTTCCAATTTATTCCAAGCTATTCTGCCCAGTTCTGGGCCATCTGCAAATTTGATAAGAATTCCCTGCACCCCCTCATCTGATTTGTTTCCCATGTTCTATGCACTAGTATGAAGACATCCATTGGTGGAGTCCTGTTCTGGTGTAAAGATTATTCAATGTTTGTTACATTATGAAGTCACAAACCAGTTCACTGTATAGCTCATCAGTTCCTCAATTAATTTGTCCACAGTTCAATTCACTTACTTATGCTTTCTTTTTAATGAGAAAAAGCAAAGACCTATGTAGGAGAATGAATTCCTTCCTTCTGGAAATGTATCTGTATGCGCTTGCTTTCCATGGAGGAAAAATACTACATCATAGGAAAGGCTACACTGAAACCTTCTCTCTAATGTACTGATTTTCAATGGGCAGAAACATTCACTTTCTTTTTCTTTTTACTGGTCTCAGGATACTAAATTCTAAAAGTGATTCTGATATAGATTTGTAAGGAGACACAACATGGTTGTTGTAGGTTTTTTGGGCTGTTTGGCCGTGTTCTGGCCAAACAGCCCAAAAAACCTACAACAGCCATCGGATCCTGGCTGTGAAAGCCTTCGGAATACATTAGACACAACATGGTTGCCCTAGAGATTCAAGATGGGTTAAATTGTCCATTTTGCAATATATATATAAAAAAGACATCAGCTTGCATACACAGCAAGGGGCTTTGCTTAAGTCACCAACGTATTCTCCTGTTGTACTGAATGTATCCACGGACAGTTCTAGTACTTCCTTATTTTAGATTTGCATATTTTACTTAACGAAATATAAGCCTCCCTCTTTTTTCACCAATGTCAGAATGTTGCAGTAAATTCTGCAGCTGTAATTTGGTGCCCAGTCCCCTTAGTTGATTTGTAAGTACTTTTTCATTCTTCATGCATGGTTATGCAGATTAAGCCAGGACAGAGCTGTGGTGGCAAGGTTTTTCCTTGCCAGACTGCAAGCATGAAATTTGTAGAAATCAGCTACCTCAATAGTTTAGCAGTGTTGTGGATTTTTAAAAATTGTTTTAGTTGTTGATCAACAATTTGTTTTCCTCCTGAGTCTTTCTAGCTACCTGGTGCATTACTCTGGTAGGCAGAGGACAACAGATACTCTAATATATAGAGAGAGTGTGTGTATATATACACACACACACACACAATTGCCTACTAGTGTATTTGTTCAGAATCCACTGAAAACCAGGACAGCACTGCATCAGCCACAGTATCCTCCTGGATAGACTACTGGGGTAGGGGACTGGTGGCCTTGCTCGGTGGATGACTCCAGAGAATGCAGCTTGAGGAGACTGTTTCAACTCTTTGGGTCATCAAAGATGGGGTCACACAGGGGTCAGTCATCTCCTCAGTGCTGTTTAATATCTACATAAGGCCACTGGGAGAGGTCATCAGGATATGTTGGGTGTCATGTCATCAATATGCGAATGATACACAGCTCTATCTGTCCTTTAATCCATCTGCAGTGCCTGGAGTGTTGCCTGGCCGCAATACTGGACTGGACGAACAAAAATAGGCTGAAGCTGAATCCAGACAAGATGGAGTTCATGTTGTTGGTGGGTCCATCTACTTGTCTAGGGGTGTTATCTCCCCTAAACTTGATAGATTTACTCTTACACTTAAAGATCAGGTGTGCAGTTTGTGTATGATTTTAGACCCAGCATTGACCATGGAAAAACAGGTCTCCACTGTAGCATGTTCTGCATTTTTCCAACTTTGGCAAATTGCTCAGCTGTGTCCCTGTGTGGACATCAGGTCCCTAAAAATACTGGTTCATGCACTGGTAGTCTCAAAAACTGACTATTCTTTTTTTTTAAAAAAAATAACATTTTATTAGTTTTTCTAAAAAACTGAGTATTCTATGTGGGGCTTCCCCTTAGGCTAATATGGAAGCTTCAAGAGGTATGGAATGGAGTGGCCTGACTGATTGTTAGAGTGAGGAAATTCAATCATATCACCCCAACCTGGTCCATGTGCACTGGTTATCAGTTCGCTTCTGTGTCAGGTTCAAGGTCTTGGTTCTAACATAAAAGGCCATAAACAGTTTAGGATCTTGCTACTTGTTTGAATGCCTTTTGCCAGGTTCGGCTGCCCATCTGACCCAGTCCTCACAGACCTCACACCTGCGGGTGTTGACACCTTGAGAGGACCAGAAAACATCAACTTGAAGCCAGGTCTTCTCATCTGTAGTGCCCTCCTTATGCAATGTGATACTGCAGGAGTTACATCAGGTGCCCTCCCTTTGTGCCTTTAAAAAGCTTCTCAAAACAGAGTTTTTAGAGAAGCTTTTGGAGAGATCGTCCCCAATTAACTGGGACAGAGGAGGAAGGAGGGATACATATCATACTGAGCAATATTTATTCTACCACCAGTCTTGTTATTTGCAGTGAGAGATTTAGTTTGTTATAGTTAATTTTTATATAATTGATGTTTTATATAATTGATGTCTCTTCCTTTCTGTTGTACACCACCCTGAGTAGCGATCTGCTAGATGGGTGGTAAATAAATCAAATGCAATCAAATCAATCACCATGAAAAAGTATAATAACATTATTTGCTAATGAAACAAGTATAAAATGGTTATTGTGTACTGTTGCCATTTCAATATGAGATCATTAAGTTTTTTCTCCTCCTGGGTTTTATGCAGTTGTTTGTGCTACAGTTTAGGCTTCCCAAAAATGCATAATAAAACATATTATCACAGGCTTTTAATTCCTCTAATAACTACTATAATTCTGGGTGATTTGGTGCTCAGAATGTTCTGTAACATGTACAAAGGTGTCCCAGTGCTTAAATTTCCAGGACACTTATAAAAATTGCTTTGAATTAATACATATACAACTCATCTATCACGTCAAAAGTAGGAAAAATATTTTGTTTGTTTGTTTGTTTGTTTCCACTGCAAGTGTTAAAAATAAAATTACACAATTATAATTTACTCAATTGAACTGTCAGTATGAAGGGGCTTTGAGAAACAAAAGGGAATCTTTGAGGTGTGTGACAATTGCACAGCTAAATCAAAATCAGAATGTTAAATAGCTATTTATGATTGAATTTAAGCACTCTGAAATTGAAGGGTAGTGCAAATGGCGCAAGAAAAAGGCACTATCATTTTTTTAAAGAATCATTGCCTCCTTTATGCCGTGATTCAAGAATTAGATAGTTTTCTTCAGCCACAAGCCGGTATATTAAAAACTACATCAAGAATGCTGTTGGCTCACATAAACATAGAAAAGCCCTTGTATAAGCTCCACTCCCAGTAGACTTTCCTTTGTGCAATTGATCTATCCACTGGTTACAAAATGACCAGATGACCAGCCACAGAATTGATTCTATGAACAGTAGCCTTCTGAAGAGAGGGGAAAGTACTGCATGAAGTACAGTTTTTGGTAACAGGATTTTGGCCTGCATGATAATGTTCTATCCAGCAAAATACTAGCAGAAAAAGTACAAGAGGCAGTAATATTTTGCTAGCAGTTATATGCACTGCTAATGATTGCACAAGTGCTAGCAAAATGTACAGAAGCAACATCTAACCTACTGAAGTTGTATTTAAACTTACACAAGTAGAATCAAAGTACTGGATCTGAAATTTGCACAAGGATGAAAATGGGTTTCCATAAACAGAAACATTAAAAACATACATAAGAACATAAGAAGAGCCCTGCTGGATCAGGCCAAGGGCCCATCTAGTCTAGCTTCCTGTATCTCACAGTGGCCCCACCAGATGCCTGAACCATTCTAGCATCATCCCTCAAATGTTTAATTTTAATGTTTAAGTTTTAGCTTAAAAAAATATCAGAAATACATTCAAAATTCATACATAGCAAATCTACGAACAATCTACATGTGCAATAGATATGGTTTACTTCTCCAATAATTAATACAAATCTGTGTTGATTCATAGGCTGAAAATTTACCATTTTATGTAAAACTGCCATACATGTTCAGCAACACACTGCCTAAGCAACCAAAGGATAAAGAAAAACAAAGTCCAATATAGCAGGACAAAGCTTTAACATCCCAATGGAAATGTTCAACTGTAATGTCACCTGACATTTTTTCCACAGATATGCTGACATGAAAGATCTGATCTTCACATATGATCAAAACATGAAGAAAGGTAAGTCAAGAAGCTCATACAACCCTCCTCCTCACTAGGGAAATAAGCCTTTTCGTATAAGGATTATTTTACTTTGAAATGGAAATAATAGTACCTAAAACACTGTGTAATAGAGTACAATTCACTCTACCATACCTAAACAAGTAGCACTTCTGTTTGTATATTTCAGCATTAAGAAGTTGCTGTTCGAATCAGTGCTGGTTATAATTCTTATCTAGAAAAATATTTCAAAATTATAGCTTAGAATGACCTCCTCATATGTCTTCTCATAATCCCAGCAGAGTTGTAGGATGACTACAAAATAATTTATCTGTATAACTATGGTCTTTATATTCTGTAGGTTCATGTATATGTACAACACACACACTTTTCTTCTTTATCTAATAAACATGTTTAAAGAAATTTTGCATGCTTTCTCCTTTCAGATCTTCTACACCTGGATATTAGCAAGGTCAGCAGCAGAAACAGAAAGAAAAAAAGACAATGTCAATATATGAAGAGTGTCAGAAGAACTTTGCAAGCAATACTGTGCAACACAAAAAGAACTCTAAGCAAAATATCCAGTGAATACCTAGTTTAGTGTATACAAATTCAGGAGCTTTGTACAAATTTCAAAACAGAAAAAAAATATTAATCATACCGATAGTTTAATATTTATTTATTTAATATTTCAATTGAGTATACCACGTCCATTAGTGCCATAGCACTATTCTGGGTTCACATAAAATGCAGAATCAAATAATTAGTATAATAAAACTGTAAGCAACCTAACCATATAAACACAGAGGGCATCAGAACATTAATAAAACTGCCTAAAATAGGGGGGTGGGGATTAACAAAGATACAAATAACAAATAACTGAGCAGAGATGTATGAGTACCTCAACTCAGCTAGGGTCAGAATGGAAGGCCTCCCTGAAGAGTCATGTCTTCAATTGCCTCTTAAATGTAGCCAGGGAGGAGGCCAAGTCTCTGATAGCTGATTCCACAAAGATGGAGCCACTGCAAAGAACGCCCTACACCTCTCGTAGATTATTTATGGGCCTCCCTCAGGGTGGCTACCTGGAGGAGCCTCATCTGCAATGACCTGGTGAGTTGGGCAGCTGATATTGGGGCAAGACACTCTGCCAAGTAACGTGGGCCCAAACCGTGAAGGGCTTTGTATGTGAGAGTCAAAACTTTGAACCTGATTTGGGACTCCACAGGTAACTAGTGGAGGCAAGCCAGAATTGGGGTGATGCAATCGTATCAGCTCGCCCCAACCACCAGTCTGGCCACTCCATTCTGAACCTGCAAGAGTCTCCAGACCAGCCTCAAGGGAAGCCCCACATAGAAAGCATTGCAGTAGTCGATCTGGGAAATGACCAATTCCTGCACCATAGACCTGAAGGAGCATTTGTCCAGGTATAGACAGAATAGTTAATTAACTACCACAAGTCCCTGGATCAGGAACAAGCAAATTTGTCTGTACTCTTCCTTTGTAATCTAGCCTTCCTTCCACTTCCTAATCCTCTTGTTTCTTTCTCCACTTTTTGTAGGAGAAAATTATCAGCAACACAAGTCAGGAATTTCTTTGAAGAGCCATATTTGGCAGAATCAGATTAACTGGTATCTCCCATGACTACAACATCATGTTTCTCTGAAATTCTTGCCATTTGTTTTTCAAGGGTTATATCTACATCTTCTCCTTGATTGGGTGGTCAGTAATATACAGTGGAAGACAGCAGTGGAAGACAGGAGGGCCTGGCGTGCTCTGGTCCATGGGGTCACGAAGAGTCGGACACGACTAAATGACTAAACAACAACAACCACATTCCTTTTGTTTTTCATCCCAATTATATTAATCCAGATGCTCTCAATGGGACAATCAAGCTCATCTTCCTATATTTCTGTGCAGGAATATGTATTTTTTTATTTTATATACCATGACTCCACCTCCCTTTCTATTTGTTCTATTCTTTTCGGAAGAATTTATATCCTTCAATTGTTGTATTCCAGTAATGGGAGTCATCCCAACATCAAGTCATATTTACTCTCCTGAATTAAAATTTCTAGTTCTTTTTGTTTTCCATACTCCTGACATTCATACATAGACACCAGAGATTGTATGATTTGTGGCCTGCTTTCCTTTGTACCTTTTTACAGAAGATTATCATTGGGCCACATTAACTTATTGTTCATAAACCTTCATCTTTCTCTTTGCCTATGAGCTTGCATCTCACTCCCCCTTCCAGTTCAGTTCAAAGCTCTTCTGATGAAGTTCCTGTTGTGGCCAAACACATTCTTCCCAGTCCTTATGAGCTGCAACTCATATCTTGCCAACAGTCCATTTTCCAGAATGCATAGCATGTGGTCCAAAAATCCAAATCCCTCAAGTCAGCACCACCTTCATTTCCCTTTCTGTTTATCTTCTGAGTACTGGTAGGATGGACGAGAAGACTATCTGGACCCCAAAGTCCTTGAGTTTGTTTCCCAGAGCTTCAAAGTTTGATGTGATTTCAACTTATATTCTTTGAAATGTGAAGAATATTTGGGAAAAAGTCAGGAAAGAAAGAAACAACAGTACCATCACTGGAAGGTGGGACTGCTACATACCATCTAACCAGACTAAAGATTTGGATGACACCTTTGTACATCATATATCTAAACACTTAAAAGATGAGAGATTTCATTATAACAGATAACTTTAACCATTGTGATCACCAACTTGAAGAAAAATGTAACGGCCAGCAAATTCTTTATTTGCCTTGCCATTCTCAAATCATGGAAGAATCAACAAGGAGATCAACTATACTATATTTCTCACCAACAGGGAAAAACGGGTAACCAACATGGAAATAATGGTGTTCTGGATGGAAGTGACTGTACCATTCTGAGATCTGTTATACTGAAGAAAGAAAAGGTAAGACTTTCAAAAAGCAGATTTCAATAAGCTTAAGGAAGCTCTTGGACACATATACTAAAGAGCAGGTTATGTGTGAAGAATGGCTGTTTCAAAAACAAGTCATACCAGACTAATAATCTTTCTCTCACTCTTTCTCTTGTCATTCTCTCCCCCAACTTTTTTTGACAGTCACAAGCTTGGAAGATGAAAGAAATGTTGTGGATGTAGTCATTTCCTGATTTCAGCAAGAATTTTGACAAAACCCCTCATGGTATTTGCAGCCAAGCTGGTAAAATGTGGGCTGGACAATGTTACTATGAGGTGGACTTGTATCTGGTTGACAAATTGTATGTAAAGAGTACTCATGAATGGTTTCCTGTGATCCCAGAAAAACATAACTAGTGGAGTGGCCCAGGATTTGGTCTTAACAGATTGGAGAACTGGGCCAAAATAAAAGAAATGAGTTTTAACAGGGAAAATGTAAAGTTCTACATTCAGGCAAGAAACATCAAATGCTCAAATATAGGATGGGCAACAAAGATGTAAGGGTCCTAGTACATCACAAGCTCAATAAGAATCATCAGTGTGGAATCATCAGTGTGTTGTGGCAGGAAAAAAAGTGAATGCAATACTAAGCCACATGAAGAGAAGTATAATGTCCAGATCAAGGGATGTAATAGTTATATACAACTCAGGTTTGGTCATACCTTAACTAGAATCCTATATCCAGTTTTAAGCACTACATTTTAAGAAACATTATCAACAAGCTTTTCAGAAGAGGGCAATCAAGCTGATGGAGACCAAGCCCTATGAGAAACAATTGAGGGGGTTGCAAATATTTAGTCTAGAAGGGGAAAAGGCTGAGAGATGATAGAGCATGCTATAATTGAATAACTGAAGGGCTTTCATGTGGTAGATGGAACAGGGCTTATCTTGTGCAACTTCAGAGTACAGGACTTGAAGCATTAAATTGAAATTAAAAGAAAGGAAATTTCAGCTGAACATTGGGAAGAACTTCCTAACAATTAGAAATGCTCAACAATGAGCATTTTATCTCAGAAGGTGCATTCTATCTCAGAAGGTGTTGGACTTGCCTTCATTGGAAATTTTAAATGAGTTAGATAGCCATCAATCAGGGATGCTTCAGGTGCAGGTTTCCTACTTCGTTATGAAGTTGTACTTGAAGAGCCTTGTGTTCACTTCCAACAATACTGTTCTGTGATTCTAAACAGTTAAATCTTGTTGCAGCTATTAATAAAATGATTCAAATTAGCATACCATTCTGTTACAACACATAGAACCCATAATATGTTACCTTTGTGAGGACCCACATATTTAGAACCATACTGCATGCGTGCATGGTTTTAAAGCAGAGAATTGGCAGCTGAGGAGAAGAAACAGTTAAGCAGCCCCATATGCAGTTTTCTACTTTAAAAATGCTCTTCCTCAAGGTATTTTACCAAAGGGGAGTACTGATATTTAATCCCATGCATTTCTATGTACTATGCAGTCAAGCATTTCGCTATGCCCAGCTAAACCAGTTTCTTTAGAATGCATACACATCTATGACTATGCTTCGTGGTATATAACATTTAGATTTTAAATTAGGTGAGAGGCAAAATTCCATTGTACCACAGCTACTCTGTGGTGTCTCACATTAGTCACATGGTCATTTGTTAGCTGTATAAATAAACAGCTTGTGCCTCCGCAGCATAGATTTTAGAGAGGAAAAAAGACATAATACCTGACCACAGCTAAAAAAGATTGCACGTTCCTGACTTTGATTGGCATAGTACATTAAATGACTCTGAAAAGTAGCAAGCAATACAACTTTCACTCCTCCTCCTTTCTTCTCAACTTTATAGCAAACTATATAATGCCTAATGCTAATTTTTCCTTCACTTCTAGATACAAATTCCAGTTTCATTTTTAATGCCATTGAAAGTCTGCAGAATTGAAAATCTATTTAACTTACCTATTCATGTACATCCTTCAGTGTGACCTCACTGAATTGGGACTTGGGGACACTGTTTTGCTAGTGCATCTGGTCCTTCCTAGAGGGCCAGTTTCAGAAAATTTACTGGGGAATTTCTGACACTCTGGCCTTTGGCCTATAGGGTCTCTCATAGCTAAGTTCTATCTCCCATGCTATTTAAGAAAAACATGAAATGACTACGAGAGGTTCTCTGGAGTTTGGTGATTCAGTGCCACCAAAATTCTGATGACACACTTACTGTATATCTCCTTTCCATCCAATTCCAAGGAGACCGTTCTGGTTCTAAACTGGTGTTTGACATCAGTAATGGACTGGATGGCAGCAAACACCAAGACAAACAAGACAAGGGTGCTCTGCTCAGTTCAAAAGGAGATTAGAGAAGAGATTCGGATTATGCTATATGGGGTCACACTCCCTTGAAAACTCAGGTTCACAGCTTGTGTGTACTAGATTCTTCCCTGAAACTGAATGCCCAGTTTTGAGAGGTGGTCAGCTGTCCCTGTAATAGTAGGCCTGTGAACAAAATATTATAAGATATAATGTACTGCTGCATGTAAGCATGCAATAACATTAAAATTCCATCTTGGATATGGATTCATGTTGTAGCAAATCACTTGGTTCCTGGTCACTGTTCCCTGTAAAATAATATTTTTTACATTTCAAGTGTGTTCAGAATAAACTATGAACACTATTCTGGGCTCACTGGTGGAAAGGTAGGGTAAATCTTTTATCAGTAAACAGTGTTTAAGCTGCATTCAGCAAAACTCTGCTCACGACTTGGATTCAATCCCAGATAGCCAGCTCGAGGTTCACTAACCTTCCATCCTTCCAAGTTCGGTAAATGGAGTACCCAGCTTGCTGGGGGTGGCAATGTGTAGCCTGTGTAATTACATTATAAACCACCCAGAGAGTGATAAAGCGGTATGGAGTGGTACATAAGCAGCATGCTTTGCTCTCTCTCTTTGCTTTATACTTTAAAGAGGGTACTGTATAAACATTCTCTATCCAAGGTACAAATTTAAAGAACTACTACAAGTACAGCCCTTGTTAAAACATGAAAAATGAACAGATTCTCAAGTATTTTTGACTTGGGCATGAAACTGAGTTTTAGACCAAAGAGCACAAGATATATTCTCCAGCAGAAAGTGAGCGGGAGTTATAATTATGAGGCATGGCCAAAGTGGGCACACATGTGTGGCTTAAGAAGTGTCCAAATAAAAACTAACTGAAGATACTTGGTTCTACACAGGTGTATAATGGGACAAATAAGAAAACAACAGGTGGGCAGAGATGAGATTCTCTCTGATGTTTTGTTTTACTTCCTGTGAAGAAGCGAGAGAGGCATTCCACTGTACATCCCTGAGAATTCTCTCACCCTTAATGCAATGCCTTTTTCATAACAATATTTTGTCTAAAAATATCTCCACTTTATATTTGGAAGCAAACCCTGCTTCTAGTTAGGCAGTCTTTCAACCGTGATGCAGACATGGGTGTTGGATGATCACTGCAATCATAATAAATGCTATTGTAAAGCACAAATGTATCAGTGGTTCAACTGCTAAGATGGCTGTGTATTTATAGCGGAAATAAAATTGCCATGAGATGTAATTTACTGCATTCAACAGACAGCATTTTGGTGTGTTTCTCCCCACCGCCATTTATCTTGGTTAGTCAACATGGAACTGCCCTATATGTCTGAAGCCATTTCCATTTATTGTTAACCAAAACATATTTCAGAATTTTTTAATCATACTCAGAAAGCAGAAATGAATGCACCAAATTTCCAAGGAACAGAATGGAATAAACCTTACAACAGATATATATGCTCCACAGATAATGAAGGGCATCTTTTCTGAAATGTACCTTCCCATGTATCTAAATCCAATCATATGTTCCCTTTATAATAGCCATTGGTTGCTTTCTCTGCTTAACTATACACGGAGGCACTACCACTGTAAAGGTCAGCAGTGATTTTTCAGTAAATAGCATGGTGTTAGTTACAGATATAACTTTTTCCCTCTGTGTGTGCTACATTCAATTTTGGGTTTCATTCGATGGGGTCATCTTTATTTTTCTTGTACTATACTAAAATGTCAGATTTTACATTTGCTAGTCTTCTAGTCCTGTACCTGTTGTATACAGAATATTTATTTTCCCCCCTAACTTGTAATTACATGAAAATTACATCATCTCAGTAAATTAAATTAAGTTCTCGGTCTTATGCTATTTTTAATTTCTGGGACCGAAATAAAATAAAGCCTAATAATTTAAGAAATGCCAGATTTCATTCTGTTAAACTATGTTTTAGAAACAGATTATTGTGGGGTTTCCAGATCGTGCAAGCATAACTTTATAATGTAGGTCCTCACAGCTACTAATTGAAGGAATTAATAATAATAACTAATTTGAGTGTGGACCCTGGCACTACAATTCAGAATCCTACTGGTTCTATGTTGTAGATCACAAGCTGAATATGTGCCAACAGTGTGATGTGGCTGCAAGAAAGTCCAGTGCTATTTTAGGCTGAATTAACAGATGTATAGTCTCCATATTCTGTGAAGTATTAGTTCCCCTCTATTGGGCTTCATTTAGAATATGGTGTTCAGTTCCACACAATTCACGTTAAGAAGGATTCATACAAGCTGTAATAAGTTCAGAGGAGAGCAACAAGGATAATCAGGGGACTGGAAGCCAAGCCCTATGAGGAAAGACTGAAAGAGCTTGGCATATTTAGCCTTGAGAAAAGAAAACTGAGGGGAGATATGATCGCACTTTTCAAATGCTTGAAAGATTGTCATGCAGAGGAAAAGCAGGGCCTGTTCTCAATCATCCCAGAGAGCAGGATGAGTAATAATGGGCTCAAGTTACAGGAAGCCAGATTTCAGCTGAATATCAGGAAAAACTTCAAAACCTGGCAATGAAAAGGGAATAGAAATTACTCATAATTTATTGATATTCTTTCTGAAAGTATGAAAAAGGATTTTGTCAGAGTCCCACAGATGGTAGCAAAATTAAAATCACTGCAACCCTCCAAAAAGAGGAAACGTTAGTCACAAATTCATTTTCAGAAAACAGATACAACTCAGAAGAATGTAAGATAATTCCATATCCTGTTACAACCTATCTTTCTTCGCTTCAAAAAACTGAAGTCTCACTTATTGGAAGTCAAATTGCTGATCAGCTATTGACCTGGTCATGGAAAACTGCCTCCTCAACAGTGGCGTAGCATGGGGTGGGCCCACGGGGGCAGTTGTTTTGGGTGTAAAATTCTTAGGGGTGCAAAATTTTAAAATAAAAAAATAAAGTAATATTAATAAATAAGAGAATTCTTATTCCCACCAAAAAAAGCACAGAGCTCTTTTTTTCCTCCTCACTGGTGTATGTGGCAGTTTCTCAGCACCCCACTTCAAGACTGATGGGCAAAAGAAAAAGGCAAAGAGGAAGGAAGCCCCACTTCCAGCCACCAGCTCCCTCCTCTTCCTCCTCAGACACTGGTCGGGATTCAAATTCCAAGACTTGGCAGTGAGAACTCCCCAAGCGCAATACGACTGCAACAATGGCCATTTATTTTTAACTGTCAAGTCAGCCTGCCAGCTCGCAATGCGAGGGAGTGTGCAAGCATACATGTGCTGCGCCCCATATCCCACCATAGGGCAAAGAAGGGAGGGTTGAAGCTCTCAGGAGGGACGAGATGAGGGGATTAGCTGGTTGGGTTGGGAGAAGGGATGAGTTTAGCCATGTCCTTCTGGTCTGGCTGTCTGGGTTAGGAGGGACAATACTTGCCTTGCCCTGGGTACTGCCCACCCACGCCATGCCACTGCTCCTCAATGGTCCTTAGAAACCTGTAGCAGATCCTCTTAGTACACTGAAGAACAGGATTACACACACTTACTGTATGTGAAGTCAGGAAACAAATTCAGAATATTTGGACTACAGCACTCCAAGCTAAAGGATAAATGCCAGGGAAATCAGTCTTAGATACCAAGACATGGAAGATCCTATGAGACAGCTGTATTAGGTACCTCAATTACATGGCAACTCCAATCTGGTTTAGAATGTTAAGAAAGGAAGCCATAGAAAAGGTACACATATTTAAATGGCAAGTTCAGTTAGCTTTAAGCATTTGAAACTATTTCTAAAACTCATGATAGATTCTGCTGTCAATGCCATGAAAGCACATGTTAAGCAACAAGGCTGGATAAAGGTATCTTTCAGCAGACTACTAGAATATTTGCCTATATGCAACTGATAGACATCTTGAACATAACACACCAGACATAGTAGTAGTAATAGAACAAAGAAATGTCTGGATCATTGACATTGCAATTCCAGGGGATGCCAGAGTTGAAAATAAAGAATTGGAAAAACTAACAAAGTACAGAGACCTGGCAATCAAAACATGGAGTTTTTTACTACTACTACTACTACTACTACTACTACTACTACTACTACTACTAATAATAATAATAATAATAATAATAATAATAATAATAATAATAATAATAATAATAATAATAATAATAATAATAATAATAATAATTTTAAATAATTTATTGTCATTGTAAGTATATACATGGTATACCCATACAACGAAATTCACACAGGCACCCAGAGACCAGACCCACATGCACACACATAAAAATTCCCCAAACACTCCCCACCCACTAAAAATCCCCCACTAAGAGTACAAACATCTACACCGCAGGCTAAGTAACACTGTCCAACTAACTATTCACTACTGGTGGTCTTTAAGCTCATTATTAAGTGCAATTATAGCTCTGGGATAAAAACTATTCAGAAAACGTGTGGTCCGAGTCTTAATTGTTCTATATCTTCTGCCAGACGGCAACAGTTCAAAAAATTTGTAAGCAGGATGGGAAGAGTCTCTCAGGATGTTGTGTGACTTCCTCAGACAGCGGGATGTGAAGATGTCATCCAGGGTTGGTAGCTGGAGCCCAATGATATTCTGGGTGATTTTAATGGTTCTCTGTAGAGCTTTTTTGTCCGCTACAGAGCTACTCCCAAACCATGCCAGAATGCCATAGGTTAGGACACTCTCAATGGTGCTACGATAGTAGGACAGAAGTAAATGCTGAGATAACTTTAACTTCCCGAGCATTCTCAGGTAATACAGCCTCTTCTGTGCCTTCTGTGCCTAATAATAATAATAACCTAGAAAGGAAAACGATTGTTGAAACTATGGAAGAATTTAAACAGCAGGTAACAGCTACAGCAAAGAAAATTGAAAGATATGATGGACGCTTGAAACAATATAGAGAAAACACCCAATTTCAAAATAACCAACGATTATTCTATACGTCACTAGGAGAAAATGCAGAGCAGAAGAAATTAGGCCCATATAAAGATGATCCTCTAAAATTTTGGAAAGAAATGTAGGAAAGCCCAATCAGACAGAACAAAAATGCCTCATGGATTAAAGACATTTGCAAAGAAACTGAAGGAAAACAAATGGATGATATTGTAATAAAAACTGAAATGATTAAGAGGCAAGCAAAGGCTGTGAAAAATTGGAGTGCAGCTGGTCCAGATGAGGTGCACAGATTTTGGTTAAAGCATCTAAGAAGTCTCCAACAACGTATAGCAGTGCAGTTTAACCACTTACTTCAAAATTCTACAACTGAAGACTGGATGACAACAGGCCGCACATTTCTGAAAATAAAAGATCATCAAAAGGGCAATGAACCCAGTAATTATCGACCAATTACAATTAGGTCTCATATTCTCACAGATTTGATAATATGCTTCCATAACTGTATTTATGTTATTATCAGGGGCTACAATTATATTACTTAAATTTGAACAATAAATAGGATTTTGGAATTCTGTAATTTTATTAACTTCCACTTTTTGCCATCTCAGTCGCCTCACCTCTTGTGTTTTTAAATTTTGGGCTGATCTCAGAAATCACAAAATCAGAGATACAAAAAACGGCCATATTAGGAACAGCATACATACTGTGCCAATATTTAACAGATACTTGGGTTTTTGGTTAAAACTTGTATCTGTTACATAATACCAGTCAATGTTCAGTATAAAAGTACCCAAACTAGTTATTATTATAAATTCCTTCAATTAGTGGCTGTGAGGACTTACATTATAAAGTTATGCTTGCACGATCTGGGAACCTCACAATAATCTGTTTCTAAAACATAGTTTAACAGAATGAAATAAGTTTGATGAATTAATGTTTAATTTCCTTTTCGCATAGAAATTCACTTTCCCCCAACAAAAAATATCCCACATAAATATCTGTCACATGATAGCTATTTAGAGTTTGTGAGGGAAACAATAATGATTTGCAGCACAACACACAGCAACATGAGGCACATTTGGTGAATAAAAGTTTTATATTGCAGCAAAAGTAAACATTTTAAGTCAGAGTGCTGCAAAACCCTTTCAAAAGCACTGGAATGGTGTCAAAAGAGTGCTGAGATATTTAAAGGGATCCCAAAGAAGGGCAGTGCCAAAGAATGCTCCAACTACTGTACAATTGCACTCATTTCACACGCTAGCAAGGTTATACTCAAAATCCTCCAAGGTAGGCTTCAGCAGTATGTGGACCGAGAACTCCCAGAAGTACAAGCTGGATTTCGAAGGGGGAGAGGAACTAGAGACCAAATTGCTAACATGCGCTGCATTATGGAGAAAGCCAGAGAGTTCCAGAAAAACATCTACTTCTGCTTCATTGACTACGCCAAAACCATTGACTGTGTGGACCACAACAAACTATGGCAGGTTCTTAAAGAAATGGGAGTGCCTGACCACCTTATCTATCTCCTGAGAAATCTGTATGTGGGACAGGAAGCAACAGTTAGAACGGGATATGGAACAACTGATTGGTTCAAAATTGGGAAAGGAGTACGACAAGGCTGTATATTGTCTCCCTGCTTATTTAACTTATATGCAGAATACATCATGCGAAAGGCTGGACTGGATGAATCCCAAGCTGGAATTAAGATTGCCGGGAGAAATACCAACAAGCTCAGATATGCAGATGATACCACTCTGATGGCAGAAAGTGAGGAGGAATTAAAGAACCTCTTAATGAGGGTGAAAGAGGAGAGCGCCAAAAATGGTCTGAAGCTCAACATCAAAAAAACTAAGATCATGGCCACTGGTCCCATCACCTCCTGGCAAATAGAAGGGGAAGATATGGAGGCGGTGACAGAGTTTACTTTCTTGGGCTCCGTGATCACTGCAGATGGTGACAGCAGCCACGAAATTAAAAGTCGCCTGCTTCTTGGGAGGAAAGCGATGACAAACCTAGACAGCATCTTAAAAAGCAGAGACATCACCTTGCCGACAAAGGTCCGCATAGTCAAAGCTATGGTTTTTCCAGTAGCGATGTATGGAAGTGAGAGCTGGACCATAAAGAAGGCTGACCGCCGAAGAATTGATGCTTTTGAATTGTGGTGCTGGAGGAGACTCTTGAGAGTCCCCTGGACTGCAAAGAGAACAAACCTATCCATTCTGAAGGAAATCAACCCTGAGTGCTCACTGGAAGGACAGATCCTGAAGCTGAGGCTCCAATACTTTGGCCATCTCATGAGAAGAGAAGACTCCCTGGAAAAGATGTTGAGAAAGTGTGAAGGCAAGAGGAGAAGGGGACGTCAGAGGATGAGATGGTTGGACAGTGTCATTGAAGGTACCAACATGAATTTGACCCAACTCCGGGTCAGTGGAAGACAGGGGGGCCTGGCGTGCTCTTGTCCATGGGGTCACGAAGAATCGGACACGACTTAACGACTAAACAACAACACCAACAATAGATTGCAAGTTAAAGTTAAATGCATCTAACAATCTGAAATTAGAGTGCTATGCAGATTCAGATTGGGGTTCATGTGAAACTGATAGAAAGTCAATTTCTGGAATGGCTATCAGTCTAGGACGGTGAAGCTTTAATAGGCTGGAAGTCTAGAAAGCAAGGTTTAGTTGCCACAAGCACAGCGGAGGCTGAGTATGCTTCATTAAGTGATTTATGTGGAGAAATCACATGGTTTGTGCAGTTACTGAAAGATGTAAATATGCAAATTGATTTACCTGTCACAGTGCATAGTGACAGCACCACTTGCATTCAGTTGGCAACTGAGAGTCAAATAAAGAGTAGAAGCAAGCACATTTGCATAAAGTACTGCAATGTAAAGAGTGCTGTGGATCAGAAGCTGATAGATTTACAATATTGTCCAAGTGAAAATAATATTGCAGACATTTTCACGAAGCCGTTGCCAATGCAGAGGCATGTTTATCAATGCAGTAAACTTGGTCTATAAAACAATTAAATTTAAGGAGGGGTGTTGAGATTTTGATATGAAAATGTATTAAATATTAATGTTGTATAGTTAAATGTAAAATGGCTGATTTTACCTGAGTCACTGTACTGATTGTATTCAAGTGTGGGTATCAAGGATTAAGACTTAATGTTGTACAGCTGTGTACATGATGAAACTTGGTGTAACAGAAAATGAAGTAATGTATTTTCTGATTGGTCACAGAACTGTACATAAGTCATGTGTAAAATGAACGTCTTTATCTGCTGTAAGTCAGATCACTTTTTCCTATGCTATGTCATGTTATGCTGCCAGAGGAATGTCTATTCTCTATGTGTATATGTAAATAGACTACGTTGTTGGTTTTACTCTCAGTGTCATAGTGTCATAAGTATCTCTGCTAACCAATATCTCCTTACTCTGCTGATGTTATGAGAATAAACATTATAATCAAAATTCTCAACACAAAAATGGTGCAGGTTTAATATGATTCTTATCTATATCTGGTCTATATCTCTATTTTCATGCTGAAACTACTTTTAAAGTTTGCATTTTTTTTTTTTTAGATTTTTCATTTTAAGATATCATCTGATTACAACAAGTTATTTATTTTATTTATGTATCTCTTCCTTCTAAAGGCTCAAAACAGGTTGCTCCCAAAAAGTTCTCAGATAAATTTACTATTTAAGCATTGATCAGAGTGAGACTTCTTGCAGTATCTTTCCTATGACTGTTTCCTTTGCCATCAGGCAATTAAAGTGATGAGGACAAAGAAAGCTAAAGCACAGTCAAATCAAGCATCAGGATTCGGGTAACCAGATCTGGAATGCAAGTTCAAGGCACTTTTCACTTTTAATGCTTGTTTAAAGAGAAACTTCAAAAAGTTTGTCATTTCTGCTTGACAAACAGCATTTGAGATTACTAAGGCATGGTAACTTTGTGTCTGGTCACTCTAGCCTTAAACTAAGTGAAACAAACAAACTTGGTTTTAATGGTTGTCATCTCTTTATATGAAAGGTATACAAAATTATAAAGAAATTGACTTATTTCTATTGTTGCTCTTTGTGCTACCTTGTGAACAAAATGGATACTAAAGAAGCATATTTGGAAAATGAAGACATTGGCTTATAGATAGAAAAGCAACTGCTAAGGCTGCTGGGATTTCAGTTCCTGACACTGTCAGTCCATATTTGCATGTCCCAAAGAGACTTCTAAAAATAGGCTAAAGATAAAAACAACAGTTTTCTAAATGGAGAAATGTTGCAGTGTTCTACATCCTTACATATGGCACCATGTTTATATAAGCCTGACTAGGTCACAAAGGGTTTTTCTTCTCCTTTTCTTTTTAAAGGGACAAATAAGCAGGCCATGAAATAATTATTTTTCATTGTGCCCTGCCAAACCTACCCAGCCAACGGCTAAAATGAGCTGCTATTGTGATTATTTGAACTATGGAGCCAAAAGCCCTCACTGTAAAGCATCCCAGCTGTCCTAAATTTTATGATGATAGTGAGTTTTCATGTTGGCTTGTACCGAGCCAAAAGCATTCCACAAAAAACAGGCAACTGAATGCTCAGTTCATCCTGCCTTCTATTAATTAATGATCTACAGTTTTTTTTTCCTGAGAACTTGAAAGTTTAAACAAATCACTTCTAGAGTTGGTTACACAAAGATTTACATGTGCAGACAGCTAGCTTCTTGTATGCATATAGATACAGCAAAGCAAATTAGAGTCAAGAACACTAGTCTATCAGTAGTAGTTTTCATAATATCTCATCACATACAGAAAGCTTAAGAGCACTGTAGACAAAATCAGCACCAGCCTAGCAAGACAAGATGTTAATAATTAAACATGTGTCGTCAAGTCAATTCTGATGCATGGCAACCTTCACAAGATTTTCTAGATGTAAAATCTCAAATACAGTTTACCAGTCCTTCCTTCTGGTGGTGCTCTGGGACTGTGCAGCTTTGTCATGGCCACAAAAATGGCAGGGCACTTAACTCCATCAGCCACATATACTCCAGGTAATTTCAGTTGAACCCTCTCATGGGAGGCACAATGGGAATTCCAACTCCCCAAATCCACTGAGCTAGTCTAGCTATCCAGAAGCTCTTACTCCTTGGTCCCATTACCTCAGAAAATGTGCTTAGGATTTGGCTGCACATCAGGACCTACTATAATCAATTCACTTCAAAGAAACACCAACATGGTAATAATTTACATGGGAGCATGATCAGCTGAATACACACAGAACTTCCTTCTTAATAAAGACGTCTCAGTATATAGATCAGAGCTTGAAAAAATTATTTTTTTTGGAGTACAAGTCTCAGAATTTCTAAGCCAGGATGGCCTCTTGTTGGGGGATTTGGGAAATGTGATTCAACAAAATTAAATTTTTCAAGCCCTGAAACAGTAATTACAGTGGAATAAGTGACCGGGATGCCATCTCTAGAAGTACAGTAAATTGAAATAAATATAATTGATTATCGGTACTTGATGTGTGTTGTAGTTCAACATCTGTCAATACACAAAACAAGTATTTCTTATACTTCATTTAAGAAACAGAGTTTTTCTAAACTTTGGGTTTAACACTGTTAGAATACTGGATCTGTTTGCAAGTTCTGCAGCAGGCCTTTGCACTGTGCAGCCAACTGAAGGTACAATCAGACAGGCATTTAGCTCGCTGTTTGGTCCCCTGCAGGGATAAGTCGGTTCATTCTTTTCTCTGACAATCACATGACATAATTGAGCATTCCTACACACACATGTCTGAGCCTATCAGGAGCTTTTACTGTTTTGGTGTGGATAGGATCACTTTGCTTTCGTCTGTCTCCAGCATGTGGGATTACTAGGAACAGATCAAAAGTGAGCCTTCTTGCTGTCAAGGCTCCTTCAGCAAACTGAACACTTTCTCTGTTCCTCAGTGGAGGGCAGAAGAAGGCGGGGGGGATTTAGACTGTAGCAGACCATCACTGATGTGTTGCACCAGTTATTAAAACATTTTAAAATTTATTCTTGCCTTGTCTGAAAGGCTGGTTGAGAAACTGTCCACAACTAAATCTGAAGGCAGTTTCTTGACTGAGGGTGTGGTTCCACTGGCAATAAAAAATGCAGTTAAATCAATTTACGTATTATTTAAATTGATTTATAAATTCCAGGGCACACGATTTATGGGTGGAATCGATTTATATGGGCTGCAAAGCACAGTTTTTTTCAACTGGCCAGCAGTGGCTTTTCAAAATACTTTGCTTCTAAATCAATTCAATTCCATGCAGTTTTGTGGATGTGAACACTACTGTAATTTAAATTTGTGCCTCTGTCGATTTTGGGTGGCAGGGGCACCACTGTTTTTCCTTTAAATTTTTAAAAATTCTTTCCTAAAATGTTTATTGTTGAATCACTCCATTTAATATATTCGGCATTACAACCATCTACCTCATTCTTTCCATTAGGCTGATGAAGAAGCTGGTGTAGAGGGGCGTAGAGGGGCACACAGAGCTAGAGTGGCTGCAAATGCAAGCTTCAGGCTGTTCCCCCCCAAGAAGAAGCATTCAGGAGAGTGGTGCAGGGGCTGAGGCTCTAGTGTCAGCTCCCTTCCTGCTGAACCTGCAGAAAGACCTCCCCCATTCTCATATTTCCATCATTAATTGGCTGGGGCCACGTCTCCAGTGTTTTCCCCATGGTTTCTAAAGACTATTATGACACCAGGTGGAACATTGTAGACACTCAATTTAGTGATGTATTCCTTTAAAAAAAAAGAATAAAATCAAAATCTTTAAGATCAGCGTGCTCCTAAAACAGAAAGGAAACGAGTCTAATTTCAGTGTACCCCCCCCCAAACCAGTTTTAATTACCAAAAACAAATCAATTTAATTTCAGTCAAAAGTGAATGCGGCTACTGATTTATATAGCACATGACTTGAACCCAGTTTTTTAAAAAAGCAGAACAAGAATCGATTCAAATTACCAATGAGACCATAACCCTGAGACTGAGAATCGTGCGCTGTTCTATGCTGGTGTGGTACAGGAAGAAATCCTACTTCATGTGACCATGTGTGCAGAGCAATGACCTGTACTGAACTTCATCAACCACAAAACATTTCTCTTGGGGTCAAATGTTGGTGACCATTATTTCTCTTCAGGTTTCGTTCTACAGAGCCAACAAAACACATTTTAAAATACATTTAAATCCAAGCCCGGCTCAGTTTCATTACAAAATCCACTGAAATTCTATTAAAGAATAATAAAAACAGGAGAGATTTCAGATCTAGTTAGTTCCTTATTAAGAAGAAGAATTAAAAATAATTAAAAAGACCATAAAACCTACAATGTGTCAAAAAGAAAAAGAAAAGCTGGTAGTGCAAAAAAGACATAGCACCTGAAGCACAGAAACAAGCTCGAGATCTTTTGGATCAACACATTTTAACCAGTGTGTTATCAACTGAACCAGCCACGTTTTTTCGATGGAGACAGGATATCCCTGCAATTTAGGTACTATTAAAAGCTTAATTTGCATTGAGCTTTGCTGAAATTGTACATTTGATGGCATAACACATAGTGTTATTCACTTGCTACAGTCTGATTCAAAGCGCTATAAATATATTTGCCCTTTCTACTAAGCCTGCCTTAGGGATTAACAACACCCTCCCCCCCAAAAAAAGTTCAGTTGAATATTAACTGCATTAACTTTGAAGACTGTAACATACTGTTACACTCAAACAGCCTATGGTGCAGTATGGATGACTTAATACAAATATTGTCATGCAAACCTTTTCTTATGGCTGGACCAAAAAAATGCTCTGTCAAAAGGGGATGACCCCTCTCACTTTGCTTGAGTGAAATGAAAAAAGCTAAAAAGAAAAAAAAGGAAGAAATGCAGAAGCAACTCAAAACTGCATTCTGATCAGAAATAAAAACAAGAACAGCTGATGAGAAGGTGCACTGACAACACAATTCTATCAGTCAAATAATTAAATAAATAGAGTTCAATATCATTTACTTTCATAAGCCTGTGACTACATGCAAAAAGCCTCTGTTTTTCCAAGGGGAGTTCCAATTAACCTTGAAGTATGTAACATCTATGTAACCATAATGTTTTCAGGGTTCAGGTAAAGCAAGACAATTCAGACTCAAACTTGTCATCAGAATTATATGTATGAATGAGCCCACTCCCACGAAATATTTGTTTTATCTGGAATGCTACATAATAGACTTTAAAATTTGGGACTCACAATCTTCCTTCTTTTTGATTATGGAAATTCACTGTATGAGATACCCTTAACTTCCTGGAGCTATGAATAAAATGCATACATATAGTCTGCCAGTATTTAAAGGCCACATCTGATAACCCTGTAGGCAGAACTTGAAAGAGATAACTTAACCTAGGCAGAATTGACATCTTAACTGCTGCTATGCGACACAGTAATGACAGATTCAATTTTTGCCATTGTATTAGTTTTTGTTTAACTAGATGTAATAGTAGTTTACAGGTTGAAGTATTAACTTTAGTCAATTGAGAAGGAACCATGACTCCTTAATATTTTACTGAGGAGCTGGTCCACTTCTAAATTTAATAGCTTTTGTTTAATTAGTAGTGAGGTTCAAAGCAGGGCACATGAAGAAACTGAAAACAAACAGGAGCAATTAAGTGTCCAGTATTATGAAAAATAGAGGATGTAAAATGCATAGGTTTTTAAACAGAACACGGATTTTAAACAGAAACGATAGTTTTTTAAACAGAACATGATATTCATCTGTACTATAGAGATGGAACAGCTGGTGTCCACTTTAACTGTCAGGACTCCACACCATGGAATTTGAGTCTTAACTAGAAATCTTAGGATTCCACAGGATAGAATTATTAAGGTAAAAGTTAAATCAAACTGGTATAATTATGCAGTGCAGATACACACTTTTAATTTGTCCCATAAATACAGTTCCATATGAAATATCCACTGCCTCTTCCATTTCTTCAAAATGTACTTCTAGCACTAGCAGAGGTTGCATGTGTGTGTTAATCCGTCTGTGTCTTTCATTGTCTGTAGCACACAAAGAATAATTGCTCCTGAGTCCTACAGTGAGGACTAAAAGTTTTGCCCAGAAGAGTGGTTGGGACATCTCAGGACTTTATTTCAGTGGTCCCTAATTAGTCCCAGAAACCCTAATTACTGTCCCAATGGATCTATGGAAGATCATGTCTAAACATGATTTGCCCCCATTATACTTCTTGCTCTTGCTATCAGCAGCTAATCAGAATTTCTGGGAGAGTTGGGGATAGGAATTTTGAAGGTGTAAAACAGCCTGGATTGGTGGGAATCCAGTCAGGGGCTTTCTTTCTTGCACTGCACTCATTACTGTATTTTTCCGTGTATACGACCCCCCCAATGTATAAAACAACCCCCTAATTTTGACCCTTGCTGGAGGCGGAGAAGCAGTTAATGGGCAACTGCTCCTCCACCTCCGTCTCTCCTGCTGCTGCTGCCTCCGCTGCCCGCCTGATCACCTCCTCCAGTGCGACTGCTTTGCCTCCGCCTCCTGCTGCCTCCGCCACCAGAGGGGACAAGGCGGACCTGAGTTGGAGGTGAGCCCACCGGAGAAGGTGATAGGGCGGGTGGGGGACACAGCAGGAGGCGCCCGAGCGCGTGTGACTGCTCCTTTGCCTCCGTCTCCTGCTGCTGCCGCCTCCACCACCACCGGAGGGGACAAGCCGTGAGCCCTGGAGGAGGCAATTGGGCAGCGGCAGCAGCAAGAGGCGCCCGAGCGCGCATGCAACTGCTCATTTCCCTCTGCCTCCTTCCGTGTATAAAACGACCCTCAATTTTTCCTCTAATTATTTTAGTAAAAAGTGTCATTTTATACACGAAAAAATACGGTATTTCCTGGTGTAGGAATTTCTTCCTTGTGCCCTCCATCTTGTGCTGCTCTCCTGCCTAGCTGCCTAGCTGTGCCTCTGGATCCTTTCCTTTTCCCCTTGACTTTTTGGAGGATTGCCCCCCTTTCTCTTTTCTTTTCTTTGGAGATTATTTTTGCTGCCTGCCTGCTGCTGCACTGGACTCAAAGAAGAGAAGAAAAACATCAAGTGGTGGAGAAGAGAAATCTCCCCATATCCTAGTTATTGAGGGGGGAGTTGATTATATCTTTTGCCTTTATTTGCTTCCTTGCTTTTCTTGGTCTTTGGGAAGGGGACTGTGTGCTATTTATTTTGCCAGTTATTCTCCATGTTTCAAGGAGTGCTTTCCCTATTTTATTTTAGTTTAAAATGTTATTTGGCTAATTTATTAGCTGAAATCTTGTTGTACAATATACATCACCCAAGCTGCATGATGCAGCTCTCCAACAGAATTTCAGCCATTTTGAATTTATTCTGTTCAAGGTGTATATTTAGGTGGTTTTTGAGTTGACTGATTTTTTAATATTGTGATTGTTTTTGGTTGTACTGTTGCCTGCTTCTGATGCAGATTGATTCTCTATTGCCTTGCCTCTGCTTCTTTGGCACAGTTTTTATTGGATCTTAGAGCTTTTGGGGGTTAGCTCTAGAAATATGAATAGAGAAACACAAAATGAAAAGATCAGAAAGAAGCAGGCCTTTTCATGATAAATGAAAAGATTGTTGGACTGAAACAACAAAAACAATAGGGGCACTTTGCCCAAAGAAACCAAAAGGAATTCAAAATGAAAGTTTTTCCCGTGCGCATCTTTAGTTTCACTATTGATTGATTCATTAATATATTTAAGATTTTTTCACCCTGCCTTTTACCTTAAAAATGACCCAAGGAGGATTACATTATCAAAAGACAGTATTCAAAGCTAACAATGGTGGGTACACAAATACAAAAGGATCAAACAAATACCATACAAAAACATTAACAACATTGAAAAACATTCAGAGCAGTAAGGTACAACAATCCATTTAAAACCCCATTCATGCAGCTAATCTCTCAGGGAAAGCTTGCCCGAAAAGAAAGGTCTTGGACCAGAATTAGACATGTGTTTAGCATACAAAGGATATACATAGTAAACATATATTTGGCAATTTACATGGCAGGTATGCACATATGCACACCCATGTGCACATGTATGTGCATGTGACACACATTTACATATGAATATGCAAAAATTGAAAGAGGAAATGTGATTGTAATTGGCAATGCGGCACACAAAAAGAGATAATTCCATTTTTCCCTCCCTAGAAACAATATTATTAAAAATCAGTCATATATTTCTTTTAGCCCAGGGTGGTTATGAGGACCTCACTGGCACTGATGGAAACTTTCTTCCCAAGGCTAATAGCAACATGCAGGATATGCGTTTGCCTATAATTGTTTTTGTTGATGACAATAATGATTATGATAATTCCTAGAGACATATTTAGAAGGTAACTCTCATTTGGTACTATATGGAAATTAATGATATGACCACTTAAAATTGCACCTCTACCTCTACCATGAACTCAGCCCCTGCCCCAACCATAAGTGTATATACCTGTCAGTTAAAGACATGGCACCAGTCCATGAAAATGTATGTCATAATAACTTTATGAAAATTTAGATGCTACAGTTCTCTTTGTAGTTTTTCTGGGTACATATAGATACAGTTTCCCTTATGCTAAATATTTTGCAAGCAACTTCAATGTTTATGATACATTTACAGTTACTTTTCACACTATTTCAGTTCTAAGTTGTTTACCAACAATACAGATTACAGAACACTCTCTGGTATGCATATGGATCTACATTTGCTTTAAAACTGCTCTGTGTGTTCTTACTTTACTGTCAGGTTCAAATACTGTGTCAATAAACCATACACTTTAAATTAACAGTTAAAAACTCAGCTAATCACAAAGCAAAAGATTATGGTTCAGCAGAACGTATAAGCCTAAAGAACATATTTTCACAGAGTTTTTGTAAAGAATGCGGATCCAGTACAGCACCACCAAAGTAGGCATCTCAAAAGGCAATTTTATTTCTCATATTCTTAGGAAGGATCCTTCTTTCATAATTTAAAAGTAATATCAAGCCACTGGTGTTCATAGTTAAAGTTGCACTCTCTTGATAACTCAGTGAAAGGAATTAATTCCTTTGCTACCTTAAAGACTTTTGGCTATGACTTACCTGCATAAATAGAAAGAACTAATTTACTAAAGAAATGCCCATGGGCAAACATGTTCTGGCTAATGAAGTGTTCAGCTTTTGCATGATTAACCAGCTGGTGGGGGTGGTGAAAAATCACAGGGCATAAAATAATAAGAAAAAATGATTATTCTCTTTTAAAACAGTTCCAAGAAAAATGTCCTTATTTTAATTTGGTGCTTGTGAAATGAATGTTCAGAAAGATAGGCACATAGGAAAAAAGCTGGAGACCATATCAGGCAAAAATTCCTTGCAATATAATATCATGGGAAATGGCTCAAGTGAGAGGAAAGCCAATAGTCAGCTCCAGAGCAACTGTCTTACTTACAGAACAGATATTGCCAATTGTCATAAAATTATATTTCTAATACAGAATATTGCCTTATGTATTATATAAATTTGAAACTATGACTGGCCTTCCTGTCAGTTTACCTCATTTACTGGTTTTCTCTATGCTGTAAGTACAACACATGAATTTAGTTAATTAAAAACCAACATATATATATTTACTAATATAGAAACCAAGTGGCAGTACATTTAAGACCAAAATTATTGACAGTACAAATTTCCCCCCAACATGATCTATGCTTTAAGATGGCTTTCCTGTTCACTGAACATAGAGTCTCACTAATGAACAGATTCTTAGCCATATAATGTGAAATGTCCTCCCTTATGGTATGTGCACCATAGAAACCCCTACGGTTGGACTTGAAGGAATCTTTAGAAAGAAGACAGGCTTTTCCAATGACTTTCTAGGCAAGATGGAAAATTCACGTTTAATGATCTGACTTCTCAGAGGTCAATGAGGTGATGCTGTTTGAAGGAAACACATTTTTGCCATCCATTCCAATGTAGTTACACAAGTATATAATTTAACAGAGAAAATAAGTGGTTACTCATGCATTTTCTGACATGACATCTCTTACACAATTAATACATTATGCTGTAATAATTACGACAGTGCAGATTTTAAAGAGGAAAAGTAAATGTCAATTCCAAATGCCCATAACACTACAAACAGCTAATAATTAACTGTTACTTCAGTTATTACTACTGCATGATTCTCAAGGATATTATTTTTTATTTTTAATTATTCTATTAAAAAATTTCAACTGTTTTTACTGAAAAAAGGCCAAAGGCCAAAGGCCAAACGGTTCATCAAAAAGACAACTTATTAACTTATCAATACCAAGTCTTGCCTTAGCATTAATACTAAAAGGATACCCAGTTCTTAATTTTAAAAAGTCAATCATGATGCCACTTTAGTACTAATATACCATTTCCAGTCTCACCATTTCCTCCTGGGCTTAAACGTGGGAAACCACATGTTTATATTATGTGCCCTGTGACTCAAACCCAAAACCCTGTGACTCAAACCCAAAATAAAAGATGTGCATAAAATATAGAAGCCAGAGAAGGCACTACAATGGCCAAACAAAGCAATCGGGGACTTGCTATTTCATTTTGAGATGTACCATTATTAACTTTAATTAATAGTTTTTTGTACTACCTGTGTTTTTTATAAAGTAGTTTGCTCTTCCTCCCATATTAGGTTGAACATGCAGATCCATAAAGATATTAGTCATGCAGAGAAATATAATTCTAAGGATAATTTATATGCAACTACTTCCAAATTGGAAATACAGTTAGAGTAAGGAGGGAGGAGTTGAGCTATGAATTCCTTCCTTCCTTCCTTCCTTCCTTCTAGATAGGCTCATAATGAGACAGAAGCTCCCTTAGATAGCAAGGCCTCGAGCTAGTTAGAGATTTAAAGGTTAAAACCAACACCTTGAATTGAGCCTGGTAAGCAAATGGCAACCAGTACCGGTATTGGGATCATATGGCTGCAGTATTAGACACCAGTTAGCAGCCTAGCTACCACATATTGCACCAACTGAAGATCTTAGACCCTTTTCAAGGGTAACCTCACACAGAGTGAATGACTGTTGCTAAAGCAGATCCACTCAGGAAAGGTGCACTAAGCAGAGCTGTGCAAAGGTATTCCTCATCACCACCACCACATGAGAATCCAATACTTGTTGCATTCAAAATCAGGCTCTCTACTAATGAACTGTTCCCTGCTTCCAAATTAAAGCCCAAACTCTATTTTCTAGTAAGGCAAAAGTATGTGCACACATACACAGTGAAATTATTTCATTTCTTGATAGATGCAACTGAGGAATGTCCTAACTGGATATGTTAAACAGTTTATGGGCCTATACAAACAATTAACATAGCTAATTAGATGAACTACACAACATTTTCAAGAATAATAGAAACACCTGTCAACCATCCAGAGCTGTTTCTCAGCAGTGAGGTTCACAGGATTTTTCTCCCTTCAAATAACTGTTTAAATCTGGTCTTTCCACCTATAATTATTACCCACCCCCTTCTTCTAACTGCACAGCAGTATATGATAAACAAATATCATAAACACATCTGTCTGTTCTAGTTTCTATCAATTGTACAAGCTGAAAAGAACTTAAATGCCCTTTCACCCCGCTCTAGAGTGATAACAGAGTCCTTCTAAAATTGCAGACACATACTGTGACTGAGTGGGGCTGTTTGTAAACAACTATGGAAATATTTCTAATTATAAGCATTTGGTGCTAAAATTAGAAGGTCAGTCAGTTAACTGTAAAAAAAAAAACCTTCCAAAAAGGTTCTGCTAAATGAGAGAAGCCAGTGATTATTAAGTTAGTGGTAAGGATAGAGGTCTTGTAACATGGAGAACTGAACTAAACTGCATGCCATCAAACTTTATACTCATTTGAGACTTTTCAGCAATACTCCCATGGCTGTTCATTCCCCTACTCGTGCATCTACTGAAGTGACACTATATCCACTGAAGTGATACTTTTTCCAGCTCCTGCTTTGAGCAACTGCATCTGCAACCCAACTGTAATCTTCCAAATCTTTTTGACGGAAACGTTCACCCTTCTGAAGTGATGGGTATTTTACATGCTTCATTTTACAAAATACCTATAATGTTGTGCGACATATGGAGAGTGCTATAGAAGGCTATCCTTATTTAAACACTATTCAGAGAGCTGAATTTCAAAAATCACGACAGTACTGAAAGCCATTAAAGGTGAGCCAAATTGGAGGTGAAGAGGCATAGACCCCATAGCCAACTAGACTTTGCATCTCCTCTTCACTAGTTCTCCACTCAGTTAGATACTGCAAGGCTCAGTTCTCCTATATTCATTTTATCTTGGCCCTAAATGCAATGACTATACATTCTAATTCTATTAGAGAGCTGGAAATAGTAAAGCTTTGAAGATACTAAACTTCTCAACAGATTAGCTTTTTTTTCAATTCAGTGAAAAATGCAACCATAACATTTGTGACAAAATATATTCCTTTTTAGTAATCCCATTTGTTCCAAATTAGACTAACTAATCTTTATAAGCATACCTGCCTTTGCATCAATTTAGGAAATATGGATGTCACTGCCTAAATTAAACAGGGTCAGTTATTTTCACCAGATCTTGCTTAAAAAAAGAACACTAAGATGCTTCAGACATAAAAAGATTCTGCACTGAAGTTAATTTAATTGTGAATGTAAATTCTAATACACAGGTTTGGTGCACTTGAAATACTCCCTATTATCCTTCACTTCTAAAGCAGAAACTCCTCTTAACTGTATTTGCTAAGCAGTTTCATGCTCTGATTAAGAACAGACAGAGGAATCACATGAAGGTTCTCTCAAACAGATGAAATCCTTGACCACTCATCCCTGAGCAGCTCTCATGGATCTAATTCTAAGCAATCATCTCAATGATTAATCCATACAAGTAAAGCCAAATAATAACTCCAGATTTGAGAGACCCTCAAGCCAAGTGTTCTTTGGTGGATTCTTCTTCTGCCACTGTGCCCTGGCAGATGTATCTGACTGCAGTGATACTCCAGTCCCTGCTGGACAGGTGGGCCTATCTGTTCTTTATAGATCACAGTCCCACAATGCTAAAGAGAAATGCTAGCCCAAGAGCATTATGGAAAATGAAAAACAACTGCCTGGTGCTGCTCAGAGTGGCAGGCTAGGAAAAAGATGGACCTGAAAGGCAACAGCAGGTTGCAACAACAACTCTTTCAGGTTGTGTCTAGATGCCATGTGCTGACAGCAGCAATGTTTCTTTTCTTCAAAAGGACTCACACAATCAGCAGCACCAATATGGATGTGTCATCTGATCTTATCCCATTCATACAAGAACTGCTTCCAGATAAACTGTCCTTACACAGAGAGAGAAATGTCTAAAGAGCACTTGTGTTACCCTTAACTACAGCTACCACTGGTGTCAACCAACACAGCCCTTAAACAGTTACAGCTAGTACAGAAACAGCAAGAGAAATTAATGCTCTGAAAGGGAGAGGCTGGTTGACAGCCTGGTTGACAAGAATATGTAATCTAGCAGCCTACTCCTGACTCTTTAAAACCACAGGAGAAAAACTGGTGGTTTACAAAGTACCAGTGCAATTTATAACTACTCATTAGAAATATCTGCAATAAAGTTTACTGTGAGAAGAGTCATCTCCTAAGTACTGTAGATGTTTCTGTAACCATTTAAAGGCATTGGGTTTCTTCAGGGCTAGGAATGGAGCTGAGATGATTTCAGCATAAAGGCCATGTGAAAAGAGACTGTGGCACTTGGCCAGGTTACCCAGCTGTTTTCTAAATATGATGACAGGTGCCCATTTTTTCCATTTGCTTGTGGAACGCAATATGTCTTCAAACAACATTTTTGCCAAGCAAGCTTGAAGCAGTTACATTTCAAAGATCTAGCAGACTAAGCTCTAGACAACAAATTGTTTTGTTTGACAGCTACCTCAGTAGACTCCCCCTTTCAAAGGCAACCAGTATTTCAGACAACAAATTGTAAAGATAATAGAAACACATTCTACAAGAAAAGAAAACAAGGCAGGCTTCAAATGAACTTCACTGGTATACTGTAGTCTGCATGTAGATTTTTACATATATTTTGCTGCCACACATAAAAGTGTACTACAAAGACACAGGCAAGAATGTTTCAGTACAGTATATCACTTGAGAATGTAAATCATGTCTGTTAAAGAAGGGGGGGTATTTAAATGATGACACTCCTTCTTGAAGGTGGGGGTTATGTGGATTCCTCTGTATGTAATCAGGCCTATCTGTAGCAATGTAGTGTGGGTTGCCAGCACCCGGGGCAAGTATTGTGCCCCCTAACCGATGGAGCTGCTGCTGCTGCTTTCCAGAGTGCTCCCTCCTCCTCCCTCCATTCCCGATAGGAGTGCCCCTGAGGCACCCTCCTCCATCATTATCCCTCCTTCCCTCATCTTCCCCCAGCTCCTCCTCACCCACTTCACGCTGGGCTCCACCCAGATGTGGAGAGGGCCCTGCTGTGCCTCCAGCTCCCACCACTGTGCTGCCACTGTCTCCTGCAGTGCCTGCATGGCCGTGCTCAGCTCCCACCATGGGCCCAGAAGGAAGACGCTGCTGGCCAGGCTCAGTGTCACAAGCAGCCCGATGGCAGCCAGGAAGAGGCACAACAGCGCCCGGACCCCTGGCACCCACATTCTGACCCACATGGCTCCAGCTGCCCAATAGCAGCAGTTGCAGCCACGCCCCCTCCACCAGCCCCTGGAAGAGCTGTCAGATGAAGGCTACTGGCTTGTTCTCCTCAACAGGGCAGTCTGTTCCCCTTCATTGCTCAGCACTGCACTTGGGCTGAGGCAGTAGGTGGTGGCAGGAGGGAGGGAGGACGGATGAATGGGGCCACCCAGCCCAGCCCAGTGGCAAGATGGAACAGGGGGTGAAAGGGTAGCAGTTGCACCCCTAAAAATGTTGTGCCTGGGGCGACTGCCTCTCTGTACCTCCCCCCCAACACACACACTATGTCACTGCATATCTGAGTTCTTCTGACAGGTAACTTCTTCAGTTTTGAAATATTCCTCTGAAAAAAAGGCTATACTGCTATTGTGATTTTATCATTACTTTTTAAACCTTTCTTGTGCCAAAATGTTATGTGTATATGAGCAATTGTGTGTACTGTGCAAAAGAATCCTACAAAAATGAAAAACAAACCAACCAACCAATCAATCAATCAATCCAACTCATTGGGAGGTCTAGTTGGGAAAATGCTCCATTCAACCTGCATGGGACTTGGTCTAATCTAATGCATTTTAGCAGTGTGCTTCGCTGCAACAAAGAGCATTTATCAATGTAAGGATGTTTCAGTCTCCTCTCCCCATGGGTCAGCTGGATCATATGACAAGTACTGTGACTGACAGGAAATGTCCTACTGATATAGTCATTTACAAAAGTATCTGGTCACTTATGTATATAGGCAGCCATTCTGATTTTTTTTCTTCCCTGAAGCCTTTTGGAATCTCAGAGACACATGAAAGTTTTTCAGTAGTAATCATAGCAGCATGGAGCAATATGGACTGACCCGTTCTTTGCTGAAATGCATTAAACAGGGGAAGAGAAAAAATTAATTATATATGGCTCTATAAACTCTTTTGGCATAAGATAGTGGTGGCTGGTCCCATTATAGTTGATGCAGAAGGCACAGTATCCCATAGAGCAGAGGTCGTCAACCCGCGGTCCGCGGCCCGGTGCCGGTCCATGACCTGAGCCGGACTGGGCCACGGAGTCTAACAGGCACTTGGATGAAAAATAATCCTACCAGGGTAGTCTCCTTTTTCAAGATAAACGTAAATAAAGATACAAATAGTATGCTATACATAGACTGTAGCATATAGAGTTGGGGCCATTTCTATGCAGACCATTTTCCTATCCTGCTGGTATCCTGTGCAATGCAATAAAGGGCTCAAAACTTTGTTCCCATTCATCAGCAAGGAGGCAGAGTATAAATTTTATGGCACAGTAGAGGCTAGGTATATCACACTATAAACTAGACATTTCAAACGTATACCTCTAACTCTCTAGTTCATGCCTAAAATGTTATTTTACCAACAATCCTATCTCATTATTTCCTCAAGGTCTCCCATTTGTGGGTAAAAGAAAAACCTGCCTAATATAAAGACTGTACTAGATTTGACAAGAGGCCTATCTAGCCTAGCATCCCATTTCCCACAGTGGCCAACCATAAGCCTTTGGGAGGCCCATAAACAGGATATGCTCTTTCCTGCTGTATTCCCCAGGCAATTAATGCTGGCAGTCATCCTGGAAGAAGCAGAGAATGACAATGACTAGCATCCACTTATTGCTCCTGCATTTTTCGCATCCTCTCTTTTAAAGCCATCTAACTTGGCAATTACCACTACATCTTATGACAGTATATTTTATATAGTTGAGTAAGTCCTTCTGTTGTCCATCTTGAATCTCCTGCCATTCAGCTTCACTGGGTAATTATTTATTTATTTGGATTATACTCTGCTTTTCTTCCAAAGAATGGCACTAAGGTATGCTATTGGGGTGCCACAAAGCACAGAAGGTGATATTTGTGGCATAGGGGAAGTTCGCACATCTACGTGCATCTTTCCAAAGGTATGTACATGCAAGAGCTCAGATTAAGGAAACACTGAGTGTGGGAGAAGGGGCGTACTAAATTTGATTCCAAGACTGAAAGAACAAAACCAAGAAAACCTGTTACACTGAAAAAAGTAACTTCATATTTCACAAATGCAGACAACTATATTATGGAGGAACAAAAACGAGCATCAGTATCACACAAGATATCTTAGTGCTAATGAATACAATCCTTTGTACTCCTAATAGAACTATATTTGTGCAGTTTGAGGAAGGACATGATATAAGAGAAAAGGGGAATACAGCTTCATCAAAAAGAAGATGGTCCCCCTTGTAATGGTCTTGGCAGGCACTACAGGCATAAATAATCAGCAAGTAAGCTTGTGCTTAAGTTTCTTAGCAATATTTCTGAGACACATTATATTTCTTGGGAAAAATAAACCACAAAAGGGCTAAATGTGAAAATACAGACAACAATATCCTGGCTACTCAGTCTTCTAAAACCGTTTTTCTATACTCATCTCTCAGTAGCTAAGGGACACATTACTACATGCTTATTATGCATTTTGAGACAATTTTGTTTTTTCAAGAAGAGAAACCAGGAATGCCAAAAGTAATACAGATAAACTCAAATGAGGCAACCAGTATTGTCTACCTTACACAACCTGATGAGCAAGAATTCTGAGTAATCCTAGTCTACTATTCACAAGCAGTGAACTGATGCGTACAGTCTATCCACAAGAACACACATCTTGTCTTCTCCTACCATCAGAAAATGGTAAATTGAACAAGTATTGACAGGTTGTCAGGGTATCACACTCGCAAATAAATTAGGAATCATAAACCAAGAACAATATCTGATTTGCAATTTGGGCTCACATGGGGGCAGATCTGATTGAGAAAACATGCTAGGTTTCCAATTCTGGGTTGCATGCAACACATGAACAGTAAGCAGATATTCTCCTAAATTTTGGCTTTTCATTGCAGCCTTTGTATAAATACTTCAGAACTCTTACAAATTGCAAGACATGGGCTTAAAAACAAAATAAAAAGCAAATTTATAATTTATCTCTAATGTCAGTACTGGATTTTGTGTATAATTCATTCAAAGATCCTAATTTGTTAGATTAATAATTAAATTCCTATTTTTATCCTCAATAAAACTGCTGGTTAGGATAAAGATTCTTATGTCTGGGAATATGTATGCAGTCAACAATATCTAGTCCCAGATACTATACAAAAAAAGATGTTGCAGGAGACATTCTTGTCTCAAGACATTCTTGTGATGAAAACATAAAGAGTTTCGCCCTTAGATAACACATGAAGCATAAAAAGAATGTACAAATGACTTTCCCTCCCTTGTAAACTGTGGAGCAGCGGCAAGGAACTTGAGAAAAACAACATTGTAGGGGACGCTTCCATCAGTGAACACAGAGCAAACAAGCTAGTCTCAAATAATGCAGCAGGTGCTTCATACAGCATTTCACTAGCTGTGTACTAACCATCCAAGTGAAAGTGCTACAGAAACTGCAAATTTAGGCATGAATGCTCCAGGCCATTAGCAGGTGCTTTGAGCAGTCATCCAAATCAAAGCAAGACAGTGGGAAAAGCCAAAGATTGGTTAACAGAGGCCTACAAAAAGCATAAACTCCAATAAGGGCACATAAAATGTTTTGCCTGGCGGTAGAAAGAGGTTGGCAAGGTAAAGGAGGGGTGTGTGTGGAGTGAACATATTGCTGCATAAAGCTTTCAATGAAGGTTTTGCTATTTTGTACATGGAGCTCAAAATACAAGTGTTAACTAAGAAGCTGAGATCAGCACTTATATGTCCTCAGGTGGTTAGAAACAAAATAGAAAAGAACTTCTGACATTTGAGTAGAATACTGGAGCCATTTGATAACGCTCTGCTTGAGCATAAGTGGGTTTCCCCTATGGGAATTGTCCTAAAGAAAGCTCCAGGCAACTTTAAGCTGATTCATCACTTGTCAGAACCAGAAAGTGAATCAGTTAATGATTACGTTACTTTTCAAAGTTTGGGCTTTTTCTATCCCAATCAGCCAAATGCTAGTTCCTTCCAGCAGTAGTTAAAATAGGAAGTTAAGAAGAATCAGTGCATAGGCATCTGATTTGTAAGATGCGACTTTGTTTCCTTCCAAAATTCATGGGCTAAATTTTATTAAAATATTTCTAGGCTCCCATTGTGATAGGATTTCGTTATAAACCAACAGAGACTCTAATATCCACATACAGGAAATAAACCTTTAGTGATATGGCTAGCTAATTCCTGTAGCTAGTACTGAGCTAGCAATAAGACATACACTGTTGTAGAGTTTTGAATTGTGTCTTTAAATTTCTCTGGCTGCTCAGCAGAAGTGCAGGGATTCACAGAGCAGAATAGGTTCAAGTTCCCCAGATTAGTCCACCCCTTTTCTCATTTACTGGCACTTACAGTCTCAATAACTCACTCTTAGACATTACTAGTGTAGTTCATTACTAGTAGAAAAAATAATAAAAAAACATGTTCTTTATTTACAATTGTTTGCATTTTTTGTGCACTCAGTTTTTCTCTCTTAATTGAAATCAAAAGCTCTCTCCTCATATTCAAAAGAGACCATGTAATGGTCTGTATCTAGGCAAAATATAGGATATCCATGTTCATAGGAGAAAGTGAGATAAAAAGAAGAATGTGTGTAGGATTATTACATTTACTGTGTTGTCACATTTTAAGTCACCCTCCTAATTTGACAGAAGTGTAAGAATTAAGCCTAACAAAATAGGTGATAAATTGATGTGTATTTCAGCCATGGTATACACATCTGTACATATAAATTACAGAATCTTTGATAAGACTATAGGCAAGAGACTAGTCTAAAGTCACATGATGCAATTCTACTCATAAAATGACTGCTAAGCACTTAGAAGAACTTGAGCCCAAGCCCATAGGAGACAAACAGCATAACAGTAAAAAGATCCAGGACCCTGAAAACTAAATGTGGGGTCCTATGGGTCCAAGCACAGCAATACTTTGACTGTTTGCAGATCAGGTCTTCCACATGCAAGCTGGATTGATTTTTTTGAAGGAAGAGCTTAAGATAACATCAGCTCCAAATATATGTCTTCTCAAAAACAGATACTATTCTTTTCAATGGAGATAATTTCTAGGTAGGTGGATACAGGATTGTTTGTTGTTGTTTAGTCGTTAAGTCGTGTCCGACTCTTCATGACCCCATGGACCAGAGCACGCCAGGCCCTCCTGCCTTCCACTGCCTCACGGAGTTGGGTCAAATTCATGTTGGTAGCTTCGATGACACTCTCCAACCATCTCGTCCTCTTGCCTTCACTCTTTCCCAACATCAGGGTCTTTTCCAGGGAGTCTTCTCTTCTCGTGAGATGGCCAAAGTATTGGAGCCTCAGCTTCAGGATCTGTCCTTCCAGTCAGCACTCAGGGTTGATTTCCTTCAGAATGGATACGCTTGAACTCCTTGCAGTCCAGGGGACTCTCAAGAGTCTCCTCCAGCACCACAATTCAAAAGCATCAATTCTTCGGCGGTCAGCCTTCTTTATGGTCCAGCTCTCACTTCCATACATCGCTACTGGAAAAACCATAGCTTTGACTATGCGGACCTTTGTCGGCAAGGTGATGTCTCTGCTTTTTAAGATGCTGTCTAGGTTTGTCATCGCTTTCCTCCCAAGAAGCAGGCTTCTTTTAATTTTGTGGCTGCTGTCATCATCTGCAGTGATCATGGAGCCCAAGAAAGTAAAATCTATCACTGCCTCCATATCTTCCCCTTTCTATTTGCCAGGAGGTGATGGGACCAGTGGCCATGATCTTAGTTTTTTTGATGTTGAGCTTCAGACCATTTTTTGCACTCTCCTCTTTCACCCTCATTAAGAGGTTCTTTAATTCCTCCTCACTTTCTGCCATCAGAGTGCTATCACCTGCATATCTGAGGTTGTTGATATTTCTTCCGGCAATCTTAATTCCGCCTTGGGATTCCTCCAGTCCAGCCTTTCGCATGATGTATTCTGCATATAAGTTAAATAAGCAGGGAGACAATATACAGCCTTGTCGTACTCCTTTCTCAATTTTGAACCAATCAGTTGTTCCATATACAGTTCTAACTGTTGCTTCCTGTTCCACATATAGATTTCTCAGGAGATAGATAAGGTGATCAGGCACTCCCATTTCTTTAAGAACTTGCCATAGTTTGCTGTGGTCGACACAGTCTAAGGCTTTTGCGTAGTCAATGAAGCAGAAGTAGATGTTTTTCTGGAACTCTCTGGCTTTCTCCATAATCCAGCGCATGTTAGCAATTTGGTCTCTAGTTCCTCTGCCCCTTCGAAATCCAGCTCGTACTTCTGGGAGTTCTCGGTTCACATACTGCTGAAGCCTTCCTTGTAGGATTTTGAGCATAACCTTGCTAGTGTGTGAAATGAGTGCAATTGTACGGTAGTTGGAGCATTCTTTGGCACTGCCCTTCTTTGGGATTGGGATGTAGACTGATCTTTTCCAATCCTCTGGCCGCTGAGTTTTCCAAACTTGCTGCCATATTGAGTGTAGCACCTTAACAGCATCATCTTTTAAGATTTTAAATAGTTCAACTGGAATGCCATCACCTCCACTGGCCTTGTTGTTAGCCATGCTTTCTAAGGCCCACTTGACTTCGCTCTCCAGGATGTCTGGCTCAAGGTCAGCAACCACACTATCTGGGTTGTCCGGGACATCCAGATCTTTCTGGTATAATTCCTCTGTGTATTCTTGCCACCTCTTCTTGATGTCTTCTGCTTCTGTGAGGTCCCTACCATTTTTGTCCTTTATCATGTCCATCTTTGCACAAAATGTTCCTTTAATATCTCCAATTTTCTTGAACAGATTTCTGGTTTTTCCCTTTCTATTATTTTCCTCTATTACTTTGCACTGTTCATTTAAGAAGGCCCTCTTGTCTCTCCTTGATATTCTTTGGAAGTCTGCATTCAATTTTCTGTAACTTTCCCTATCTCCCTTGCATTTTGTTTCCCTTCTCTTCTCTGCTATTTGTAAGGCCTCATTGGACAGCCACTTTGCTTTCTTACAGGATTGTAGACTAACATAAATATATAGGTCTCCTGTACCTTTTGGGGAATACTAACAAAAAATTTAAATCATTTTTCACAACTGGAATGTTTCTTTCCTGGTATTAGTACCACAAGTAATAATTTAGGATAATTTTCCAATAAAGAGACTCACTAGGTCTTAGTTAATGTTCCCAAACACTTATTTTTTAATGGATAATGCTCTGTAAGTCACCAAAAACAACATCCAGTTGCTTAAAAAAAACAATTACAAAGAAGTCATTTGTTCTATTCATGCTACCCTTCAACAGATTTTGGAAAACGCTGCTCTGTGCAGCAAGCCCCTCAAGAGAACAGTTGGCATAGCCAAAAGAGGTTTGTAGGCAAAAATAAGCAGGTGGCATTCTGGTGCTTCCCCCTCCCCCCCCCCCCATCTTGGACCACAAGTGAGGTAATGCAATCTGAACAAGGTCAAGTTGTTGTTTTTTTCCTCCTATAGTAAGTGCAGCAACCAACAGACAAAAGCACAAATAGTCATGAGGAGAAGGCTGTATAGCAAGCATCTTTGAAGGGGAAATGCAGCAGAAGTAAATACATTTTGAACTCTTTGCTTTATAAGTTTAGACTTTTTTTTAAACCCACACCTATCCAAGCATACAAGGTTCATAGCACTTAAAATAACCTATAAATGCACAGGATGAAAAGCCTGCCAAAATATTAAATTCAGTATAACTGAAACACTGAACATTCCCATACAAGCTTAAACTAAAACCATTTGAAAACATCTCAAAGAAACAAGAATATACCTTCCCATTATTTCTATAATAACATTTAAATTACATTCAGTACAAAGAGAACAAAATCAAACATGGTATATATAAAACCTAAGTATGTGGTTTAAAAATAAAATTCTGTTCCTCTCTCTAATTCGTGTGACTACAATTTAGAAATATTTGTACATTGGGGCAGATTGGGTGTGGTGTTGGTGTGCTGCCCTCTAGTCTCTCTGCCTAAGCTGCTGCAGGTGATTTCAGGTAGGGTCTACAAAGGATTGCCTGGTGCCGCTCTGAACTTCACAGTAATTATGTGGCTCTCACAATATCACATAATTACAACATATGGAACACGACATGCTCTAGATTTGGTCTTCTCAATTGAACAGGGGAATAGTATCTGAAAGTGGGGAATCTGAACGTAAGAGCCATGCTAGATCAGACCAAAGACCTTTCCAGTCTGGTGTTCTGATCCACAATAACTACATGCCTGTCCAAAGTCCACAAGCAGGGCATGAATACAGTAGTGCTGTCCTGCTTGTTACCCAGCAACTGGTATACATAGGCACGCTACCACTGACACTAGACCTCATGATTAGTAGATTTCCTTTTCCAGGCTAGATCATTTTATATGGCTTTGCCCCACTGCAGGTATAGGAAGCCCATTAAAATGGCCTGCTTCAATATTTAGTGCACTCCTGAGTGCTCTAGATCAGCCATTCTCAATCTTTTCTTTTCTTTTTGGCCACAGCCCTTTTAGGAGCTCTTCTCAGGTTCCAGGAGCCCCTGTCAGACCAGGATATAAAATGAACAAATGAATAGAATTTTTTTTTCAGTCTATAGCTCCCTTCAAATGTGCCAGGGTCAACAAAGTAGAGAATAGCCACTCTAGATAATTTGGTGTGGTAGGTGCTCCTGCTGAAATTCTAGATGACTTCTCCTTCCTTCCTTCCTTCCTTCCTTCCTTCCTTCCTTCCTTCCTTCCTTCCTTCCTTCCTTCCTTCCTTCCTTCCTTCCTTCCTTTTAACCCCACTTTTCTCCTTAAAAGGACCGTAGGCATCTTACAACATTAAAAGGACAATACTGTAAAGCTAAAAACAGTAAATATACAAATATTTAAAAAGAATTAAACAAGTATATTAAAACGATGAACAAAATCAATACTAAAAACACATTTAAAAGCAACAGAGACAATGATCCAATTTGAAAAAACCCTCTCAGACTGCCAGTCATTAAGGAAAACACTGTCTGAAGATAAAGGACTTTGCCTGCTTGCAGAAAGACTACAAAGATGGGGCCAGACTGGCTTTCTGTGGGGATGCTTACTCTGCAACACTGGTGAAACCAAATAAATTGTTTTCTTCTCTGCTATGGTATTTCTCAGTGAAATCCAGGGAGCTTTTCTGAATAGTGAAGAGCTTTTTGAAATCTGGCTCACAGAAAGATCTAGAAGAAGCATTTTGTCTGCTACAAGATATTTGTAAGAAGACACTTTGAGTGTAAAGTTGCTCATATTCCTGTCATTACTTAGACTCAAAAAACAATAAATTAATAAAGAGTTTGGAGTACTATGTGGTCATTTTCTTGGACAACTTTTGGTTACTGGTGAGTATGGACAAAGTGCTTGAAGTTCAGCCATTAACTTGTATGTTAGACTTATCTTTTCCATCTTATTACATTTAGCAAGGAGAGGACAGCAAATACCTCATTTAGAGTTACAGTGATTCCAGTTTGTTTGTTTTTAAATAAGTTTTATACTGACCACCTAGAAGTCTGCTCTGCACCCAGATGACATTAATAAGCATATGACAGCAGTCAACATTCCCTTCCTAGGCAAAGTGACTGAAAGAGTAATGTCTAACTACCTTTATAAAAAACAAATTGCCTAGATTCATTTCAAGTACTATTTGATCTTGACTGGGGACAGAAAGTGCCTTGGTTGATCTGTTGAATGCTCTTTTGGAAGAGAAAGACAAGGAAAGTATGACCTTGTTGATTTTCCATGACCTCTTGGCAGCTCTTAATACTATTAACCAGGATATAATTAAGGACACCTTGTCCAGACCAGATGTAAGAGGCACCATTTGTTGGTGGGTTCTCCTGTTACTTGAACAGCTATGTTCAAGGAAAAAAAAAACTGCCTTGGAAGTTGTCCTTGTCTGGCCCTCTGTCAGCTACATTTTGGTTAAAGCTAAGGCCCCACAAGTTTAAATTTCTCTCCAATGCCATTTATCATTTAAATAAAACTGCTGGAATAGGCTACCCAGAGATTTGACCTCAGGTTTCATTTGATTTTTTAAATATAGAGATAATACCTTGTTCTTCATTACCTTCCATCACTGTATCACATGTAGGTGAAGCTGTGGCTGTACTGAATCACTGCTTGTGTATGGTATGGTAATGGATAGATGGTAGGAACAGAGACTCCATACAAGTAAATAATGTTCAACACATCTTAATATGTTATGTTCACAGGTTATGGATACCTACTGATTAAGCATTAGAGGTTCAAGTGATCCCTGAGGTTGAAACTGCTTTATCAATTCCAAATTGATAAATTTGCAGCTGCAGCCTCACCTAGATAGAGGGAGAGTAGCCATAATTTTCTATCACCCCCTTTTTAGAAAATTGATATGCATTATACATAGGGGACCTTTAAAATGGTATATAAACTGCAGCTGATCAGGCTTATTAAAGATTATATACAGAGATCTGCTTTCAGCCACCTCTTGGGTAGCAAATCTATGTACACTTCCCTGAAAGAAAGTTCCAGTGAACTCATTGGAGTATGTATCTGAATAGACTTGTACAGGATTCTGGAACTCAGAAAGAGGTTCTGGACTTGGCACAACTAGTCCCAAAATTCTCTCCCAATTTCCCAGTTGGTTTCTGAGAAGAACAGAGACTCATGCACTTATGTTGGGTAGGTGCAGCCCATATGCCTGCCAAATCACACATGATAGCTCCTGGTGGCCACAGTAGCTTTTTGAGAGGGGAAGGTGGTAATGGCAAGCTGAGCATCCCATCTCCCACATGTATACATATTTAATTCCTTTGTCATACAAAATGCATTCATATGATTAGTTTATCAGTATGCAATTTCACCCACTATCTTTAGATTTTTTTTTATTCTGCATGTGTGCTGAGTTCTCTACTTCAATTTACCAATTATCCTTGGTACTAATTTCTGCTTCTCTGTAATGCCTTGTAATGTGTCACTGCTAATCATCTGCAAAAATGGGAAAGCATTCTGTATTCCAAATAGTTTATTTCTTACTAATATGCTGAATATATTTTATTATATTTTATTGAATGTGCTAAGTGTCACTTGATATTGACATTCGTTAGTTTGTTAGATTTAGCTCTCTTGTATCCTGTTCTGCATATACTTTTGGTTTTTGTGACACATTTGCTAAGCTATGATAGCTTGCTATTGTGCTGTTGCTTTATGAGAGCAGATTTGCAAATACATGCAACAGCTGTATATCTTAGATCAGCAGAGATTTCCTTTAGTCCCCATCATCTAACTTGAAATTTTTATGACTGGGTCCAACGAATGAACTCTGGGTTTCTAGTTTTAAAAGATTTATACCTGAAAAACGTATGTCTGCCCACTTTGGTGTAGAGTCAAACTTTGCTGTTCTTCCTGGAGATTCAAGAGATCTATTGGTAAAAGCAGACAGTCACATTCAACTACATGTATATGCCATGTGTATATGTCCAAAAAGGTAAGGAAGTATATCATTTTCAAATCTACAAAAGCACTCTGCCATTCTTAGCACCCACATGTATATGCATGTGATATTTTGGACACTCATTGCAACAGAGATCTCTTCTCTTCTTTTGGAATGTGTACATTTGTAGCATGCAGTAGATAGCTGTGATGCACCATATGATGGCATGAAACTGTAGCAGACCCAGAGACAGACTAAGTATACCTCCTGCTACAAGCCTTCTGATCTAACTAGTGTTTCCCAGAGGGGCATGTGTGTGGCTCTCATTAACCCCAAGTTAAGAGAAGATGTGCAAATGCAACTAAAGTACTAAATTTGCCCTTCAGTTCTTTTTGCCATTCAATTACTGATGTTATTAACCTCTTCTGCACATCTTATGGCTACATTAGTACATCATAGGCATTTGTATTGCTTCAGCAACTAGCATTGCCCACACAAACTAATATAGTATCTAGAATACCATCCTCCCTTCAGGTATACCCTTACAGATAAGACAATAATCAAGTCCAGAAGCTTACTTGCTTTTACCCAGGCATTTTTCTAATCTGATGTCTATTATGGAACAGGCACTACTAATCTTTTGGAATGGGGAAAATACAGTGGAAGTTGTATTGCAAAGAATGCAAAGAGAAGACTGTGAAGCTTTTTATTAAAAATAGGGAAAGGTCAGTACCCTCTCCCCCAAAATATACTATGAAGGCATGTAGGAATTATTACACCACAGTCCTTCCTTTATTGAATTCAATCTAAAAAAGAAAACAACAAAAAGAAAAAAGTTTCACTTTCATTCTTTGGACGCTATGGAATATTCTTTGACACAGAATCTCGTATCGAAATATTTGAAAAACCTGGACCTTTTATTGAAAATGTCTTAACAGAGAAGTCTTAAGGCTACAAACTGAAATTAAAGACAGCTAAATTATTGAACCTAATGAGATTAAAATTAGCTTATCTTTTGGAAGTCTGGCAACAACACAGCAGTGATTTACACTAGTGTGACTGAACTGGCATGAGCTTTGTGTTTTAGACATCCTGAGTCTAACCAAAACTTACTTGGGAGTAAGCACTATTGAGTTTTGCATTTTTGAGCTCAACAAACTCTGTGTCCAGTAAGCATGCTTGAATTACAGCCTTAAAAGAAAAGCAATGTATTGTTACAACATAGTTATATGATGTTAACCACACACTACATAAATACACATTAAAATTAGCTACTAATAATAAAGCACCTTGTTTCTTCTGGCATCCCAAAATAAAATCAAGAATAATGTTCTTAATTCACTTCCTTAAAACACTACATACATGCAGATTTCTTGTACATCCACACAATATCCATTAAGATATTTCCATAATGAGAGAGCAGAGGACTTTTTTCAGCCACAGCTATTGCTGCCAAACAAAATGGTGATCATCTGCTTCATAAACTGTATTTATATAAGCGAGCATTTATCAGGCAATGGTTATGCTTGTTTCTGTTGTATATGTAGCTACACTGCATATTTGTAAACCTGAAAGCTCTAAACTCTGTAAGAGTTATTTCAAGCCTGTGATGTTTAATTGTCCAGCTGCATCCTTACTGAGATGACAGGTCCCTAACAATAGTGTCCATGCACTGGCAGTCTCAAAAAATTGACTAATGTAATGCTTTCTATATGGGTCTTCTTTTGAAGCTGATATGGAAGTTTCAGGAGGTTGAGAATGTGGTAGCCAGACTGGTCTCTGGGGTGAGAAAATTTGATCATATCTCTCCAACTCTGGTTCACTTGCACTGGTTACTGTTCTGCTTCTGTGCCATGTTCAAGGTCCTGGTATGAACTTATAAAGACCTAAGTGGTTTTGGACCTCACTACCTGTCAGAATGTCTTCTCCCATATTCTGCTGCCCATCTTACCCAGTCTACCCAGGCCTTATGCTTAGGGTGCCAACACCAAGGGAAACCCGTAAGACATCTACAACAAATTGTGTTTTTTCTGCAGTGGCTCCTTCCATCTGGAATGCCCTCCCACAGGACATACATCAGGCCCCCTCCCTTCAGACTTTTAAGAAGCTCCTGAAGACTGAACATTTCAGGGAAGCTTTTGGGGAGGCATTCCTTAGTTAAAGGAAGGGAGAAAAAGGGGTGGAAGGAACACCTTCCAATAGATGGTTTCCAATAGATGGGTAGTATAAAAATCAAATCAAACCAATCAATCAACTTTAAGACAGGAATGGAGGCTCTTTGGCCCTCCAGTTTGTTTTGTTGTTGTTGTTTTTATTTCAGCTCACAACAGCCCCAGCCAGCATAGAAAGTGGCCTGGAATTTCCCCATCTTTATTTTCATGCAAATCCCTTCCAATTTTATTTTCTGTACCTAGGGCATCATCAAGAGGCTGACCTAATATCCCAAAGAAAGATAGGCAGGCTGCAATGTCAGGTATCCTATTTAGTCAGAGCTTGTGTTGCAATGTTGCTATTGTTAGAAAACTGTTAAACTCTAAATATTAACCAGCTGATTTATGGTTCTTACAATTAGGTAAAAATTGTTTTTGTTTTTATTCTATTTTACCTGAAAATAACTTCCAGAGTCAATAAATCTGGAGAACACATCTCACAAAACATGTTTGTATTTCTAGCTAAAAAACAAAGAACAAACAGATAGACAGGGAGGCAGGCAGGCAGACAGATAGGTATATAGACAAATAACAGGATGGAAAAAAAATTAGGAAGAGAGGAGGTCCTTGTAAAGCCAAACAGAGAAAAGCAAAAGACAGGATTAAGGAAACTAGCAACTGAACAGAGAAATGCTCTAGTATCACCCACTGTGAGGTAACAGTATCTGAGCTATAGATATGTTAGTCAAAAGTATCTATAGCACAAATAATTAGGTTAGTGCAGCAAGCTAACCACATGCTTTGAACTGTGCATGCAGTTGGTATATTAACCTTTCTTTCACCTAGTTGGTTACCCTCATCATAGCTTCACACATACTTGTGGGCTCATGACCTACACTCTGTCCTCATTAACACATCATTTATGGCATGCAACCATGTTGGAATGGATACTCAAGAGGTCTGTACAGTGGAAGACATATTTCTTAGTACATGAATTTTCAAATACTATGAGTGAATAAGTGTCTTTCATTTCCTATGTGTACTATTGTTTAAAGATTATAGGCTCGGCCTCAGAGATATTCATGCACCAAACGCCCCTACGCAAGGATAAACAAAAGCTACAGGATGCAGGCATACCGACTATAAATATATATTTATTTGCAGTTAGGATCAGAAGGAAATAGTTGCACACTGGTAGATTCAAAGAAGGGTTGCTTGCTTGAATTGACTGACCTACACCAGTCTTCCTTAACTTGATGTTCTCCAGATTTTTGAATGTCAATTTTCATAATTCCTCCTGACTGGTGAAGTTAGCAGGGGCTGATTGGGGCTGTAGTTCAAAATATTTGAGAGGCATCACCCTACATTATGTATTCAATAGATATATGATTCCACTATGTATACACATCATGCATACATATAGCCAGATTAGATATCATATTTATTGTCCACCCTCAGAGAACACAACCTGTTAGAGCCATATTGTCTGTTGTTTTTGCCATTTATGTGTTACATTCCATTTTTCTGTTGCCATTCATGTGTTATATTCTATTTTTCTGCATACAGCCTTGGGAAGGACAGAGAAAAAACAGATTTATAGATTTTTTCATTTACATGGATCTATGCAGTGGAACAACAGGTTCACATATGCTGGGCCAGTTCTGTTTAGAGCTACAAGGGAGACTAGACAAGGATGTACAAACTAATTTAGACCAGACAAGAGACATGAGGGGTTTTCTCCTAAAGAATCAGAATCAAAAGAGGTGTGAAAGAAGGATGCACTGTTTGTGGTGTTGCAGTCATCCCATTTACTCTTCTACTAAATAAATTTTTTTATTGTTTCAAAATCTGCAATATCTACTTGACAAAAAATAACAGGACAAAAGAAATGTATGTGCATATACTTTTGGAGGCAGCTCTATTCTCAAACTACTTTCATGACTTTTAGAAAACTATGACCCATCTCCAGCCACGTCTATTTAATATCACAATGAATTTACACTGAGCAAGCAAAGAAAAAAGGGGAAAAAAAGAAAAGGCAAATTGGGGCAGCAATATTTTAGGGATGTGAATGAAACAGTACGTGATGCAAAAGGTCTCCCCAGGATCCTTTGCAATGTCACAAAGGATTCAAACATGCCATTCTAAGATCACGTGCCTCTGCGACATCATTCTATTGCAAGCTGGAAGAATCTCCACAGCTGTCCAAGCAGCTGATCCTCCAATCAAGCAAATAATGCGGCAAGATTACAAAATAGAAGGCTATGACAGCCCAGCTCCTTCTTACATCGAGAACATTCATAAGGCATATGAGTCATCTTGGCACCAAAGAGCTCTTTGAAGATTAATTCTGTTTTCAGATATCTGAAATGGAGCCATTTTTGCTGCTGCAAATACAGACAGAGAGACAGACAGACAGACACACACACACACACACAAAGCTATATAGCAACAAATTTATAATCTCATTGTTATATATAATGTTTCAAGCTTCTTAGAATACTAATTCTTTAAGTTCATTACTGTTTTCCACTTCACTTCAATGCCATATTGCAACCTAAGTATCTCTGATACATGTTGAAAATAAACAGCCAATGCTAACCCTGAAGCAAAGTTCAAGTTTGCAGAACAGTGCCATTAATGCTATCATACAATTCAAAGGATGATGCTATCATTTTAAGCGAAATAACAAGGCCATGTCTTCTACACAGGTCCTGTCCAGACTGGTATATTGCTTGCTATTTGAGTTGCTTTTGGTGCATTTTGGTTTGAATCAGATTATGGCGTCCACACATATTCTGACTTAAGACTGGTCCATCTCACCTTCTTTTAGAGTTATTCTGCTCCTTTTTGGCACAGCTCTACGACTGCTGTTTTTTTGGCAAGATTCAGCATGCTCCTAATTATCCCTTTATGTATCCTGTGTGGATGGTTAGTTCACACCCAAATGGAGCTGTGGGTGGTGTTATCTGAGGTTACAATCCTGTGACATATTAGGTGGGCTCTGACTTTTTAAATGGACAACGAGAAAACCTCCTCCTTTATTTTCATTTTCTCTACCACTTTATTTTTATAGAACATTTCCCTTATCAATGCAGAGCTATTCTAGAATAATGACGAACATTGATAGTATTATATGTATCATGCTAGGTAAATGCATTGCTGTTTCACTATGTCACTTGCTTTATATAACAAAAAGAAGGAATGTCACCATGGCCCTCTGAATGATGGCTGCAGGAAAAGGTGGGGAGAGGGGCTGGGTTGGCCTCCCTTCTCCAAATTCATTGACAGATGACAGCATCTCTCTCCCCCACATTATTTTTCATTTAGTGGTTGCTTGGGGAAGAAGGAGATTTGTGGAAATTAAGTAAAAGCAATTGCTGGGAAAACCAACTGAATTGGAGACTGTCTTTCCTCAACCACACATGCACGCACACCCTCCTGAAGAATAAAGCACCGATCTTTGAGTTGGCTGCTCAGGCTCCACCGCCCCCACAAGGCAGTGCAGACCCAGCAAAAACCCAGCTGAGGAAAAAGGTGGGGGAAGTTCTCCATTCCATCGGCCCAACCTTTACCCCAATGTTTTCCTTTGTACTGGTACTGCCAGTACCACCACAACTGTCCTTGCCTGCTGTTGCTATTGCTTCCTTACTTGTGAGCAAACCAGGTAAACCTTACTTGTTAGTAAACTGGCAATCCACAGATCTGTCTGGACCCTTCCCACAGGAAAATACATATCTCCACTGTGAAAGATAGGTTAATTACCTGTAACTGTGGTAATCTGTGAATTCACACATATGGGTTGATTCTGCGCCTGTGCAAAGCTCCTCCCAGAACATCCTAGAGCTCAAAAGAAAGGCTGAATTGCGCATGTCCACGTGCCTAACAGCTTCCCCTCAGTTCCTCCTAGTCCATTGCCTAAAAGGAAGGTTCGGCATGATTTACTGAGGGGAGGAAGAGTGAGCTGTGTGCATTCACAGATAACTACTTAAAGAACTACAGTTACAGGTAAATAACCTGTCCTTATTCATCGTAGTCTCTGTGAATCACACATATGGCTGAGTAGCAAACTCACTTACCAGATGGTAGGAAGTCACAGAAGCACAGAATATAAGATGGCTCTGCTGAAAGCAGGAAACATTTTGTCTCTGATGTCTAGCCTGTAGTGCTTGACAAATGTCAAAAACTGAGCCCAGGTTGCAACAGTGAAATGTTGTAGAGCTGAATACCCTTCCGAAATGCAGCAGAAGAGGACATCACTCTAGTAGAATGACTCTTTATGCGGTCAGGAAGTGGTGTTTTATCCATTGGTAGCAAAGTCTGATGGTATTAATCAGCCACTTGGCTCGGTATTATGGGGTGTTCTGTAGTTTTTGTCCTGTAAGTGTAAAATGGTAGTGCTCTTCAAACATCTAGAGTGTGAATTGACCTCTCTAGAGAGGAAGCAGGCAATGGAAAAAAACATTATGATAGGCTGATGAAGATGAAATTTTAATGGCACCATAGGTAGAAAGGAGATGTCAGGAAAGGCAAAGACTTTCTTTTTGAAAAACTGCAGAAAAGGAGAGTCATGTGTTAGGGCAGCCAGTTCACTCACTCTCTAGCCAAAGCAATGGAGAAAAAGAAGCCTGCCTTGTAAGTATGTAGTCTCAAGTCAGGACTCAGTCACACTGCTGATTCACATCAATTCCAGTCCCAACGTTTTTTATATCAATGTAAAGTCTCGTGGTATATGAATTGGTACATACATTTACTTTGGCTTACATTAATTTGATGTATTTCTGATAATTAAAACCAGTTTGGGAAGCTACACTGGAATCAACTAAATTTCCACTCTGTTTAAGGAACACACGCAAATTTTTGACTTCATTTTCTTTTTTTAAGCAAATGATATAACGCTAAATTGATGTTGCCACCTGGTGTCCTTTACTTTCAAGCATGGGGAAAACACTGCAGATGACTGATGGAAAAATATGGTTTTATTGGTCAAATTGGTCAAATGAGAGAACAGGGAAGGTGTTTCTAATATCGAACACATTGATGAAGTGATGCAGCAATAAACTCTTGACAACAACAAAAAATTGTACACAATCACATCACACTAAGTGATACATTGCTAAACATTTTAATGAATACAAACTTTTAAAGGAAAAGTGGTGGTGCCCCTGCCTCCCAAAATTCACATTGGCACAAATTAAAATGACAGCAGCATTCACAACCAACACACTGAATTGAATCAATTTAGGAAGCAAGGTATTTTAAAAAAGCCCCTACTCAAAAAAGCTCATTTTGCCCCAAAAATTCAAGTTTACTTGAGCATCATGTGCCCAGAAATGTATAAATCAATTTAAATAACATTAAAACTGTTTCCACTGTAGTTTTTATTGCCAGTGTGACCTAGCCCTTAGTTGTGGTTATCAGCTCAAAACATGGATGCATCAGTTGATTCAAAACTAGGGGAAAAGACCACTGAGGTTGGTGGTCCTCTGGTGTAAGGAAAAACATTTTGTAAGCTGCAAAGGAATTTTTTCAGTATTTTGTCACTGTATAATTGTGATGCTTTGGAACCAGTCGGCTAATTAGCAACAATGGCAGACAAGTACACCTTAATAGTAGAAAAAGAAAGACCTTTCTCCTTCAGAGAAAGGAGAAAAAGACAGACAGTAGTGAGAGAAGGGTGTAGAGCTGGTTCTACTAGGAAGGCTGCAAATTCAATACATTTCTGCCACTTATAATTGTAGCATCTCCTAGCAGAAGGCTGTCCATATTGGTCTAAAATCCTTTTTAGTGTTGGTGAATCTTCCACACTCGCATGTTCAATGTTGCCAGGTCAGGATGGTAAATTAACCTGTTGTTCTGAGAAAGGAGGTGGGGCACATGAGGCAGACTGAGGAAGCCTGACGCTATCTGCTTTAGGGCAGTGAACCCTGGTTACAAAGGCCACCATGGAGCAATAAGAATCATGTTGGTGTGCTTGCAATGAAGCTTGACAATGACCTTGTGTAGCAAGGGAATTGGAGGAAATAGAATAGGTGCTTTGTCCATCTGAGCATGAATGCATCCCTGATGGACTGATGACTGAGACCTGCTTCGGAGCCGTACCTGCAACACTATGTTTAATGCCGTGGCAAAGAGATCCACTCTCAGCTTGCCCCAACGACTGCAGAAGCTGTTGTAAATATCAGGCGCTAATTCCCATTATTGATTCCATACTGCTCGCCAGCTGCAATTGTGTGCTACACTGTTCTACGCTCCAGCAAGATGTATGGCTACGGGGGAAATGTGGTGCGACAGACACCATTCCCAAAGCTGAACTGCAAGGAACAAAAGATGTTGAGAGTGCTTTCCCACTTTCTTGTTTATGTAATACATGCCGGTCGTGAGATGCCATTAGACAGAATAGAACAGTACGTGGCTTTGTCCATGAGCAAGTTGAATTTAAGTTAGCTTTATATGCAGATGGTTTATTATTCTGTATTAGCAAAACAGAATTATATATACCAGAATTAATGAAAATAATTGAGCTTTTTTGGTAAAATCTCAGGATATACAATTAATTGGGCAAAATCAGAGTTAATGCCAATGGGTAATAATAAAGAACTGGCATTGTACAAAAAATGGCAGTTCTGTCAGTGTCCAGAGGTATTAACATATTTAGGTATTTTAATTTCAAGGGATATTTCTTAGATGATTAAATTGAACTTCAATGAATTGATCACTGATATTTCTAATGACCTAGAAAGATGGGCACTACTTAAATTTAGTATCTGGGTTAAGGTTAGCACATTAAAGATGAATATACAGTGGTGCCTCGACTTACGAACGTCCCGACATACGACCATTTCGAGTTACGACCAGTTCTGGCCGCAAAATTTTGCTTCGACTTGCGGCCGGAGCTTCCAGTTATGAACAGAGAAAGGTAGAGGGAAAAGGCGGGGAATTCAAATTGCTAACCATTGGTAGGCGAAGAGGCTGCTTCTTTGTAGCTCTTTCGCCCCAACGGTTAGAGTGAGTGCGATCGGAGGAGGCTTCAGACTGCCTGGTAAGGTAAGGTGCTGCTTTCTGCTTTTTAAAAACTGTTCTGGGTGGGTTTAGCAGTGGTTTTGGGCTGGGTGGTGGGATTATGCTGTGATGGGTCTTGCGGGGTTTGTTTGCTTTTTGGATTTTTTCCCCCCATTTCCGATGGGTCTTGGGGGAGTGTTTGCTTTTTGGTGTTTTTTTTCCCCATTTCTGATGGGTCTTGCGAGGTTTGTTTGCTTTTGGGTTTTTTTCCCCCATTTCCGATGGGTCTTGCGAGGTTTGTTTGCTTTTGGGTTTTTTTTCCCCATTTCCGATGGGTCTTGCGGGGTTTGTTTGCTTTCTGCTTTGCTTTTTTTGCATTTCCGATGGGTCTTGCACGGTTTGCTTGCTTTCTGCTTTGCTTTTTTTGCATTTCCGAAGGGTCTTGCATGGTTTGTTTGCTTTTCTTTCTTTTTCCCCCCCTTCGGCCGGAACGGATTAATCGCGTTTCCGATGGGTCTTGCAGTGGGTTTTTGTTTTGTTTTGTTTTTGGTGATTTTTTTCTTCGGCCGGAACGGATTAATTGCATTTCAATGCATTCCTATGGGAAATGGTGCTTCGACTTACGACCATTTCGAGTTACAACCGGAGTTCCAGAACCAATTAAGTTCGTAAATCAAGGCACCACTGTATTGCCACGCATAATATATGTGATACGTGCTTTTCCATTGTATATGCCTCAAGTTTACTTTAAAAAATTTAATAGAATATTTCAAAAGTTTATTTGGAATAATTCTCCACCTCATATCTCAGTTTAAAAAAATGCAGTTGCCAATATCAGAAGGTGGCTTTAATCTCCCAGATATCAGCACGTATCATAAAGCATATCTTTTAGCTCAGGTAAACTGCTGGCAAACCTCTATTACTATGAATACTCCATCTTGGGTGATTCTAGAAATGGCTTATTTAACACCCCTATATGGATGGTTTGTTCTGGGTTCTAAATACATTTTGAGAAAAGGAAATATACTTCCTTCCGTTTTAGCTACTAGGGAAATATGGAGAATATTAGCTCGCCAATTACAATACGACCCATATGCCCATGAAAAAAGTACTCTATGGGGAAATCCAATACTAAGAATTGAGAAAAAGCCCTTTTTGTGGAAAAAGTGGGCAGAATGTGGTATTGGTATATACACCTTAGACCAGTTAATAGTTACAGATGATGAATTCTATCTTTTTCTATTCTATGTTCTAAATATAACCTATCTGCAACTACACAATGGCAATATCTTCAACTCCAACACCTTTTGATGTCTGTTTTTGGCCCATCTGCAATGAGTGCCTCAGAATCTCCCAGACTGTTAGAGCCAATTATTGGATCTAATGAGAAACCTAAACCAATAACTACAGTGTATAAATACTTAATAGACTTTTATAAAATAGATATTCAAGAACTTAAAGAAATATGGAACAGGGAATTGGAAAGTAAAATACAAGCTAAGCAATGGAAAACTTTACTAGGATCTATAAAAGATGTTTCCCTGGATTTGAAATTGAGATTAATTCAACAAAAAATAATATTTATCCAAGAGAAAATAATATTTATTGGACCCCACAACGGTTATTTAGGAAGAAATTGATAAATTCTGATAGATGCTGGAGATGCAACAGTAGAAACGCATCCTTAATACATATGGTTTGGACATGTCCAGTAATACTATTTTGGGTAGAAGTTCTTACTTGTATTAATGTAGTTTTGGGGACCGCTGTATGGGGTCTAACAAAGGGTCAACGAAATTGGATTCTAAGAGCACTCGTGGTGGCAAAAAGACTTATATTAAAAGCCTGGAAAGATTATCATCCTCCACCCTTCACACAATGGTCGGAAGAGCTGCGAGAATTAGCCTCATTTGAAGGAATATCATACAGAAAGCAACTCCGTGAGGATGTCTATGTAGATTTCATTGACTCATTGTAAATGCATAAGATAGTTTATTGTGAACGTATATATTACCATACTATTTTGTATTGTATTGACCTTTTGTCTGTCTGTTTGTTTTGTTTTGTTCTCTTGGTTCCGTTTTGCTCATTTTAAACTCTTTTTTTCCTTTTAGTGTAGTTTAAGTTTATATTATAGGGACGTGGTGGCGCTGCGGGTTAAACCGCAGAAGCCTCTGTGCTGCAAGGTCAGAAGACCTGCAGTCGTAAGATTAAATCCACGCAACGGAGTGAGCTCCCGTTGCTTGACCCAGCTCCTGCCAACCTAGCAGTTCGAAAGCATGTAAAAATACAAGTAGATAAATAGGTACCACCACGGTGGGAAGGTAACGGCGTTCCGTGTCTAGTCGCGCTGGCCACGTGACCATGGAAACTGTCTTCGGACAAACGCTGGCTCTACAGCTTGGAAACGGGGCTGAGCACCGCACCCTAGAGTTGGACACGACCGGACTAAATGTCAAGGGAAACCTTTACCTTTACCTTTTTAAGTTTATATTGTTATGTTAAACATGCAAAAAACAAAAAACAAAAAATGAAAAGTATTATCGCATCTCCCTTCAGTCTTCCATTCTCAAGGCTAAACATGCCCAGTACTTTCAATCTTTCCTCATAGGGCTTGGTTTCCAACCCCCTGATTATCCTTCTTACCCTCCTCTGAACTTGCTGCAGTTTGTTGCCATGCTTCTTAAAGTGTGGTGTCCAAAACTGAACACACTACTCTAGATGAGGCCTAACTAGAGATGGGGGTATTCGTACTTGTATACGAATATGAATATCCCCGGCCAGCTGGAGTTAACAAGGGTCTGCCCCCTGGGGCCGGACCATCCACTCATGTGTCCGGCGGTGGCAGCAGCCTTGCTCATCCTTCCAATCACTCCCAGAGCCCCACTGTCTTCCTGCTCGGCTAGCAACTCGGCAGCCATGCAGGGAGACTCATCCTCCCTTCCCTTGCCTGGAGTGGCCAGCCGAGCAAGAAGAGAGGAGGGCTCCAGGAGTGATTGGAAGGATGAGCAAGCCCGCCAGCGGTGGCAGACACATGAGTGGACGGTCTGGCCCCAGGTGGCAGACCCCCCTCAACTCCAGCTGCGCGGGGATATTCGTATACAAACACCCCCATCTTTAGGCCTAACCAGTGCTGAATAAAGGGGAACTAATACTTAACGGAATTTGGACACGATATGTCTGTTAATGCATCCTAAAATAATATTAGCCTTTTTTTGCAGCCCCGTCACACTGTTGGCTTATATTCAGCTTTTGATCTACAACAATTATAAGAGCCATCTCACTCATAGTATTACTGAGCCAAGTATCCCCCATCTTGTAACTGTGCATTTCGATTCCCCCCCAGGTGTAGAACATTACACTTATCTCTTTTAAATGTAATTCTGTTGTTTTTAGCCCAGTGCTTCTGCTTATCAACATATTTTTGAACTTTGTTCCTATCTTCCAAGGTATTAACTTTAAGGTGACATCATTTTCTGCTTTGGCCCAGGAGTTTGCTACCAGCAGCCAGTCATGTAAGGATAGACTGTGACACCATGAATCCTCAGGTAGGCAACAATCAGGGGGGAGTGCTGTGAAAAGACCCAGGGAGCCATAGACTAGCCGAAAGAAAGTGTCTTGTTGGGAAAATAGACTGTCTTGCGGTAAAACAGAGGAAATATGGCATTCTGGTTGGATAGAAATGTGAAAGTAGGCATCCTTTATCATGGGAAACCAGTTTCCTTTGCTTAGAAATGGCAATATCATTTCTACACAATTTTTTGATGGAAATGAAGCAATTCACATCTCTCAGATCTAAAATGGGACAGAGGCCAACATTTCTCTTTGGCACCATGAAATAATGGGAAGGAACCATTGTGAATAAAGCAGGAGTGGACTGGTTTGACTGCATTCTTTTCCATGAGAGTTAGGACCTCTTCCTGATGGATCTGAGAGGGGGGCATGGATCTGAAAACACCCATCAATGCTAAAGACATTAACTTGATTGCATAGCCCTTTTGAATTATGGACAATACCCATTTGTCGATAGTGATTTTGCACCAAAAATGTAGGTAAGAAGCTAGAAATGGTGTTGTGTCTTCTGACAGAGCAGAGTAGGTGTCGAAGATCTTGGTCATAGCAGAGTCAAAATCTCTGCTTGGACTTTTTGTCATGGCACTTGGAAGAGCTTGGTTGTCTGAATTTTGCATGCTATGATCTTTAGGATAATAGCCAGCAGATGAGGAAGGAGCAGACCACTGCTAATCCTGTTATGGCTTAGATGATGGCTATGACTGTAGCCTGGTCCAAAGATGTCTATATTGCTACTGAAATGGTTGTGGATAGAAACCTGTCCTTTTAGCTGTTGTTCTCTTTTTGTGGAACTTATCCATGATACCATCCATTTTTCTGGTTGAATAATCCTTCCCTGCCTAACAAGAGCTTCAATGCATGCTCTAGTGTCCTTTATTAGTCCTGCAGAGCATAGCCCAGCATGGCAACACAAGGAGACAGCTGCAGAAAGGTTCTTTGCAGCCCAGTCAGTGGAGTGTCGTGCTGAATGTGTCTCCTGTGCTCGCAGGACCATAGCCTCTTGATGAAATTTATAGGTTAGGGTTCTGCTATCTTCAGAAATGGTATCTAGAAGAGGCTGGATCTTTTCCCACAGAAAACGCTGATATGCCCCCATGCTCCTTGATGATAAACACAGCTGTTGAATAAATTCTTTTTCCTAGTGCATCTACCTTACAGGTCTCATGGTTATTGGGGTGGTTAACTGTCGACCCCTCAACTGTTTGTACAGCCTCTACAATTATAGAGTTTTGGTGGGGATGCTTAGAAAGAAAGGTAACATCCACATAATAAATCCTATAGAGTACGGGTCCCCAACCCCTGGGCTGTGGACTGGTACCAGTCCCATGGCCTTGGAAGGACCAGGCCGCCAAGACAGATTTTCAAGGGCCGAAGGAATGCACACACTCCTGCCTACCCGCATGCACGCGCGCACACATGCACGGACACACGCATGCCCCCGCATGCCTCCTGCATGCATGCACCCACACACCCACACACACACACACAGATGCCTGCACGCCACCAACCCCCGGTCCTTGGGAAAATGGTGTTCAACTAAACCGGTCCCTGGTGTCAAAAAGGTTGGGACTCACTGCTATAGAGGTTTTCAATCCTGTGAGAAGTAGGCTGGGATGTAGATGTTTTAACTCAGGACTCCTTCATAAAGTCAAGAAGGGAGGGCAGCACTGAAATGTGAACCAGAGCAGAGGACTCTCTAGGAATCTGGTCATACAGGGAGTCTGGGCAGAAAGGAGGTGCCTTTTGGATGTGTAAGTGGAGTGATTTTTGCAAGATGGAGAATAAGGTGTGCAGATCTGTAGAAGGTAAGGGTGGATGATTATCACCCACATCTGACTCTTGAGTAGTAATAATGACAGAGGGAATCTCGTCTGAAGATTTTGTATCAGATTCAGAAGCAGAGGACTGTGAACCTTCAGAAGCTGTAGGGACCTCCTGAGAGGATTTTTCTGCTGCAGAAGCTAAGCAGCAGCAGTGTCCTTGTGTCTTGAGGGCACTGTAGTATAGCTCTTCTTGGCAGGGAGATTATCTGGCTTCTTAGAATACAATGATTGGGTCTCTGGAGTAGGAGAAGGGCCGCAATAGCATGGTGACAGAACTCCCGAATCCAGGAGGGGATCAGTGCAGGTGTTCGGTCTTACATGTGCTCTTAGGATGCCAAATAGTAGAGTGGGATTGAGGGGAGGAGTCCTCCAAACTAGATGGCTCTGGAATAAGAGGGCAGTCCCAATGTGGCTGCTCCTGGAGTGGAGAAAGCAACTGGAGGAAGTGTTGTACTGAGCAGATAATCAGGATTAACTGAAAATAGGAGAGGCTTGGGGACCATAAACTGCCTGGATTGCCTTTCATCAGAATGTGAAGGGAAGGAAATGGTATCAGGTGGTTTGTTGTCCCTAGGTTGTTCGGAGATACCTGAGGAATGTGCCAGCCTTTGAGGTCTGCGCTGCTGATCAGAGGACAGCTCCAAAGGTTTTTCTTGGATTGTGACATGTTTTGAATTTTTTAAAAAAATTAGGTATAGCTGTGATAGCTGATGGTTTCTTTCTCTTTTTTATAGACTGTTTGGAAGTTGAGTTTGTCAGAATAGAAGTTGGTTTCAACATTGAGGGGTCTGTCAGAATAGAATGTATGGTATCAGTTTCAGAAGGGCCTGTGAATGCCTCTCCGAGGGAGATGGTTAATCAGACAGAGTGGCTGGTGGATTCAGCAGATTGGAGTCCATAGTCTGACATCTGGGAGATGGTACCTGAGATTTTGTATTGGAGCTAGAGTGAGCTGTCTGAGGTACTGATAGAGGGAGGCTTGACAGGATTTTTTGCAAAGGTGGATCTTTAGCCTTGACTGTCAGTTTTTTAGGGCAGCCTTAGTGAAGTTTCGACAGTGTAGGCAAGCCTGTGTCTTGTGCACTCTGAGTGTCCATCAGAAAGGGGGATCTCGCTCCTTCAGCAAAGGTACTTCTTAAACAGGCCCACAGAGGCCATAATTGGCCAGAGAAAACAAGTGGGGATAGAAAGTGAGAGGGATTGTAAAGTAATAATAATAATAATAATAATAATAATAATAATAATAATAATAATAATAATAATAATAATAATAATAATAATAATAATAATAATAATAATAGAAGGAAGACTCACAAAGCAGACAACGAAGAAAAAAATGAAGGGTTAATAAAGGGAAGTAAGCAATAAAGTTGGAGAAAAAATGCATTAGTAACATTCCTCAGAATATGTGATGCAGGGGATGTTCTAACAGCCCCCCCTTTTTTTAAGCTCTAGATTGTTCCAAGAGGAGGGATTTTTTAAATTCCAATTTAAAAAATCACCATTATTCTGCAAGCTATTTGAATTGGGAGAGAAGCTGCCACTGATATCAATGGTTGGCCTACATAAATTGAAATAGCAGCTTCAGAGGAGAAATCCTGATCTGCATTGGTCCTGTGACCCACACAACTACTATTTAAAGTAAAAGAAACAGACACACACAGACACAGGCCAACATTATACAATTTGGTTCCAGCTATCCTGAAGGAAAAGACTGAAGTTGGGGCAGTAGGCCTGTGAGAGAATCCAACATCACTAGAAGAACAGCAGGGAATCACCATTCATCTACCTGGATTTGGTATTCTGTACTCAAGTACTGATTACAGTAGGACCCTCTTATCCATGGGATCAGTATCCACTGATTCACTTATCCATGGTCTGAAAATATTAAAAATATTAAAAGAAAAGTATCAAGAAAAAAAACATATTCACATATATTACTAGAACCACCCACTAGAGGGAACCCAAGACTGTACTATGAATACTTATTAATGAAGAATACATAGCATGGTCTCTGGAAACCACTAGTGGCCAGCTCTGGTAATGCATGTGAAAAAAATATTTCTTTTTCTGTTTCCCCGAAAATAAGACTTAACCTGAAAATAAGCCCTAGTATGATTTTTCAGGATGCTCGTAATATAAGCCCTACCACCAAAATAAACCCCAGTTAAGTGAAACCCCGCCCTCCACCACTGTGCAGCAACCAGAAGAAGATGACATGACTGTATTTGAATAAATGTAGATTGTTGTACATGAAAAATAATAATAAAACATCCCCTGAAAATAATCCCTAATGCATTTTTTGGAGATTCTGTAGCCATCCTTCAATCTCGAGGGACTATGGTAACGTGCTCTGAAAATTAATATAAGAGCAAAAATTAATATAAGGCCCTGTCTTATTTTCAGGGAAACACGGTATATAGCATTCGCTATTATCCACGGTTTTCAGTATCCGTAGGGGCCCAGCAGATATGGGGGTCCTAATGTACAATTTTGAGTCTAAGAGAGAATGCAATTATTTTACTACATTAAATGCAATCAGTACTTGCATGCGAAACTACACTTCCCAAAATTCTCTTTTCCATACAATTTTACAAATAAAGGAGTACTCTCCTCCTTTTCATATGCCTACTCTATATAAAATGCAAGCAGTACAGTATTAATACAATGCAATGAAATTAATTATATCACTGTCCAGCTCCAGTTTGGTATTCATTGATTTGGAGCACACATAGAATACAGAAAGACCCATGCGGTTGATGCATTCATGTTCACTCCACAGACACATGATTTCAGGTCACAGAAAAACAGCTCCCACGTTACTGTGGGTGAAATGAGACAAAGATGATTCACAACTACAAACAGAATTTTGAAAGTAGCAGGAGGTACATGGGCCCAACAAGGATCAAACTCTTCTGGGGCAATTGGAAGTCTTTAACCTCTCCCCTCCCACCCTGTTTCTCAATATCTGGCCTACCACAAATTGTATACCCCAGTGGGAATGCTTCATCCATGGAATACATACAATTACTGTTTTTGTTTTTAAATGACTTTTCCAAGCTCTGCTAATGGAACCTTTTTCTTTTCTTTTCTTGTAAATAATAAGTCTGGGGGTCCTGGGTTGAGTTGAAGGCACAATAGGGTACTACAGGTTCATTTCCATCTCAGTCTGTTTTTAGGTCATCAATTGTGTTTCACTGCTGAGTGGGGATTCGCACCTGGGTTGTCTCAGTCTTCATCTGGCTCTTTAGCTACTCCATCTCATATGGTTTCAATGGTATTTGCCCGCACGGTGCACAGATACACAGAAGATATCCTGGTACAGACAGAAAGAAATATTACCTCATGTGAGGGTGTCCTCATTGTCAGTCTCCTTAAGGTGCAGTTGTCTCTCCATTTTCATGTTAGAAATATTAATTTAAATGTAGCACATTACATTATGTTTTATGGTCTGAGAGGGTGTTCAAATAATTTTAGAATCATAGAATCATCGTAGGGTTGGAAGGGACCTTGGAGGTCTTCTAGTCCAACCCCCTGCCCAAGGCAGAAGACCTCATACCATCCCAGACCTCATACCATCCCAGACAGATGGCTGTCCAGTTAGAATGCATTTCATATGATCGCCTGCATTTTGTCTTAATTTGTAAGCACTTTAAGAAACATTAGCAAAGCTTGCAAAATTCAACAGGAAATCCACTACAAAAGAGTTAATGTTTTCAATACTCAACAGTTCTCAGATAATTTTTTTTAAAGGAGATGGGGGTGGCAATGTGGTATTGAGTTGGTGGTATATTTCTATTTGTGCTTTTTTTTTCTCCCAGGGTTTATGTAAGCAATCTCATGAACAACATTTCTGTTACAATGAAAATATTTTTCATTATTATTATTAAAAAACCTTGATAGGTAACCAAGCAACAAGATGTATAGAAGACTGTTTTTTTAACACCTCAAAGCTATGGTAAACCAAGTAGACCAAACTTCTTCACACATGCAAAACTCAAGATTTAATTTTCTGCAAGATTAACCACAATAATTACAAAGTTTCTGTAATTCATCCCTAAAAAGCTCATAACTATAGAATCCATAAGAATTGATCCTTTATCATTTTCCTTCCTGTATAGTGTGCATGTATCCATATCATGTGTAATATGGTTCACCAGTTCAATGCAGGCAATGTCTAATTTTTGCAGCCACTAAAATTAAGCCTGCTATTGCAAACTTAGTCAGTAACCCAGTGAATAGGAAAGCTGCAGTAACAGACCACAGAAGACAAAGATACAAGCCCATTGTAACTACCACAACTGAATATCTGCTCATCCATATGCATAGGATTCCCAGTTCAGTAGCATCCTACTCCATGAAATGTCCAGGCAAAAGCATGAGATCTAGGGGCAGACCCTTCAGCAAAAGATACAAAATGATGTGTGAGAGACAAGGCTATACAGAGAGTGTATAATGAATGTAACAGCCAACTTGTCAAACCAGAACCAGCAGATCTACAGAATGCAAGATAATGAAAAAAGACAAGAATGCCTCTGAGCATATCTACATGACAGGTCCTAAAACCATGAGAATGAATTCCCAAATCTAGATTGAGATTTCAAAGCCAAAGCCTGAGACTAAATTAATTCATTAATTCCTTCATTTTCATTTTTATGTCACCTTTTCCCCAGTAAGGTGACTCAAGACGGCTCAAAATTATTAAAAAAACTAAAAACTTAAGCAGTTATCTCATAAAATATTTAAATGCCATCTTAAAATAATTAGTTTAAAAGAGTTTTTAAAATACCTTAAAAACACACATGAAAACAACGACAATGTGCCACATTCAAAAACCTTAAATTGAGGGAGGACATTCCACAACCTGGGAGCAGCTACTGAGATGGTCCTTTTCTTGTGTCCTCACCAAATGTACCTGTGAGGGTGGTAGAGAAAGGTCACCTCTTCCAGTGAGGTCTAGACCATGTTCATTCAAATCCATTGCCAGTTTTCTGCCATCAGCATTGTAGCCTTCATCCCACTCATCCCATCACTGCCAGCTCCCTAGTAAATCATCTTAATGATCCCCCTGCCTCTGCAGAGGCTCTGAGTTCCAAGTCTAAGCCCACTAAGTAGTGATCTGCTATAACAGAATTACAGAGTGTGTCTCCACACTAAAATCACCCCATCCTGCCCAGCACAGAAAACCAGATTCAAATATGCCCTACTACATAACTGGACCAAATACCACTTGGAACATACTCGGGGTTGTCATTGAGGGCATGGAGTAGGAGTAGCATGTGTGCATGTTGAGCACCTGCAGCAGAACAAGCTGAGGGCAATCCAATAACACCCTTAAATCCAGCTGAGGCAGGAAGATTGTTGTGAAGGGGACAGGCAGTACACCAACAGAATTTCTCCCTATTCTGTTGTGGAGATCTGGTAGACTGCAAGACAGGGCATTTGGTGAGGAAGATAGTATTTTGATAAACTACTACAGCTCTCCCCCTGCCCCAGGTCTCACCTGCTGCATCACAACTAATCTATCTGGATGAAGAAGAGAGAGTCTGACCGTCCCCTAGTTTCATTCAACTATGTCTCAAGAATGGACTGCAAACCCTACATCTTAGAGCCAAATCTGAAACTTGGCAAGCCTACTATGCATTTTCTTAAACTTAGTCACACAGACAATAGCTTGGCATTGGTTGCCATTGTTTATTATTATTAATATCAGGCAGTAGTAATTGATAAATAATGTAGTAGTAGTAGTAGTAGTAGTAGTAGTAGTAGTAGTAGTAGTAGTAATTAATTAGAAATGTACAGGCCATTTTTAAAGGGTTCTCAAGCTGGCTTCCAATATTTCTGTCTCTGTATAATTGATGATGAGTTTATGCAACTAAATTGCTTCCTGAAAGCATATTTACAAAGCAACCATTCGTATTCCCATCAGTTACACATAGCAGCAGATTCAAAATAATTTGGAAATCCCAAATCATTCAATAGTCTGTAGCTACAACCAGGATTGCACAGAGTTGGTTCACAAACCTTTGTGCAAATGTCATTAAGACCCTTTATGAATTCATATTGTACAACAGGTAAGCTCCAAACTTGGCCTACTTAGAGTAGACCAGCTGAAGACAATAGTACTTACATGAATCATGACCAACTTTAGTTAAATTGATTTCTGTAGTTTAAGCAACCAAGTCTGAATTCAACTCAATATTTTTTAAAAAATACCAAATGGTGTCAATTATTTTTGTTTACTACAATTCCCAGAACACAGCAACCAGTATGTAGTCAGAAGGGAAAGGGAAAAACACTTTCCACATCTCTGACCATAGTTGTAATCACATGTAATGTGCAGTATTAAGACTATGCTGGCTTTGAGATGCTCGAGGTTTTAGTCCAAAAAATAAGTTTTTCAAGTTATAGACAAAGCAAAAAACTATGGAAAACAGCAGGCTATCTCAAAGTTGCCAAGAAACCTTTCATAGCTGTTTTCCTGGAAATTGTCTACAATGAGAACTATTAACAAAAGATGAAACATGTTTGTTATTGGCAATCTTAACTGATTCAAGCAACTCAGCTAAGCCAGGGTGAGAGGAATAAGTGAGCCACCAGCCATGTGCTACCAAGTAAAATGCTAATACTGTGCAACGAGTAGTTTTCTATATCTTATGTCTAAGCTTGATTCCCCATTCCTTTGAGTCACAGATAGATGTTTCTTACATGAAAAATCTAAAGACAAGAAAAAAGCATAGAATGAAGCAGTGAAACCTTTAAGCAGTTAGATTTTCAATAGATTTTTGCTGAACTAAAAAGGAATCCCTGGTTAATCAACTAATTTTCAGTTTAATTCTTTTCAATATAAAAATGCACACACTTCTCCTTCAATGTCATATTTATATTTTCTAAGATGCCTCTCTATCCTCAGGGCTTGGCCCGGAAAGGGAAGAAATGGGATGCTACTGATCTGGCAATATTAGTTATTGGTGATACAAGCTAAACGTCAACAACTTAACATTCATCCTTGGTGATATGTTTAAAGATGTCAGGTAATGGTTCTATTTAATAGAGCACAACTTGTACAATCAAGTTTACTTTGCAAACACAGAACTGATATAATCCCATCTGTTGTTTTTTTTTATTTCAGTGGCGCTCAACCATATTAAAATATGTTGGAGACAGCAGCCTGATCCAAAACTTTCTAGAGCAGCTATTTTTATTTAATTAAAAGATCCACTGATTATTTTGTAACGACATAATATTTCCTTGTTCGCAAATGAGTGTATGGAAGTTAACTACTATAGCAAAATGAGATGATAATGTAGAGACTTCAGGAATGATCATAATGAAGTCATTACTATGTTCGCTTCCAAAAAAAAACAAAACATCAACCCCCCAAAAATCCCAAACTACAATCCATTTGCTAACGCAGGGCAAGGGTGTTAGTTATTGTTGCATCTTGTAAGTGACACTCAGAAGAGAGTAAAGAAGATTGGAAAAATTTGGAATACGATATGTCAATGTCTCACATGATCCACATGTGCCTATTATCAGATTGCAACTGACATAACAGTTTAACAGTTCTCCAGAGGACAAACACTTCGAAGAAAGAAATGTTATGTGGGGGATAGTGAATGAGAAATGAAAGTTATAACATTAAAATTTACTGTTTTACAATTGATACCAAATTTGCACCTTTCTAAAAATGCAAAATTAACAATAATAAATACATACTTAATATGTCCCTACCACCATAATCATGTATCATAATCATAATCACACTCCATGTGTCTGTGAAAGTAGATTGCAATGCACTAAACCTCACATTGAAATAAATGTGTCAGCCTTCAAGATGCCACAGTAAATATTTCTGGTTTTATTTTTGTTTTTGTTATACATGTTTAATAGTCATCTGTCCTTATATAGAGAGCAGCAATGTACTCAAATTTAGAAGTAGCTATACAAATGTACATATAATCATCAATCAAAATGAAGACTACAGCCGAGAAATCAGAAGCAGACTGAAACTACGAAGGGCAACAATGAAGGAATTAGAAAAAATCATTAAGTGAAAATATGTATCATATGAGATCAAGAACAAGATCATATACACTTCTAGATTCCTGATCGCTATGTACAGGTGTGAAAGCTGGACAATAAAGAAAGCTGACAAGATAAAAAATGATTTGTTTGAAATATGGTGCTGGTGAAAAGTTTTGTATATATCCCTGACTTCCAGAAAGATGAATAAGAGGGTCCTAGTGCCAATCAAGCCCAAACTATATCTGGAGTCAAAAGTATGAGGCTATCATACTTTAGCTACATCATAAGAAAGCAAAATTTGCTGGAAAAGGCAATAATGCTAGGAAAGGTTGAAGGCAGCAGGAAAAGAAGACCAAGTACAAGATGAATTGATTCAATAAAGGTAGCCACAGGGTTGAGTTTACGAGAGCTGAGCAGGGCTGTTGAAAAAGGATATTCTGGAGATTGTTCGTGCATAAGGCTGCCACAAGTAGGAAGGCAACTTGATGGCAGATAAACAACAAATGCAAATACATACAACAACAGTGGCTGAAATCCTGTTGCGTAATTATGCAAATAGTGCAACTTTTGGAAACGAATAGCCATAAGCAAAGGAATGTCCCTAGTCATTCTCTCTAGCATACTGAGTCACAAAATTTGGCATGCAACAGATAAGATATATGGGGATTTTTATAATTTACAACAGTTCACTTCTAAAAGTTTCTAAAATCCTGCACAATAGGATCTCAGCCAATAACTACTAGAAGATAAGACCAAGGGTGTCTGTCATCTGGGAACAGTGGCCATATTCTAAGAAAATAATAAGCCACAAACTCACACAAGAAATGGTAAATACTATAGCCTGTGTGAAAATTCAAAGTTTACTCAAAATAAAGTTGTACCATGTCAAATTAGGCTTATTTTTCAGTAAGCATGCCTGGAAGTGCAGCATGAATTATGTAAGTTAAGGAAATGTTCATACACTCCTTTAGTTTAAATAACTTATTCTATGCATTTACATCTCTATTTATTGTTTCACCTAGACAAAAGGGGAAAAAAGAAGACACTGAAACATCATTTACTGACCACTGCAAATCTTAGTCACCAACCAATCTGGTTTTGAGATTTCTCCATACATTTTCAAGAATATATCTTTGACTCTATATTGTCTAGAAACTTGTCTTTCAAAATAAAACACTGCATTATTACGTTATGCTAAAGAATCTGTATGCAGTCACTGGGGGGAAAAATGAGGATATTACACTGAATAAGACCATTGGTCTCACCCAGTATTGCCATTCTTAGGTTAAAATGACACTTAATATGCTTTTAAAATTAGAAGCATTTGCAGGGAAATATTTTTTCTCCTTCTGTGGATCCTAGTAGAAATGCACCATTTAAACTAAGTCTGAAGAGGGAAAAAATGACTCTTCATTTATTAGTGAACACATACTGATATTGTGTCACATGACCCTTACTATAATTTCTATTAAAATCATTTCATGTCTGGTTGCTTCTGCTATCCTGGCTCATTTGTATTGTTTACAACAAGTCATTGCACTCAGCAGTTAGCAGTGGCTGAATCCATGGTTACCAGTTTTTACATTCACTAGTTAAATGGAATGCAGTTCTTCTGTGGGTTTCATGAAGAAAGCACTTAAGGAACCACAGTTCAGCTACCAATCAGGCTAACCTAGGAGAAATTAATCTTATAAATAAAAGTATTGTTTCATATTACAGTTGAGCAGAAAAGGAATTCAGTGACTTTTTTAAAATTAGTTACAGCTGCAAGATGAGCTATAATGAGATCTAACACCCTGATCCTAAACATTTACTTGGAAACCATTCCTGCCCCCCTCCCCACTTTAAAAAGAGTTTATTTTGAATATGTAGTTACTATGGCTTTGGGGCTATTTTGTCTAAATCCACATGACAGTGTTTTTAAAGCATTCTGGAATAATAAAACCATCCTCCTTTATTGTCAAGTGCTATATTTTCCACATCTGCATACAATTTTTATTTTAAAAACCAGGATGTGTCTAGAATATAAATACAGAGGGCTTTAGTACAAGTTTAACAAGGCTGCAGTCCAAGCAAGAAAACTTAAACAAGATAGTAAAATATAAAGCAGACGAACTGAGCAGAATTCAATTAAGGCAGAAATATTATTTACAAGTAAATTAAGATTACAAGCTCATACTTTTCAATGTTAATTAAGGTAGATATCAGTAGTATTTGCCTCATTATTTACTGTTTGTCTATTGTGCCTTGGGGGAAAGTCTTTTTGTTTACAAGATAGATAACAACACACATTTACATTTCTCAAAATAAAATTAAAGTATAACAAACAGAAAAGTTCCTTATACCTTGTTGGCTGTAATGTCTGTCTCATCAGCCATGAGAAAACAACAAAGAGTTAAATCAAAGATTTTCCTAGCTCATCTACTGCAAAGTCACTGTATCAGAAGCCTGAATTGATTTGTTTCCTCAGAACAACTGAAAATGAATGTAACAGAATGGGGGCAGGGGGGGGATTAGAAATCCCTACCATACTGCTAATCGGATATTGTATAATAGTTGATTGCAGGTTTGCACTGTGCTATCGTTGCCTAAATCATACATACTTACAGGTTCTGGGTTCTTCCAAGAGTTTGGTGCAGTTTCAAGGACAAATGTCTTAAAGATGTCTTTTCTACCATGCAGCAATGATCTTGGCTCTGATTTGATTATATGAGCAAAGTACTAAATCTGACAATATATTTTTTTAAAAAGAGAGAAAAAGAGACAAAACTTCCCTTATAAACAAGAAATCTTGGGAATAAAGTATTAGGCTTGAAAAAGACTGCTTAAAATATGATGGTTGATTTGCTCCCTAGTTATAGCAGCTGATGCCTGTTTGCAGCCCTGCAGAAAGAAACCTTTACTGAAAAACCAATGGCATCACATTTCAGCGAAGCTTACGCCAGGGTACAGAATGCAAAGCAACATCTGACAAACTTCACACAATTCAAATAATTTGAGTTCACTGCGGCATGTATAGTGAACCTTTTATATGGAAACTTCCTATTTTTGTTTATTTAATGTTTGACCAGTACACTACAGTTTTTAAGTGTATTCCTGAGAAACAAAACTTCAGATAGATAGATAGATAGATAGATAGATAGATAGATAGATAGATAGATAGATAGATAGATAGATAGATAGATAGATAGATAGATAGATAGATAGATAGATAGATAGATAGAGTTATTACATGCAAAAGGGAGTCAGGGCTCTTGTGCTTTAATGGTTTTATAAAAAAAGAAACTCCAGCAGCGACAGTTCTTCTCAGTCTTATTTAAGTATTAAAGATAAAGGAGCACTGACCCTCATCTTGTGCTGTGGCACACAGTGAGCACAACAAACTGTTTGGCATTTCTTACAATGCTTTCTTATCTTAGTATCAGACTTGACATTACAGGTATAGTTACGTCATTAGAAGAGAGAATAACTTAAGCTCTGTAAGACATTTGATTATACTTCATGAGATTTTAACATCTCTTATAGTCTGAAAATTAGCTTGCTTGTTTGTGATTGGTCATCAAGAGTGTGTCATTTGCTGGTATGATTGCCCAGACATGCAAGTCTAGTCTGCTGAAATCACACCTCTGGAACATTAATGCAATTTCAACTTTAAAAACATGCTATCTCTAATACATAGTTTAACCCTTTATGTATTAGTTGTTAATTTCCATTGAATATGCCTATCTCAGATACATTGCTTGGAATAGTATTCTTACTGATGTTAGTGTCATCATGTTGCAGCGGAGCAAAGAGACATAGTCCTGTACTACCCACAAATGTTGCTAGACTGCAATTCCAATAATCTCTAACAATTTGCTATGTAGTCCAGCAACATATGGCAAGCAGAATATTCCTTACACAAGAATAAAATGTATGGAATGGAGCTAGATGATGTTAGCTTCACATGTGGACCACGCAAGGGAGAACTTAGTGATCACCATTGTGGAGAAACTTTGCTTCCAGTTTGCTTCTGTGCCAAATTTAAGGTACTAATGATGACCTATAAAGCCTTAAATTGTTTGGGACTTCGCTACTTATTGGGGTGCCTCTCCCTAAGATCAACTTCTCATGCCACTCACACCTCCCAGGTATTGATGCTGCAGATGGCCACCTTGAGGGAGGCCAGGAAGTCTATGACTAGGTGTCAGGCCTTCTCTGCTGTGGCCACCTCTTTATGGAATGTTCTGCCTCTGGAGGTGTGCCATGCCCCTTCTCTCCTAATCTTCAGGAAACACATAAAAACTTTGCTTTTCAGGGAGGCATTTCAGGACATACTCTTGTTATAATTGTTGGTCATTTTGTCTTATTTTGACAATTAACCTTTATCTTGTCCATTGCTGCCATCTTGATTTTTAGATTTGTTGTTTTCTTTTATATACAGAGAGAGAGAGATTTTATATTTTTGGTTTGGGTGGGATTTGGCTGTTCTTTGTATGTTTATTTTACTGCTGGAAATTGCCCAGAGATGGACCACTAGATGGTTCAGTATAAAAATATAAGAAATAAATAAACAAACTTTACTTTGCATGAAAAGTACTTTGTACTAACCCCAGAATACACAAATATTTGAGCACATGGCCTGCATTTCTCTTTCTATAAACCATTACAGCAACTTCCCCAACCTAGAGCTCTCCAGATGACTATTCCTGTCAAGTCCAATAATCTCGGCAGTGGTCAAGATTACCATTTCCATTCCCAACTGATGATGGAAATGGTAATGGTAATCCAAAACATCTGAAGTGCAGCAGATAGAAGAAGACTGACCTACACATATCCTGTCATTGGATTTGAGACATAAATATTCCAGATGTTTTTAGTCCCCATCTCCTGAAAGCATCTAGAAAACCATACTTGCCCACTCCTGCTTAAAAAGATAAGATGCAATTGCTTTCCACCCCCTCCTTGCTCTATGTGAACACTGCATCTTGCCTAAACTGCACTGATTAATAATCCTTTGTGTCCAACAGCAGGGAATACTGCAACTAACATGGGCTAAGCACTCACTCGCACATTCAAGTAACATATATATTATGCTCAGGGACAAGGCATTACAGTTGCCTGCACTGCAAATTATAGTATGTGTGTTTCCCTATAATCTTTACAGGCACCCATTTACCAGGTGCAGTAGATAAAACATATCCCATGACCAGTTTACTGTGACCAACAAAGGAAGCCCACTATATGACACCCAGCCATGACCAGAGTATTTACAACTATTCATCCACTGGGCTGCAAACTTTGTTTCTTTTCAACATGCTTTTGCGTCCTTGCAAGCTTTATGTCAGAGAGTGATGAAACATGTGACAGTGTCCCTTGCATGAAGATGATGCTGCAAAGAACATTGCACCTGAAACTCTACGGTTTTTTGAGCTCCTATCAAAAAAGCTCAGTCCCAGTGTGAGACTCCCAGTGTGGGGTAGTGGATAGAGTGATGGACTAGGACTCTGGAGAACAGGGTTCGAACCCGGCACAGTCATGGAAACTCACTGGAGGAGCAGAACTGGAAAAACCACTCCTTAAATGTCTCATTTACCATGAAAGCCCTATTAAGGTCATTATAAGACAGTTCCAACTCAATGGCACAGAACACATACATCAAAAAGCTTAGTGAGATAGATATCTGGGTGCAGAGCCAGAGATTAGGAATTCAATTCCCTACTGTACATCACAGAAGAGCCAGTCTGTGTGGCCTTGGACAAGCTGCACAGTCCCAGGATGCACCCACAAGAAGGGTGGTACATCACTTCTGAGTACTCTCAACCTAGAAAACCCTGAAAAGTGTTGCCCTAAGTCATAATTGACTTAACAGAACATGATTAGCAAAGGCACAGGGGGCCTGCTGTGGTTTCTGGCTGGCAGCTCAATGCACTAAAAAACTTATTTTGAAGATTAATTTCACCATGATGCTGATCAAAGAAGGCTAGAATTTTGTTAACTCTGTTGTATCTTTGTTTGCTAATGGTTTAACTGACCTCATCTTTTACTCCAAAAGAGTGTGGCTTCAGCTGTCCTAAGGGCAGAAAGAAATGGGGTCAGACAGGTTTGATGCTACAATGGTCAAGGACAGTTGCTATTCCATTCTCTACTCAGTTAGGTTTCTTGTCTATGGGGAAGGAGGACCTGCCAGGGCACACAATTGGAATGGCTGCCATTGTCATGGTGCATAAGGTTGGCTGGATAGCTCAAAGGTTTAGGTTTCTGGCTGCAGAGCCATAGGTTGGGAGTTCAATTCCCCACTGTGTCTCCTGTAAGTAGAGTCAGCCTGTGTGGCCTTGGACATGCCCTGGGGAGTGGGCAGAAGAAGGGAACCATAAACCACTTCAGAGTATTCTTTACCCAGAAAACCTTGAAAAGGGTCACCATAAATGAGAATTGACTTGATGGCACAATTATTACTATTATAAGGCTGTCATTTGTGGAGGAGTTATTGAGTCTTACTTATATGTTACCCCCTTTCCTACTGAGAGATTGTAGCCTGCATTCAAACCTACATTCCCATGTGTATGACACTTACGCAGTTCTGCTAGGCTAGGGCTCCTTTTGCCACCTATGTGATACTGGTGCATGTGAATAGCTCTTGAGGCTGACAACTGGGGAAGACCAGGTCTACATGGTATAAACATATACTGCCTGTTTGTATGACTACACAGTTGTACTGAACAAAGACTGAAATGCTGATGAACACACCTGTTGTCATGACATTGTTGTGTCCCTTCTTATTTTTGTGGTACCCCTCTTGGCAAAATACTTTTACTCTCTCCAGGAAACCCAAATCTTTGTCCCACAGAAGCAGTGTGTCCTTTTAACTTGCATTTCCCCCATTTTGCTATATGTTACTGTGTCATATGGAGTTTCCTTCATTCTCAACGTGTGCTGTGACTAGAACAGTACGTCCTATAAGCAGAAATTCATCCTACCTTACTGAGAGCAGCACCACCTCAGTCACTGCTACTAGTACAAAGTTAATGGAGTGGATGCACTATGGCATCACTGTGTGGAGCTGAATGCTAGCTATCTTGGGAGCTGAACCTGTTGCTGTATGTGCATTGGTTCTTTTGGTGTCTGAGCGACATAGGGGTGTCATTGCTGTCACAAATATGAGGCGCTGAAATGGATGGTGGAGACATTGTTGTCATTTCTACTGCATTGTGTGTATTGTTTGGTGTCATGTGATTTCCCTGTCTGTTCTGGTCTGCAGAAATTTGTGGACAATTATGCCAATGTAGCAGTGACATATTTCTCTCCATTTTATATGTGGTTTGTTTGGTCAAAAGCCTCAGAAAATCATGATTAATCACATCTTTAGCTCATTAAGCTCACATTACCAACAGTTGAAGTAGTCTTATTTCTGACCACTATGAACACTATTATAGTCACTTCTGTTTCCCAACAGCCTTCTTTCCTCCTTCAGGCACTGTTGGCTCTTCTGTCTAGTATATTGCATGTTATTTCTTCAATACTGTGAACTTTGTTCCAAAGTGCAGAAACTGAAACTGACAGTAGAGCAAAAGGGAAAGCTCTAGAAATCAGACAGAAAACAATTAAGATCCCAGAAATAGATGCATACATATAGATATGGGAACCGCATATGTATACACATACATTTCAATTCCATATATCGATTGAGAAATGCTTACTACATGATTAATCTAGGAAAATCTCTATTGCATTGTGCGCTACTTAGCAGCAACTGATTACAGATATGTGACCCAAAGGCTATCTACAAAAGCAGCAGTCTGCATCTACACCCCAAGATTTTTCTCATAGAACACCCCATTATCTTCTACAAGACTGCATCCCCAAGGACTGAGCTGATGCTTTTTGGCAGAGGATGAAGTAATTTGTATTGTGAAGTAGGAGGGAGTTTGATTTAAAATTCAGATACAAGACCAAGATCAGATTTTTGTCTCTAGCATTTCTACACACTTCAAAAGTATGACTCCGATAACATTTTATTTAATATTCTGTTCTTTATATCATAAGTCTCTTTCTAAATTGGAGTTATGTTTCAAAGAGAATATTTATTTGTTTCATAGAAGTCATAAATTAAGATTTATCAGAACTTTACTATGGCTTTGCCTCCGGTATACAGCACCTGTAACATGCATGATCTCAACTATGCACCTTGTTGATATATGAAAATTTGTAGACATGCAGAACCATCATACTAAAAATTATAGTATCTTGAATGAGGGCAATATCCTTGTTTCATTTTACAGCTAACATCACTCGGTATTTTCTTTGCTGGAATTAGAGGGGATTATAAAGTAGTGGCAGGACAATGTAGGTTGCTAGATAACTCAGCACCATCTAAGCCTGCAGTTGCTGAGTCGCCAGCTTTCAGTATTTATTTGTTTGTTTGTTTATTCCATTCGTATCCTGCTCCCATTAGTGCCGTAGCACTACTCTGGGCGGGTTACAGAGTAGCTGAGCAGATAGCAACTCTTAGTAAAAGCCCAGGTCACAGAGTCAGTATTTTATACTGTGTGCTACTACTTGAAATCAGCCGCTACATACAAGAAAGAATGAAGCACCAGAAACACATTGATTCATTTCCTCCCCGCATCCTCCGAAAGGTAAGTCTTAGGCATCTAATCTTCAAAACATTTGCTCCCAGCATTCTTCCTATGACATATCCTGAAACTGACAGAGGCAGAAGGTTCTTGCTCCCTACAACATGGGAGGGTTATATCAACATTGTATCTGAAATATATCATAATTTTTCCTTCTGTAGACAGAGAACATACCTCACTAGCATACCTGGAACTGGGTAGCCCATTATCCTTCACCTCCTTACCTTGTCTCAGCTCCACCCATGCAGAGCTCTTTTGATAATGTAGGTTGGAACACAATGACGTCTCAACCTAACTGTATATCTCACATCACATACAGAACCTGAAATTACAGAATAAATGAGGTAACAAATCATTTGGAAAAATAACTGCTATGCCTTTCCTATATTACCAGAAAAATTTCATTCATAAAGGTAAAGGTTCCCCTTGACATTTAGTCCAGTCATGTCCGACTCTAGGGCATGGTGCTCATCCCCGTCTCCAAGCCGTAGAGCCAGCGTTTGTCCGTAGACAGTTTCTGTGGTCACGTGGCCAATGCAACCAGACACGGAACACCGTTACCTTCCCACCGAGGTGGTACCTATTTATCTACTCACATTTTTACATGCTTTCGAACTGCTAGGTTGGCAGGAGCTGGGACAAGCGACGGGAGCTCACTCCGTTGCGTGGATTCGATCTTACGACGGCTGGTCTTCTGACCTTGCAGCACAGAGGTTTCTGCGGTTTAACCTGCAGCGCCACCATGTCCCTAATTTCATTCATAAAACCTTACAAATAAAACCTAAAGATGCTGATTATGTAGACCTCAACTCACAAAATGTATTCATATTCTTCATACAGTCTTTATAGTTTTCATGTTAGCAAAGCTGTCCAAAGAAGACTTTTTTTCTGAACTGGTCTCTAAAAGTACCACTATTTCTGATCATTGTTGTTGGTTGACTGACTTTGAAAAAGCACATCTGAGGATGAAACAGAAGGGTGTATGGGACTGGGAAAGCACCACACAGTAAGAAGCTCATTCTTGAACAGTTTTCACTTGAGGCAGCTAATCCAGAGAATGTTGCCATCTGACACAAAAGACAAAATGGTACCCCTTCATTCCATGTGAAAAAGGTGATTGTACTGGCAGCTGTACCTTTTATAAATAATGGCAATGGGATAAAGGTGTTTACCACACCTGATGGCAGTGGAAGCAGGGCAAGCTGCATATCACACACTGAGCTCTGTCTACCAAGAGAGGGAAGTAGCTATGAGACTCAGGGAAAACAGCTGGGGGACTGCCAATGCCACACAAACCCCGAGGCTGAGCCACCAAAATGAACCCAAACTAGGGAATCCATGCTTCTTTCACTATTCCTACACAGAGCTACATAATGTAATCAGAGCATGGTGATTTATGCCCTCTAATTATAACTGGCCCCCATATGTATATCAAAATTACATGCCACATATCCTACAAGGAATTCACAGCAACATACATAGGGAGTTCAGAGCAATCTTACAGGTTAGGCCAAGATGAAACTTTACCTTTTATGCACTAGATCACACTAACCTATTCATCACAATGTTGTCTACTGCTAGGAATGGGATGGGGACATGTATATGTCCAACATTATTTAATGAAAAAGAAGAGAAACAAAGTTGATAATGAAGTAATGATGGCAAGTTGGAAGACAAACTAATGGATTTTATGGAATGGCCATGCTCAAATTCTCTGCCTGAAGGTTAGTACATTTTAAAGGGTGAGATTATTCACTGCATGTGTCAAGAATAAAATTGAGATCATATTTATTGATCATTAAAATTTCCACTTTTAAAAACAGGTAGGTGAGTACCCAGCTCTCTGGGGGGACAATGTGTAGCCTGCATAATTAACTTGTAAACCAACCAGAGAGTGCTTTAAGCGCTATATATAAGCAGCACACTTTAAAACATATTTTAGATTGTTGAGAACAATGCATACTCTAAAACAGCGATGGCGAACCTATGGCACACGTGCCACAGCTGGCACACAGAGCCCTCTTTGTAGGCACACGAGCCATAAGTCCCCATTGAGAAATACTTACCCGTCCTCTGATCCTGGATTTTGACAATCCCCTCTGCTGGTGCAGTGGTCCAGCGGAGAGGGTGCAATGGCGACCATTACCAGTCTAGCCCAATGGGAGATTGGAGGACCGGTAAGTATTTCTTTGTTAATACCGCCCATAGGGGGGAAAAACCCAAGCATTTAACCCTTGCAGTGCAGGAGCAGTTGTTTTTTTCTAAACTAAAACCTCAGTATTCGGGTTTTACTTGCAGTGTTGGCACTTTGAAATAAATAAGTTGATTTTGTGTTGCAATTTGGGCACTCGGGCTCAAAAAGGTTCACCATCACTGCTCTAAAAGAACCAAGAAATAATACTACCTACATTGAACAATAAAGACAGTCAAGGCTCAAATTCTGAAAAACTAGTAGTCTTAATTCATATTCTTTCTTCACTTTAACCACAACTTTCAAACTATATGAACCTAATCTATGATGTGTGACTTTACACATTAGAATTCCTCACTAATTAGGAAATAAATTTTGAATGATTAAGTGGAATTGTTCATACAAATTGCCAGCTGCAGCGTTTCACTCATATAACATAGCATGGAAAATACATATTGCTTATGTTTATTATAGTTACAGTTGCTATGAACATCTATAACTCTCCAACAATTTCTTTGATTTATGTTCAAAAACATACGGGGCATGAAATGATGCCTGCAACCTTACATTTTCCTCAAGAACATTGTAGGGAACAGATACATTCCGAAACATCATGTTAGATTCCTTGTTATGCCTGCTTTTTAAAATAAATGTATGATAATCAATTACACATGCTTCAAAGAAACTGCCACTAGATTCCCCATCAGGAAATATGTCTGAGAAAATAGCACCATTGTCTTACCCATATATATGTGGAATCTATATGCTCCAATAACATTTTTTCTCTTCCTGTTACCAAAAGAAATATCACAGTACACAGTATGTTCTGTTACCAACTCCCACCCCAAAAAAACATTGTACTGTATAGCTTCCACATACACAACAAACTAGCAAGTTCTACAGAGGGTTTTCAGGAAGATCATCTTCCTGATCATCTTCAAGGACCTTGATATAATCTCTCCTGGAACTCTTCTTCTAAAATCAGTACAGTATATTTTTCCCCACTCAGTAATAAAAAGTGGCATTGATGTTACCTGAATAGAGATCCAGCCCTGATTGTACTTACAAAAAGTGTATTTACTTACACGGATTGGTCACTATTCTGCCTGGACACCTTTGAAAAGGCATACAAAATAAAAACAAACACGACCCACCTCCACCCCAGTAAATCAAGCTATAAATTAACAACTCAGAATAACAGTCTATCAGACTTATAAAACAACAAATCATACCTGTGCTGAAAACTTCCAACATAACAAAATGGTCATTGCACTCCATCATATCTGCCACATGAACTTTCAGGTGAGGGAGTTGAAAAGGTTCTTTCCTAAATTACTGCCAACTGCATCTCAAAGGGTGATGGAGCCAAAAGAAAGAGCTCATCTAACATGATTGAGAGATGAAGTCTCAGTTTTGGAAGAGGTAGATACATGTCTGCGGAAGCAGACTTGTCCACAGAAGCTCACATTAAAATATAGCAGTTAGTCTTTAAAGTGCCGCACTGACAAAGTCTCAGGTTATAATTTTTTTTTAAAATGCTTTGTTTATTGTTGTAAAAAGTTGGTTTAAAGACTGCCTGATGCATTTCAGTCCAATCAATCTGTGGCCTTCTTCAGGGGCAATAGTTTTGCAATGTGTAATGCAGTTCTCTTTCAGTCTGGTTTCCAGCTCCACTAAACTACTACAGCTGGGAACCATGCCAAAAGAGCTATGTATTACATATTGCAAAAAATATTGCCCCTGAAAAAGTCTAGAGATTGATTGGACAGAAACATACTGGATAGTTTTTGAAGTGAAACTCTTTTTTTTTTTTTTTTACAACATCCCAAGACTTTGTCTCACCTTCACATTTGGTTACAGTGGATATTTCCAGTTTCTTTTGGCGTTTAAGGTCTCACCAAGCAATGTGCTAGGCATTCACTTTCAATCAAAATTTTAAATTTTGATTGTAAAGACTTTGGATAAAAAAATCAATTTCCTCTTTTTAGAGGTACAGTACAAGTGCGTTCCTCTTCATTCCCCCAAAAGTGGGCATTTAAAAAAAAAACACCATGGATATACACATGAAGCTTGAGATGGATTCACACAGCTATGTATAATCCATATGCCATGTAGAATAAACTACTGGCCCAAGGTTGATTTAAACCCTATCTCTCCATTATTGTATTCACTATAGCACAGTAGCTCTCTCAAAGTTTTCTTTACACTTTGGCTTTCCAAATGAAGCATTTTCTAGTTTTGTGACAGGTAATATCTATTGTCTGGAACAGGGAGAATGTTGCATGTGATAAGCTCATTTAGTACATCATCTCTAAAGCTATCTTGGGTTAATGTAGGTAAGAAAAACCCTTTGTGCCCTAAATGCCTCAAGTGTTGTGCTATTACCCATGAATCTGAAAGAGGTTTCCACCCCTATGCAAAAAGAATATTGGACACTTGTGTTTAAGAATCTGAAATATTTTCCAAGCTTCCATTCACTTGCCCCTTTTAAAGAAACACAAGCAAAAAAGATGTAACTGAAAACATGCATTATTCACAGTCTGATCAACTTGACATTTTCTGCTGGTGTCTCTGTGTGAAACACTGACATCATTTGAACCCTAAGTGTGGTTAACACAAAACCACCTGGACTAAAGCAAATGAACTATTTGAACAAGATAAGCCTTGCCTTACTCTCCCCCTCTGGCATCCCACCACTCCTCCCTCCCCACATGCCATCTCTGATGTTAGCAAACCACCCGTTTTCACACTGCTCTCGTAATGAAATCTTCAAGGAGTGATACAGTTAAACTGCATGCACACTATACCTCTATTGTCCATGCAGCTCTGCTAGATGGCATCAACAGTTGTTCACCTATTTTCACAGTGGGAAATTACCTGGTACTCACTATATAGGAATAATCAGACGGAATCTAGGTCAAAATCAAAGGAAGTCTGTCCCATGCATTTGGTGGGGCAGGGATGGGAGGAATTCGCATGCAAACATTATGGTACTGTAAAAACAAAGAACTTATTTGTCAGTTATAAAATATCTTCAGATAGGCTAAACATGGTTGAACACTGCTTTGGGTAAAAAAAGAGAGAGAGAGAGAGAAAGGACTAGAGAAGAAAAGGGCAATTTTCCTTCAGTCTGGCTTCTTAAAAGGTATTTAAAATCAATATAAAACTACAATATTAGAAAAAATTTATAATCATTATTCAAACAGCTGACTTGAAATGGCCCCTTGTTCATGGGGAAATCTTCCGTTAGTTTTTCAAGTACCAGCAGTTCAGTGGAAAGATTCACCAACTGCCCTCTGGAGAAAACTGCAGATCTGCATTTAAATGGAGATATATTGTTTCCAAATGTGCACTACCTGGAAGGCAGATACTGTCAAGGTTTCTTAGTGAATGGATTTTAAATTGCATTAGGTAAGTTTCATTGTTGCAACCCTTATTGTTTCATATGACCCAGGATATTTCCTTAGGATTTTGCCTGCATGCATTTTTGCCCTAATAATTTAAAATTAAATCCTAAATCTATAAAAAAAAGCTGCTCACTAACTGGCAATCTCTGTTTTATAAGCATACATTCAAATATGCACAGATAGGACCACAATGACCTTTTAGAATGCAACTGTAAAATAACTGGAAAATGTGATGACTTAATAGAGTTATATAAAACATAAAACTTGTTTTACAATACAGCTAATTCAGAACCATAAAATACTGTGTAAAATGAATGACCATTACATATCCTGTTTATTACTGAGAATATTTTAGAAACATATTAAACATATTTATACAGGCTTCTAACACTGAACCATTACATTTATGCATGTGTAACAGTTTAATCTTAAATATATTTTAAATTCAAACATTCCACGGTAATGAAACAGGTTATTAACATACATTCTTTTTTCTTGGGACATAATCGAATAAGTTGGTTGTCAACAATACATATTTAAAACCCCAAAGATTTTTAAAATCACATGAATACTACTTGGCTGGCATATTGGAAAATCTTTATCCGATGAGATGCTTCCCTTTTTTCGATGGCACATGAATGCAAATATAGTTCTATATTCCTTTAATCCACTCACGGCCACCCACATGCAAACACATGTCTTCCAGAAAAGTTTTGCATAAGTTATGCTATTAAGGTATATGTAAAGTTAATAAAGGAAAAGACTCACAATCAATTTCAAACACTTAGACATTAGTCTAGGCAGCTTCTTGCAGAATTCCTCATTGCAACAGAATGTGCCTGTAAACAAGGTTACTGAGAACAGACCAAGATATCCTTCTCAGCAACAGCTTCACCAGGAGCCTTTCAGCTGTCTACTTAGTTTGCTATCCCTTATCTTGCAGCACTGACATTCTAATGCTGATTCAAATTCTGGATTCAAAATGAAAGATGAAATATCTTTAAGATCACTTAATATTGAAATACTGACACAATAATATGCAGTGCTAGGATCACGATGCAGATAGAATACTCTAGATGGTAACCTTTTAATTTTGGGAGTATGCTACAAAATCTAATATGATAGGTCTTACACTTAATATTGCTAAATTATCTTCCTTAAGCACCAAATTAACACCTTACATGTATTGAATATTTTACATATGAAACCCCCAGTGGCTTAGCTAAATAATAATACAAGGTGCTAACTTCCATTACAAAATAAAGAAACATGATTGTGTAGTCCACAAGTAAAATCCAAGATCAGGGTTTGGAATACCTTTTAATAATATTTTCAAATTATTCCTTTTAAGGAAAGTATTATATCACTTACATACATGTCTATGCACATACGTCCGAAGAACCCAAGTAGGTTCACATATTAAAACTTCTTACATGGAACTGACAAGTACAAATTAGCATATGTTACTTTGTGATAAACATCATACCATATTTATCAGTGTATGAACTTGCATGTAAGGACATCATGTATGATAACTACATACGTATTCTATGCTCATATGCTAAATCAAGAGATCAAGTAGGCTGCTCAGATTGAATTGTGTTGTGATCATGGCTGAGGTAAAAAAAATACGTGTAGATTCAAATATTATGCAAGAGTGAGCAATGAGAGCAAATGAATCACTTTAACTTGTAAATCACTGCCTTTCATACGTTTGAACCAATGATATATCCATATAATCAGAAGTTAAAAAAATGTTATGCCATTCAGACATTACGCTAAATTCAGAGATTCAGAACCAGAACTAATTTATTTTGTGCAGTGGTAGAATTGATCCTAGCTGCTCACTCCAATATACTTTTATTTGGAAGATTCACAAGGGTTGACTGAGGCTTGCTCCTATTAAAGTGTGCTTTGCATTGCAACTTGTATCCTACTCAACTGGATACTACATACCTTCAGATGGTATCTCATGTAGAATGCAGCAGTCCATTAGGTCTTCATAACTTTTCATGTGAAATAAGATTGGATGCATAAACTCATATTCATTCATTAAATTTATATACTGCTTTTCTACAAAAGGTACATATTTCAAATCTCCCAACTATAATCATGTATTGGATAGCTCACTGGCTTAGGTCTCTGGCTGTGGAGCCAGAGGTTGGGAGTTCAGTTCTGCACTGTGGCTGTGGAGCCAGAGGTTGGGAGTTCAGTTCCGCTACCTTCATATGGGCTGGGCTTGATGATCTGTAGGATCCCTTCCATCTCTGCAGGTCAAAGGTTATTGTTGTTGTTGTAGGTTTTCCAGGCTATTTGGCCGTGTTCTGGAGGTTTTTCTTCCTAACGTTTCGCCAGTCTCTGCGGCTGGCCACAGAGACTCGCGAAATGTTAGGAAGAAAAACCTCCAGAACACGGCCAAACAACCCGGAAAACCTACAACAACCATCGGATCCGACTGTGAAAGTCTTCGAGAATACAGTTATTATTATTATTATATGCCTCTACAATGATTGCTATTTCAAGGACATTGAAATTTCCTTTCTACCTGCCATATGCTTATACAACTATTTCCTGAAATTTAATGTTTAATTTGAACTTCTTTCTTCATCTATATGATTGCAAAGTGTGGGAGAGATTTCAAAAAACACATGTCCTACCCTTTCTTCTCCTGTTTTCCCTTAGCCTTTGCACCAATCACCTGGCAACTTTCCAAGTATATTTTCGTACATGGCCTGACCTGTTCGGTAGAATCAGACTCCTCTGTCACATTAATAGTAACCCAATACTTCTAAAATTCTCGTCCAGGTCCCAGAAGTACAATTGCTCAACTTTCATGTCATCAACATATATAAATAAAAGGTGTTTGCCTTTAAACAGAGGGTTACATCCTATGTAACATATGAAGGCCACTTAAAATGTGGATTTTTTCACACTTTCTTCTCTTCACTGGAAGAAAAGAAGTGTGGAACTAACATGTAAATATTCTTGTTTACTGCACGTGTTTGCATGATATTGTAGACATGACATACAAAAAGCAAAAATAAATGCACAAGTAATCTATCAGATGACTTGCACATGTTAGTTTCAAAGTGTTTTTCATTAAAAGATGTATCTTACTGTAGGAAAAGTACAAAGTGTGAAGCAGCTAACAGACAAAAAGGTGCTCTTACCATCTCATACAAAGATGTTCACCATCATACACATGCCTCCTCAGGGAAGAGAAGGACTTTACTCTTTTGCATATATACACTTTGATGGCCCTGTATGAATAAATCAGCATCACAATACGACCTGAACACAATAGCAGAAAAGAGACATGTTCTTCTCATCCCCAGAAGCAAAACTGCCCAATTATCAGCCCACTCACAAGCAACATAGTCCAGTTGTCTAAGTAATTTTCCTAGGAATATAACTTTCCTGGTTTTCTCACACTTCCCACATTTAAAACAGCAGGATTCACCAAATCATGACAAGCCTTACACATTGAGAAGGCAAAACAGTGCATAATATACCAATATACCAACACCCAAAACTTTTGGAATTTAATTGCCCTCCACTATTTTAAATCTTGACTAGAGGAGGATGGAAAAGTGATGATTAGGAGAATCTCAAACCACCTGCCACAGTTCTGCTTACCTCTTTATTCTTGAGAGTAGTCAATTGACTACTTGAGAGTAGTCAATTGACTAGATGGGCAGGGTACAAATGCAATAAATAAATAAATAAATAAATAAATAAATAAATAAATAAATAAATAAATAAATAAATAAAATAAGTTCTATGAGCTGCAGTGGGGGGGGGGGCAGGGATAAGAGAATATAAAGGTGTCATTCTAACACAAACAGAGCAAGCTTGCTTTCTAGTTGTCCCATCCCGTCCATCTTTACATAGAAATATACACCACTTCAAAAGAGGTCATTCTCAAGAATGCAGCATACTACACTTGTTTACTTGAAAATGAACTGCACTAAATGGGACTTGGTCCTCAAGTTAAGTGATCATGGATGGGGCCAGATCCTCAAATGTGCAGCACCATGTAGCAGAATCACCTTGATGAGCAGTTAAGAGTATTAGATAGCTAGATAGCAAATGATCATCATTCTCCTAGCACTTAACTGGCAGGCGGGCCTATTTGGCTCTTGTAAATCACTCTCAGAAAGTGTTTTAAGGAGGACGGGAGACGCGAGGCGGAGAAGGCGCTAACATCTCTTTTACTGGATCTCTCGCGCCACGCGGAGCTTTTCTGTTTATCATTCATCAAGCTCCCTCGGATGGATCGCTCTGCCCTTGGCAATCCAGGAGGCGAGGCAGCAAAGGTATCAGCCGATTGGCAAAGCTGGAAAAGGAGTGCGGAACTTCTGAGCTCCTTGAGAGGAGATCTAGGGGAGGTGGGACAGGCGCACACACGCACAACAGACATACACACATACCAAGCAGCAGGAGCAAATAATAATAAACACAGCTATTATTGCAGGCAGACCAAACTGACAACAGCTCTAAAGTCAAGTCTTCCCATACTCCAGTGTTGCCAACACGCCTCCCCCCCCCCCCACGCGTACCCAGTCTTTTAATTCAGTTCCCCCTCGACCTCCTCCCTCTCTGTCTCTAGAAGCTACCGCCTGATGCTGGCTTCCTAAGCCTTGTCCAGTTCCACTGATCTTTTTATGAGCATTATTTTCAATAAATCAATCCACTTTACAGGAGGGGGGAGGGAAAAAAAGAAAGGTTGAAGAGGAGGCACACAGAACAGAACCTGCGGAAATCGGTTTCTGTCAGCATACATGCAGACACATAAAAAGAAAAGCCAAAACTACGCTATTCTTTCTTTTTAAAGGGGTAAAGAGCAGAGGAGGGAGAGAAAGAAAGGGAAATCAATAATGCCTACTTGGCTGATTTGACCGTGTGATTTCTATGAAAACGCACTGACTCCTAAGCAAGTCAAATTGAACGAGGTCTGAAGGTGGAAAGGGTGGAGGGGGTGAAAAGAGGAGGCGTGTAATCGAGCTTTTCTGTCAGCTGCTCGCCTTTCCAATTTAAAAGAAAAATAATAAAGGAAAAATGCCCCCGATGCAATGTTAGTTTCCAGATGTGCATGAAGATGTATAAGGTCTGGACTCGGTTTACCTGGTCAGGGCAGAAACGCAGGCGAGTTAATCAGGTGAGTCGTCGGGGATTGTTAAGAAGCCGAAGCCGGTTTCTTTGCTAGGAAAGTCTACAACACCATGCAGGGACATTGCAAAATCTTTACACACGCCTCCTTTAACTGGGCTTCCGCGACCTCAGCCGGAGAAGGGGGGGAGATGCCTGCCCGAGGAAGCCTGAGGCCACCTCCTCCAGCACTCGCCCCGCTCGGCGAGCTGCCCCCGAAGCATTAGTTCCATTTAAACGACTGCTCCGCACCAGGCGAGGCGGGTGTGGAGGGGAAGGAAGGCAGCGGTGGGCGCCCGAAGGATGCACGGGCCTCCCTGCTTCCTTGGTAGAGTCGATCCGCACTCAGTCTGACCCAGGACGTCACTCTGCCTGTCTGTTTTCTCAATGATAACTTGGCAAGAGAAGGGGAAGCTGCCTCTCTCCCCCCCCCCCCGCTTTCCTCTCTGAGATCATTACTTGGTATGTGCACTTTTCTCGCATGCATATTTTAAAATATATATATATATATACTTCTGAAAAAATGCCCAGATATCATGTATGTGTGATTATGGTGATCATTAGCTTCTCGTTCGGTTGTACGTATTTGCATTTCGGTCTGTTTGCCTGCTTGTGTGCGTCTGCGTGTATTGTTTCTTTGCTCGTGTGTCTGAAAGGGCTCGGCTGAAGTGAGAGTAGGACAGCTCTGTACCGGGAGAGTCCGGAATATGAATAATACCGAGCTCTTGTCGGTTTGTGCAAATAATGTACCACTGTTAATTTAGAGACCCTATCAGGGTTGTGTGATTTACGCCTTTCCTGGTAAACAGATCGTCCATCAAAACAGCCAAATCGAAACATTGGATTCTGTCAGATCCCAATGATTTTGCCATTTGCCCTTTCCTATTCTACTGACGACCTATTTTGAATGTTTATCTGCCTTTTTCTTGTTTGCAGAAGTCATCCTATCCCAGTGCCTTGACAAAAGAGACACTCCCCCCTCCTTTTGGAAAGAGAATATTTTTAACTATTTGTCACTTATGTCTACATTTTTTAAGGGTGGAAGAGATTACTTGAAACGCCTCTTATTGCTCTTATTTATTTATTTTTGTATTCCACCTTTATCTACTGCCAAACCCAAGTCAGCTCACAACATGAATTAAAACATACATAATCAAAAGAGTTATAACACCAAAATGCAATTAAGTGATCATATTGAAAATGAGCATAAAATTAAATTAATGTAAAAAAGCATTTGAATGCCAAACAGGAACAAAGAAAATCTAGAAGGTTTGCAGAAGCAGCGATTCACCCTTTTTTTGCTTGAAAAAAATACAGTTAACACAGGACAAGGAGAATCTGGTCGGGCTGAGGGCTGCAAGAATAGTCGATGCTTTAAAAATGTACAGTAATTGCCTTCTCCATTTCATCACAAGTTAGTGAGGCCTTCCTATATAATGTTGTTATCCACTGCAAAATTTCCAGGGTGATCTGTAGTGACCATATCTATCATCTATAGTCCAGAGTGACCGTACCTATCTTGTATAATCCACATCAGCCAAAGGACCATGACCACAGTCTGGTGGATTCAATTGCACATGCACCAAGGGTTGTGTATGCATGGCAGGATATTTGTTCTCATTTGCTCCCCATCTGTCCCTGCCATAATGAAGATTGCTGTTTAGAGTTGTAATGAGAAGTATATGCCAGTCGTTTACAACCAAAAAACACACTACATGAGTGTTTCTGTCCCATATTCTTCTGTGTATGGAAGACTATATAATTGTTGTACTGTTCACCTTCTAAGTAAGGCTCAGCTAATAGGAAAATGTTGACAGAGTGCTGGGGTGTATGTGTGAAGCCATTGTGAGAAGACAAATTTGGGATCATAGCCAGTTTAAATCCCCTCAATACCTAGGAATAGACTGTAAAATTCCACATTCTTTGCGTTTAAGAAGTGCCAGGTTCAGTCCTCAGCATCTCCATGTAAAGATGGGAAGAATTCGTGTCTGAAACACTGGAGAATTGGTCGTAGACAACCCAAGGATCTGACTTTGCTTTAGGCTGCTTCCAATGCCTGCTTCATACAAGTCCTGTTCAGGCATGATACCTTGAAACACTGTAGGACTTTAAGCATGGTAGGTTGGTTAGGGATGCAAGTGAGGCCTACCTCTGACATCCTTCCCCCACCCCTCAGAAGTCACTTAGAACTACTGTCAACTACTATGTGTTCAGTTTGAAAATTTGAAAAGGCATCTGTAAGCATGGTCATCTCAACATACGTACAGTGCTTGCTTGACTGGCAGCTCTGAGAAGGCAGACACATTCAATTTACTAGTTTTGGCACATATGGTATAGTGAGTCATGATCTCTTCACATAAGAAACATGTCTTAGCATTCAGAAGAACAATTCCCATCACTGTTTTTTTTAATGTAAGTAACTATAAATTAGGTTTTTTATTACATTCACCAAAGTCATGGGCAAAATACAAATATAAAATACATAATTGTAATTTTAAAATAAAATTATAGTTACCGTATTTTTCCATTTATAAGACTCCATTTATAAGACACACACACACTTTTCTAACCCAAATATTAAGAAAACCTAGCTTTGAGTATTCAGCCTCTGGGCTCAGAACGCTAGGACATTAGGAGTCCCTGTTCCATCTGAGCCTACAGGCTCCACCTCCAACAAGGTGTGTTCAAGTTGGGTTGTTCAGCATCAGCTGACGTCAGTTCCATAAGGCCTGTGATTAGAGGAAGCTAAGTGTTCTGACTGTAGGAAGCTAAGCCTCGTGATTGAAGGAAGCCTGTTTACAGAGGCAAGGTACGGGCCGTTTTGTTCTCAGCTTACTTCCATGTAAAAGACACCCCTCAATTTTTAGTGTAATGATTTTAGGAAAAAGTAGCATCTTATACATGGAAAAATACGGTATATGTAGTATAATGAATTCTATACAATATGTAAAAATTAAATACATAATCGTAATGTTTTATATGATATGACAGCACATTAAAATTCAAACAGTACTGAAAACATCAAAGCAACAAGACTAATAAAATGAATGAAAACACAGGTGAGGTTTTGAGGACTTTTAAAATAAACAGAAGGGATTAGCTCTAAGTCCCTTAGAATGAAGCTTCATTAAGTAGGAGCCAAAGCTCAGAAGGCCCTGTTGTTTGTGCCTACCAATCCAACTGTTCTAAGGCTGCTCAGAAGTCTTAGTAAGATGAGCTATAATACACTCTTAATGAGCCTACTGCTGAAGCAGGAAACAATCATCACCTGAAGTGGCTCTCATATGCTCTTAAAGGCCACATAAGCAGAGCATATTACACTAATTTTCTACACATGCACAGTTAGGTTATGTTTGATATGGGCAAAAACAGTTCTTCCAATAACCAAACATAACCTGCCAAACAAACACTTTAACTTGGGTCCAGAAACACACAGGTAAATAGTGCTACTGGACAGAACCAGTTTCATATGCCCTGGACATGTGGCTCCCAAGAGTACATGAGAGTCACATTCTGCACCAGCTGGATTCCTTGTCTTCGGTAGCAGCTCCATTAAAAATTCATTATACCTGTTTTGTCTGAATGTAACCAAAGCATCTGTAAGTGATTCTTGGATCAACTTTGGATCAAATCTGGAATGCCACCATAATCTGGTAAAAGGTAATCTTAACCACCATCTGTTTGTTCTTACATTGATAGTACTTCTATGAGATTAGTCAATTTTTCTTATCACCACCTCTTTGTGTTGTTCGAAAACTAGCCAATGGCCTCTCCAGGTGTCTCAGGTGTTAAGCAGAATTATAACTATGTGTAAGCAGCACATTGCTGCTGGTACCAAATTAAAAATCTATGGATGACTTCATGTTGATGTTTGAAAGCCCAAAGATCAAGATGGAACTCTGTAACAGCTGGTATGCCTCAGGACATAAGGGTGGAACACAGCAATACTCCAGCACCATCTTCTGACCCCACTTATCCTGTGTGAGGGAGTGACACTTCCCTCTCCTTCCCCCATTTTTATACTCAGAACAACCTTGTAAGGCATGTTATGCTGGGGGAATTATCTACTAGCCCAGGATCACCCAGTTAGCTTTATGGTTGAATCAGGATTGAACCTGTTTCTTCTTGTTCAGCAATCTGCCAAACCACATTGACTCTCAGTGGAAACATATGAGGACCCACTACATTTTCAAAAAGCTGGTCAGTGCTACAAACATTACACATGCCAAAGGAATAGCCTCAAAATTATGTGTCTTTTTACTCTAACATAAAAATTACATTTTTTGTGGAGCTCTGTCATCATCCTGTTAAGTATTTATTTTCTGCATGATTACTAGGAACATGGAACAAGGTCATGGTGACTTGCAATGTGATGGCAGAACTCCATGGGGTAAGTGCTTTTTCACATTATAGCAAAGCATCAGATCAGTCAGTTTAGGGAGTCCATTTTTGGTGTCATCACCATTACAGTTGTATTGAGCACTTCAGCCTAAGCACTGAGTAGCTAATGCTGCCTTCAGCCTCTTTCCAAGTTCAGGAGCAGGAATAAAGAAAGATAATTAGGCACCCAGCTCAAACATTGGCTAGCAAATTTCTCTAACAATGCTTTGGTATCTCATACAATCCGATTTGTATACCATGAAGTGTCACTAATGGTGGTACTGGTCAATGTTGTGAGATGCCATTTGTTGCCAAATACATTTACTGTTGTACCAGGACATATTTTCCTAGTTCTGGAACACATTTATATTTGCAACATCAAAATAGATCTTAACTTTTCTGTCTTGACAATCCAATTCAAGGTAGTATTTTGAACAAATAATGTGGTGGGTGAAGTAATTATACCATGTAAAAATATGGAAATAATTAGGGGAATCAAGATTCTAATAATTGCTTTATATTTGCATTTTCTGAACAGCCTCTTTAAACACGCAGAATCATATAGGCCTCTAACGAAAGCGAATCTTATATAAGGAACAGCCCTCAACTAAGAGTATTCATATAATGCAATGGTATCTGTCAGAATTAGCAGTGTTCAGAGTAGGGAACAAAGTAGGGTAAGAGAATATGAAATGAAATTCTGATAATCCCATTGTATTCGAAGTGGCCTGCTGACTGTTGAATTTAGCATTGCAGCCAAAATAGAAGTATTTTTATACCTAATAAGAATTGTAATTCATTTTAAGCCAGTTGTATCTATAATGATTTATAAATACAGCACATGTGTTCAATAAGAATTACATTTCATTTTTCTAAATATCCTTGGGGTTCTCCAGCCAGGCAGGCTCAATACCATAACAATCCTGACAGTTGAACATGCTGTGTAAATATCAAGGTGGAGTTTGCTGGTCCTGTAGCTACAATATTCTGGTGTTCCAGGATTCTGGTGTGATAAAGCCTTAGTCCTTCAAGCTCTGCAGAATTTTTGTCAAAATAATGATGGTATTGTCATAGTAGCTGCTTGCCAGATTCTAAATTACAAACCCGTGGAGTTACAAGAAGTACAGTAACAATAGCAATTCCTATTTTTAAAAAATATTTCTTGAATATCCAGGCCTCTGGAAAAGAGATTTTCTACAAATTGCGAGGAGCTGTGAACAACTAAAAGAGCTATAAGTATTGGGAGATTACACACACACACAAATTCAACATTCAATTCATCAACATAGCAAGGTTTATGCTACACCACACACACCAGATATCAACAGCAATCATCATGGATTTTCCTCTGTAGATTTTTAGCTAAAAATTTAGCTAAAAATTTACAGTTGAAATATATTTTTCTGACTTAAGTACTTGCCCTCAACTTAAGTTCAGTTTTCCAATATTTTTAAAGTATTTATGTCTATAGTTTTTCTCATAACTGTAAACATGTTTTCAATACATTTTAACTTCATACTATCTTAAGAATTTTTATCCATAGGGAACATAGAAGCAATGTACATAAACAAAGCTTGTGGAATTAGACAAGCTGACATTGCCTGGAATTATTGTAACAATGAGAAGACTTATACCTTGATACCCAGATGAATTTTCATACTATTGGAAATGATTGTCTGGTTTCATTCTGAATGAACCCTTAATTGGGATAAATACCAGCTGTGAATTTATTCCCTTAATTGGGATAAATACCAGGCTTCTGAATTTTCCCTGGAGGTCTATAAAGTTCTGTAGGACTCTTATGGAGAAGTTCAGGAGGCAGATATCCTGACCTGATATGGAATAGGTTAATTCTAGAATGCTTTCCAGTTTTTCTGATTTCTTATTTAATTAGAAGAATTTGTAAAATTATTAACAGAGCAGATATTTTCAATTTATTTACAACCCTAAGGGGTGCTGCTCTGGTCTTGCCACTTACCAAGCTAGAGGTCTAGTGGAAAAGTGATGTACATGTCACTTATATGTGTGGGATATGAAATGGTGACCCAGTATCCCCCAGTCCCATCTCATCCAAAAAGTTAGCATTCAGCATTCAGCATTCAGCCAGCATGATAAGAATGGCTGGACGATTCTGGAAATTTTCATCCAAAACGTTTCCCAAGCTCAGTATCTTAATCATTCTCTATTATATGCATGTGCTGAGAAGAATCAAGAAATGACAATTATTTTCTTAATTTTAATTCCAGCATAACCTTTGTTCACTAAATCAGGATTTACTTTGGTCAGTTACTTGGTAGCATTCCATGAGAAAGGATTTTTAAAGGCATCAAATATACTAGTTGTTTTAAAAAATATAGCCTCAATATATGCCGTTATAAATTGCAATATCTACTCTATTACTGATCAAATGTCAATAATATTGCCTCAGTAACAGATATCTAATAGACTTGAACAAATGTTTTATAGAATATGACCAATGGAATATAGTTCTTTGAATGCTTCAAGATGATTCTGATTGTCTTAGGGTGTGATTACACGGAGAAACAGATCACATTTTGGACTGCTTGTGGAGTAGTCTGGTGCAATCTGTTTCCTGACAGTCACATGACTTATGGGGAGTTGTGCTCCAGCCCAACCCTGATCCATATCTAAGATAGAATCCTTTGACCCAGCTGTAAGGCTGCTACTTTTGGGGCCCAGTCTGGAGTGATTCTTCAACAGATGGAAGGTTCACTTTAAGAGATATTGTTCCCTGTGACCCTTTCCAGTGCAATCGAACATATATGCCTCCCACTGCCTGATCATACCCTTACATTCCAACAGTCAAAGCTGCACTACCAGTCTAAAAATGAGTGATACCAGTGTCCATCTCAAGCAACACAACTGTTTTATGGCAACATTACAAAAATGAAAGTCTTAACTAAATCTAAACAGGAAGGCATGCAACTGTGATTTAAAGCTCAGCAGTAACTTTACTGGAAGCATGCTGACTTGTTTTATGACATATACATTAATGGGAAATATATATTTGCTGAGAGTCACTAAACTCTGAAACTGAGTTGATCCTCTCTGACAATAATGGGGCCAGAGAATCGGATATAGGATGAGGAAAATGCACACTTCCAATGCATATCATTTTTAACGGACTAAGTGAAGATTTTATAACACAGAAAGAAACTAAATACAGTTGTTGTAAAACATTCTCCCAGACTCAAAGGAATTGACTGCTTTATCCATGATCCAGAACAACAGTATTCTTGGTCATGTAACATATAGCAGTAATGAGCAATGTGTGTGGCATCATGGAAAGGGCTCGAGGCTTGCTGCTGTTTCAGTCCCTCAGCTCCCCTTTCCACTAAGCTGACCCAAGAGCCAGCTGATTAGCAGACCTCTCTGCCTGAGGATTGTTTCCAGACTGCTGATCACCAGACTTCCCATCAGCATGTTTTCTGTGCCTAATACTGCTGCAGCTGCCTTGCTTGCGACTGCAGAAAGTCCTTAACGGTTTCCTAGCCATTTCCTAATACTTAGTATCTTGAAGCACACATAGGATTCAATACTGTAAATCTAGCAGCTGCAGTCAAATAGAAATACAGTTAGTAGGGGGATACAAAAATAATCTGAGATTTGAAAATACATAAACAGGTCCCTTGGGTTGTTTGTTAATCTCTTCACTGGTCCCAACTTTCCCACAGTGATGGGTTAGCTCTCAGCAGGGTGCAAGAATGGATAAGGATGGCCATCCTATTGATATTCTAGTGTATGCTAATCAAAATATCATGGTGTATGGCAGGCAGAAGTGCTCAATTTTTATTTTAGCTCAGTCTATTCCCAAAGTACAGACTGTGACCTCCAGACAAATGTGAAGTTCAATTGGAGGAGACAGGACTGCAGCTGGACAAATAGTCAAGGAATACCTTACTACCTTGAACAAGTTCAAATCTCCAGGGCCGGATTAACGGCATCCAAGAATATTGAAGGGACTGTCTGAAGAACTCTCAGAACCATTGTCCACAATTTTCTTGAAAGCATGGGAAATGGGTGAGGTGCCAGATGACTCGAGGAGGGCTAATGTTGACCATATCTTCAAAAAGGGCAAAAAGGAGGAACCTGGGAACTACAGACCAGTCAGCCTGACATCAATCCCAGGCAAAATTCTGGAACAGATTGTAAAGCGATCATTGTGCAAGCACCTAGAAAACAAGACAGTAATAACTAGAAGCCGGCACAGTTTTGTCCAGAACAAATGCTGCCAGACTAACCTGATCTCATTTTTTGATTGGGTAACCTCCCTGATAGACAAAGGGAATGCTGTGGTATATCTTGACTTCAGCAAAGCTTTTGACAAAGTGTCCCATGATATTCTGATTAGCAGGCTAACTATGTGTGGACTGGATACAACAACTGTCAGGTGGATACAGAATTGACTACAGAATGGTACACAGAGGGTGATGATTAATGGCTCCTTTTCAAACTGAGTTGAAGTGACCCAGGTTTCAGTCCTGGGCCCTGTGTTCTTCAACATTTCTATTAATAATGTGGATCGGGGCTGCTAACCTGGATCAAATTTGGTGCTAACCAAATCTGTGGATAACACAAAATTGGGTGGACTAACTACTACCCTGGAAGACAGAAATAAAATTCAAAATGATCTAGATAGGCTTGAAGACTGGGCTGAAAACAACACTATGAAATTTAACAGAGATAAGTTCAAAGTACAGCATCTAGGAAAAAGAAACCAAACACAGAGTTACAATATCTGGTTCAGCAATACTTACAAGGAAGAAAAATCTTGAAATTATCATAGATCACAAGCTAAATATGAGCCAACAGTGTGATGTGGCTACAAAAAAGGCAAATGCTATTTTAGATTGCATTAACAGAAGTATAGTCTCCAAATCCCGCAAGGTGCTAGTCCCCCTCTATTTGGCACTGATTAGGCCTCATCGTGAGTACTGTGTCCAGTTCTGGACATCGCACTTCAAGAAGGATGCTGACAAATTGGAACAATTCAGAGGAGGGCAACAAGTATGATCAGGGAGCTGGAAACCAATCCCTGTGAGGAAAGACTGAAAGAATTGGGCATGTTTAGCCTTGAGAAAAGAAGACTGAGAAAAGATATGATAGCACTTCTCAAATACTTGAAAGATAGTCATACAGAGAAGGGGCAGGATCTGTTCTCGATCATCCCAGAGTGCAGGACATTTCGATTGAGTATCAGGAAAAACTTCCTAACTATTAGAGCAGTACAGCAATGAAATCAATTACCTTGAGGTGTGGTGAGTGCTCCAGCACTGGAGGCATTCAAAAGAAATTTAGACAACCACCTGGCAGATATCCTTTGATTTGTACTCCTGCATTGAGTAAGGGGTTGGACTTGATGGCCTTATAGGCTTCTTCCAACTTCATTATTCTATAATTCTATGATTTACTTTGTCCGAGAAATCTTATTAATTCTGTCTGTGTCATCTTGTTAAAAAAAAAAAAAAGCCAATTACACCAATTGGAGTAAGAAAAAATAAAAATAAAAAGGTCTTTAAATGAATGTTCATTTTTGTAGAAGTCACTCACTATATGTGTACACACACACACACACACACACACACACACACACACACACACACATCCTTCAGGTGTATGTATAAGCAGAATCCTGACTTGGTCAAATAGAATGTTTATTGAAAGCAATTGAAACTTGTGAGTGTTGAAGGAAACAAAGTGGTGGTAGACATTTTTATAGATTAGAAACTTGTCTTCCATTAGAAAATTAGCCCAAGTGGTGCTGAGGAGGGTACATGGACAATGGAGTAAAGCACATTCATGACATTTATGAGTCATTTGGATTGGATACTGACAACATAAAAATTGTTTATTCACAATATAGAAAAGGTGTAAATACTCAGTGTATTCAAATAGACAAAAGGTAATTTTAGCCAATCTTCCCCAGTTTAGAGATCCTAAGATGTGTTGGGCTACAACTCCTATCTCATTCAACCTGTATGGCTCAGCCAATAGGTCATGCATTTGCTGAGGCTGGTGGGAATTACTGCCTAATAAAAACCTGTACAGAGAAAGGGGACTCGTTAAAAGCTGCAGCAGAATTGGCACATATTGATTAAAATTTATACCAAAACATTCAGGATGTGATGGACATGCATCAGAACAATATTTTACTAATCAAAGCCATGAAATATTACTCTTCCATTAACCCTTTAATGTCCACAAACTAGCCAGAGCAGAACAGGATGGCTTAGAATGTCCACTTCCAAGTAGAAAAAGTCACAAATTTACAATCCATTTGTGACTAGGAGAGACTGATGCAGCAGACCACAAAATATCTCCAGGAACCATGTTTCGGTACCCATTCCAGGCAGAAAAACCATACTGTGCAAAACATTTATTCATCCTGTCCCCTGTGACAGTTCATTTAATACATTGGCAGTATTAGTGTGTAGCAGTCCTAAAAGATCTAGACTGTTTTTTTTTAAAGAGCCAAAAGTGTACTATACTATAGTACTATAGTATAGTACACAGTGTACTATACCTCGTGGTGCAGTGGTTAAACTGCTGTACTGCAGCCAAAACTGTGCTCACAATCCAGGGTTCAATCCAAGGTAGCCAGGTCAAGGTTAACTCAACCTTCTATCCTTCCGATGTCAGTAAAATGAGTACCCAGCTTGCTGGGGGGGGGGGGGGGGGCGGCAATGTGTAGCCTGTATAATTAACTTGTAAACCACCCAGAGAGTGCTTTAAGCGCTATGGGGGGGTATATAAACAGCACACTTTGCTCTTTTTTTAACTGTACAAAATGTACTATTTGTGTCAAGGAGTATAGACTTCTGTTTATTCTAAAACATAACCAAATCTAGTGGAGTCAATGGCTGCAATCCTGTTCTACAAATTATACCATGTAAGGCTGATGACATCATCAGCCACAGTGATTTTTTAAAAAACAAAACATTTCCAATTCCTCCGCCCACCCCCCAAAAGATCAAAGGCTCTTACAGAATCCCTGTAATTGTCTGGAAGCTGTTGCGGGCCTAAGGTTGGGGGTGGGTGGTAAATATTCAATTACTGAACCCCAGCCATCCCAAATGATGTTACTGGCAGCCATAACTAAAGACTTCTCTTTTTTACCAAACTGACCAAGTTTGTACCACACCCCTGAAGAGTCTCAATTTTGCCAAGACACGTATGTCCACACCATGAACTGTTTTAACTAAAAAACCTGTCTGGTCAAGGACAAGTATAGGTTAAAAACAGCAGCTGAAAAGAACTAGCCTGTAGTCTCAAAGTGTACCAAGAGGAAATGACAGGAATATAGCTATAAATGAATGAATGAATGAATGATCATTAGAAAAATTACAGAGCAGACATGGATGCCCCAACCAAAGAGTCATCTCATGGGACTGCTCTCCTGTAGAGGTCATATAGATCACCTTCTTTTGTTTTTGTATTACAAGGATTGTCTAGAGGTCTGGAAAAGTAAACACCCTAGAATAGTCTGCGTTTTCATAAACAGAGTATGCTCATCTCCTTCCTTCTATGAATTGTCCCAGATCATCAGAGAAGATTAGCCAGATGGACAAAGATTAAGATCAGGCTAGAACAGAACACATGATTTATTTTTATCCCACCTTTCTTCTTAAAAAGAACCCAAGGCAGCTTACATCATTAAAAATCCAATAGTCCATTACAATGCATGGAGAAGGACTGCAGGAGGGGGATTTTCACTCACTCCCACCCCATCCTTAGTCCATCTAAGGAGACTATTCAGATCAGTGGGAAGTGAAACCAACGTGGAGGATATATCTGAGGTCTCCTACCAACTCTCCTCGGACTGAAGAAGCTACTTGGATGAGTAGTGAAATGTTTCAACCTAATAAGAAAGAAGTCCAGTTGCCATGACTCAACTTCCAGATAACCTCACCTGGATGACTGAGAATCTTCACAGATATATCCATTACTGGTGTGTCTCCAAACATGTGGGTTTAAACTTGTGGTCTGAAAGCACACCTGGTAACACCTGAGACAAAGGGAATTCCACAGGAGCCTCAGGACCTTGGGGGTTGGCGGGAATCAAAACTGTTTTATTTCCAAAAAATTACTTTACATTATTATATCATCAGCTTTACAGGTCATCGCATACATTTCACATTATGTGAAAAGATTCCCATATCAAAAGATTTGCAGTTTGAGCACAGTGATGACTGAAATCCACATACCTACAGGGTACCTACACAGTTCAAACATTGCCTGTTCAAAGATTCTGAAACACACTGGCTTAAATCCAATAATAAGATGTAGTTAGAGAAGGTCTGTTGAATTAGCATGGATTTGTTGAGTCAGCAGTTAATTGTAATTTCTATTGTTTCAGTGGGCCTACTCTAGTGGCAACTGAACACTGGATTTCAGCCATTAGGTTGCTTAGATAAATGCATTGTAGCTTTTGAGCATAGTATAAAGCTTCTCAATTTTATTTATTTATTTATTTATTTATTTATTTATTTATTTATGGCATTTTTATACCACCCCAATTTATAAAACAACATATACTCTTCCCACTCCACCTCACACTCAAACCATGAAAATCAACACAAAATGTAAAAAACAACAACAAGCAAACCAATCAAATTCCAAGCAAATAAACACAAGGGGGAAAAAATTAAATGAGGAGCCTCATGGTGCAGTGGTTAAACTTAGTATTACAGTCAAAACTCTAGTCACAGTCAGTGTTCGATCTTGGTGGTGACCCCAGTACTTTGGAACAGTCTCCCAGTGAATTTTGGCAGCCAGCTCAAGGTTCACTCAGCCTTCCATCCTTCCAAGGTCAGTAAAATGAGTGCCCAGCTCACAGGGAGGGGGGGCAATGTGTAGCCTGTATAATTAAATTAATTGTAAACCATCCAGAGAGTGCTTTAAGCACTATGGGGTGGTATACGAGTAAGCAGCACACTTCGCTTTGCTTTGCTAAAGGGTGGTAACAATCCTCAGCAGCAAAGGTGAGACATGGTCACATGGCTACTGAGGAGGAGAATGTCCTTGATGGCTTCGTTTAAATGTTTTGAGTACATTCAAGGTCCGGAGGGAGGAGGCCTGCCAGATATCCAAAGGGAGACTGTTTCAAAGTACTGTGGTCACCACTGAGAAGGTTTGATTCCTTGTAGAAGACCTTGCTTCTCTCAGCATGGCTACCCACAACAAGAAGACCTGGGAGGACTGGGTGAAATGGGTAGCAGTTCTTTGGGAGAGATGTTTGACAGGTAAATAGGTCCCAAACCACTTTCATTTATTCTAACTAGTTGTGGCTTTTCAAAGGCAGAGAGCTTTCCTGAGAACCATTTATCCTGTGATGATGAGCCCAACTCCATACATGATTAAAAATCTCTCTGTATCGATGTTGTTGCTTTATTAACATGATAGTACTGTATGTTGTTTTGGCTGGACTAGAATTGGTCCAGTTATAATCTCACAGACTAATCCAAACAGGTCTTTTAGGGACATAAAAGGGGTAAATGAGAACCATATATACCCCAATATAAAATCTTTAGAGGAAGGGCGGGATATAAATTATAAATGCACTATGCAAAATAAGTCAAATTATTGTTTCATTAGTAAAGGCAAGCTTTCAGGTGTCAGCATTATTACCTTTAATATACTCAATACCCACAGCCATGGCCTCTCTCAAACAAATATCTTTGTTCATTGATGTCTAAGTGTCTAAACGATCACGATGAAGTGTCAGAGATTAGTGTTTAATAAGTGGGGAGCATACATCAGCATACATCAGACCTGCATGCTCCTCTCTGTATCTCTTCTTTTTGCCTTATGCATCAGCTTTGGCACTTAAGTCCTAGACAGTTTCAGTCAGGGTTTCCTGTTATATCTGAAGCTCTGACTTCAGATGCCAGTTTACTACCAGTATCTTAAAGAAAGAATAAACCATGACTCTGTCTAGTAAACCGATATTCACCTAAAACAGTGATTCGCAACTTTGAACACCAAGATGTTTTTGGACTGCAACTCCCAGAAACCTGGCCAGCACAGCTGGTGGTGAAGGCTTCTGGAAATTGTAGTCCAAGAACACCTGGGTTAGCCAAGGTTAGGAACCACTGACATAGAGCACCCTGTTTCAGACATAATGAAGGATCTACTATGTTTAAAGATAACAGAACTGAGATGAGGATGTCAGTATGGCTGGTATATTGGTTGGGTCTTTATTTCTTCTTCAAATGGACAGCCTTAAAAATATGTTTAAATATTAAAACAAGGAAATGGAATTTGTTCCATAGGAACAACAGCAAACTGATCGTAAATAAGACAGTCTCAGCTAGTATATACGTTTTATTCACTTCATTCGTAAAAATAATGTGTTGGGAAGTGTGGCAAGTCATAGTTGTCCCCTCCTCCTCTTCATGTCAGCGTATTATTCCAGCCAACTGGAATGATCATGAGCTGCCTAGTATTGTCAGCTGAAAAAAATCAGAAGCATCACCATGTACAACTAATTTAGGTGTTAAAATCTGAAAATATGATAAACAATAAAGCCTAGAACTTTATTTTAAAAGGGATTGGAAAGAGAGATATTAAGTTCTTTGATCTTTGGAGCTGTGTTAGGAGCACAATAGTGTCTATTTTGGAAAAAGCAGGAGATTCACTAGAGGCTTTACTTCTTTCAGTGAGCAAAGGAAAATATGGATATCTACTATTTGCTATCAAGCTGCTGTTGTGAATGCCTGATTTTAGAGGAAACAGACCTGTACTAATGGATCCCAACGGTAAGATTAATGTGGGCACATTATTCAGTTAGATACTAGAGAATTATTTTCATAGTGGAATGCAAACTAAAGAAAAAGATGTAGACACTGACAAAGAGATTATAAAATCAAATTCCAGTTATACATCATATACAAGGCCTTCTTCAAGTGACTGCAGATATCAGTACATCAGTACTTACAGTACATTCATGTGATTGCAAATACACAATCAGTATAACAAGTGAGTTTTGCAACAAAGTGTTACAGTGTCAACAGCTCATATTCAAGATTTGAGTTGCTCTCCAATTCTTTTCTTAGGGCACTCAAATCCATTCTTTCTCCTCAGTCATATATCTGATCTATATTTATTCTTATATCAAACAGAAGACATGTGGGGACTTGCCTGTTTGCAAATAACAGAAAGGCTTCAGTTATTTTCTAAATACCTGAGATATTCCATTTATTCTCATCCTAATTATATTTTGACATGATAAAACATTCATCTGTAGTCATTTTGAGACAAATCCTACTACTTAAAATTGCCTTTACACCCAGAATGTTAAAAGAAGAATATGCAAGGTATGTATTCATATTTCTAGAAAATTAAAATACTAGGGGAAGTGTATGCATGTTTACTGAGCTACACGGCAAATACAAGGCACTGTAGATTTTATCCATGAACAAAGGATAGAACAATGACTGTGGTATCCTGTTTTAAGATAATACTGCTTTCTATTTCATTGTTGCTGTTGTTGGATTCAGATAATTTCTCTTACAGAATGAAGCTCAAATTCTTATAAAGAACCTGCCTACCATTTATATTCAACTCTAAACTCTAGTTGGACGTAACCACTTTAAACCTATTCTTTGAGAGACTCAACATCATTTGGTTTTTGCTTTATCCATCAACACCCTTGTTCTGAGCAGAAAGGTGGAATGAACTCTCTTGGGCCACGTGAATGTGGCTTTATTACCAGATTCAGGGTATCAAAGAATTACTAAAAGAAACTTCATTCTGAAGTTAGACCCCAGATTCATCCATAACTATGGTATTAGTTGGCAATCAGTTGCCGTTAAAAAGGCCAGGAAGAAATATTTCAAAGCAGTAACAGAATGAAAGCTCTGATATAATAGGGTCAGTGGCTATGGTGCCAACTATGATCTAATAGTGCTGACATTCTTATACTGAAACTTATGTGAGTCCAGTGATTCACAGAATCAGGTTGTAAATTTCACAGTATTCAAAAATAAAGCCATGCATTACAATGGACTGCTCTGAATATAATCAATCTGTAGCCTATAGCCTGGGTAACTTCAGAAGGCAAAACATACGTTTTAAGCTTTTGGGACTTGATCATACATGATTGGAATCTACTATGTACCCCGTTTAACATCAAGATTATTCACAAAATAACTTATAAGAAAAGCAGTTTATTATATGGTGAAGCCACTGTGCTTCTAGAACAGTTAATACTTCTGCATGAATAGTTCATATATTTTATCTTGGAGAAACTAGCTTATTTCTTTTCCAGCCTAACTTCCAGATTATTTTATTCCTTTTATATATTGTCATGAACAGATAAAAATCAGTTCCATGTCCATAAGTGTGTACATGTGCTTGGTAGTGGACTTAAATCAGGACTGACCTTCCCTTCTAAATTAAGCCTATCATTTTTTGACTTGTTGGGGGGGGGGAGGCTGTACCCTGTTTTTTATTGTATGATAAACACAGCTGTGGAACTTAATTTTTATTTTTACTATGCTGGTTTGTATTCTGAGTAGCATTGAGTTGGACTCCAGTCACAAGATGCTTCCAACTCTACTGAAATTATGGTGCCCTCCCTGTAAAATCTGCTGCAAAGAGTTGAGGAATCCCATGAATACTAAGAGGGTGGCATGTTTGTTTTTAATACTGTAAGCCACCTCAGGCCCCTTTTTAGGAGAAAGGCAGGTTATAAATATTCTAAATAAATAAAGAAATGGAGGGGGACTGCAGGAGTAAGAAAAAGTAAGCAGCAATCTCTGCTTAATAAAAAGACTCACATCAGTTGCAAGGAACCTCTGACCCACAGTGTGGATGTGGCCCGTGGGGGTTTACCATCTGGCCTGCAGGCTTCTTGTGCTGTTATCAATATTCATAATCAATAATCAAAGATAAGAGGGTATTTATAAAGGTCAGGAGGCTTTTGAATTAAAGTTATGATTTATAGCTCAGAAAATAGTTGCAAGGGACTGAATTGTGCTTTGCAATCTCTGAAATACAGAAGTGGCTGAAAACTGTTACATGTGGGCTTAGTCCTGAATACATGTACAGAATTTAGCTGGGTATTGTATAGTAAGTAAACATTTAAATTGCTAAGAATTAAGTCAGGACTAATCCACTTCGCTACAATCATTGCTGGAATGTGCTTGATACAGTTCTTCCTAAATTGGAGGTTTTCTTCTTGATTGTTCACCTCAATCCTGAACTAGTGCTTAAAGACCAAACATTATCCTAGCCAAGACAACAACTTATACTACTACATTATTACAGATACTACTAACACTAACAAAACTACAAATTGATCCCAAAACGTTCATGTTTTTTCACCAAATTATCTTATTTGAAAGAGAATTGAACCAATTAACACTGAACCTAACATTACCAAAAGGTAAAACAAACAAACAAAACCTCAGTAACATCTGCTTCAAGTTTTTTTTAAAAGATCAATGTGACCCAAAAAGCTTTAACATAAAAAAAAAAACTGTTAGGAACGGTCTTTAGAAAGTATTCTTTATATACTTTCATTATCTAATTCCCTCAGTCTGTTTTGTAATATATTAATGGACAATTATTACCATTTTGGCCCATATTTGCTCATTTATCCTACTTATCTCCTTGTAGTTGGTCACATTAGCAATATCCTCCTTCCGTGAAACTTTTTTTTCTTAGATGTATTCATTCTATTTTCATTGTTATCATAAAATCCTTCTTGTTTATCAGTGTTCCTAAGCTATTGTTTACTGGTATCTAATAACAAAAATGTTTCAAACCTTCGTGAATTAAGAAGACTCATGGCTGTCTTTTGAATGAGATTTAAGGTTGAATTTGGTTGCCATTTGAAATTGACAGGTGTTATTTTTATGTATCCTAATTACATCAATCAGATCATCCAAATCAAAGTAAATCAATAAATCTAATTGATTAATTATTCTTCTAAAAACATTTAATCAATATACAAACTCAGGTTTACAGCTGGAGGTGCTCCTGAATTCAACCCTCATTATAGATGCTCAGGTTTTAGTGAGAAGAAGTGTGTTTGCTTGCACAGTTAAAGAGTAGTGTGTCAGCTATGCCTATTCCTTGAAATGTCTGATCTGGCTACAAATGACACTTGTATTTGCATCCCTTCTGGGTTAGTGCAACAGCTGCCTTTGAAGAATGGTCAGAAACATCAGTTGGTTCAAATGGTGCTGCAAGAATTATGACTCAGGCCTGTTACAGGGGGCATATAATTCCGTTGTTGCAAAACTTCATTTGCTGTCCGTCTGTTTCTGGGCTCAAGTCAAAGTGCTAATGATGACCTGTAAAGATTGGGTCCAGGCTGTGTGATGGACCATGTTTCCCTATATGAACTTGTGAAGGGATGCAGGCATGCACCCCTAGCAAGCCATCTGGTTGCAGACCACAGGTAGCAAGCAGCCAGGAGGAGGGTGAGTTGCCTCAGGATCAGGCTAGCTGGTGGGATTCCCTGCAGCTGCAGTAGAGACAGCATCCTGATGAGAGACAGCTGGAGTAGGCAGGGTCAAGGAGAATAAAAGAACAGAACGGGGAATGCAAGGGGTGGTTTTCTATTTTAGAAGAAGATGTCAGAAGGTGTCCATAGTTGCCAGGTTTATTGACTTGCAACAGGAACCAGGCGCTGGAGACTCCAGCAATGTGCTTGGAGAAGGCTATGTTAGCCTAGATGATTATGCAACTTTGGAGATCAATTGAGGAAAGGGACTGAGAGAGAAGAGCTGCAGAGACTTGAGTTCTTGTGCTTGTTTATACAAGCCTTTTCTAAAAGGGGTGTGTCTTGGACCTAAGCCTTCTCTTCCTGCCTGCCTTCCAGAAGCTCTACTCTGTGAGAATTCCAGTGAGTCTAAATGGGTGTCCAAGCTGACAAGTAGTTTAGAGACTGTAACTCAACCCTGTGGAACTATGGAGGAAAGGTAGAGGGAACTGCTGCTATAACTCTAATAAAAACTGATATGAGTCAAGAAGCTGAGCTGGAGCACATGAAGTTATTAACAGGAAAGCCCACCTCTGACGGCTGGCAGGGTGCACAAAGTTTTAGGAGGAAAAGGTTCTGCTCACATAGGTCGTAGACTCTACACATGAGAAAGAACCCTTTTCTCATCAAATTCTTTGCTGGTTATGTGGGCAAAGCAATGACAGAAGAGGTACTCCTGTTTGTATGTGCACAGATTCAGAGGTTGTAATGCTTAAAAAGGCTATAGTCACAAAGGATAAGGTACAGTAGTGTCTAGTTATATATTTTTCCAGTGTCAGAGGCCATATGCTTCTGAATGGAAATGAAAAGCCTGGTGGAAAAAGAGTTAACTCTTATTACAGACAGCTACTGAGTTTATTTACCATAGTCTCTCGAGACTGAGGGATGCCTAATCTAACTGAGTTTATTAACCATTTTCTATTAATTTTCTGATTTCTGCTTCTGAATACCATTTGTCTGGGAACATGAGTGGAAAGATGCTCTTCTGTCCTGTAAGTGAATTTCTTTTAGGCATCTGGCTGGCCACTATGCCTTTGGCCTGATCCACCAAGGCTTCTTCTAGTGTTTTTACTTTGCATGGGATGAAACTCACATAAGAGAACCTAGCTATTTTGGTGTATTTGTTGGGTTTTACAGTAGTTATTGACTGATGAGAGATAAGGTCTTCATCTGAGATTTGCTAGAATCTCTAGCTTCATCTGCTAGAAGTCCAGGTGCATAATGGAGTCTGGCCTCCCGATGGCATTGTTCTGAGCTTCACTTACACACTCAACCCTTTTCACCACATTAAGGTGTGCATCCAAGAAGGGGAAAGTATGGGTACAGAATGTATAATTTTTATACCATTTTAAAAAATGAGGTAGTAAGTAATTTTTAGACTAAGCAACAAATATGCTGTTCACACCAAGGTGAGGTAATATGGTTAATTTATTGGTGTCATTTTTCTCATTCCTGCCTTGCTAAAGCTGGTTTATGGGTTTAGGGAGATAAAATGTTATTTGAAACCTGAAGACTTTCTGAAGAGTGATCTCATACTTTGAACACATAGCCAGAAGAGGAATGGACCCAATCCTCAGAATTAATTATTCTATGCTTGATTTAACTGAACCTTCATTGCATTGTCAAGAGAATTAAATCATGACACTAAATAAATTTACTCTGATGTAAGTCTGAGTAAATGCAGTGAGAGTTACAGTAATGTGCTTAAGTCTGCAAGAATACATTTTGACTGTATGCAAACATACCTTGGATTAGACTGTTAGTCTATTTTGTTCACTCATTTGTTCACTCAACTAGCTTAAAGAATACAGAACATTGCTTGCCTTTTCTTTCCAGTTAAACTGGTTAACCTCACCAGTCTTCCTCTTTCCCCAAGTTTGCTTTCTTTATACACACAGAACATACAGTAGAAATGGACCTCATAATCTTATTCTGAGTTGACTAGAAGCTTGTTTAATTAATTGTAGAAATAGTAAAACCTGGTTATATTTAAAAGTTATTGTTAGTGTATATTTCTTGCAGACTCATATTTCTATTGTTTTCTTCTTTTCTAACAGTTGAAACTTAAAGATATAAACAGATTGCTTCAGTGGGAGAATTGTGCCTAAGAATAGATAACACCATCTCAAACCAGATGGTATTTTTTTTCAAAGCAGTAAGATACAGGGATGGGGACTTGAGTCGTGGGACTCAAGTCGCACTGGTAACTCAACTTGGATCCGACTCAAAGTTTTGTTGTTGTTGTTGACACGGACTCGACTTGCGACTAAGAATCCACCCACCCACTCCCTTTTTTCTGCGGGGAAAAAAAGCTTGTTTATGACAGGGACCTGGACCTGGGGCTTGTGACTTGGTAACAAAACACGGACTCAGACTTGGGACTTGATACCAAACACTCAGATTCAGACTTGGAACCAAAGACTTGCCAACACCCCTGGTAAGATATATCATGTAGAAAATGATTTTTCAAAAATATTTTTAAAGGTATATAATTCTGCAGTTATTTCATTTCTTTCATCTTTATTTGAATTTTTAACATAAAGGTATAATATTTCAGGTTGTATCACCTGTCTCTTTCGTAGCTAATAATTGTATCCTGAGATAAATCTCAGCATAACTTTGTTATTAATGAACAATGTATTAATTACTTGAGAAACTGCACTTTTAAAATGTTTCTATAAGGTAGTGGAAGACAGGAGGGCCTGGCGTGCTCTGGTCCATGGGGTCACGAAGAGTCGGACACGGCTTAACGACTAAACAACAACAAATAACATTGCATGTGGTATTCTTCTTAAAGTGTTTTCATCAGTCACATACATCATTTTATTAATATAAATATAGAAATACATGATTTTGTCTTCCTTGTTTTTCAATATTTCCTAAAAATGTTTAATAGTTTTTAACTGTATGCATCCTCATTCAAACATAACGTCAATGCAAGTCTAGCAGTTATATTTAATAACAAAGAATACTGAAAATGTATATTTGTGTAAATAAAAACTTAGTAATATTGTAAAATTTCTTTTTTGAAAATAAATTCTTCTGTTTGGGGTTACAACATATGATGATTATTATTATTATTATCATCCTCTTCCTTCTTTATTCTATCCTTCAGACAAGGTACTAATTTAATACAAGACCCCACACTACTTTTATTGTTACAGGGAGCTTGCGTGATATGTTAGGGACAGATTTGGTTAACATTATCTGTTTATAGTCTCTATATAATCGTATACAGAAAGCAGATAATGAAGAAAGATACTTTCTTTTTTTTTCTTTTGTTCTTCTGCCCTGCCTTTCAGGTCTAACCCTACCATTAGATAAAATATAGCAACTATCTCAGATCATGAGTGTCAATGGGGGTGAGGGTGTAATTGACCTCCCACATTAGGCTTTTCCCTCCTCCAGAAAATTTCCCGTGGACCTCCAACTCAAGCAGTTGATCTGGAGTATAATGAAAAGGCAGTAACTTATTTCATTTGTTTTTTATTATTATTATTGCTATATTATTCTCCACCAGAGAAGGGGGTCAGGCATGTGGAATTTTCTGACAGGCACCAACATAACTTGACTAGGCTTCAGCATTGTGCACTGGATTGTGTGGAACAGAGAACCATTTGTTCCTCCAAATCAAGCAGCAAAATGCAAGAACAAATCAATCTTATCTTCTCCCACCTCCCACTCTTGGGACATTTAAAAACCAAGGTTTACTTTGGTCTGTAATCCTCTTTTCTTTTATGAAATATTCGGTGATTGAGAAGAATTAGCTGCAGGTTTTCACGTTTATCCAACTATCAAAACAGCCACCATCTCACCACTATATTATCTATCAATACTTGTTCAAAATTCACTGCCACCATTTTCTGCACTGCACATAATTACGGTGAGTATTTCTTCTTATATTCCTAACATCTTCAAATGGACCTATTTCGGTCCAGTTTCTGGCCCAATTTTAGCATATCCTTGTTTACCCTGAAACATGGCCTATGTTGGGAAAAGGACAGAGTGCAGCCCTTCAAACAGCCCTCGGTTGTTATGGCAGATTTCAAATGAAGGACCATGGTGTCCCTCTGGATAGGCTCTGTGTGATGGCACTTTCCAAACGATGCTGCTAGAATAATGCTGCTCAACATGATTTCATTTAAACTAGGGATCCTATAGGATGTTGTGCTGCCCATTATGCTCTGTAACATTTTCATGAGAGCACTTGGGGGATATCCAAAGATCTGGGATGTTCAACCCAGCACAAATGCTCAAGTTGTGCCTGGAATCAAAGACAACTGGTTCATACTATTAAGAATCAACAGACTAAAGCTCAGTCCTGACAGAAGTTCTATGAGCAAGGGGTTAAATTCCTGCAGTAGGTATTCAGCAGAGCTTTGGGGGGGGGGGGGGGAATCCAAGCACTGGTGTCCAGGTATTCTTGATGTGATTACTCTCCTACTAAAAAATCAAATTTGAGATTTGGGTGGAGGAGCTAATAATGTGGAACCAAGCATCGGGAGCATACCTCATAAATTTTTGAACAGGATCCCAGTATATTTCTGAGCACAATGAAGGTGCTAGTGCTTATTTAAATCCTACATGCCTTGCAATCTTGGTAAGGAATGCCTGATCCCACATCATTCTAATCCAAGGACTGAGATGACCTTAAGGGCCTCTCTTTCTGATTCCTCTACCAAATGTAGAAAGGTGCCTTCTCGGTTGTGGCACCCTGTGTGTAGAGAAAATCTCATTATGGATGCTCCCCCATTATTGTTTTTTTGTGCCAGGAGAGGACACTTATCCCCAACCAACTCCCAATGGCTTTTATATTGTTGTAACTACTGCTTTTAACTGCTATTTCATTAAACCGGTTTGTACATGTAGTTTATAATACTAAAATCTTATTCTTATGAGGTCCTCTGGTGGTCATTCCGGAAACACTTTCAGATGGTGTAGAAATATAACTCAATTAACTGCATATAGGCAAAAATGTCATAATAACATATGAGTCATGCTGAGAGGGGTTGGCAAACTCTTGTTCCTCCATGAGCTTCTGAGATTGGGAGCATGATGGTTCAGTCAAATCCTTTTCACCAGGATTTCCCTCTAATCTAGGAAGGGAGGCATTTTTTCTGGAAAAGCAGTGTAGCAGAGTGGTCAACATGCTATAGAACTTGAGATGCAGGATGTGGTCTCCATTGAGCCATGAAATTTAGTAAGTTACATTAAGTTAGGCTAGTATACATCACAGGTTTGTTGTGAAGATGAAGTCATTTAAGAAGAGAACTATGTATGTTGCCTTGATCATTGGAGTAAAGGCATAATATAATTGTGCCAAATAAATAAACTATTCACAGCATTAGAAGTATGGAACCTCCTTCACTACATCAGAGGAATGAGGTACATCTGAGTGTTTTATGTATCTTAATAGGATACATCAATCACATTTTACTCCCCTTTTTCAGGCTTTGAGGAGTGGCATGCATTGCATCTAAAATAAATATATGCAGATCTATGGCTAGATATGTGCTGTGATGAGCACCCCCTGATTGTACTGTTCCCCTCCCTTTAGGTCTTTTAGACTTGCAGCATCTCTTGTTGCCAGCTAACAGCTAGGCACTCTTCTTTCACCAATATTCACCCCCAGTCCTCCCATGATCTTAGAGGCTTCAAGCAGAGGCAGCTCTCTTCCTCTACAAAACCTATTTTTCTTTAATATGGAAAGAGGGATGTACCTTAATATAGCCTTGTCCTAAGTTGAGTGTCATAACATATACTAAGATAAATGCATATTTCCTTCACTTTCAGCATTATCCCTCAAAGTATACAAATCTTTCTGTGCTAAGTGCCAAATACAAAATTGAGGGAAGCTCATATTAATGTTGGAAGTGAATAGGTGCAACTCAGCTTAGCATTCAAGATGCATGTCTTTGCATTGGGAAAAGAAGAGAGAGATGACCTCAAATTTTTAGACTGTTCTTTACTGGCTGTGATCTTTCTTCAACCTTAGATTGCTATTCTTATGGATGTTAATGCTACTCCCTTCTCTTTAACATCTTTCTCTTGTCCCTCCAAGGAGCAAACATCTTTGCTTTGTTCTCTAGAGATGAACGGGGCAGCCATGGCTTCTGACATCTCTGACTTGGTTAGCAATAACTAAGTCTTCCATCACATTTCCTATGTTAGGTGTGTTTCTCCAATAAATGCAATCTTTCTAGTCTTATTCGAAAGAAATGTAGATGTGATTCCTTTACAGAGTGGGAAATGTGCTCAGGTAATCATTCTGAATCTCAAAGGGCTGAATCCGCAAATTGACTTTGCATGTGCTTTCTTCCCAACAGTTAGAAAAGTCTCTTCCTTGTAAGGATGCAATACAGAAGGATCCCTGTATTCACAGAGCCAGTATCTGCAGTTTCAGTTGTCCACAGTTGTCACTGCTGCAACCTAGCCTGCAGTGCACACACCTACACACTGCAGTGTGCACGTGCACTCATTTCCTCCTACTGACTTTTCTGCACCATGGATAATAGTAAATGGGCTTGTTACTATCAGTTTCAGGCATGGGGGGCTTGGAACCTATCCCCCATGGATATGGGGGTCCTGCTGTATCTCTAAATACATGATTATCATCTTGTCTGGTGAGGCCTTGAGTCCACAAACTTCATATCAATTTTACAATTAACAACAATGATTGTATCTTCCCTATCTGGCACCCTGTCTTCTTTCCTTTCCTACCAACCTATAATTGTGAATGAGGAATGAAAGCTGTGAGGTCTGTAAGTGTCTTACATAATCCTGGTCAGTCTTCTCCCCTCTTCTTACTGAAGGGAGTGAGATGCAACCTCATATTCCTCATAATGGCATAGTAGTGCCTGCATGTGTATATACCAAAGTAAAGGTAGCACAGAAAATTGTCATATGGGGATCTCTTGAATATTGTGTCCACATAGGGGAAACAACTCTGAATCCAGGGTTGTTGAATTCAGGCACAGCTCGCCTTTCTATAACCCACAAAAAACTATCCTTACCAGAACTATATAAGGTATACCAGAACCTGCAATGCTTCAGAACACTGTTAATAATAGAAAAATATTATGAGATCTTCTTTCTTGACATTTTCCTTAGTTTTTTTTCCCAACTAGAGGTCTTGAGTCATTGCTATTCATAATGTTTTTATTCTCTGTGGTCTTGGGATGATTTAAAAAGGTGCACCTGCTGCAGAAAATCCACATCAGAATAGAAAAGGTATCAAAGAAAGTTACAGGAGATCGGGAAAACAAAAAAAAAAAGCTATGAAAGACAAAAATATGAAGAAGCAGGGAAATGCCTTGGAAGTATCCAAAAGTCAATATAGCTTCTGTGTGTGTACATTTGAACATGATATTTGACTGCATTTTGTTTTGCAGATGAATATCTGTATTTACACAGGCAAATCTCATTTTTAATAATGGAAACTTCAGTTATCAGGCAACAAATCCTAATCACTCTAACAATATTCTTCTCTGTATATTTTAATTTGAAGATTTTTGGTATATAAAGTTACATTTTTCCTACTAATAGTGACATTTACATCTCTCGGTAAATTTAAAAACACTTTAATCTGTTTTAATGACATATGTTAGAAGCAAGTTCAATCATTCATAGTATTACATGTACTATGTCTCAGTGTTCTTAACATGGAATAGAGTGTGAAAGAATTAAGTGAGATTAATGTAGAATATATAGTCATATTATAGACTGATGTGCACAAAAATATTGTTTTTAAACCTGCAAGTAGAAAACCTAGTACAGTTATAATCTGGTGCACTGTGAACCCTACCTATGAGAGTGTGATTTTAGTTCAAAACAGTTTAAATTGCAATCCTGTGAGCGCTGTCAGTTGCAAACAGATACATAAGACCAAAAAAAATTAAATTGTTTGCATATAAAATATTTCCTTCTCTTGTATAAAATTGATGTGTACTCTTTGATTCATAATAACCATCCCACCTACAATTGTGCAGAACTACACAGTTTATTTTTGCAGCTAGATCTGAATAAAAGAATGAAACTTATTAGGGCTGTTGAAGGGTACGAATGAAAGTTGATGGTGCACACACATAATGTTCAGGAGGGAGAAGGAACCAGATAGAGCCAAGCTATACAAATAGTAGCATTGTTATGTGAATTTATTATAGCCAGAAAATAGCAGTGGTGGGGTGATGAGCTGATCAGGAGAAAGTAATGTACAGTATTAAACTCCCCATCCCAGTTTCAGTCCTGGTGAAAATCTCACCCCATCCCACAAAGCTGGTATTTACATTAGGAGAGAATCTCCAAGTGCATGAATAAAAGAATGATGGTTGTTTGGGAGAGAAGAAAAAATGAAATTGGTAATTGAGATTGGGGGAAATTGTGGAGTTATGAATATTATTGAGAATAAAACAAGAGAACAATTAAAGCAAGTGACTACAAGGTGATTCTGAAGGGAAAGTATTTTTCTTGGAGAAAGTGATGAAAAGGAAAGAATGAGTGTTGTGAAGGGGTGCAGGGGAGTTATGTAGAATAAATGCTGTATATCCTGTTCCCTATGTCATCAAGCCATCACTAATACAACTCTTCTAGCCATATCTTCATATTACCCAATCTCATTTCAAGTACAATGTGCAATGCTTCCCAACAAATACAGCAGGTATTCATCTGAGAGTCATCAGTCATTGAATCGTCAAATAAAGGTGCTGTGAATCAATGTTATTCATTATTTTCATTTGCTTTTAACCAAAATGTCTTGGAATATTACTTATTCTTCTTGTGGATTTGAACCTTATAGGGCAATACAGTAGAATTAGTCTCACCTTGTCTCCACTTGGAAGGATAATAGAAAGACAATAGACCAATAAGGTAAGAGCATGAGAAACAATCATTCAGAGAAATAAGCTGGAGAATAGCAGGAAGTGAAGAGAAAAAAACTGTTTGAAGACAATGCTTCTTTGTGACTCTGTTTCCTAATAAAAAGCATAACTAAAGTATCTCAGAACACAAGGAAAGAGGAAATGTGTCTTAAATGACTAAAGAAAAGAGTGGAAGCAAAGATCGTAGTTGGTTAAGAAAGACCATCAGAGAATTAAATAAGGACTCCAAGTTAAAAATCTACACAGCATTTCATTACACAGAAGAGGTCAACCTATTTGCACACTTTAAGGAAGTAAACATGTAAGATAGCAGCAAAACTTTTAAATCCTAACAAATACACCTCTACAATTTGTTTGCCATAAATCTGGCCTAATGCTGCTATCATTTTTTGGCAAACTATCTGAAAGAGCATGGCAGAGACTAGTATGGGGACCAAGACATAAATAAGTTTACAAAATCAAAGAACCTGCAGCACACAGTCTAGAAACATTTTTCAAATATTCAAATATTTTCTTGAATGTGTTTAGAGATGAGAAAATGGCAAAACGGAAGAGGATTGGAGGGAAGAAAGTTGAGATTTCATGACTTTGTACTGGCCAATGCTTTGTTTGGCTTACCATTCGGCCTCCCACAACTTTCATTAAAGAACTGATCACTGGGCTGTCCTGATTTAGTAATCATAATAAATCATAATAAAAAGGAAGTTGAAAAGAGGCAAAGGACAGCATTGCTTAGTTCTAGAGGGCGTGTGAGTCGTTATCAATCATAGCAAATGTTTCCAGCCTATTTAATGTCTGTACATTTCAGCAGTGGGAAAAATAGTACCTTGATAGGAACAAGCCTGTTTTTAATGCAATCACTCTGTTTTTGGGGGTGCTATCAGGTCCCTTCCCTGACCCACTTTAAGGCCTAGAGGTGCCTTGCATTGTGTTCTTTATATAGGGAAGACCTGAAAGGGGAGCGAGGAAGAGCGTTGTTCCCCTACCTGCCCTAGCCTGCCAGTGCCTATCCAACGGGTCAGCAGAAACTAGGCTTCTCCTCTTCCCCAACCCAGCGAGGACACAAGAGGGCTGAGGCTGGGCACCGCAGAAACTAAAAGGCGGTTCTTTCACTGGCTGCCGTTCATTGAAAAAGCAGACTTTACTGTCGCCTATAAATGGCCCTGGATCGAAGTCACTTTTTCCACATGAGGCAGCAAAGTTCAAGCAGAGCCTCTGCAAGTTCCTGCTGCTATTTTCTGGGACTGTGCTGGCCTGTCAGCTATGTGCCTAGGCATGGCAAACGCTCTTCTTTGCCAAATGCCCACCAATCCATCCCGGGGAACTGGGTACCAAGAAACGCAAATCTAAGCAACCTCTCTCTGTGTGTGCGTGTGCCTGAACTTGGCACAGAGAAGCACAGAAACACACACACTCGCCACTCACTAGTGCTCTTTAGCTTTCCCACTTCTCACCCTCTTCTATGAATAGAGGTGACGTGCAGGGCATGGCGCCTCCTCTCTCTTTGTTAATTTCATGCCCATGCTAAAGTGGGATCGGAGCCTCCGAGGAGAGAAAACCCTCCTCGTTCTTTTACATTCCTTCCCCCCGCCCCAGAAGAGGATTGTCCGGCCATTGATCTTGTGTAAAGTCAGCAACATACCTTCCTAATAAAAGCCCATTTCCCGCCTGTTCTGGCAGATTTGCATTCCTCCCCCGTCTCTCTCCCTCACGCGCTCAACCTGCAATTTAACTCTTAGGCTGGATGCAAGTGGCATTAGAAAGGATAAGAGCAGCAGGGGATAATCTGTAGCTCCCCTTTCTCCTCGTCAGGGTTGGGGAAAACTTCTATAGGATTCTCTGTTCGCTTGTCAAAGAGTGAATTCTGCGTCTTTTCCTGTTTTTGTTTGCCTGGCTGTAGATCACATCAGGAGGCAGCTGTCTCCCCGGAAGATTTTTTTTTGGCAGAATCTCAAAGGTATCACCCTCCCTCCCCTCTAAAGTTTTTTTTTTTATATATAGTATACACAAAGTGCCACTTACTGTACTTGAAGGGGGAAGGGGTTCTAAACCCGGAAAGAATAGAAATTGGATGGAGGAGAATGATTCTCATTCTGAGCCGACTCGAGCTCGAGCATTCCCGAGGCATTAGATTACTTTGCTTCTCGTTGCTCCTTTCCATTCATCCCATCCCTCCCACCCCCCATCATTACTTCAGCCAGCCGAGAGATACAAATCACGCGGATTTTTAAAAAATCACCTTACACTAAGGGCGAACGCGGAGGGAGGAAGTGGAAAGAATACTCAAAGAAGAGAACCGAGAAACCGAGGCAGTGCGAAAGATCATCGATCGTGAAGACTCACATGGCTGTGTGACGACCAGGTTTCCTCGCACTCCGGGGTTTCGGCGGCTCCTGAAGTCTTCTCCCCGCCGAGTTTTGACGGTAGCTCGTCCTTTGAGCAGCTCTCGCAGCGAAGCGATCAAAAGCTGCAGCACCGGTCACTTTGCTACAGGGAACAAAACACGGGAGGGCTTGTATTACTCCAAGGTTCGTGTGTGTAGGCTATAAATAGCGAACTTTTTTTAAGGAATCAACTAACAAATAGGAGGAGAAGGCGTAATTTTGCACGGGGACAACCCCCCCCTTTTTCCCCCCTTTGGAAGACTAGCCCCCCACCTGGTAGTGACGAGGGTGTTGTATGCTGTGGGTGTGTTAAGGCTAAGAAATGTGGCTCGGCTATGGTTAAGTTTCTGTTTACTGAAGGTTCTAACTTGTTAGGGAGATTACTGTGAACACAGGTGTCATACTCTGAACAACTTGCTTGTTTGTATTACATTCTTCACAAGTACAAGTACCGATCGTTTTCTTTCAAAGGTATTTTTAAAAAATGAGGAGATGGAGGTGAGGGGGGGGGAAGGTGAAGGACTGGGACTTGCCCTCCTCCAACACGGAAGAGTTTCGGCTTCTGGTGAAATCCTGAAAATCGTTGGAAAATAGTAGAATCTGCCCCCGATTTCATCCCACTCCCCAGACAGGTCTTCAGTTCTCCCAAGAAACTAATTATTATATTAGTAGCCATAGCCCGATGTGAGGGGAAAGTGAATGTGAGTAATGTGTATGTCTCAGGGCTTGGAGAATTACTTTCACAAACTCTCCAAGGCTGGGTCCCCCTTGAATTTGACCTGAACTATGGAGAGAGAGACAGAAAGAGAGGAGAATTAAGAGCTGTTTTCTACAGTTAGAAGGGAATTCAGCTAGAGTACTTCTGCAGCCAATATATTTTTTCTGCTGTCAGCCTACAGTGCTTGTGTTTGTACAGTCTTGTCTCTTAATTAAAGTCCCTGGCTCTTAAACAAAACAACACCCAAATGACCAAGCCTCACTTTCAGACTTCAGTAGCTGTTCTTCCTTTAGCTGAACAGGTTCTATAACTTTTGCTTGTCCCCATTTTGCCTAAGAAGGAATGAACTAGGAAGCCCTAGAGCGTCTGCTGGTGGGCACCACATCTATCCATCTTGATTTATGCCACTGCTTATATTCACATCCACTTCTTTTTCTTAGATAATCATAGTAGCAGCTGATGCAGATTTCTCTTTTATTTCACATTTCAAGAGTTGAATATAAACTTTCTTTTCTTTTCCAAACTAGAAGACTTCTAAACCAGATTAGATGGAAAGCAAAGACTTACTAGGGAATGACTGATATCTTTGAGTCACCTTGGAGAAAGCATTAGTAAAGTGGTTAAAGGATGTTTGGCTGCTCTGCTGTAAGGGCAAACACGGACTGGGTTGGTTGGCATTTGGCTGGCCTTGCTGATTCTGAAGGGAGGCAGACAAAAACACCCCTTTCAGAAGTTAGTGGACTTATAACATTAGTACTGGACAAAACTTGCCTACATGTATATCTCCACCACACGGATTTCATCCTCTTTTTTCAAAAATAATATTTTGAACCTATGTTAGGAAAGTACAGATTGTTACAGCTGATCATTCCAGGTAAAATCAAGGTGCAAAGACATTTACCATCTTAACTGTACATGTATTATTACTCCTAAGGCTGGGATACCCTTCTTACCAGCCTATTGTTACTTCCTTCATGGCTTTTGTTAATAAACCCTGAAGTACCGTGGGGAGGCTTCTTCTCGGCTCGCCCCCAAGAGGCATTGATTTCTTAGAGCCTGGAAGACAGACTCTCTATCGGCAGCGGAACTGCCGCTGCTAGGGAAGCCGAGCCCCGGAGCTCTGAAAGGGCTTTCCCCTTCTTCCTGACAGGTAGCTGTCAGCGCTGCCCGACTGAGAAGTGCTGACCTGTCTAAAGGCATGCGTCCGCGTCCCTGAGAATGTTCCGGACACATGTTGCCGGTTCGCTCTGCGGAGGCTTTCATCAGTGCGCGCACACTGAGTGGAGCTGATGACTGTTCGGGTTTGGCGGCGGCGGCGGGGTCGGGGGGAGGTGTGTGCATGATGCCATCAGACATCATGTGGCACCGACTCTCTGGGAGATGTCCGCTCCTATCCAGCAGCGTTTCTAAAGCGTCTTCACAGCAAGCCAGCCTGGGGGAGACCCTAAAGTGGCTCCAGGAAAACTAGAACTGGAAAGATGGTGAAAAAGTAGACTTTGAATTAATTTACTCTTGCCTCTTTATCCGTCTTTACTTTCTCCTTCTTTAAGCCTTTTTCCTTCCTTCCTCTGCATTTCTTGCCCTTTTACTTCTTTCAGAGTTTAATTTCCCCTCTCACTGCCTTCTTTCAAGCTTTTCCCTTTTGTGTATACATTTCTTTTGAAATTACTGCCCTACTTTATTTCTCACTTGGCTGAATCAATGGAAGAACTCACCTCTCTCTCTCTCTCTCTCTCTCTCTCTCTCTCTCTCTCTCTCTCTCTCTCTCTCTCAGACACACACACACACACACACACACACAAATTTTTTTAGTAATTCTGTTTGCTACTCAGACTCTATGCTCATTTCTGTCTGGTTTCTAAGTAGGCTACAGAAAGTTATCAATCAAATATACAGAATCAATATATAAGTTATCTGTTTAAAAAGTTTAAAGCTGTCAACCCTTGGGAATTTTTCTTCCAGTCAGCAGTCTGTAGTATTTCAAAGATGTATGCACAGTTACTTATAAGTAAGTAAAAAGGACTGAAACTTAAAAATTTTGTGGAACATGAGACTTACTATATGATCAGTGCTGGAAATAATACAAATACAAGGAAGGGGTATGAGTGTGTGCAGGTATGTGTCTATTTCTTAATCTACTTTAATAGAAAAGGTTTAGAATTGAGGGGCCTTTCCTGATTTAATAAAATTCATGAAAATTAAACAAATTATTTCTAATTAATGTGAACAGCTGATCATTTGTGAGGAAAAGGAAGTTTAGTTTAGGGATTTGTGAAACATCTCATTTTCCTTCCTCTTTTTTCTCTTTGTTTTAGGCACAAAGTGTTGATCGTTCATTCAACCATACCAAACATGAACCTCTTCTACAGGGAATCTTTCAAATAATAATGAATTAACTTAATTAATTTTTTTTAATGAAAACTAAATTCAATTGTTTGTAACTTCTGCCTTTATATTTACCTGGTTTCTTATAAATCTTGTCTGGGAGATTAAATGTTGAGAATATGTTGAGAACTGGTCCACAGATGTGTTCATACTATACAATATGCATACAGTGAACTGAAAGAGTTGGACAGGGAGGCTTCAAGGACTCACATATCCAAGACAACTACTAACATTTTGGCATCACTGGGTATTGAGCAGTGGCACCAGAAGGAAACCAGGTATTTTTCTTCAGTGTTAGTTTGTAATATGAGTATGTACGTAAAGGGGCAAGGTCAAGCAACTTCTGGATAGCTCCATGGTATAGGTATCTGGCTGCAGAGCCAGAGCTTGGGCATTCAATTCCCCACTGTGCCTCGCTGACAAGGGCTGGACTCAGTGATCCATAGGGTCCTGTCCAGCTCTGCAGTTCTAAGATTATTATTAGATTGTAACTCCAGGAAATCCAAACTCCCAAACCATCTTCTTGAAGGGAAAAAAATTACCAGTATAAAAGATGGTGATAGAAGATACCCCATTTTTCTGTCAGAAGCCAGTTCTTCCTTTCTAAATCTCTTTCTTATTCAACACATATGTTCTCCAGAATATATTACTTTTTTCACTACATAAAAATCCATTCAACACTTTAATACAGGTACTTTCTTCCTATCCAGAGATTATAATTGCCATGATTCAAATTAAACTGATATCATGCCATGCATATCGCACCTGGAAGACTTACATAAATTTTGACTTTCAGTAACATTTCTGATACCACCTGCTTAAAATTCCAAATGTTGAAGAACTATGTGCTTTTTCACCATGTATATAAAGACTAAAAATAAATCTCAAGTGAACTTTTGCCTTAATTTTTGCCTTAATTTTTTTAAGCAGTCCATGGAACTGAGTTAGGACTTCTTGCTGCTAAGCATTCCTTAATTTGGTTTTGAAGTTTCATTCATGGGATTCCAACACTTTCCCCTAGTAAATTTCAAATCTTGTGCCAAGGGAACACAAACAGTAAAGACCCACTATGCACAGACAACATGTGAAATTCAGTGTCCAGATTACTAAAATTATGCACAATTACACATTATCTTTCATATAAAATGTGAATTAAAACACCCTTCTTCCTAATATTTTGTCATATAGTTTTAGGACACAAATGAAACTTTGGAAGCATTCATGCAGGCTGGTCCTGATATTATTGTTAAGGCAAACTAAAACAGCATGGATTGTAATTTAAAGGGAGCTATTATTTGAGTAGAATAAAGCTGATGGGAAAAGGCCAGAATTCAGTGGTAGAACACATACTATTATACAGGGAAAGTTCTGACTACATTTCTGGCATTGCTCATTAAATAATCAGATAGCACATGATGGGAAAGACCTGTAGACCTTTGGGACTTCAACTGATCAGATTAGATAGTAGACTAGATGGACCAGTGATCTGACTTGAGTGAAAGAAGGCTTCACACATGCATATATGTCTATATGACAGGCTGGGGGCAGTGGGAGTTAGGAGCTGCTGGGAGGAAGAAGGCATGAATCAAAGTGTTGGCAAGTGGTTATTATCAGATAGTTGATAGAACTGGGAATGAAGAATTGGAAGTTATCACAGGCAATACTCTCTAACCACACAAGATTATCTCAAACACAATACTTTTCAAGTAAGGCAGTTCACACATTTGCCTGAAATCAAAGTACTAAATAACCAAGAGATGAGAACTTTATGTGGACCATTGCTATGAACTGTTCAACTTTCCCTCTTAGAAATATGTGTGGAATCTGTTCTGGAGTACTTGCCATTGTCCCAGTAGCTTTGAACTACAAGAGGTTATTGTGCCTCTATTTGGGAGGGCAATGGAGAAGCTGGTTGCAATATATTGAGTAAGAGAACCAACCATGCAGGTAAACTGCTAAGAAACAATATCTACCAAAGCAAGGAAACAAATCTTCATATATAAGGGGGAATTATACTTCAGAACCACCTATTTTGCATTCTTTTTCTGCACAGGGCTAAGAAACTTCAAAGCTAGTTTAACAATCCACTCTAAAATACATAAGGGGATGCAGTCCTCTTGCAGTTCACAAATCTGTCCAAGTGGGTGGATGGAAAAATTAGTATATCTCTCCCCTTTCCCTTCTACCTCTTAGATATGTTCAGTTACAAGAAAAGGGCATTGCTAACCAACCCATAGTATGCAGTTTCATCAGCCTCTGCCTCACTAGAAGCCTAAGAATATGGAATGCCATAAAAGAAGTATAGGCTGAATTATCATTAGCAAATGGTCAAGCCATTGTACACTCAGAACAGCCTAAATCTAATGAAATCTTTATTGTAATCTGTGGAGATGTTTCCTCATATAATCTGGGATAGATCATACTGGAAAAGTATACAGTCTTATAGCACTTTAAAATACACCTAATCCCTAATCTTATATGGCACACATTTTCACATGCTTGCTTCTTCTGGTACAAAAAGTAAAGCATCAGTAGACAGACTACTAAGAAACAGGGAATATCTGCTTGTAGAGACTACACTCCATGCATCTTTAAAAGTGAGCTGGAGTCCACAAAAACTGAATATCAGTTAACTCTGGTTAGTCTTTAAGTTGCTTTTACTGCAAAAAGACTGTGGACAGATATAGTCGTCATTCTTGAAATTTATGGAGTAGTACTTAAATTATAAGTGCACTAAAAATAAAACTGTTTTCTTCACCATGCTTCATCATTCAAAAAGGAAAAACTTACATTTTTTAAAGCAGTTGCATAGCAGAGGCAAAACGTTTTACAAACCAAACAAACTAAATAAAAAACTTAATCTGACTACCTAATAATACTCCTACCTCACTTTCTCATTTCACTTTCTTCTTATAACTTACACTTGAGAATATAAGGAAAAAATATTAAAAGCTAAAGCAAGGTGAAGAGATGAGAGACAAAACTGCAGTACTCTTTGTTTCACGTGGTTTTTTAAGCCTGTCGTTATGTGCCTCTAAGATACTCGAAGGATTATTCAGCACAGTTACCTTTTTAGGCAGACTTACTGAAAAGGAAGTTGAAACGGAAAATGCAAGGAACCCGCCGTTTCCAGGAGACAAGTGAGACATTGCTTTCACATCTATGTCACCACAGTGAAGAAAAGTATGGTGATCATTTCTTGATAGTAACCAACATCTTTTTAACGACGTCACGTTATTTCTGACGTGCTATCAGGTCCCTTCCCTGACCCACTTTAAGGCCTAGAGGTGCCTTGCATTGTGTTCTTTATATAGGGAAGACCTGAAAGGGGAGCGAGGAAGAGCGTTGTTCCCCTACCTGCCCTAGCCTGCCAGTGCCTATCCAACGGGTCAGCAGAAACTAGGCTTCTCCTCTTCCCCAACCCAGCGAGGACACAAGAGGGCTGAGGCTGGGCACCGCAGAAACTAAAAGGCGGTTCTTTCACTGGCTGCCGTTCATTGAAAAAGCAGACTTTACTGTCGCCTATAAATGGCCCTGGATCGAAGTCACTTTTTCCACATGAGGCAGCAAAGTTCAAGCAGAGCCTCTGCAAGTTCCTGCTGCTATTTTCTGGGACTGTGCTGGCCTGTCAGCTATGTGCCTAGGCATGGCAAACGCTCTTCTTTGCCAAATGCCCACCAATCCATCCCGGGGAACTGGGTACCAAGAAACGCAAATCTAAGCAACCTCTCTCTGTGTGTGCGTGTGCCTGAACTTGGCACAGAGAAGCACAGAAACACACACACTCGCCACTCACTAGTGCTCTTTAGCTTTCCCACTTCTCACCCTCTTCTATGAATAGAGGTGACGTGCAGGGCATGGCGCCTCCTCTCTCTTTGTTAATTTCATGCCCATGCTAAAGTGGGATCGGAGCCTCCCAAGCCCTCCTTGTTCCTTTACGGTCCTTCTTCTCTCCTCCCCCCCCCCCCCGAGGATTCTCCTGCTATTGATCTTTTTTAAAGTCAGCAGCACATCTGCCTAGTAAAAGCCCATTTCCCCTGTTCTGGCAGATTTGCATTCCTTCCCAGGCTCTGCCTCGCGCGCTCAACCTGCAGTTTAGTGCGTAGGCTGGATGCCAGTGGAGCTCTGACTTCACCGGTGCGACTGGGAATGTCTCAAAAGCAGGGAAAGCTTACATTTTTGGATAGATAAGAGGGAGGTAGTGGGTAAAAGTCCTGTTCTCACATGACCCATGGGGCCATCTCTCGCCACTTCGACAAAAGTGAACTTCGCTTCACACGGTGAATTTGCTGTCTGCTTTTAGATCATACTAAGAGGCAGCTGTCCACCGGTCATTTCGCTTCAGGAATCTGAAAGATCCAGCTTCTCGAGCTTTGGCCGATATGCGGATCTATCCAGTCTTTAGGAAGAACACCTACATGTTACAGTGTTGAGAACTGGAAAGGAATGAGACATTGTCATTTCGCTACAAATTTCTAAGGCTACTCGTGCTCTGAGAAGGCATTCGCTTAGCAAGCCTTTCCCCGCTTCTTCTCGCGGTCTAGTTCGTCGCCAGCTCTGTTTTCTCTGCTCCCATCCTGCCCAATCGCTTTCTCCTCAACCAGGAGTACAAACCACACACATGGGGGTGGGGGGGGGAGAAAAGGCACGGCGAGGCACTTACGTGGCTGTGTGAGGAACAGGTTACCCGGACTCTCGAATAGCTGGACGTCTTGTCTCAGCCCGTTTTTGATTGTAGCTCGTCTTCGCCTCGGCTCCCGCAGCAAAGCGATCAAAAGCTGCAGCACCGGTCACTTTGCAAACGGGAACAAACACAGGAGGGTTTGTATTACTCCAGGTTCATGTGTGTAGCCTATAAATAGCGAACTTTTTGATGGAATCAGCTAACAAATGAGAAGAGAAGGCGTAATTTTGCGCAGGGAGCCCCCCTTTCGTCTTTGGAAGATTAACCCCCCCCCCCCAAGGCAGATGCCAGGGCTGAAAACTGTGGGTGTATTTTAATAAAGGATTTGGGTTTGGCGTCGCTTATGCTTGTGTTTATTGAGGGTTTCTAGGGTGGCAGATGTCTACGTTATTGACACGACTAATTCTACGGATCGTAGTGTATACAAAAGTTATTAATGAGGGCCGTAAATGATACAGTAATGGCGATGAGGTGGCTGAGGTGGAGCACAAAGTGCGGGGAAGCATCAGTGAAAGATTTTAAAATCAGCCTTCCTTAGGTATGAAAACTCAAGCCTGTCTTGAAACATAAAAGGCAAAATGATAGATTAGTACTAATCACTTTACAAAACAAAGGGAGTCCAATGATGATTAAGGTAAACAAAGATGGTCTGTTCGCCTCTGCACTTTTACAGAAGGAGCATCACAAGATTCTTTAAAAAAACTGTATTTGGTGCTCTTCCTGGCAATCAACTGAACAAGGCAAGGAGTTGCTAATACAACAGCTGGCCAATGTCTTGTCACTATGCAAACGTATGGACCACACAAGTGTAATGCTTGTTTATATTACAATCCAGTATCACAGGTATTATTAGCGACATAGGGGGACACATTGCCCCTAAGGATGGGATTCACACTATCCTTTCCCGTCCCATTTTTCTTTTTTGTTATCAAACCCTGAAGCATTGGAAGGGGGGGGGGCTTCTCCTTGGCTCGCCCCCAGGGGGCATTGATTTCTTAGAGCCTGGAGACTGGCTTTCCGTAGGCAGTGGAGCTGCCGCTGCTAAGGAAGCCGAGCCCCGGAGCTCTGGGTGGCCATTCCTCCTCCCCCTGACAGGTAGCTGTCAGCGCTGCCCGACTGAGAAGTGCTGACCTGTCTAAAGGCATGCGTCCGCGTCCCTGAGAATGTTCCGGACACATGTTGCCGGTTCGCTCTGCGGAGGCTTTCATCAGTGCGCGCACACTGAGTGGAGCTGATGACTGTTCGGGTTTGGCGGCGGCGGCAGGGTCGGGGGGAGGTGTGTGCATGATGCCATCACACATCATGTGGCACCGACTCTCTGGGAGATGTCCGCTCCTATCCAGCAGGGTTTCGAAAGCGTCTTCACAGCAAACCCGCCTGGAAAAGACCCTAAAGTGTCCCAGAAAAGTAAAACAAAGTAACACACTTTTTGGAGTGTTCTGTATTTTTCTCTTCATGCCCAACCTGATGGAGAGTTAGTCCTACGGGACTCGAAAGCTCTCCTCCTTTACTGCATTTTGGGCATCTGATAAAGATACTAACCAATTCGTTTTAGAACTAGAAAGTTATTCAACAAGTCGCCTTTGGATTAGTGTCTCTTTCTTCTTTTAAAAATCATCTATTGTCTTCCCCCCCCCCTCCCTACTTCTTCCAGACTTTACCTCTCTTGGTCGATCCCCCTCCCCTTTCCTGTCATTGGCACTTCTTGCTCCCAGATTTTCTTCTGATTTTTCTCTTTATGTCTTATTTTTTTAAGTTTTAAAAGTTTGCTGTAACAACACCAAAGCAGGTCGTTGTACCTTTATTCCCGCGCCTAGTGTATCGTCAAAACTCTTCATATCACATCTTGCTTCTCTGGATTGCACATGTTTGATCTGATAGTATATCACTGATGCTCTGCCTATCTGACTGTCCACCTTAGATGTATCTACAGCTTTGCAAACAGACAGTTCTATTGTGTGCAGTGGAGGTACCCTGCACGCTGCTCGTGTGTGGGCAATTGCTGTTGTGAACATACGATCACTGATATATTAGAAATTGTTTTCCCGGGTGTATGTATGCAGTGCGATGACTATGTTGTATTTAATCTGCATCCTATATGATTCTGGGTGATAAAATGTAAGCAGCAACACAAAAACAGGCAAGAGATTGCTACACATTTTACGGGTTCCTACATTGTGTTTTTCACATAGTGAATATATAGTGTTATTCTACAGTGTTGCTTCTGTTCAGTAAAAGAGGGTAGAAAGCGAGGTGGAGAGAGCCATCAGCAGTCCCCTTCTCCTCTCTGTTCTGGGTTGGAGGGATATTAAATCGTTACTTCTGGCAGGCTCCGAGATGCTCTCAAGTGGTTTTTTAGTCTGGCGCTCTGGTCTATCCATATACATTTCCAATCTCATGCCTCATAAACTATTAGCAAAAGGATTTCATTATTCACCTTCTGTATCCTACAAAAGACAAGGGGGTAAAATATACTCCTGGTAACAATGAGAACCGAGCTAAGTTTAAATCACAGGGAGCTGAGAAGTGGAACCTTCCTCAATCCGTCTAGCCTTCCTCACCATCATTTCTCTTGCAGGTCTACTCGTATATCTACAAACAGTGATACAGATTAAAATGCATGCCTAGCCTTACTGGGTTTTGTTTGTTTCTTTTTGTATACATTGTTTGTGCGTAGGTGGTAGTTCAGCAGAAATCAAGTGTGTGCTTGGGGATAGGGGCTGTTCCTTGAAAGAAAAGGAGATCAGTGTTTTACTCATAGCACGAAAGAGGGGAGGGATAGTATAAATTGGCCACTTAAGGGATTAAGCGGCAGAATCCTAAAATCGGGTAAGGGTAACACATTGTAGATTGTGTGGAAGTAACTTTGGTTGTGTCTAGCCTCCGATGGAAGTGAAGAGCGCCGACTACCAAGACGCCCCACGATGGGCTACTGAGCGCATTGCTCTCGCCAGCTGGAGACACTGTTTTTCAAGGAACCAAAGTAGAAACTGGGGCCGAGCGATGGCAGGAACTGGGACTTCAAGCGGCCACCGACCTGCATTTGGATCAGATGTGGGAAGGCTTTGAGTTTGCCCCTTAAGATCCTTACCCTCGGGATCCAGCCCGCTGGAGAGGTGGGAGCTTATCAGAGGAAAGCGAGGTAGAGAGCAGCTTATAAGACGTGCCCTCGAGAGAATGAGGGCACAGAAAACCGATCCTGGAAAGGCACGAAGCATACTGGGATGGCTGAAAGGCAGGGTTGCCAAAAAGCTGCCTCCCCGTCGAGAATATCAGTAGCTGGGAGCATAGAATGACTGATAACCCTATATTCTAGCGAGCACGGTCCAAATGGGTCCTTGATTCTTGAATTTTTCATTTACTAACCATCTTGTGGAAACAGAGGGTTAAACGATGCGTGGCCCTGGCCACGAAAACATTGAAGCGGACTGTCCAGCCCTGAAGAGATCATTAGGTCAACACAACCCCCTGCCTACTCTACCCACATTTTCATCCTCCTCCTTTGTTTCCTTCCCAGCTCCTCTAAGTTGAATGGACCTTTACGTTATGAGGCGAGCATAGAAAACCGGTTGGGAAGGTTTGAAATTGTTAAAAAGTGGGTAAGGAAACAGACACATAGGACCACTGAGCAATTTGGACTCGATGCAGCAAGATGATGCGAGCGAAGTCTCAGGTCACTTTCAAGAACCAGACGAGTGTTCTCTGGCTGTTTAATATACATGGTGTGGGAAATGGCAGGAAAACCCACAGCTAAGAACTGGAGTCCTAAAGAAAAGAAGCAAGATTATTACTCTACGTGCTGATGTGTGTGTGTGTGTGTGTGTTGGAAGGAGGTGGATAATGGCGCTCTTCAAAAACAGAATTTAAACTTTGCATAATGACCTTTTGCAGAAGGTATCCTGTGTAACGAGCAAGGGGACCTTAATGGAGGTTTTTCACACAACACCTTTAGAAATTGTAAATACTGTCGTAAAAATTGTAAGATCTTTTTTTTTTAAAGCAATTAATGAATAACTTTAAGTTCAGTTGTTAAGCACCTAAGGGTTATGACTGAGTGATCTCCTGGGCTCAGGTTTCAGGCGTATGTGCATGTTATATATATGTAAATCTGCCACACATCTTTACCTGATTCGGAGGACAAGAAGAGACATGGAAGAGGGTTTCTGAGCATGTCTTTTGTCTCTTTCTCTCTCACACAAGGAATCTTTTGTCTAGACAGCCTGTCGAGCTATATTCACTCGAATGGACTGAAAATACCGGCATCGTGAATGGTGGGTGCCTCGTCTCCTCATTGAGGGAGTTCCAGTTTGTCTCACATTGGAAACCTGTAGAGAGTTACTCAAAAGTAAACCCCACTGAGTTTAACTTCCAAGTACATTTGCACAGGAGAGCAGCATCAGTGGCAAAAGGCTGAGGTGAGGCGGACTTGGCGCCCCCAAAAAGAGAGCCAGGATTATCTCAAAACTTTCCAGCAGCGACCAACGTTTCCCTCCATTTTTGCCCGCCAAAACCCGCCAGCTGACGAGACCGAAGAGCGAGTCTGCGGTTTAACACCCAGGAGCTGCTCGTCCAGCGACAGCAAGAGGGGGAAAGCCTATAGCTGAGGCCTTTCTTTCTTTCTTTCTTTCTTTCTTTCTTTCTTTCTTTCTTTCTTTCTTTCTTTCTTTCTTTCTTTCTTTCCTTTCCTTCCTTCCTTCCTTCCTTCTTTCCTTCCTTCCTTCCTTCCTTCCTTCCTTCCTTCCTTCCTTCCCCTGTTTTAGCTACCTCTGGCTTCAGACAAGGCTTCTTGAAACTGGATAAGGCTTCCTAGGAAAAGAGAAATCCAGCATCGTGCGGGAACAAGCGAAGATTAAACAGAATATAATTTGTTGATTAATTCATCTGAAGCTGGCCGTCGCCTGTCAGCTTTTCCCCGGGGAGAAGGGGAAATTCGTTCCTCACCCCCCCTTCCCCTCCTCATCCCTCTTGTTTCAGAGCTCCATGTCCAATTCACACACACCCTCTCATCTACATCTGAAAAACAGATGCACTTCCTGAGCTTATGTCGGTTCAGGATTTTTGTGTGGAGCTAGTGACACAGAGTGGTAGGCAACACACCTCCTGTTATGGAGCCAACATATGCTGCGCATAAATGTACAACAGCCTTTTCTCATGCTCTTCTCTAGACAGATTTTTTAATGGCCTTTTCGATCTTTACCTGTGCTTTTATAAACAGCTGAAGTGCATTCTGCACCACAACTACCGACTGGAGTGTATAACTCAGGAGTTAAATAGTAACTTCTGTTGGAGGTAATAAAGAACTTTTAATTCAGTGTGCAATGCCTCCTTCTGCTCCATCTACATAAAGGATCATGTGCACACCTCAGTATTATTGCCAACGACATACCTGTCTTGGAAACCACATACAGAAGTAGAATATCTTTGGTGTGATCCAGCAGGGTCCCTCTTGCTTTCTTCTGCTAGTGGACTGCTGTCTTGTTTTCCAAATTCTGTATTTCATTTTGATCCCCCGAAAACAAGATATTGTTTCCCCTCATCAGTTGTCCAAAACCATGTATGAGTGCCCAAGGAAGGAGTGGAGAGGAATAGGGTTTGTTTGTTTTTTCATATATTTTGTTTAGTTGTCATTGTGGAGCTTTTCTGCTCATTACAAGAATTGCAGGAACAACAATTTTATTAAAAATAAATTTCTCTCATTTTGTACACATACAGAGAGAGAGAAGAGAAGAAGGAGAATGGAAGAAGCAAACCAGAAGATTCCATCGTTGCAAGGCATAGTACTTTGTACAGGAAATCTCCAAGATTACCCTAGCCACTCAAGTTTTAGGGACACAGAGTTACTAGAGATCATAAATTAATCTGCCACAGAAGCAGAGTACACACCTGATATCCAGGGAGAGACAAGCTGGTGGCTTGCTGCAGCTGATCCCCTATTTGATTTACTCTGGGTTATTAAGAGGTATGCTGAAGTGTTTTGATAAGAAGAACAAAGGAGTCAGCAGTTTGATTTGGGAAACCTTTTGTTGCTGAAAACTGCTGCAATTTTAAAAGCCAAGGCATTTGTTGTTGTTGGGGGTTTCCACAATCCACCCTCTGCTGCACTGTTCTAGCTCATCAATTATTGTCAGTAGTTAGCTCCTTTCTCAGACAATAGCATGAAGTTCTTTAGACAGCCTGTCCACTCCAGGCTTTTAGCACCTGCAGTTGTGCCACTCCAGGAAATTCATCTTTGGCAAAGGATTTTGAAACAACTATAAAGTCAGCAGGTCTGATTAAACTAGTCACCTAGGAGAAGCATCTGTCTTCAGCAGAGTCCTGGAGCCCTGCTGCCTCACAAACCTCTTGTTAGATCAGGGCCTTGCCATTCTTACTATGTAAGGCCCTTGGGCAGCAGTCTTCATTGAGGATGTTTACTTCGTTGTTAATATGTCCAGACACTAATGCAAGCCACAGTGCAGGCAGCTTGTTTTTGTCCTCAACTTCATTAACTTTATTCATAACTTTGGTTCCACAGATAGATACAATTTAGAAAACAAGGAAGATTTAGAAACCATTTTATCCTATAAAAAACCTAAAATCTAAAGACTATACCACTTATACAGCCCATGATATACATTATTTTGAAATGAAAATTGAAAATAATCAGAGCAGAAGATTAAAACAGGGGGTGCCATTGTCCTAATTCCAGCCTCTCTCTAGTTTTTAATAGACTGTGCTTTCCTTCCATAGAGATCTCTGTGTAGCTATGCCTGCTGTCCACAGGTCATCAGAGGCATGAGCAGCACTTCTACAGAGAGTATACAACCTACAAAATGTAACAGTCCATTTCAATTTTGGTCATTGATATGAAGATATTTGGGTTGGTATTAAGTTGAGTAAACATGCTTAAACTAACTAGGAACTGTTCTCTCCCCCACCTCTGATATATATGGTTAATCATAGCCGTAGAAAAAGGTAACTGCAGAGTACAAATATTAATGATATGGTTTGCCAAGATCTTACTTTTCTTGTTTAGTCACTGTGTGTGGTCTAGCCCAAATCTATTCAAATCTACAGGTAGGCTAGAAATATTGGCAGGAAAATCAAATGTAAAGCTAGAGTACTGAGAAGAATAACTTTAGTTTTGGATACAGTTAATATTATTGAGAAAGAAATCTAACTTCAAGAGAGTAAGGATCTGATGTGAAACGTTGATGGTGTAAAATTAAACAGTCACAACTAACAAGCTGATGTTATCTTTAGGCAACTCTAGAAACCACTGGTTTGAAACCTGCTATATACACAAAACCAGATCTCTCTCTCTCTCTCTCTCTCTCTCTCTCTCTCTCTCTCTCTCTCTCTCTCTCTCTCGTGCACACAAGACACACACACCTAAAAAAACCTTTGCTACATGTGACACATATCTGGCCTATCTTACCATATGGAACATTCCCATGGCAATGCTTTGCCTCCTGTCGGGCTTAGCCCTCTGCCCACTTAACTGGGTATAAATCCCATTTAAATCAGTGGGATGAACTTCAGAGTAAACATTTATTAGATTTGGTCTAAGTTTTTATCAGCAAAGTTGCTACGATCCCACCTATTCTGGTTACACATATTAGTGCATGAACTGATATAAACTCAGATGCTTACAAAGAAAATAAAAAACAGTCTTTTAAAAGAAGTGTCTGGAAAGTATGGAATAAACCCCATGGAAGAATAGTTTGTGTTGCCACCTACAAAGATGTATGTGATGTGTACAGTTGGGGTCAGTTTGTACAACATGGCATACAAAAAAGTATATACCACTAGTTACTTTGGAATATTTTTTCCACATTAAATTCCAGTAGATCTCAGGGTAATGAGGTGCCCCCCAACAAGTCTGTGTTGTTTTTTAAAATCCCACTGGCCTTTTTTTTTTTTTTTACTTCACTAATTTTAAGGAGTTGGGAGAAAAAACTGCCTTGGTGACAAAAAAATTACTAGCATTCTTGGGATAATGTCTTGAGGTATTTCTATTGGGGTTTTTTGGGGTTATTTTTTTTCAGAATGAAAGCATGCCTGGGATGGGCAGTGATTCACTGTTAGAACCCTCAGTAGTTAGTAGATTTCCCAGGATTTCTTCTTCTTAATACCATAACCAGAAGAAGAAAAACTGCAAGGAAAAGAAATTTCTCTGCCATGGCTGGCTCCCTTGTTCTAATTGCTTACCACTCTGTCTTCGTGTTGCACATGAGATCTGTAAAGTAGGGTTGTATTTTAGAGTTTTGTTTCAGAATGTCTGATCTCTTATAACTCATGTATATTGTTGTTGTTTAGTCATTAAGTCGTGTCCGACTCTTCGTGACCCCATGGACCAGAGCACGCCAGGCCCTCCTGTCTTCCACTGCATCCCAGAGATTGGTCAAATTGCTGATAGCTTCAATGACACTGTCCAGCCATCTCGTACTCTGTCGTCCCCTTCTCCTCTTGCCTTCACACTTTCCCAACATCAGGGTCTTTTCCAGGGAGTCTTCTCTTCTCATGAGATGGCCAAAGTATTGAAGCCTCAGCTTCAGGATCTGTCCTTCCAGTCAGCACTCAGGGTTGATTTCCTTCAGAATGGATAGGTTTGTTCTCCTTGCAGTCCAGGGAACTCTCAAGAGTCTCCTCCAGCACCACAATTCAAAAGCATCAATTCTTCGGCGGTCAGCCTTCTTTATGGTCCAGCTCTCACTTCCATACATCACTACTGGAAAAACCATAGCTTTGACTATGTGGACCTTTGTCGGCAAGGTGATGTCTCTTCTTTTTAAGATGCTGTCTAGGTTTGTCATCGCTTTCCTCCCAAGAAGCAGGCTTCTTTTAATTTCGTGGCTGCTGTCACCATCTGCAGTGACCATGGAGCCCAAGAAGGTAAAATCTGTCACTGCCTCCATATCTTCCCCTTCTATTTCCCAGGAGGTGATGGGACCAGTGGCCATGATCTTCATTTTTTTGATGTTGAGCTTCAGATCAATTTTTGCGCTCTCCTCTTTCACCCTCATTAAGAGGTTCTTTAATTCCTTCTCACTTTCTGCCATCAGAGTGGTATCATCTGCATATCTGAGGTTGTTGATATTTCTTCCGGCAATCTTAATTCCGTCTTGGGATTCCTCCAGTCCAGCCTTTTGCATGATGTATTCTGCATATAAGTTAAATAAGCAGGGAGACAATATACAGCCTTGTCGTACTCCTTTCCCAATTTTGAACCAATAAGTTGTTCCATATCCAGTTCTAACTGTTGCTTCCTGTCCCACATATAGATTTCTCAGGAGGTAGATAAGGTGGTCAGGCACTCCCATTTCTTTAAGAACTTGCCATAGTTTGCTGTGGTCCACACAGTCAAAGGCTTTGGCGTAGTCAATGAAGCAGAAGTAGATGTTTTTCTGGAACTCTCTGGCTTTCTCCATAATCCAGCACATGTTAGCAATTTGGTCTCTAGTTCCTCTGCCCCTTCGAAATCCAGCTTGTACTTCTGGGAGTTCTCGGTCCACATACTGCTGAAGCCTGCTTTGTAGGATTTTGTGCATAACCTTGCTAGCATGTGAAATGAGTGCAATTGTACGGTAGTTGGAGCATTCTTTGGCACTGCCCTTCATTGGGATTGGGATGTAGACTGATCTTTTCCAATCCTCTGGCCACTGCTGAGTTTTCCAAACTTGCTGGCATATTGAGTGTAGCACCTTAACAGCATCATCTTTTAAGATTTTAAATACTTCCACTGGAATGCCATCGCCTCCACTGGCCTTGTTGTTAGCCATGCTTTCTAAGGCCCACTTGACTTCACTCTCCAGGATGTCTGGCTCAAGGTCAGCAGCCACACTATCTGGGTTGTCCGGGACATCCAGATCTTTCTGGTATAATTCCTCTGTGTATTCTTGCCATCTCTTCTTGATGTCTTCTGCTTTTGTGAGGTCCCTACCATTTTTGTCCTTTATCATGTCCATCTTTGCACAAAATGTTCCTTAGATATCTCCAATTTTCTTGAACAGATCTCTGGTTTTTCCCTTTCTATTATACATTCCCATATATGATTCATGAAGTGTGGTAAGTAACTGAATCTGACCCCTGAGTCATCATTTATGTTCCAGTCCAGCTAGTATAGCTCAGTTGGTTGGAACACCTGGAGATGGAGACAGAGATCAGACGTTCAAATCCTCACTGTGCCTCCCTTGAGAGGAGCTGACCAAGACTACCCAAAGTGTGTGTGGCTGATGGAGTTACATGCTCTGCTACTTGTGTGGATTTGTGCAAGCTGCACAGTCCCAGAACAGAGGAGGAGTAAGAGCTGGGAAACCACTTTTGAACACTTTACACTTTAATTAATCAATTATGTATTGTCAAGTTGATTCTGACTTATAACAACCTTCTCAGGGCTTTCTAAGCATAGAGTGTATAAAAGTGGTTTACCAGACCCTCCTTCTGGTGGCACTCTGGAACCATGCAGCTTTCCCAATAAAACATTTTATACCTGGGATGGTTGTCAAAAGAAAGACTCAATTTAATGTTATATAATTATACTAAACATATTCCAATAAAAAACAAAATAGATTCCATGAAGTTGAAGTGTGTCCTCCTCTTCAATATAGGCACTTGAATCTGCTTTTGTGAGTTAGCTTTTTAGAAAAGATACAAACCCTGAATCTTGCTTTTAGTGAGGTTTTTTTTAAAAAAAATTCCTGCAAAAAAAGAGATAGAACACAAAGAATGGGGAGTAAGTCCCATGAACTTAGCAGAGTAAACATACATGGCAGCCTTTTGTATGGGTAAGAAAGTAAGAAAAGAAAAGAATGAATGTAAAAGAGAAGGAAAACCAGGCATAACAAGTTAACTTTTGTGTTTGTATGTTCTGTGCCGTCAAGTCGGAACTGACTGATAGCAACCCTAATAGAGCTTTCAAGTTAAGGGAGATATTTAAGGAGTGATTTTACCAGTTCCACTCCCCCAGTGAGTTTCCATGGCCAAGTGGGAATTCAAACCCAGTTCTCCAGAGTCCTAGGCCATCACTAAACCCACTTCACTGCACTGGGAATCTTTTTAGAAACAATAAAAGTCACCTTTAGGAAAAATAAATATAATGGCATGCTGAAGTCATCCATAACTGCATAGTGGTACAATGATGGACTGGGTCCCAGAGTGTCATGATACTTCTGCTTTATTACTATTCAAACTAACTTGCTAAGCTCAAAGGAGTAAATATTATTTTAAAATGGTGTTATGTTTGCCTATAGAATAGAAAGTAAAAAGAAAGAGGTAGGTAGGAAGGAAGGAAAGAAAATTGGTCAGAGGAGCTGCGGAAAATACATTGCTCCAGGACACTGTACAGAGTTTGTTGTTCTTAACTGAACAAAAGAAAAGTGGTGGTAGTCGTAGAGGGGGAAGGAAGTTCAAATTCTGCTTTGTTAATGGGAGGCACAGCCTACAACATAAGGCAGACAGATTCATGAATAAGACAACACCTGTCTGGCATATGTTACATCCTGTTATTTTAATCAACAATTTGTGCCTAAAGAGTTAAGCTTAATAGGAACTCTTCACTTTTCATCCTAGGAAATGTACAACCACTATGGGATAATTCACCCTTCATTTGTGCATTTGTGATCCTAATGAATGCACTAAAACCATGTCCAAAATACGCATGTGTTTGAAAACTGTAGCCAGAAGACAATATTAAGAAGTGAATGAGCTAAAGAAGCATAGTGGAACTGGAAAAGAAATGGTTTGGATTGTGAAACCAAATGGAGGTATCCAAAATATAACTGACAAAATTAAAGTAGAAGGCCTTGATAATGGCAAGCAACACACTTAGAATGACAAAGAGATTGACATGCTAAATCAAAGCTGGGTGACTTGCACTCTCCAGTCATTTTTGGATTGCAGCCACAGCCAGGATAAGCCAGTGATAAGGAATGATAAATAATACAGGTTTTCCGGATGGCTTTTCTGGAAACAACATATGTACGTTATTTTCCTTCTATTAGCTAAAAATGGTGGCAAAGATAATAGATTTGAATAATAGATTTTATAAGGCAGGTAATTTGATAAGGATATACTGAAGCAAAATACCTCTTTACTTTCAAATTTCATAAATATAATATAGATTATCTGCAATGATAAGGTTGTTGTATGCATAAAAGAATTTTTGTTGTATATTATTTAATTGCTCATACTTCTGAAGGATCTCCTCGGTATTATTAATGGAAGTTCATAATTGTTGTGAGCATAGTGTATCTTAATCAAACATTAAGTTTTTAAGATAGAAATAGGAATCACACACAAAAAAAGCAAAATATCTGTGAAGATTCTCAGTCATCCAGGTGAGCTTATCTGGAAGTTGAGACATGGCAACTGTCTTCTTTCATGTTAGGTTATAATGTTTCGCTACTCATCCAAGTAGCTTCTCCAATCTACTGAAGAAGCTACTTGGATGAGTAGTGAAATGTTTCAACCTAACAAGAAAGAAGTCCAGTTGCCATGACTCAACTTCTAGACAAAAAAGCAAAACGTGCTGCTTATATACCACCCCACAGCAGGTAAAACACTCTCTAGATGGTTTACATTTTAATTATGCAGGCTATACATTGCACAGAAAGAGAGAGACAGAGCAAGCTGGGTACTCAGTTTACCAACCTCAGAAGAATCGAAGGCTGACTGAACCTCAAGCTGGTTACCTGGGATTGAATCCAGGCCGTGAGCAGAGTTTTGGCTACAATATAGCAGTTTAACTACTGCACTGTGAGATCCCAAATGTCAGAAACCTTAGAGAAAAGTAAAACACCAAATAAATTAAGACCTTGTTTTTATAAGAAATTCTGACTGGTTGGCTCAGTAGTTTAGGTATCTGGCTGCAGAACCAGAGGTTGGGAGTTTGATTCCACACTATGCTTCCTGTGAGTAGAGCCAGTCTGTGTGGTCTTTGGCAAGCTGTACAGTCACAGGATGCCCCCAGAAGAAGGAAACAATAAATCACTTCTGAGTACTCTCTACCTAGGAAACCCTGAAAAGGGTTGCCATAAGTCAAAATTGACTTGATGGCACATGATGATGATTAATAAGAAAAAGAAAGATCTACTGTAGGACTGCTGGAGATAATCTGGATGGCTCTGGCAGAGTGGCCAACTATCCTGTTTTGTTAAGATTACTTCCCTCAAATGATGGGCTGTACTAGGGGGAAAGAGTCTTTTGGAAATAGGATTCACCTTCTCCCTTCCACAGGATATGATTATTTGATCTGTGTAGGGCATGGCCATAAGATGGACAGCTGAGTTTGAGTTCTTTAGCAACACTGTAGATTTGTAATGTGTCTTCCATTATAACTGTGATTACCTGGTGTCACGTTCCCGCATGGCCCTTGGTTGTTTCACCAAGCAAAGGCGCACGCTACATGTCGTTCAGCTGCCACCAGTTGATTATATCAACTTTGTTCACTATTAATCACAGAGGTCTGGGCAACGTATCATTTTAAAACCAAGTAGAAATTGTTTATTGTTACAAGTGATAAAAGTCCAGTCAATGTCCTTAACTCTCAACTAAAACCTCCTTTTCTTCTAATTTCCACCCCCCTTTTAACACCGCCCCCCAACTCCTATTGGTGCATGCAAATCTCAACATAAATATTCATGAGCAGGATGAATGCTACATCTCTCCCCCCTTAATTACTGTATTTGTCCGTGTATACGACGCTACTTGTTCCTAAAATCATTACACTAAAAATTGAGGGGCGTCTTCTACACGGAAGTAAGCTGAGATAGCTGAGAAGAGAACAAAATGACACATACCTTGCCTCTGTAAACACACCTCCTTCAATCATGAGGCTTAGCTTCCTCCAATCATGAGCCTTATGGAACTGACATCAGCTGATCCTGAACAAACCAATTGGAACACACCTCGTTGGAGGTGGAGCCTGTAGGATCAAGATTAAACAGACACTCAAAATGTCCAACGTTCTGAGCCCAGAGGCTGAATCCTCAAAGCTAAGTTTTTTTAATTTTTGCGTTAGAAAAGTTGGAGGGCGTCTTATAAACGGGGGCATGTTATAAATGGAAAAATACGGTAGTTTGTTTTAGGAGGGGAAACTTAATGGTTTTCCCTCATAAACAAATGAAGGTTCATGGAAGAATGCAAATATTAACCTCTTACATTACTAAGGATACATACTATCATTTTTACTATCACTGTACATACCTCTTAGTTTATTAATATCCGAGCAAATTTTGCACTTTAAAGCATATCCCATAACTATTACACAAACAGAACAGTTAATAGTGAACTCAGATTTTAAAAAAGATAGAATTTTCTCTAGTCATCTGGCCTTCTAGACAAAGCGTCCGTGACCACATTCTGAGATCCTTTTACACTGTGGATTTCAAAATCAAAGTCTTGCAAAATCAGCACTCATTTTGTAAGTTTGCTGCTATCAGATTTCATAGTTCTTAGCCACACCAAAGGGGAATGGTCAGTGCAGAGGATGAATTTCCTTCCCCAAATGTAGGGCTTCAGCTTTTGCAGCGTCCATACGATAGCTAGACACTATTTTTCTATAGTGGATAAATGTCTCTTACCAGGTTGGAGTTTCTTGCTTATGTAAGTCACTGGATGTAGACTCCCGCTATCGTTTGTTTAGCAAAGCACAGCTCCCAGTCCCACGTTTGATGCATCTGTGTAAATGATGAACTCACGGTCAAAGTCCAGTGCAGTAAGGACAGGTTTTGAAGTCAGCACTCTCTTCAGATGATCAAAGGCTACCTGACACTCTGACGTCCACTGGATGTTTTCAGCTTGCTTCTTTCGGGTTAAGTTTGTTAACAGAGCAGCTATATCACTAAACTTCGGGACAAAATGTCTATAATCTCTGGCTAACCCAAGGAATGCTTGGATTTTCTTTTTAGAAGTCACGGTGGGCCAAGTATCAATAGCTTCTATCTTTGCATCTAGAGGTTTGATCATCCCCCCTCTGACTAGATGCCCTAGGTACCTTATTTCAGAGTTCCCAATTTGACATTTAGCCACTTTCACTGTCAAACCGACATCACATACCTTTTGCAACACGACGTCTAGATGGGATTTTTGTTCCTCCCAGTACTGGCTAAAAATACCGATGTCATCCATGTATGCCATAGTGAACTCTCTCAGGCCATATAGGGTTTTATCTACCAGCCTTTGAAACATGGCTGGTGCATTTTTTTTAGGCCAAAAATCATAACTCTAAATTCGTATAATCCTAAAGGACTGCAAAAAGCTGTTTTCTCTTCGTTTTTAGGATTGACGGGCACTTGCCAAAACCCTTTGTTGTTGTTTAGTCATTAAGTCGTGACCGACTCTTCGTGACCCCATGGACCAGAGCACGCCAGGCCCTCCTGTCTTCCACTGCCTCCTGGAGTTTGGTCAAAGTCATGTTGGTAGCTTTGATGACACTGTCCAACCATCTCGTCCTCTGTCGTCCCCTTCTTCTCTTGCCTTCACACTTTCCCAACATCAGGGTCTTTTCCAGGGAGTCTTCTCTTCTCATGAGATGGCCAAAGTATTGGAGCCTCAGCTTCAGAATCTGTCCTTCCAGTGAGCACTCAGGGTTGATTTTCTTTAGAATGGATAGGTTTGTTCTCCTTGCACTCCAGGGGACTCTCAAGAGTCTCCTCCAGCACCACAATTCAAAAGCATCAATTCTTCTTTATGGTCCAGCTCTGACTTCCGTACATCGCTACTGGAAAAACCATAGCTTTGACTATGCGGACCTTTGTCAGCGAGGTGATGTCTCTGCTTTTTAAGATGCTGTCTAGGTTTGTCATCACTTTCCTCCCAAGAAGCAGGCGTCTTTTAATTTCGTGGCTGCTGTCACCATCTACAGTGATCATGGAGCCCAAGAAGGTAAAATCTGTCACTGCCTCCATATCTTCCCCTTCTATTTCCCAGGAGGTGATGGGACCAGTGGCCATGATCTTCGTTTTTTTGATGTTGAGCTTCAGATCAATTTTTGTGCTCTCCTCTTTCACCCTCATTAAGAGGTTCTTTAATTCCTCCTCACTTTCTGCCATCAGAGTGGGATCATCTGCATATCTGAGGTTGTTGATATTAATTCTGGCTTGGGATTCCTCCAGTCCAGCCTTTTGCTTGATGTATTCTGCATATAAGTTAAATAAGCAGGGAGACAATATAAAGCCTTTCCAAATTTTGAACCAATCAGTTGTTCCATATCCAGTTCTAACTGTTGCTTCCTGTCCCACATATAGATTTCTCAGGAGATAGATAAGGTGGTCAGGCACTCCCATTTCTTTAAGAACTTGCCATAGTTTGCTGTGGTCCACACAGTCAAAGGCTTTTGCGTAGTCAATGAAGCAGAAGTAGATGTTTTTCTGGAACTCTCTGGCTTTCTCCATAATCCAGTGCATGTTAGCAATTTGGTCTCTAGTTCCTCTGCCCCTTCGAAATCCAGTTTGTACTTCTGGGAGTTCTCGGTCCACATACTGCTGAAGCCTACCTTGTAGGATTTTGAGCATAACCTTGCTAGCGTGTGAAATGAGTGCAATTGTACGGTAGTTGGAGCATTCTTTGGCACTGCCCTTCATTGGGATTGGGATGTAGACTGATCTTTTCCAATCCTCTGGCCACTGCTGAGTTTTCCAAACTTGCTGGCATATTGAGTGTAGCACCTTAACAGCATCATCTTTTAAGATTTTAAATACTTCCACTGGAATGCCATCGCCTCCACTGGCCTTGTTGTTAGCCATGCTTTCTAAGGCCCACTTGACTTCGCTCTCCAGGATGTCTGGCTCAAGGTCAGCAACCACACTATCTGGGTTGTCCGGGACATCCAGATCTTTCTGGTATAATTCCTCTGTGTATTCTTGCCATCTCTTCTTGATGTCTTCTACTTCTGTGAGGTCCCTACCATTTTTGTCCTTTATCATGTCCATCTTTGCACAAAATGTTCCTTTAATATCTCCAATTTTCTTGAACAGCTCTCTGGTTTTTCCCTTTCTATTATTTTCCTCTATATCTTTGCACTGTTCATTTAAGAAGGCCCTCTTCTCTCTCCTTGCTGTTCTTTGCAAGTCTACATTCAATTTTCTGTATATTTCCCTATCTCCCTTGCATTTTGTCTCCCTTCTCTTCTCTGCTATTTGTAAGGCCTCATTGGACAGCCACTTGCTTTCTTGCATTTCCTTTTCTTTGGGATGGTTTTTGTTGCTGCCTCCTGTACAATGTTACGGGCCTCCATCCATAGTTCTTCAGGCACTCTGTCCACCAAATCTAGTTCCTTAAATCTGTTCTTCACTTCCACTGTGTATTCATAAGGGATTTGGTTTAGATTATACCTGACTAGCCCAGTGGTTTTTCCTACTTTCTTCAGTTTAAGCTTGAGTTTTGCTATAAGAAGCTGATGATCAGAGCCACAATCAGCTCCAGGTCTTGTTTTTGCTGACTGTATAGAGCTTCTCCATCTTTGGCTGCAGAGAACATAATCAATCTGATTTCGGTATTGCCCATCTGGTGATGTCCATGTGTAGAGTCGCCTCTTGTGTTGTTGGAAAAGCGTGTTTGTGATGACCAGCTTGTTCTCTTGACAAAACTCTATTAGCCTTTGCCCTGCTTTGTTTTGAACTCCAAGGCCAAACTTACCTGTTGTTCCTTTTATCTCTTGACTCCCTACTTTAGCATTCCAGTCCCCTATAATGAGAAGAACATATTTCTTTGGTGTCAGTTCTAGAAGGTGTTGTAAGTCTTCATAGAATTGGTCAATTTCAGCCTCTTCAGCATGGGTGGTTGGTGCATAAACTTGGATTACTGTGATGTTGAAAGGTCTGCCTTGGATTCGTATTGAAATCATTCTATCATTTTTGAGATTGTATCCCAGTACAGCTTTTCCCACTCTTTTATTGACTATGAGGGCTACTCCATTTCTTCTACGGGATTCTTGCCCACAATAGTAGATATGATAATCGTCTGAATTGAATTCGCCCATTCCCGTCCATTTTAGTTCACTGACGCCCAGTATGTCAATGTTCATTCTTGCCATCTCCTGTTTGACCACAGCTTACCAAGGTTCATAGATCTTACATTCCAGGTTCCTATGCAGTATTTTTCTTTGCAGCATCGGACTTTCCTTTCACTTCCAGGCGCGTCCGCAGCTGAGCGTCCTTTTGGCTTTGGCCCGACCACTTCATTAGCTCTGGAGCTACTTGTCCTTGTCCTCCGCTCTTCCTCAGTAGCATGTTGGACGCCTTCCGATCTGAGGGGCTCATCTTCCAGCATCATATCTTTGAGCCTTTTGTTTCTGTTCATGGAGTTTTCTTGGCAAAGATACTGGAGTGGCATGCCAGTTCCTGCTCCAGGTGGATCGCGTTTAGTCAGAACTCTCCACTATGACCTGTCCGTCTTGGGTATCCCTGCACGGCATAGCCCATAGCTTCTCTGAATTACTCAAGCCCCTTCGCCACGACAAGGCAGCAATCCGTGAAGGGGCCAAAACCCTTTAGTCAGTTCCAAACTGGAGATATATGGACTTTTCCCTATTGTTTCAAGAAGGTCGTCCAGGCAAGGCATTGGGTAGGCATCTGCCTTGGTAATATGATTTAGTTTTCGATAGTCCACACAGAACCTGACACTCCCATTCGGTTTATCCACTGAGAGTATAGGAGCAGCCCAAGGACTCATGGATGGTATAATAATATTAGCTTCTAGCATCTCATTCAGCTCTGTGCGAATCTTTTTTATATAGGGACCTGTTACTCTGAAAGGAGTGACGGCTATGGGCTGGGCATCCCCAGTATCTATTGTATGCATGATCCCTTTTGCAATTCCGGGTTTGTGCGTAAACACGACTCATATTTCTACAGGAGAGTACACACCTCTTCTTTCTGTCTTAATGATAGAGCTGGGCTAAGGACCACGTCTTCAGGGTTATTTTTAAGTCCCCCCCTGCCTTCCCAGCATAGCAAGTTTTGCTTCTCTTCTGGGTCTTCCTTGACAGTATATAGAACCCAGTTTTCTTTTCTATAATAGGGTTTTAACATGTTGACATGGACTACTTTACAGCCTTCATCTTTCCTTTGGAGACTATAATTGACATCATTCATTTTGGAGACCACTGTGTACGGTCCGATCCACGCTAACTGCAACTTATTTCCTTTTATGGGTCTCAACATTAATACTTCTTCTCCAGGACCGAATGTTCTTTGTCAGGCTTTTTTGTCATACCAACTTTTCTGTCTACCTCGGGTCCTTTTAAGTTTTCCCCAGCTATCTCTAGGGATCTTTGTAAGTTGTTCATTAAATTTTCCATGTATTCTACAATCGACTTAGGGTCCCTTTCTTTATAATCTTCCCAGTTCTGTCATAACAAATCTAAAGACCCTCTTACTTTACGACGAAACAAAAGTTCAAAAGGACTAAAACCTGTGCTTTCTTGGGGGATATCTCAATAAGCATATAGCAGTGGTTGTAATTTATTATCCAAATCATTTGGGTTCTCTGCCACATACGCATGTATCATTCTCATTAATATTCCGTTAAATTTTTCCACTAACCCATTCGTTTGGGGGTGGTAAGGAGACAACGTCACATGGGAAATTCCACAGACCTGCCATGGTCTCTTCATTAGTTTGGAAGTAAAGGAAGTTCCTAAATCTGATATTATTTCTGACGCAAAACCCATTCGGCACATATAACTTATTAATGCATCCACCACAGTTTCCGCCTCTATGTTTCTTAGGGGGACTGCTTCTGGGTATCTGGTGGCAAAATCAATAATGGATAAACTATACTTATTTCCTTGTCTAGTCACCCTGGGTAGGGGTCCCACCAGGTCCAGACCTAAACGTTGGAAAGGGGTCAAGATAACAGGCAATGGGCATAGTTTAGCTCTAGTGTTGTCATTTCCAGTACCTCGCTTCTGGCAAGTATCACAGGTTTGGCAATATTGCTTAATTTGCTGCCCCATCCCTGGCCAATAAAAATTCTGTGCAACCCTTTGCTTAGTGCGAGAGACGCCCATGTGTGCTCCAAATACATCTTTGTGTGCTTTTTCCAGAATCTTTTCTCAGTATTTAACAGGGACAATTAGCTGTTTGTGGGGCCCTTTTCCACCCCTACAAAGTGCCATTAAAACCTCCCTATACAATACGTCTTGGTCCACACAATACCTCTCTGGATGTTCAGGGGACAGTGGAATGGGATTCTCCTTAACTTTATCAAAGCAATTATTTAAGGTGCTATCTTCCTTTTGTTCCTTCATAAAGGAGGAACTATTAGGATTTTTCATCAGCACCAAATCAGCAGTCTCCCTTATTTCAGGATGTTCCCCCTAAACCGGGTCTTTCAACGAGAGTTTCAGTGGTTGGGATTCCCATGCTTTCCTCAGTGGCTACAATCTGCCTCCCCTGAGAGCAGGTTACCATGCAAACACTCTGCACATGCTTTGAGAGATCCAAACCAATCAGACATGGAGCTGGGATTTGATCTGACACAGCTACTTTCCATATACCAGACCACCCATGGTAATTCAATGCTACTCTAGCCATTGGCAATGCTACAGAATAAGAACTTATCCCTTTGAGGGTGAATCTCTCCTGTTCCATCATGTTTTCTTTAGGAATTTTGTTCGGGTGACAGATAGTTACTTGGGAACATGAGTCTCTGATACCTAGATACTTTTTACCATTGATAAAAGTCATTTCTTCAGAGCTTTCCAGTAAGTTTTGATCACACTTGATTAAATAACATTGTCTCACTCTGGCCTTGGGAAGCTCTGGGCTCTCTGCCAAGTCCATTCCCTTAGCAACAGTGCAGCTGTTAGAGGCTTCAACTGCCAATGGCTGAAGGCAAAATACTTTTTTAGGCTGACTGAAATTTCTATTTTTATGAGTTTCACATTGGGGCCAAAAAATGTCCTTCTTTACCATGAGCATAACATTGCTTATTTGCCCTATGTTCAGAGTGAAGTTATTTAGTAGCTTTTCCCTCAGGGTTATTCGTTCTCAGTAGACTTTGCTCTGAGAATAAAGGTCTTGCTTTAAAATGGCTTTCCTTAACTTGAGTATGACTGAGGTAATTTTTACTGGATTGGGATGCTCTCTTACTGTCGTCCCAAACTTTTCTATCAATTTTTGCCTCGGAGAATTGAGGATCTTTGATCCCACTAATAGAATCAGCATATTCAGACACCTGTTGCACATTTTTAGGATCCTTGTCCTTGACAAGATAATGCAACTCCCCTGGTAAAATTGAATAAAATTGTTCTAATCCAAACACATTTCTCATTTGGTCTAAGGAGGTGACCCGTTCCTGTTCTATCCACTTATTAAGATACTGAGTTAAACGTGCCCCAAGTTGAGCAAAAGACTTCAGGTTTCTTTGAAATTGATCTAAATTTTCTCCTGAGATGCTCTGAATTAATCCCAAATTGGGAATACACCATCTTTCAGTAAGACTCAAAATCTCTAGCTTGTTCAAGAGGCATCTGTGAATAGATCTCAGATAAAACTCCCCCTCTATCTGTGACCTTAAAATTATCATCCTCTCATCATCTTTAACCCCAAAGTCCCAACAAGCTCTCTCAAAGGAAATCAGGAAAGAATCAGGACAATCTCCTTTCCGATATTGGGGAAATTTCTTTAAATCTATATTTGAGGGATTTCCCACACAGGAATTATTATTATTATTATGGGCAGCTATTTCCAATTTCTTCATCTCAATTTGGAACTGCATTTCTCTTTGCCTGGTTTCTTGCTCAAATTCCCTTTTCCTTTCAAGTTCTCTGATTTTATTCTCTTTCCAGTTCTAATTGGTTTTTCATAGCTGACTCCTTCAGTTTAAATTCCTGTTCCAGCTTCCATTTTTCAAAATCTTGGGAGCTTTGGATATTTTCTCCTTCTGAGGCAATTATTACTGGTCCCTCAGTTTCTTCATCACTTTGAATTTGAGGGTTCCCATTTCCCTCAGCACCCTGGAGTTCAACCTATGCCTCCATAATCAACTTTTTACTTCGTTTGGGCAGCATAAACAATACAATTTCTTATTAAATTGGACTGGTTCTTTTTCTTCACAAGAGCCAAAAGGACCTCTTCTTGGGATTCCCCAGACCTGAGTTCAGAAGCCCTGAAACTAAGTCTTCCACAAGACTCTAACGGGTAACCACTTCTTAAGCCACAGATCCTAACCCCTTTTCCCTCCAGACTCAAGAAAATTCAATTTTACACTGGATTGTTTCGGATCCCACCGCTATGCCACCAATTTGTCACGTTCCCACATGGCCCTTGGTTGTTTCACCAAAGGCACATGTTACGTGTCGTTCAGCTGCCACCAATTGATTGCATCAACTTTGTTCACTATTAATCACAGAGGCCCGGGCAACGTATCATTTAAAAACCAAGTAGAAATTGTTTATTGTTACAAGTGATAAAAGTTCAGTCAATGTCCTTAACTCTCAACTAAAACCTCCTTTTCTTCTCATCTCCACCCCCTTTTTAAACTCCGCCCCACCAACTCCTATTGGTGCATGCGAATCTCAACAATAAATATTCACGAGCAGGGTGAATGCCATACCTGGATTCTAACTAAGGAAATATTCTATTATATTCTGGAACAATATGCACAATATTCATTATCTGGATCCAGAAATAGTTCACTTACACAAATTTGTGTCCCAGAACTGTTAGGAAATGGCCTTAGGTACTTTGCAGGCATGACCTGTCATTTGGTTCTAGATGTACTAGTATACTGTGACTCGTCTATCTTGTATTGTTAACTAGGGAATATTTACATAAAGAAAAAGAAAGATACAGTCCAACTCAGCTGCAAGGAATGGTCATTGTCACATATGACTTTATAGCATATATTCTTTTTTAAGCACAAATAATACTGTTCTGATTTGTACTGTTCTGTAATGCAAAAATGGAAACCTTATGCAAAAATGGCACTCTGTTTAGGTTTTGGTGTGACCTTATCTTTAAGTGTTGCCAAGGAATAACATGGAATTCTAATGCTAAATCTACAAAGAAATTTGCATATCTGTGCTAACTCATCTAAATATATTGTGCTTCCAGATGAGACATTTCCTGTGCAATTTCCCTGCCTCGTTCTCAGAATTTTACAGGATAGGTAGGTTTAAATGATGCTATCCATTTGTAGGTCTCTCATATATTTCCCACTGCTGCTTCCATATTCTTTTTCTTACCACACCTACACATTGTTAAGGAGACAAAGATGGAGTAGCTGCACAGTGTTTTTGAACTGGTAGTTCTGAGAACTTTTAGCCTGGTAGAAGCACCCACAGAGAGCATGGGATATAGTACACAGAAAACAGTGAGCTGTTTGAAGACTTCGAGGTAATGCTATTATTTTGGAACTAGCCTGCTTGCTTATGTATCTCATAACATCAATGGCCATGTAATTCTGTTCTAGCTAACTCAAAACAAATATTTACAAATATTCTGCAGTTTTTACAAGTCTCTTTGGCTGTTTACACTTTATTTTCCTCCACAACCATCTTTGTGTACATGTCAGAATGTGTCCAACAAAGTGTCTGCTGTTGGTGTGTGGCTCCCAAAAAATTACTCCAAATGGAATGAGGCCCTCAACAAATGTCCTCACCCCTAGCATAGCATGAAAGGATTTGTTTTCACATGAACTTACACTTTTTATTTTATTCTTGAGATGAGTGTTATGGGCATTCTCCAGAAAGTCCTGCTTTGCTGCCTCAGAGCAAAGAGATGACCTTGGGCAATCAAACTCTATTGTGGATCTTAAAGGTATTCATGATGGTATTCATATTAGGTATTCATATTAGGACATGGTACCTAATTTTCCACATATGTGAAATAGGATTCCAAATAGCTGAGCATAAGTAAAATTGATACTTTGGATTGCTATGGTGTTTAATGTCATCTCCATGTTTTTATTCATTCTGAATTGTCTAAGAATGGTTAGATACAAAAACAATGTAACAAATAAAACCGATGTAGACTGAAATGCAGCTGAGTTGTGGATTGAGTCCTTGTTTTCCATATAGCACTGCTGATCTGTACGTGAAATGCAATAATACCGAGAATTACAATTGTTTCTCTTGTTTCATGAGACAATGAAATAATACAGTATTGAGATAATGTTGTATTCAAATATTAGTTCTACAATTTTTTTCCCCTACAAGCATAACCACATGAGCTGGCACAGGTTTAAATCAAATTTGAATCAATCCTACAACAGCAGAACCGAACATAAAATAATATTGTTTCAATGGATTAAGGGAACTTACAAGGGTTTGAAAATCTGATTAACAAATGAGTACTATGAAGAAAAACGGGAATTGCCAAATGAGGACCTTTGCTTAATTGCAAATACAGAACAATAACTAGTGCAAACACTCTCTGTCTTATGTCTTCAGCTTTGTCATACAACGAATATAAAGCAAGAATTTAATGAGAGGTTTATCTGCTGACTATTGTATCTTGCAGATTTATAGAAGTTAAAAGAGTAAATGAAATAAGAACAAGAGACCTAACAAAATCCTAATACTGTACTTACCAAAAAAGAAAAAAAAACACCCTACATAGCTGTTCATAAATAGACTATTGACTTTCATTGGGTTAAAGAGCTCATGTAGTGATTAAGTTTGGGAGACATAATTGTTCTTGTCACGCAAACTCTGCTTGCAGTCAATATCTTTTTATCATATACATTTTTAATCACATATTAATAAACAAGAAGGTGTGTTTTATTGATGGTCGGATTAGATTATTGACCAACTCAACAACTCTGTACACCAATTCAGAAAATATAAACAAGGTCAACCTATAAAGATAGGGTAAGTTAGATTAAAGATGGAGAATGTGCTTTTCCTTAGATCCTTGCATTATTTATTTATTTATTTCCATTTAGAAATTCAATATAGTAAACAGTTTCAAGCTTTGGATAAACCTTCTCCCTCTGCTCAGCACAGTAGAGCCTAAGAGTAAACTTGAGGTAATCTAGATTAAAACTGCCTTTGGAAGGAGGGTACTATGCCCTATTAAAAAATCTGGCAGTAGACAATATTTGCATGCAAGGTTTAAAGACAATGCATTCTTTTTCCATTTTTCTCCCTTTCAAATATATTGGTGCATATATAGGAGAGTACCTCTTAGGCTTTACTACCCTATGCAGAAACATGCACATATATGCATTTGTGCATAGAAAATTCATAAACCCCTATGCATTATATCACTTATCAAAAACTAGACAGATTTTGTTTTTCATGCCACAGTTCCTACTTTCTACTTCCTGACAGGTGGTATAATGTTTCAGATAACATAAGAGGTGGCATTCAAGCGGAATATAGACAAAGGCAGTTCATACAACTGTCCTAATAAAGCAGAATTTTCAAATCTGGTTTAGTTTAACTTGAAATCACTAACAGCAATAACATGGTCTAGGACGGTTATTGCTTAATATGGGCGGCTAGGAAAATAATTGCACTCAAGCATGTCTGTAAAGTTAACAGCACACACTTTGGTAAACTCTGGACTTAATGGATTAGATCCAGGATCTTTCTTCAATTAGTGGATTGTCTATTTACCTAACATTTAGGGAGTCACAACTATGCAGAGTACATCACGTTACACTATACGTACAACTCTCCAACCTGAGTAGTATTTTCAGGACACTGGAGAGAATAACTTGTGGATGAAGAAGGGATGACATTTCTCTGCAAACTTTCAGGGTAGGATCATTTCTGTGCTTGGTCCACTATATGTTCATAGCTCAAGTAGCTAACACAGGAAGATCCCTTTTGCCAGCGCAGTTGCATGTACCAAAATAATCTTATGTTCTTCCTTCTGTTAATGGTAGCTGTGGCGTTCGCCCTTGTGGCCCCTGCCTGTCTTTCCCTCACAAAGGCTCACATCGAGTTTTCTTCTCGCTGCCACCAGTGGATTACCTCAATCCACAATATAAATGACGTTTGTCTGAACACTTGACTTGTGAACAGAAACAGAACTTATTTATTGAAGTGAAGCAGATTGAATAATAACAGAAGTTTCTCAGATAAACATTATACACAAGCAAATCATCAACAGTTCTCTCAGTACATACTTCTTTTCTCTTGCTATATCTTTGCCACCTTCTCTACCTATTTTCCTAACCAGCTCTATCTCTCTCAGTATCTGTTCCCTCTCTCTCTGACTAACTAACCCTGTCTGACTCCTCCTTCTCCCGCCAAACCTCATGTAGCTGCTGACTCCGCCTCTCCAGTCCTCTCATAGGTTCATGCAAATCAGCTCATGAATATGAATGGCATGAGTGACGTGGGCGATTGTCACAGTAGCATATTAATGTTCTTCAAAATGTCAAATTGACTGACATCATGCAAGCACAGCTTTAGTACTGGAATGACTGCTTATTAACCAATCGTCGTTTGCATTGAACTTTATGGAGAGGGTCTCTATACAATTTATATTACCTTTTTCCAGTATTCTGAACTGCATAGTGAGCCTCCTCAGATAGCCACTCTCCACATGATAGTCACCCTCCACATGACAAGAGTGATAGAAACACATGAGGAATGATGCAGATCTAGCACATTTCCCCAGCTTGCATGATTAGTCTACCCACTTTCACAGCAGTCAAACAGAATTTAAGCACAGTGTAATTACACATTTGTTTAATCAAAATGAACTCTCACTGTGTTCATTGGGGTTTGCTCCATTATAAATGGGTACCAAACTGCTACCTAAACACCACAATGCCCCAAATCTAATATGACCCTTGCTGTAGCTTCAGCATGTCACCCTTCTTCCTTCCAACCTTTCCAGCATTGCCAAAAAAAAAGAAGAAGCTCCAGATGATTTTCCCACTTACTTGAGCAGGTATTTGGAGTGTTCAGGGTGGTTGTAGCATGGTGCATCTATGCTATGTTCCACTCTTGAGTGAATGGAGGTCCAGTAATTGATACAGTTCACTGTTTCCATTTGTTTTAGCTGTAACCATTTAATTTTAAATATTGATTTAAATTAAAATTTCACTGAGACCAAGATATTTCTTATATAACGTCTTCCACCATTTGGAAGTGAAATGTATTATACTTGTCTTTTTGTACAAATGGTTAGCTTGCAAAAGCTTTCACCTGCAAGAACTCATGGCTTGAATTTGTGGTATGGTCACAAAGTTAAAAATTCACAGTATTCCAGGTGAGGTATGACTGCTTTGGTCAGACGTTGCCTGGAATACTTTGTCCAGTTTTGGGAACAATAATTTAAGAGAGATATCAACACACAGGAACATATCCAGAGAAAATGGCAAATGATTTGAAAAGCAAGCTCTAAGAGCAACGGTTGAGGATTGATATGATAACCATATTAGAAGGGCTGTCATGTGGAGGATGAATGCAGCTCCAGTAGAGAGGGCCTGAATTAATGAATTCAAATTAAAAAAAGGAGATTCTGACTAAAGATTAAGTGGAACTGCTTCACAATAAGAGTTGTTAAACAACGGGATGGACTGCATCAGAAGGCAGTGGACTTTCCTACATTGGAGGGTTTAAAAAACAGATGCTGTATGGCCCTCTGCCAGAGATGCTTTACCCATGGATTTCCGATTTCCTGCAAGAGGTTGGACTCTGTAACTTTTGGAATCACTTCCAGCTCCACAGTTCCATGACTGTTCGAAAAATAAAGTCTTGAATATATAAACAAAATTAACATGCCTGGATACTACCTTTTATATTCCAGAACTATTCATTACCACGCATGTCTAAATTCCATTAAATACTGAAAACAAATTAATGATTTTTCAGAAAATAATAGAATCACAAACATTGACCAGAATCTTTTTGGCATATAAGTGAAACAATGTAAGCTGCAGTGGCAAGTTGCCACTAATTAATGAGATGCCGGTCACTTTGTTGTTTGTGTGCCTGTTGCATGACCAGGCATGCAACCAGCAGCTCATTAATTAGTGGCCATTCACCACCGTGACTTACACAATTTCATTTCTGCACATGTGAAGCACCAAAAGAGTCTAGTCATTTGTTTTCCAAGAAAATGTTGATCCAGTTATAATTGAAAGAGATGTACCTAACCTTTAATACCTTCTCAGTTAGCTTTCAGTAAGACTTCCATTGTAATAGTTAAAAGGTAAGAGTTTTTCCTGTATTATCTTGCTGGTACCGCCATACAATGTGTGGGCCACTAGTCAAGGGGAACACTTAAGATCTTTATATACCAAGGTAAGAAAAAGCTTGGTGTAATGACAAGGAAAGAACTACCAGCGTAGAAAGTTATTAAACATTACCAGTAGCCCAAGGGCACTGTAGTCTTGAATGGGTTTTGTTACAAAGGGAGATGCATAGAAGAGAAATTTGTACTCCATTAATACCATGAAATACAATAAGGGAACTCAAACATAAATGAAGACCTAGATCACACTGCACATTGCCACAATAAATATCCTTCTGACAGAAAACAAAAGGTGAAGCAGAAAGATATCCATGCCAAATGCAAGAGAGAAACTCGCACATTGGATAAACTGTTCATCCTTGTTAGACTGTGATCCTTGTAATGCTGCCAAGTGCACTGAGAGATACTGTGTTCCAATTGCCAGTCACATAAGCTAAAGCTACCTAGAGGCACCATTAACTGGTGCATTTCTCCTTGCCAGAAGTTGTCAAAGTTTTTATTTGTTCCAGCCAAGACATGTCATTTTACTGCTTCATCACTTTCATTGGGCTATACATCTGCTAGCCCAATATGCATGTTTGCACACACCCCTTGCTCTTCCATCAAAAACTAATGAATACATAAAAAGAAGGATAAGAGATCTGTTGAATGGAAGGGGTGAAGGATAGATCCCAATCGTATACTTTATAAAGGAGCGGCACAGATTTTTCATTTGACAATTTTGGGATGTAATACTGGAAGCACAAACATAAGCCTTGTGTATGAAGATGAAGAATGAAAGTATCTCAGAAAACTGAAATGGCAGCACTGTGATCCTTTAATAACCTAAAAATCAAAAGGAATGCTGTGGGAGGTTGCAATGTGCTCAAACTGCTAATATACAGGGTTAAGGGGGGGGGAAATAGAGTAACACACAGTTGGAATTTCTGGTACTGAATTGATGTCTGCAGTTGGTCATGCATGCAAACTAGGGCATCCTAGGCCAGCCCAAGCTATTTCACTACCTAGGGAAGAAAAGCTCTCCTCTTTAAATCAAGGTGCATAGCACCTGGCCTAGAAGTACGTAGCATTATACTGCCTTTGCAGCACAAGCCCTCTTTCAACTCTGTGGTGAAAGATAAGAAGGCCAAAGTACACAATTCATTTCAAAGAACAGAAAAAGAGAAAAGATATTTTTTTTAGAAAGTATTTAAAGTGATGTTAAATGTATTGCTTCGTTCATATGGAGAAGTTCTGTTGTGGACAAGCAAGAAGCCAAACTGCTGAGCCAAAAGTGCGAGAACAGCATGTGAGGGAATACTACTTCAGTCTACAAAAGAAAAGATTGTATATTTTAATGTTGTGCAGTATAAAACTGTTTTGTGCATGTAGAGAACTAGTGCACCAAAGAGAACGCTAAAATCAGTCTCTTTCCCTACAACACTGAGTTTTCATGCAACGTTTTTGAATGTTGAGGAATATTCAGACATATGACTCACATGTTACAATGAAGTGGTTGAGGCTCTGAAATGCTCGAACTGGTTGTCGTTTAATTTGAGGCTATATTTAGTCTTATTGACATAATAAACATAATGTATAATACTGACAACCTTTAACATGACTAATAAGTGTGCTTGTTTCCAAAATGCATGTACACAGATACTTGAATAACCATAAATCTATGATATGGTGTTACAAGTATCTGACTAGCCCAATATATTTGACATCCCCACATCATTCACAGAAATACCTTAACATTAATTTAGCAATGCAGTCTTGTAAATAAGTCCACAAATGTTACTAGTAGAGATGCAGATGCAGATAACGAGGTGCAGATAATGAGGGTCCAGCCCCCTGGGGCCAGACCGACCAGCCACTCTGCAACCTGGCAGAGAGGCTCATCATCCCGCTTTCTGCCAGGACTGGCTAATCCATTGCGAGCAACGGAGCAATAGGAAGGCACCACAGAGCTCGTGGCAGCGGTTGAATCGTGAGTGGTCGGTCTGGCCCCAGGAGGCCGGATCCTCATTATCTGCACCTGTGGGGGGATATTCGTATATGAATACCCCCATCTCTAGTTACTAGCCTATCTACATTGTTGTTGTTGTTGTTTAGTCATTTAGTCGTGTCCGACTCTTCGTGACCCCATGGACCAGAGCACGCCAGGCCCTCCTGTCTTCCACTGCCTCCCGAAGATGGGTCAAATTCATGTTGGTTGCTTCGATGACACTGTCCAACCATCTCATCCTCTGTCGTCCCCTTCTCCTCTTGCCTTCACACTTTCCCAACATCAGGGTCTTTTCCAGGGAGTCTTCTCTTCTCATGAGATGGCCAAAGAGACTATTATCCTGTGTTTCCACAATAAACAGCACCCCCATCCCCAGAGAGAGTAAGAAAATGCAGGCAATTACATCCTAGCAGTCTAGGAGCTGTGGTAAATGTGGCATAGCTGTTTGCCTGATTTTTCTTGTAATGAGATCAGGCCACCTCTCCCACAATGCTTGACTCAGAGGCAGGGCTTTTTTTAAAAAGCAGATCTTCGAACCACACAAATGGCAGAACCCTGCCCACACGCCCCCTGAGAAGCCAAACACAAATCTTCAGGCTGAGTGATTGCTTTAGTGTCTGTCGCAGGCCTTATGGACTGCTGACTTTCAGTACTCATGAAGGTGAAGAACAAGAGGTTCTGGCCAAAAAGAAGAACTTTTAAAAATATGGTTTAGAAAGTTTGATTTTAAAATGGAAACAAAGGGGCTTCCTAACCTTTATATAAATTGCAGCACAGGAAAATTCCTGTCATTTAAGTTCTTAATACATGGATATGATTTTTTTTTCTCTTTCTCCAATTGCACATCTTTTAGCATCCAACTGCACAATTTTTTCAGCTGCACATTTTGTGTCTAAATGCACATTTTTTAAAAAAAAAACCTGTTCAATGATTTTGTAGGCATCTCTTCCATTATGTCGTACTTAGAGGAATGACCTCGTCTAGAGAGGCATTTGGGTTGTGGTAACCTTCCAGAGAGTTGCACCAGCCACTGTTTAAAATAGGGTTGCCATAAGTTGGAGGTGACCTGATGACACATAACAACAGCTATTCTACAGAGAGCAAGCCCACCTGATCCAACTAAGTGGGCAGCAGCGGCAGCAAACTGGTGGTGGTAACTTCCCCTTCCTCAGCTAGCAGGAGCTACTGCTTTGCTATTGTCGGCCCTCTCATTATGATGTTAGTCACCCATTTAGAAAATAAAGTATTTGTATTAAGTTCTTAACTTAATTGTAGCATATTGCATAGACTATCTCAAATTATGACAGAACCTGGTCATAACATCATTGGCAACCAGATTAGATTAATTTCCTCCTATTCAACCACAGCAACTCTACTATTTTTCATGACAATATGGAAATAAGTAGAATTCAATGTCTTTGCCATTTTTTAAAAAGTGGCAAGAGACCTTGTGGAAGATAGCTAACAATGGCCAAAATCCTGTTGCTTAGCACAGTAAGTCACACTAGAGTGAGCCCATTAGATCAATGGTAATTTAATGGAAACCCTATTTGACAAGTGACTGGTGCAACTCTTCAGACGGCTGCCATAGCTCAAATGTCTCACTGTGAGGGGTCCATCCTTTAAGTAAGAGATTACAGAAAAGCTAATTATGGAACAGAGTTGATTTATTTTTGTGGGTTTTTTTAAAGTGTACTGTTGGGCACAAAATATGCAGCTGGGGAAAAAAACTCCTCTGTAAGTTCCATTGATTCAAATGGGCCTACTCTAGGGAGATTTGCTGTGCTAAGCAACAGGATTTTTGCCAACTGCAGATTTTATATGCTTCACAGACATAGCCTAATATCACTCCTTGGCATTATTTCAGCATGGCTTAAGTTACTTCTTCCAAAGGGATAGCTATGTAAGTGAGTTGCTCAGATTAACCCTGTTAAGGCTAAGGCAGTTTATTATAGCACAAGCCTTTGTAGACTACAGCCCACTGTATCAGATGCATCTGAAGTTACTCTAGGCATCTGCAATTGTAACAAATGAATACTTTAAAGACTTAACCTAAGATGATCATTTTACTTTAAAAGCTGTTTGGAGGATTTAGTGTGATAACATATTGTGGACACACATCATTGTAATGTGCACTGCTTGTTTTAACTTTACGCTAGTCGAACGGGCTTCTGCCTGCGGAGACTTTCACCGGGAACAACCTGGCTCTTCAGATTTAGGAAACCTCGTCTACAATACATTTTTAGTCATGGAAACATAGTTATAGTATGTATGTTACTACAAATTTATTATTACTTTTCTTAAGATCTGAATTAATGTCCATCATCTAAGAGATATAAATTTACAGCCACATTGAACTAACAAATCTGATACAGCTTTACTGCATTGGTAGGCCCCAGAACATTTTGCATTTATGACAAGTTGAATATATAACAAGAACCCACAAAAGAGGGAGGGGGATCTTTGTTCTGATCACAAAAAAGTCCTTAATATGACATGTGTCCCTGTCCTGTCACCTGTTTTAAAGCTAACACATGCATGACATATAAGATTTATAAATTAAAAAAACCCACCCCTTTTAAGTAATATCCTTTAAATCTTACTTTCTGACAGCCCTACTATTTGCTCAGTAACTGTACTAGGCGTATTTTCCAGAAAATACTGAATAAAAACTGACAAGCTATCAGGGGAATCTGAATGCATAATTGATAGGGGCATAAATTAATATGATTAGGCCTTTATTGGGCACCATTGCTGCCAAACCTACAAAAGGGGCATGGAATAAAACATGGCTATGTTCTCAGTGCTGATAGGCATCAATATGTAATGCATATTATCTCTAGCCTTCTCATGTAGTCTGCTTATGACAGCACTCAGCCTAATTGAAATTTTTATCTTTCTGTTGCATACAGACAGTTCTGACTTGCTGCTTGCAGGGAAACAGAGAGAAAATCCAAATGATTCAAATGAAGGTTTCTCTATGAAGGTGTGTGTACTTCTAAAAAAAAATCACTTTGAAAAATTGCTTCTCTGTTTTGTGGAATTAAAAGAAGAAGAAGAATCATATACACAAAGGTGTGTTTAAGATTACTGGGCTTACCTTATCCAGTGAAAATTGAGTCCAGTTATGTTCTCCTTGTTGAAGGAAGACCTCAGGAAGTCAAAAGGCTTCTGTATAAACCCACAAACCTTTTTACAGCTTGGCACTTTAATTCTGTTCACACCACGTCTGTCCTGGGAGTGCTTAGGGACAGGGGTTTTAGCAGGCATCTGGACACAAAATGTGTGGTAGAGGGGAAAGTGCACTTGGAAACCTGACAGATATGCAGCTGGAAAAAAAAGGATGAACAATTAAGTACATGTTACATTGGATAGAAGGATTTCAGTGGAAATTTATAACACCAGGAACATGCAGCATCTTTTGTAGAACTTTAAAGATATTCAAGGATTATTCTGAACCAGAAACACTCAGACAAGAAACCAGTTCGCTCATGCAGTCCTGGAATGGCAGTTGTGCAAGCCTCCCTTACCCACCTCACAGACTCTCTTACTAGTGACTACTCATGCACTGGTTGTAAAACTCGGCATGTGACCAGCCACATGACCAACTGCATGAAGGAAGAGGAAACAGACTGTGTGATTGCCCTTGTGTACATGGTTTTAGCTGACAGAATCCTGGCCATTGTTTGAGAGGTACTGATCTGGGCAACACAATTTGACACAAATTATAGCAGTATATATAAATATAGGGGGACGTGGTGGCGCTGTGGGTTAAACCGCAGAAGCCTCTGTGCTGCAAGGTCGGAAGACCAGCAGTCATAAGATCGAATCCACATGACAGAGTGAGCTCCCGTCGCTTGTCCCAGCTCCTGCCAACCTAGCATTTCGAAAAGCATGTAAAAATGCAAGTAGATAAATAGGTACCACTACGGTGGGAAGGTAATGGCGTTCCGTGTCTATTCGCGCTGGCCACGTGACCACGGAAACTGTCTATGGACAAATGCTGGCTCTACGGCTTGGAAACGGGGATGAGCACCGCCCCCTAGAGTCGGACACGACTGGACATTTGTCAAGGGGAACCTTTACCTTTACCTTATAGTAGTATATATACAACCTTATTACTGAACTAAAGCAGATTCATAACTAAATAATGGCTGCATAGCAATCAAGAAGCACATATCTTATAGAGAAACTGTCATTGATAGCAACAGTAAACTACACATTGGCTGAAATCCTATTGCTTAGCATAGTAAGTTGCAAGTAGAATAGTGGAGGAGTTGATTCACCAAATCCCCCGTGATTCAATGAGCCCACTCTAGTTGCTACTTACTATGCTAAGCAGTAGGAATTCAGTCTTTGTGTATTTCTAAAAGTGTGGAGTACATGATTTTGTGCAGAAGAAAATTGTGTTTTTTTTTTAAAAAAAACACCTTCCTCAGACAGAAAAAAGTTGACATTATAATGACCAAGTAGCTGAAAATTAATCTCAGCCAAGGCAGAAATACTCTCAGCTGGAAAGCAAGCAGATCAATATGGAAGTGTTGGACAGTTCTAGACAGGAATGAGAGTTCTTGTTTGTTCTCACATTCAAGAATGAGAAAGCACAGATATTTTATATTTGCTACTGCATCTAAAAGAACAATTTTTAAAGAAACTGTGCAACCTAAGCAAACGGTTACATGCCCTGCCATCCGTGCAGCTTTGGGTAAACTCCTGAGTACTTTATCCCTAGAAAACCCTGGAAGGGTTGCGATACGTTGAAATCAAATTGACCACACACAATTAATTAATATTTGCATAACTCAGAAGTAAGTTCATTTACTTCAATTAGGTTTACTTTCAGGAAGCTAGGTAGATGCCCACCTGAGAGAAAACATCACTGGAAAAGTTTCTTGTACCGTTGAAGATTTATGCGACCACTTTCCCTTCAGTACGTAAACACTTTGTGCCACATTGTACGTTGTTTAATTTCACAACAACAAGAACACAGAAACAAACTATGCCCCAGAAAATGGCCAATATAGAATGTGACTATTCACAGAATGAAAAGATATTCAGACGCAGCAGCGCCCTAGTTATGTAGTGGTCAAACTGCAGTACTGCAGTCAAGACTGTCCTCACGACCTGAGTTGAGTCCCAATGGGTTCAGGTAGCCGGCTCAAGGTTGACTCAGCCTTTGATCCTTCCGAGGTTGGTAAACTGAATACCCAGCTCAGTAGGGGGCAAAGTGTTTCTTATATCATTGTAAATCACCCAGAGAGTGCTTTAAGCACTATGGGGCAGTATATAAGCAGCATACTTTGCTTTGCTTTTGCTTTTTTTGAGAGGTCTGCTATAATAGTTTAATTAAACTGATACAAATATTTATGGAAGCATCATCAGTAAGAGTGAAATTACATGATATGCTCAGCTTAGACAGTAAGACTTATTTATGTTCCCCTCTTTCTCATAAGTTGGGGTGGTTTACAAACAGGCAGGGAGGGGAGACAATAGACATTGGATTCCTAGTGAAATGCTTCCCTTAAATACATGAGCCTGTACAGGTTTTAAGATCTTTGAAGGAGGCCTTCTTGGTGCTACTACTGTCATAGGCAAGTCTGGTGAAGACACCTGAGAGATCCTTTTCAGTGGCTGCTCCAAATCTGTAGAATTCACAGACACACAGACACACACTTTAATGAGGAAAGCTGTACATCTTAATTTTTTTCAGTATGGTTTTAAATTGTAATTTTTTAATTAATGGTTTATTACAATAATATGTTTAATTGCTTTTTAATTATGTAATTTAATATATCTTTAATCTGTATTTGTTGCTTAAATAATTTGCAAGGTGCCTTGAGTTCCTTGGGAGAAAGATGAGCTATAAATAAAATAAAATAATGAATTTGTTGATGGGAAAAAAGGAAAATCCCAGACCCTTTGGGATCTGGCACTCTCTGACCAGCCAGACTTGATTCAGACAAAACTGTAGACATTCTGAATCACATTTTAAAGACACAGGCAAGAAAAATAAGGTTTGAAACCTACCTGTTTTCGTAATACCAGAATCAAGTTTAAACTGCATCAAAATATAACAACCCCTGCCAAAAACCATGCACACACCTCTCTTCTGCCCATAAGGCATTAGGTTCCACAGCTAAGACAGTACAAAATATATAAAACAAAAATACACACTAAAATGTAAAGGAAAGTGTACATTAAAAACCCATGTATTAACCCAAACTCACTGAACAGCATCAGTAGAAGAATTAGTTTGTTCCATACTAAAATATATTCCTTCTGTATCTCCCCGTTACATGGAAAGTAAATCCTTTATTATCTCACATACTCTTTCATACAGTTTCTACACACTAACATTTATTTTTGCAGTCCAGTAATCTATTTTCATGTAAGAAAATTAAAACCAATCAACCAACCTCAGCATGCATATTTCCCTAGAAAAAGACAGTATATGTCTGTGATGTTAAAAAGGCAACAGAACTGCCTGGAAACAAAAGAATCTTTTGTTCTGCTAATTTACCTTTTTTTTTTTCAACATTCTAAGTTGCAATATTATAATATATATATAGGTCATCCATAAATACAAAAAGGACACCTGTGTTTTGAAATTTGCTTGTTGATGGTTTGAATATCTCACAGAAAAGGAGTATCTGCACCTGCAATTTTCCAGCAATGTGTATATTTCACAGTGTATTTTTTAAACCCCTGCATTTTCCTTCTTCTTATAACCACAAAGGTTGGGATATTTTATAGTTTCTTAAACAATGTGTTGATGTTTTGGAACTAGTCAGTGAAAATGAATGGTTTGTAAGAATGTGCACTGCAACCCTATGAAGAACTTTCAAGTCCTTTAAAGCTCTGGTTATAAAAATAAATTTTAAATTCAGTTAAAAGGCCACGTGAACTGTTCTTTAAATCAGATTGCCTGTGTGACAAATCCTGGTTCGATTTCCAGTGAAAATCCTAACAACATGCAGTGTAGAATACATTTTATTATGTTACATGCTGTCAACCTGGAGCTGACTTGTAGAGACCCTAATGAGGCTTTCAAGATAAGTGAGATATTTAAGGAATGGTGTTACCAGTTCCACATCATCAGTGAGCTTCCATGGCTAAGTGGGGATTTGAAACCAGGCCTCCTGAGTCCTAGTCCATCACTCTATCCACTACATTACCAACACTGAATAATTTGCCAACAAATTAATCAACAAGTGCCTCACCATTGCTGGGACTGGAGCTTTTCAGCAGGTTCCTAGTCACGCAGTTCTCGCAGTATAATCTCCTTCACCAGTCAGACCAGCTGGTATGTTTAGCACATATTTTAAATGGTGTCTAGGTTTGTCATCGCTTTCCTCCCAAGAAGCAGGCGTCTTTTAATTTCGTGGCTGCTGTCCCCATCTGCAGTGATCATGGAGCCCAAGAAAGTAAAATCTGTCACTGCCTCCATATCTTCCCCTTCTATTTGCCAGGAGGTGATGGGACCAGTGGCCATGATCTTAGTTTTTTTGATGTTGAGCTTCAGACCATGTTTTGCGCTCTCCTCTTTCACCCTCATTAAGAGGTTTTTTAATTCCTCCTCACTTTCTGCCATCAGAGTGGTATCATCTGCATATATGAGATTGTTGATATTTCTTCCAGCAATCTTAATTCCAGTTTGGGATTCATCCAGTCCAGCTTTTCGCATGATGTATTCTGCATATAAGTTAAATAAGCAGGGAGACAATATACAGCCTTTTTGTACTCCATTCCCAATTTTGAACCAATCAATTGTTCCATATCCAGTTCTAACTGTTGCTTCCTGTCCCACATATAGATTTCTCAGGAGATAGATAAGGTGGTCAGGCATTCCCATTTCTTTAAGAACTTGCCATAGTTTGTTGTGGATGTAGACTGATCTTTTCCAATCCTCTGGCCACTGCTGAGTTTTCCAAACTTGCTGGCATATTGAGTGTAGCACCTTAACAGCGTCATCTTTTAAGATTTTAAATAGTTCCACTGGAATGCCATCACCTCCACTGGCCTTCTTGCTAGCCATGCTTTCTAAGGCCCACTTGACTTCGCTCTCCAGGATGTCTGGCTCAAGGTCAGCAACCACACTATCTGGGTTGTCCGGGACATCCAGATCTTTCTGGTATAATTCCTCTGTGTATTCTTGCCACCTCTTCTTGATGTCTTCTGCTTCTGTGAGGTCCCTACCATTTTTGTCCTTTATCATGTCCATCTTTGCATAAAATGTTCCTTTAATATCTCCCATTTTCTTGAACAGATCTCTGGTTTTTCCCTTTCTATTATTTTCCTCTATATCTTTGCACTGTTCATTTAAGAAGGCCCTCTTGTCTCTCCTTGCTGTTCTTTGGAAGTCTACATTCAATTTTCTGTAACTTCCCCTATCTCCCTTGCATTTTGTTTCCCTTCTCTTCTCTGCTATTTGTAAGGCCTCGTTGGACAGCCACTTTGCTTTCTTGCCTTTCCTTTTCTTTGGGATGATTTTTGTTGCTGCCTCCTGTACAACGTTACGAGCCTCCATCCATAGCTCTTCAGGCACTCTGTCCACCAAATCTAGTTCCTTAAATCTGTTCTTCACTTCCACTGTGTATTCATAAGGGATTTGATTTAGATTATACCTGACTAGCCCCGTGGTTTTTCCTACTTTCTTCAGTTTAAGCTTGAGTTTTGCTATAAGAAGCTGATGATCAGAGCCACAATCAGCTCCAGGTCTTGTTTTTGCTGACTGTATAGAGCTTCTTCATCTTTGGCTGCAGATAACATAATCAATCTGATTTTGGTATTGCCCATCTGGTGATGTCCATGTGTAGAGTCGCCTCTTGTGTTGTTGGAAAAGAGTGTTTGTGATGACCAGCTTGTTCTCTTAACAAAACTCTTATAGCCTTTGCCGTGCTTCGTTTTGAACTCCAAGGCCAAATTTACCTGTTGTTCCTTTTATCTCTTGACTGTCTACTTTAGCATTCCAGTCCCCTATAATAAGAAGAACATCTTTCTTTGGTGTCAGTTCTAGAAGGTGTTGTAAGTCTTCATAGAATTGGTCAATTTCAGCCTCTTCAGCATGGGTGGTTGGTGCATAAACTTGGATGACTGTGATGTTGAAAGGTCTGCCTTGGATTCATATTTAAATCATTCTATCATTTTTGAGATTGTATCCCAGTACAGCTTTCCCCACTCTTTTGTTGACTACGAGGGCTACTCCATTTCTTCTACGGGATTCTTGCCCACAATAGTAGATATGATAATCGTCTGAATTGAATTCGCCCATTCCCGTCCATTATAGTTCACCGACACCGAGGATGTCAATGTTTATTCTTGCCATCTCCTGTTTGACCACATCCAGCTTACCAAGGCTCATAGATCTTACATTCCAGGTTCCTATGCAGTATTTTTCTTTGCAGCATCGGACTTTCCTTTCACTTCCAGGCACGTCCGCAGCTGAGCGTCCTTTCGGCTTTGGCCCAACCACTTCATTAGCTCTGGAGCTACTTGGACTTGTCCTCCGCTCTTCCTCAGTAGCATGTTGGACGCCTTCCGACCTGAGGGGCTCATCTTCCAGCGTCATATCTTTTAGCCTTTTGTTTCTGTCCATGGACTTTTCTTGGCAAAGATACTGGAGTGGCTTGCCAGTTCCTGCTCCAGGTGGATCGTGTTTAGTCAGAACTCTCCACTATGACCTGTCTGTCTTGGGTGTCCCTGCACGGCATAGCCCATGGCTTCTCCTAATTACTCAAGCCCCTTTGCCACGACAAGGCAGCAATCCGTGAAGAGGTTTTTATCCATAGTATTCCTCTAACATGAGTTTTTGTGTGTACAGGGGTTCATGTACTCAGATCTTGGACTCTTACTGGAGGCCTGGGTGAATAGTAGAACATGAAACACTTGTGTGAACTGGTGCTTCCTCCTACTTCACATGCACATGACAAACAAGACGTATCACTTCCTGTGTATACTCTATGAAATCTGGCTGGGGAGCCTGAGGTTAAGGCTTCAGTTCCCCACTGGGTATCCCAGAAGAGACAAGCTGTATGGTCCCAGGATGCTTCCAGAAGGAGAGAATGGTAAATGACTTCTGAGTACTCTGTATGTAGAAAAACCTGGGAAGGGTCACCATAAGTCAGAATTGACTTGATGACACTTAATTAGTACTATTAAGAAATTTAAACTGTCAATGAGTAGGGCCCAGTGAGAGTATGACAGCCGGTCATGTCACTCCCAAGAAGATGTGAGGGACAGCAATCCTATGTTCTTAATTGCTTTTCACTCCAAGCAAATAATGGTCTTAGAATAATAATTTCAGAACTGCAGAGCTGGAAGGGACCCTATGGATCATCGGATCCAGCCCCTGTCAAGGAGTCACAGTAGGGAATTGAACTCCCAGCCTCTGGCTCTACAGCCAGATAGCCAACCCCCTGAGCTATCATTTCAATTTTAAATGATTACATTCCTGACCATAACAGTCAGGGATTCATCATACACAACTATACAGTTTTTTTAAATGGTAAAGCCAGAGATGGAAGGAGCAGGGGTGACACCAAGAAATAGAAACCACTTCGTAGGTCTCGCCTAGAAGTTCCAGAAGATTACCCTTTCTGCCATGCATCATAGAATCTGACAAAACTTACCCTGCTGTGGTAATATTGAAATCAGTCAAAATCTGAAAGTTAAAGTGCATGTCCTGAAGTTTGTTGAAAAAAAAAAAAAACTCCTTCACAATGTTAATATTTTCGCTCCATAGAGCCTGCTGGGAAATTTCAACATTGTGACAAATCCATAATATCAAAGTAAAAGATTTTACATGTTAGTAAAATACTCTGCAAGAGGCCATGCTTTTACAAAGACCATTTATCATTTATGGAAAGGTGCTGAGTAAATCCTTTTGACTTTGCACCATCACATTCATCCTTGTTCCAACTAATGTAATTCAAACATAGTATTGATATTTCTCCCCAGATTTTTTGTGGGGAGGAGGAGAGTCTGTCTTAAAGCTGGCGTCACACTGTGTTTGATGCAAGTGAGTTTTATATTTGTCTCCTTATAGAAGTATGCATAAGATGTTCTTAGCCATATTGATCTTTGAGGAAATGTGGGCAAGGTAGATAATGTGAAACTTTTATTGCCATTACTGACTCTTGCAGAGGCACTGGAAATTTTTCCAGTTATCTAACTAGATTTGTTGCAGTACTTTTACTGGGCTGGTAAAACATTGTTAAGATAACTGCCAAGCCACTTTCCCAATGTTGTATGTTATATACTGCCTTTAATATTTTGATGGAAACAAGTTAAACCCTATAGGGATACAACTATTTCCTTACAATATCCACCCAGAGAGGACTCTGTGAAGCAGAACATGGAAGGACCTTTATTGGGATTGGGGACACCATGCTCATATAGACCATCTGCCTTTCCTTCCAAATTCTCTCTCTAAATTAGTTCATCCTGGGTAGTTGTGGGGACAAAGCTGAACTCCAACTTACTACTGTTGTAACTATTGTGATGGTTGTGATAGAAGGGCAGTGTGTTTGGAGATGGGTGGAAAATGTGACCCCAGTTTGTCCTCCTTCAAACCTGCTATCTGAGATAGAGGCTGCATTTTGCATAATATAAGGGCTGGCCTTGAATGATGGTTTGCATGAAGGATTTTAAAAGGCTAGGACAGAGATGTTAAGGGCACCAGTGTCTCATGCTCTGTGGGCTGATATATAAGTACCCCCCTCTGCTCAGGCCATTGGCTACCAGTGGTTATTGATGTCAGTGCTATCAAAGCAACTCCTATGTTATAATACTGTGAAGTTTTCTAACATGTATCAGTACTTTCACTATACTCAGCATGGATTCTTTGCAGACCAAGTGAAATTTACCACTAAGGCATAGCAATTAGGCTATCTTGTAATAAATATTTTTTAAAAAAATACCTTACAAGGCCTCAATACAAAGCACATAAAATATTGTATGCTAAAAAATTGGTATGTAAAAAGTTGAAACTTACTGTTGTGAAACCGAGTAAGTTGTACAACCTCTGGAGAACTATTCTGATGCACTGGTTGGAGCACAATACTGCAGTCAAGCCTCTGTTCACTATCTGAGTTCAACCCTGACAGAGTCAGGCAGCTGGATCAAAGTTGACTCAGCCTTCCATCCTTCTGAGGTCAGTGAAATTAGTATCCAGCTCCCTGGGTGTGTGTGCAAATTTTTGTTTGCATAACTATGTTGTAAACTGCTCAGAGAGTGCTCCAAGCATAATGGGGTGGTATATAAGTCAAAACAACAACAATAACAACACTGTTCCTGAGCCAAGGAAATCTGATTTTCAACAAAGCTGTGAAATCCATTTGAGTTAAATGGTGTTGGGTCACTCTCCACCTTTCTCCTTCATAATATTCATACTGTTTTTAAAGACAAGATGTAATGACAAACTACTTTCCATGCACATCATGAGCTTTTTAATGTTATGGGGGATGGAAATGTAGTAATGAAAGTATTAGCCATTAATAAAATCTCCTCAGAAGATGCACTAGTGCCTTTCAAGTTCAAAAGATAATAGCCACATGACATATTTTCTTACTAATGATAATGGTGGAATCCCTGGATGCTCTTCTTTGGTTAATGACAGCACCCAAATTCTTCATGCCAGAAATCTCATCAACTTTTCATGATATCACCAAATGGCAATTATTTGTTAATCTAAATTGTTGTTCAGTGTTTAGAAATTGAGAACTCTACTTATGTTAAGGCATAAGTAGAGTTCCTCAGTTTATGCTTCCAAACCCATGATTCTGTTGGTATATATAATTATACAACACAGAATGTAGATGTGTATCTGTGTAGTTTTGTATCTGTATGTTTAAATGATAGACCAGAGTTGTATTTGCATAGCATACAATTCTGACCAATCAGAATGTGTCTGCAGTCAGCCAGGCTGCAATATAAGGCAGGTGTCAGTCAGAGGTCTGTCAGATAGGGTCTGACAGGGACAATGAACAATATGTGGCACAAACAGAGACAGGGACAGACAGGGTCCAATGTGTGAAAGGGACAGAACCAAATATGTAACAGACCTCAGACAGGGCTAAATATGTAACTAAGACAGGGACTGAGGACAATATGTACTTCAGACAGAAATAAAGATGTAATTGACAGGATTTGATAGGGGCAGTTATTTATTTTATTTTTATTTTTTTATTTATTTTCATTTATACCCCGCCTATCTGGTCAATTATGAGTTAAGGCTTAGGAATGAAAAAATGTTACAACAAGATAATTATTTACCAGAGAAAATACGTCTGTCAATAAGTCAACAACATGTATGACAATTAAAAATGTTATTGTGTTTGTGCCAGCAAAGTGATAGTCAAATAATAACATTTTTGTAAACCTTTTGTAGATTCATAACACACACAAAATTCCTGCAGGATGGAGGCGGGGTTTCATCGTGGCAAGAACCAGTTGGGTTTCAGGCAAGCTCCTGAAACTGACCAGGACTCCTTGGTTCCAGCCCCCCCCCAATCAGGGGGGGAAAGGACGATCTTCTAGGGGAAGCAGTGTCTGAAGCAGCAGAGATGACAAAAGGGGGGAATGGGATCGGCGTAGGCCAGTTCCCCCTCCGAAGTCACATCTGAGTGCACGGACTGAGGAGGAAGTCATCTTGGCAAAGAGCTGGGAACACCCAAAGCAGAGAGTGAGAGAGTGCAAAAGAATGTTGGAAATATCTCAACCAGAGACTCTGAGTAAGTTAAAATATTTGTTCATGTAAGGAAAATCTTCATGGACCCAAATAACTACGCAGAAATGAAATAGATATAAAGAGTCAGCAAATGGACTTAACCTTTTAAAAAATCTTATTGTCACGGTAGAAGCAAAAACCCCCCTCCCCTTAGCTCAGGACTGGGAGAGGAAGAGGAGAGAAGAAAGAAAGGGAGAAGGGGGAGAAAACTACCTTGCCACAAAAATAGAACAATTTAAGATAAAAGCCTCACTCCTGTGACTATTTGAAATATCGATATTAAATTCTACTCACTTTAAAACACTGTGTATCCTTTAAATTTTTATTGTTGTGACTTGGTGATTGTGAGAAATTCTTACCCAAGGGAAGCTCCACCCCCCTCTTGTAAGGTTAAAGCGACATCTACTGACAAAAGACTTAAACAGCACTCCTTAAAGAAAAAGAAAACAGCTGCTGACAGAAGACTTAAACAGCATCCCTTATTTACTTAACTTAAAAAGAAGGAGGGGGGAATCAATATGGTGACAAAAGGTGGAAAAAAGAGAAGTCAAGGAGGATCACCGGCATAGGAACAGAATCTCAGTGGGATATTGGGGCAAGAATCATTTAAGGACTGGCAACAGGGTATTCTGGATCTGGAAGGACAGATCCTGAAGCTGAGGCTCCAATATGGAAGGACAGATCCTGAAGCTGAGGCTCCAATACTTTGGCCATCTCATGAGAAGAGAAGACTCCCTGGAAAAGACCCTGATGTTGGGAAAGTGTGAAGGCAAGAGGAGAAGGGGACGACAGAGGATGAGATGGTTGGACAGTGTCATCGAAGCAACCAACATGAATTTGACCCAACTTTGGGAGGCAGTGGAAGACAGGAGGGCCTGGCGTGCTCTGGTCCATGGGGTCACGAAGAGTCGGACACGACTAAACGACTAAACAAACAGAGTATTCAAGATATCTTATCAACAGGGCTACAGCAACTACAAGGAGCGATGGCTCAGCTATGTGTTCAAATGAAAAATTTAGGGATGCAAATGACTGATATTAAAAATCAAATTACAGAAAATAAAAAACAAATAGCCAGAATAGATGGGACAGCAAAAAGAACGGAAGCAAGACTGGAAACCTTGTATACAGAGATGGGACAATTGAAACAGAAAAGAAAGAAAGATGAAATTACTTTGTTAAATCTACAAATGGAAAGAGTCAATGCCATACTTAGATTCGAGAATCTACCAGAAGAAAAAGGAGAAGATACAGCGCAAGTGATTACTACCTATTTAGCATCGCTCATGGAGATGTGATCAGAGGATGTTCAACAAAATATAGACACAGCACAAAGAATCAATACAGCATATACAAGGAATAAAAATCTCCCCAGAGAAATTCATGTTAAATTTACAAGAAAGATCTTTTGAGATAAAGTTCTAAGAAATATACAAGGCAAGGAACATAATAGAAAATATACAGAAATTAAGATCTTGAAACATACTCTGTGGCAAATAAGACAGAAAAGGAGACAACATGTGGAGTTGACATCCCTCCTGAGATCAAACTCAATTATGCATAAGTGGTTGGTGCCTGAAGGTGTCCTCTTTAAATTCCAGGAGCAGAGTTATTATAATATCTCAAAAAGGAAGGCAGAAGATTTTATGAAAACAAAGGAGAAGTGGCTATGCAGAAAAAAGGAGGGCAAAGCAGACGAGAAACGAGAAGAGGAGAAATCAAATAGATAATCAAGACCAGAGGCAGAAAGAAGCTCGACTAGAAGAGCAAGCGAGAAGCTCTAAAGTGCACTATAGAAACAGGATCCAGGAGGAGGAAAGAAAACCTTAACAATAAAAATGGACTAAATGAATAAAATGGTTAAAGATTGTAGGATATAATGGGTATAAAATGGTAGAAGAATATTAATGATCATAAATCAGTAACTATCAAAGAAAATGCAGATAAGATGATTTATAGAGGATATATGATTTACTAATGGTATACAATGCCAACAAAGTTATATATATAGAAAAGAATAAAATATCATATTTTTAAAAAAATTCCTGCAGGATGCAGGGTACTTTCTGGCAAAGATTTGTTGACCAGAGGTTGAGTATGTTCTTAACAGAATATGTGTTCTGATTCTACTCTGCAAATGTCTATCTATAACCAGCCAGCTTTTATCCAAGGCAGCTTTACTTCTGATTTCAGACCCTAGCTGGGTAGGAGGAAGAGATGTTACCATGGTCTTGGGAGAGAAAAATTGGTGGGCAGGCAAGATCCAAGAGAATTCCTGTTCTTTCTAAAAGTGCCTCTCCAAGTTTTATTAGCATTGCAAGGCAGGCATCTGGATGGGAACTCATAGTTTCCTGACATGTAATTCTGCATTCAACAGATACAGAAGTGGGAGCAGTGGCAGACCTACATTCATGGGGCCTCTGATGCTTGAACTGTTATGGGAACCCTTTGCAACCAGCAATGTGGTCTGTTATCTTCTTCAATGGGGTTGTTCCATGACAGATCACTCCAATTTTTTAAAAAAATATGGACTAAAGTTGTTTCTGGGGGCTCCTATGGGATTAGGGGCCCTGAAGTTTAAGCTTCATTAGTTTCATAGTAGATCCGTCCCTGATTGGGAATATGGAAGCTGAGGCCTTTACTGTTTTTCAAGGACACTGGCTTGACCAGGGAACTAATTCATTTGTTGTTGACCATCACAGCTTTCATTTGCCTTGGCAATATCATAGGAGAGAGTTTTTAATATGAATGAAAAGCTTTTGAACAACTCCTATTATCTATTATGCATTTCCCCTAGCATGTGTTCATATTCAGTGTGCTCCACATATATTTATTGTATACAACCATATTTATAAGGAAAAACTCACTTCTTTCTCTATAAATGGTTGGCTTCCCCTCTATCCTTTTTATATTTATTTTATTTATTTATTTACAAGATTTTTTAGCCGTGTCATTACCAATGGTCTCTGAGCGGCGTACAGCAATATTAAAACTTTAGAAAAACATTAAAACCATTAAAAATAGGCAATATTATAATAATTCAGTGGTGCCTCGACTTACGAACGTCCCGACTTACGACCATTTCGAGTTACGACCAGCTCCGGTCGCAAAATTTTGCTTCAACTTGCGGCCGGAGCTTCAAGTTAAGACCGGAAAAAAGGTGGGGAAAAAGGCAGGGAATTTAAATTACTAACCGTTGGTTGGGGAAGAGGCTGCTTCTTTGTAGCTCTTTCGCCCCAGCGGTTAGAGAGTGTGCGTTGGAGGAGGCTTCGGACTGCCTGGTGCTGCTTTCTGCTTCTGAGTGAGTACATACAGGGTTTTGCAAGGTGGGTTTGGGCTGGGGGGGGATGTTTCTGTGCTGTGATTTTTTTGTGTTTTGGTGGGGTTTTTTTTTCTTTCAGCCCCAGCGCGTTCCGATGGGGCTTGCTCTGTTTGGTTTATTTTTTGGTGATTTTTTTTTCCGGCCTCAGTGCGTTCCGATGGGGCTTGCTCTGTTTGTGTGTGTGTGTGTGTGTGTTTTCAGCCCCAGCGTGTTCCGATGGGGCTTGCTCTGTTTGTTTGTTTTTGTGTGTGTCTGTTTTTTCAGCCCCAATGCATTCCGATGGGGCTTGCTGTGTTTTTGTGTTTTTTTGGTGATTTTTTTTCAGCACCAGCATGTTCTGACGGGGCTTGCTGTATTGTTGTTGTTGGTGATGGTGATTTTTTTTTAGCCCCAGCGCGTTCCGATGGGGCTTGCTGTGTTGTTGTTGGTGGTGATGGTGATTTTTTTTCAGCCCCAGCACGTTCCGATAGGGCTTGCTGTGTTGTTTTGTGTTTTTTTGGCGATTTTATTTTCAGCCCCAGCGCGTTTCGATGGGGCTTGCTGTGTTTTTGTTTTTGGTGATTTTTTTTCCAGCCCCAGCGCGTTCCGTTGAGGCTTGCATTGTTTTTTGGGGGTTTGGTGATTTGTTTTTCCAGCCCCGACGTGTTCCGATGGGGCTTGCATGGTGGTGTTTTTTTTTGGTTTTTGGTGATTTTTTCCCCCGGCCCCGACGTGTTCCAATGGGGCTTGCAGTGGTGTGGTTTTTTGTGGGGTTTTTTTGTATTTTTTTTTCCTGTCTGGAGCAGATTAATTGCGTTCCAATGCATTCCTATGGGAAATGGTGCTTCAACTTACGACCATTTCGAGTTACAACCATCTTCTGGATCAGATTAAGTTCGTAAATCGAGGCACCACTGTACCCTATATTAAAACAGTCAATTTATCATTAATAAATCCTGCTGCTCATACGGCCAGCTGAAGGATACTATTTAATTAAAATGCTGACTAAACAGAATATCTTAGGGAAGTGATGGAGTGATATTTCCCCCTTTAGTTGTCCTGTTTTATTTATTTTGTTTCACAAAATTACTCTTTCCAGGGCGGTTTCATATATTACATGACATTTTTCAACTGCCTCTTGCAATGAAACCAGCTAATCCATACAATCTGTAGATATGTTACTGGTTTCCTACTTACTATCTGAATAGCCACCTTGGATACTCAATGGCTAACCTCAAACAGTTAGTTTTTGAACTATAGAATCCTACCAGCCAGCATATGGACTGGCCATGCTGGCTAGGGATTTGAGGAAGCTGTAATCTAAAAAGAAACTTCTCTAAGCTCTTACTTCCTTTCGCCCCATAAACCATTAGTATCCCAATATTTACCACAGAATGAGGAATGGGTAGATTAATTTTTGGTGACAGTGGAATCCCCACCTATGTTTTTACAAAACCAGCCTTATTTAAAAGGGCAATTAAAAAGAAGGAAAGGCTGGAGTGAAGAAATATCGTCGAATCTCCCCCAGTCTGGCTGCCTTGCACTGGCTACCTGTTCATTTCCGTGCCAGCTTCAAGGTGATGATGCTGACTTACAAAGCCCTAAACAGTTTGGGACCTCGATACCTGGCGGAACACCTCCTTCCAATGAGATTTGCCTGTTTTACACAATCTTCCTAGGGCAGGCGGTTGAGAACACTGACCCTGAGAGGGGCCTGGAAAAAGAAGACCACAGACTGGGCCTTCTCCACAGTTGCTTGCTGCCTTCGGAATAATATCCTACCTAAAATTCGCCATCTCACCTTTAAATTATCGATTTAAGTAAAGAAGTTTTTACTTATGTTGCTAGTTTACGTTTATTTGATGTTTAATTTTGATTTTGATTGTTTATTGTTTCATATTATTGTTTATCTGTTTTTTAGTTGTATACTGCCCAGAGTGGCCCTGGCAGCCAGATTAGCGGTATAACTTAAATAAATAAACTAACAAATAAATAATACAATGAGTGTTCTCTTTTTTTTAACCCTCTGTCAATTAACTGTATACACATACAGCAAAAGCAAACAAAATACAGTATTTCTCTATACTGCTGGTGTAACCCCCATGGAATATTTAGTTCAGCCCAACAGGTGGAGAAATCCTAGGAAGGGCCTGGGATTCGGGATTTGAGTTAGAAAGGGCAGGAAAGCTGGAGAGGCAGGAGCTGCTGTCCAGAGGATGATAAGGCCCTTCCCACCTTGGTTGAGGAAGTAGAATTTCAATATGTTTGTGCAGGAGGGGTAATGGAAGGGTGAATCCACATAGTGATCTTATATATTTGCATTTTTATTGTATTTTAGGGTTTTAGATCTGATTCCTTTATGTTGTGGATGTCCTACCTTGGTTGATAAATATATCTGGGACTTTGTTTCCATTTGGCTTCAAAGAGACATTTGAATTCTTTTTAATTTCTTCCAGGAACTCATGCTCTGGTGCTGGTGAAAAACATGTGAGTGTACAATTTGTAGCATCCAGTTTTGTTATACCACTCTTGTTGTAGTTTTTATATATAAGTACGTATATGTGTGTGTATAACATTTTCGTAGTTTGTGTTTGTAATATTCATTTATATATACGCAATACTCATTGATAGATAGATAGGTAATCCCACATATAATATTGTGTTTATGTATATGCAATACTTATTTACACACGCGCGTGCACACACACAGAAATAGCTTCATAGAACCAGAGAGTGTTCCACTGACAAATATCACAAGTATACAATTTGATTCACATCCATGTTCAACTTAACAAAACCAACAACATATTCAGTGCTGTATTTATACTGAGAGCAGCAAAACATAAACAGACGTATTTGTATCTTGGAGAGTTATAGGCCTCCTCAGTTCATTGGAGCAACTTTTTCTGTCTGGACCAGGCTGAAATTTCCTAAGTGCTCCAGGAGGTTCCTACAGTAGGAGTTACAGTTCCTTAGTCATGTGTCATCTTACGATGATAGGTAGACAAGTACTCAGTTCTCCCATTAGAACTCCACCACTATTGAGGATTATTCATCTCCAGCCATGACATTCCCTAGTTGTTGTGTGCTATAACTTGCTCTGGTAAAGTCAAAAGCCTGTTAAAGCACCAGTGCTCCTTTCTGGTGAGAATTATAGGCCATCAAGAATGAACCAGAAATGTCTGAGCTGCCTGTATTCCTAGCTTATGTCTTGGCTCTCCACTAAACAAAGATGCATTCCAATTTTTTTTCTTTCCTGATGAAGATATCACATCAAGTCAGGTAACCTGTAGCTGCTGAAATACAGAATATAGTGTAAAATTCAGCTTAATACCTCTGTTTGAGGTATTGAATTTATTCCTGCAAATATTATTTAACTCATGCCTTTTATAACTTTTGGGGAAAGTAATAAGAAAGCTTAAAGGTTATTGCCTTAAATATGGTGTTTTATAAATCCATCTCCTGTAGAAAAAGTAAAAAATTAAAAAGATTTCTTAACAGTTCACAGACATACCCAGGAATAATAATGAGAAACACAAATAGAGCAAAAGCTACATAGATTTAGAGGTGGTGAAGTTGGAGGCTACTGGGCCTAAGAGATTCCAATCTTGTTCCATATTTGAAATTTCTTTTAAGGTTACCGTGAAGCATACAATTCATTGACCTAGATCCAAATTACATGACATAGCATGTTATTGGGTGGTGATGGAGGACTTTCATTTTCACTTTGGCAATGCCATCTTTTGGGAATGCACTCCCTGGACCTAGCTGAAAAATGTCTCCTGATTGTGGAGAAGTTGCCCACTCCTGATGAAAACATAATTATATTTACTGGCTGAAATTCTCTTGGCATAGCTCTTGCCTGTGGAAGACATCACCAGAAAGAGGAGATTTTTGGTAATTAAAGAGTTCACCTTTCTCTCCCACAGCATTTCTGACTTGGAAATTATCCCTTTCATTACGTGGAAGCTGTGAGAACCGTGGGATTCACTGAAATACACCACAACTGGATTATAGTTTTGGAAAAGGTAACAATGTTAGTATATGCAGGCATATCAGGCAAAATCCAAAGGGAAAAAACCAAAACAAATGTTCTTGGTTTTTTTTGTTGTTTTTTTTTGCTGGCTACTACTGGATTATGTTACTGGCAAGGGCCTTTTTTGTTAATGAAAGACTTCCTCCTGCTGTCCCATAGTTCCCACAGTTTCCATGTGACAAAAGTGGTTATTTGTAAGTCAGAAAAGGCATGAAAGAGAAGGATGAAAAAAATCTACCTTTACTGGCCACATAGCCATGTTAACAGGACTTCAGATACTAAAATGTATAAGTTACTTCCTTTAAAAAATGCTAAGTAAATATAAACTAAATTATTGTAATTACAGATTGCAATTCATACTGCAATTATAATAATTACAAGCCTACGTTTTAGAAAAATAAAAGCACATTATACGCACCATATATAACATCAAGCCTGTTGACATTTCAAATACTTTTGTAAAAAATGGCAAGAAGAAATAGAATATCTCAATGACAAATTGAAACAAATCTTAGAAGCATTTCTAAAATGCTTAAGACACCATAATATTTTTATGCAAATAGCTGAATTTGGTGAAGTGCTTGCTAGCTTGTGCTTATTTTCTGCCTGAATGAAGCTTGAAAGGTGGTCAAAGAATTGTTGAGGAGAGAGGAAAGGGGAGAGATAGACCTAGGGGGTGAAACAGATACTATAGGTGAAGCCCAGACTGGGGCTTCCTCTTTTGATAAAATCTTTATTTGCTCTGAACAAAACAAGATACTGGTACTTTGATTTTATAAGAAGTATATTTTCACCCAGCAACATAAAGGTGTTGACACAATTCACCACTGGATGCTCAAAATACGTAACTTAGATTTCTATACTTGGCATTGTATTTCCCTTGCAACCTTTACACGTAAAATATGTATAATATTAGAGCCAGTGTGGTATAATCGATAGCATGTCAGACTAGGACTTTGAAGACCTGGCTTCAAATCCTCAACTTGGCCATAAAATATATGGGGAGATAATGGTAAATCACTCTATGAACATTTTACATAGCTTGAAATTCTGTTAGTATTACAGTTAAGTCAGGAGTGACTTGATGGCATATAAGATACATACAGATGCAATAGACTTAAGTAAATGTATAAATAAAAAGTTGGAAGGGGAAACAAGAAGAAATGTTGATCTGAAATATGGCATTATGATTTCAGAAGAATATTACAATGCTTACAGCATTTGCAAATTTTTCAAAAAAACAACAAGAGGACAGAACACATGTCAGAATGGCAGACAGTCAACTGCCTGCAGTTTAGGCACTGGAATGTGGAAGATCAATGTGCAATGACTGCTTGCATGTCCTTTTTCCTGTCTAGGCAGGCAAACATTCATGAAAGCTATTTCTCCATATAGATAACAACTAGCAAGAAAAGGGCAACAATATATTCAAAATTCGAGCAGAACAATTGGATGGCAATACAAATTATTATGTTTTGCACTCGTAAACTCACACAATAAGAACAGCAAGCTTATTGCCTGAGATCATTATTTCGACATCACAATATTTAGGAAACAAACTGCATCACCTTTTACTTCCTGCACAGTATGCCACTAATTCCACTTTCCAATTACTTGATTTCAATTTTAGGCTTTTCACAAATATTGATATTTATACAAGCCTGGAATTCATTTCTTTCACCAAAGAAAACAACTTTATTGAACTGGAAATCTTACCTTTTAGCTATTTATTAATATAGTTTTAAAGGAATACTGAGATCTTTGTTGGCAACTGCTCACTTAGGTTAAAATGCGATGCACTTGTTGGCTGTGCTGCCCCAGAGGGACTGCAGTAAGACAGACTTACTCAAGCTTCACTTGAACACAGAAATGAAAATCAATAAACAATTTGAACTTCTCAGAAGAGAATTTTTCTCCTCTAATGAATATACAAGCTTGGTTACAGCTTAATTTAAAGATTGAATTTAGTGTGTGTTTTTCTCTGCACTATAAGCATGACAAACACAAGCTCCTAGTGACATGTCCCAGAGGGGAAGGTTTTTTGGTGTTTTTTTTTAAATCTTAACAAACAAAAAGCCACAATGGCAAGCTAACATAAAAAGCAAAACATGTATTCGTTATGGTGGAAAAAAGAGTGTGGTCTGTAGTTCTCTATACAAATGAATGAAGTTCATGCCTAACATGAATGAAGTCCACATCTTGTCTGATTCATCTTTCTTAACCTATGTAAATAACTACAGGACAAAGACTTCTGAAGTCGTATCTGTATTGCTATATTTGTCTCATTCACATTTTTCATTACCTCTTCCTTACGTCAATGCTCCTGGAATGGAAGGACCAGCCAACAGGTGCTTTTGTTCCCCAGGAGGACATTCTTTTTGGAAGTTCCTTCTGAGTCTCTTGTATCCTATATTTAAATCAAGGAAGAGCTTGTTTAGAACATCCGAGAGTCTTGAAGGAACAGCAAAGAATGCCAGGAATGTAATGTCGAAAGAAAGAACTACCCACCTCTTAAAACATATGGAACCCCAGGAAATTTTAAAGTATGCAGCTTATATACTGCCCCATAATGCTTGAAGCACTCTCTGGACAGTTTACACTGTTAATTATGCAGGCTACACATTGCCCCCCCCCCTCGCCCATGAGCTGAGTACTCAATTTACCAACCTTGGTAGGGATCGAACTCAGGTTGTGAGCAGAATCTTGGCTGCAGTATTGTAGTTTAACCACTGTGCCATGAGTTTAGCTCCTGGTTATACAAAGAACACGGTCACTTGGAGCTTATGTAACAGGCTGTGGAATCGAGTTGTCAGAACTAAAGTGAACCTAAGAAAATAGGGAGTTTGTGCTGACACAGACCTTTGCAAGTGAAGAGAGGAATACACAACCTTATACCTATGTCAGTTTACTCTATGCTGCTCAATATGTACCATGGAAATTTTAGCTGCCACAAATGCTCTTGATGTTACCCTTATTGGGTATCTAATATGTTTATTAATTGTATGTTGTGCTTTTGACACATACAACAAAAAAGAGATCACATTTTCTTTTTCTTTCCATGGTCTACTACCTTTGTAATTTATTATATAATAAAAACTGAAAATTTAGATCTACAATGCCACATGTGTATCAGATCTTAAACTCAACAATCTCTGAGAAATTGCTTTATTCCTCAATCTCTGAGGAACAGCTTTATATTATCATTAGAAATATTTTACTTACAGCTGTTATAATCAAACATGTAGTCATGGTTATTGCATGATTTGGCCAGACCACCTGCGAGAACCTATACATGGAAACAGATTCCTGTGTGTACACCTGCTGTACCAGTGGGACATGCTAGCAAACAGTCACAACTCATAAATGGAAAATTATTCACAATAATGTTCCTTATTTTGTAGAGGTGTTGCAACCTGGTTGAAGAGGTGATGCACAAGACACTGTTGTTTCCACTGGCAGAACAATAGAAATAGCAGTAACTCTACTGCTCTTGAGATTCTCTGGGTTGGGATAAAAGGGACAGTTTATTCCTGATGTAAAGAGCGACGTCTACGTTGGCTTGGGCATGTCGTGAGAATGGCTGATGGTTGGATTCCAAAAGATCTCCTGTATGGAGAATTAGTGCAGGGAAATCGCCCCATCTGGATCTCAACAGATGGGAAACCCTGACATCTGAGCGTTCAGCCTGGAGGCAGGCGTTGCATCACGGCCTCTTCCAATTTGAAGAGACCATTGTCCAGCAGGCCAAGGCAAAGAGGCAGTCCCGAAACCAGCAAAATCAGGGAGCTGGACAGGGGACAGATTGTATTTGTCTTCAGTGTGGAAGGGATTGTCACTCTCGAATTGGCCTTCTCAGCCACACTAGACGCTGTTCCAAGTCCTCCATACAGAGCACGATACCATAGTCTCTCGAGACTGAAGGATGCCTAATCCTAAATAAGTAAAATATTGTGACTATTATGCCCTTTTCTGTTTTGTCAAAAAGTCTCAATATATCTAACGTGGTGGTAGTTTAAGACCCTCCAGACGCTCTTAAGGTTGCAACTACCAGAAGTGCCTTTCATTGGCTGCTGGGAAATGATGCCTGACAACATCTGTAGGTTGTTGTCAGGCATCACAAGTTCTATGACTTAGCATGCAACAGATAGCGTCTACCAAACTCAGACTGTGGAATTCTGCATCTTAGATGCCTAATAACATCATGCCATGGTAGAAGATTCTATTTAACAGAGGACATGGAGCTCCCTGCAAATGATAAAACTCCTGAGCCATCCAACCCAGAGGCCAGCAGAGATAACCATCTTCAAGAAAAGGTAAAAGCAAAATGGAAATAAAAAGTAAAAGAAGCAAAAAAACATGGTGGCACCTTAAAGACGAACTTCTATATTTTGGACAGGTCCACTTCATCAGACATAAGGTGCCACCACATTTTTGTCTTTTTTTAAAAAAAACGTTCTTTTTCTATTTTGCTTTTAGCTATAATGCTTGCATAGACTAACATGGCTTCCCCTTCTACAACTGCATCTCCAAGAAGTGGGAAAACTCTGATTCAGAAACTCAGATGGAATGGACATAATTTAGATAAGTACTCAGCTGCATGAAGGAAGGGTCAGATGTAAGGGTCTCTTCATGAGCATGACCTTCAGAAGACTCTGAGGAACTGCAGCTATGAGGTGGAGTTGCTGCTAGAACAGTATCTGCTTTCAGCACCCTGTGCCCCTGCTTAGGTCTTTCTTGAACTCATTCCTCTGTGGGTTCCTCTGTACAAAGGCATGTTATCTCACCCTTGGTGGTTTGTTTGCCTCAACTTTGTCTTCTGAAACCTTTGTTGACTTCAGTCTTGGATCTTTGACCATGATCGTTGCCTAAACCCTGTCGTCTTGTCCAAACTGTACCTTTGCTGGCTTTTGCTGAGCTGCCTTTGACAATGCTTGTTGCATGACTTTATGATGCTGATAAAGCCATCCAGCGTAATTGCAGATACATGTTTACAACTCTTTTGTTTTTGTTTTTATTGTTTCAGGTAAGCCCCAGGACCAATATACATTCTTCTCACCACCATATTTCTGGACACCTCATATTGTGCATAATTTCCACGCTCATAGGTTAGTTTGGACAACAAGGGCTCTTTCTCCTTTGCACCAACTGTACCAACTGAACTGTCCAAATTCTTAATGATGGACATATTTAATCCATGGAGCTGCAAGTATGGCAGAAGGCTCTGCACCCACTAATCCTTTCACATAGCTTTCAACCATGTAAACTTTGTCAGTGCTGACTAAGTTTCTGGGTCAAATCTAGTATCTCCTTCTCTTGATGTTTATCTAACAGCTGATGGCCAGTTCAAGTCTGATACCACAGATAATCCTTAGGCTATGTGTATCCGATGCAAGAAAACCAAACGTGTTGGGAAAGGATCTTGGTATAACAGTCTTTTGCATCTGCTGTGGAGTGGATTCACCCCTGAACACAGATTGGCTTCCATAGATCTGTGACATGGCACTCATTAAACAATTTGGTACCTTGGAGAAAAACTATAATTGTAACTAGGGTAGTATTGCTCTAAAGGTATCTAAAGCAGTCAGGAATACATTTCTAATTGCAATAAATGTTCTGAAACACCTCTATCCTGTGTACAGTTTTTTCACAGTTATAGTCTCAACCTCACTCAAAGTGCTTTCAAAAGCTTTTCATTTAAACTACTATTATTCTTTTGTCTACTGGGAGCCCAGTGCAAAGATGATGTCCTGTGTGCAAGAGACAAGCAGGCTGAATAATAATTAATCAACCCTACTTAATATTCTGAAGAAGAGGAGCAACAATCAGTTGTGAACCTCTATGTATTAACTGGCAGATCATTGTTATTCCAGGAGGCACCATAAGGCCAAATGCAGGTTACAACTGGTTTAGAAAATCTCTTTAATTAAGATACATGAAAGTTTAAGTCTCCTATTATAAATATCTTATTGTGAATATAAAAGACATAATTAAATAGCATGGTGGCATAGTCACTTCTATGTACTAAAAGGTGATAAAGTGAACTTAGAACCATTCATCTATCTGGGCGATGAATCCAAAATGAAAATGTTCTTTAAAAGCATCTCTCACTTTGATGAAATAAATTCTTTTAAAGAAACTTTTACAGCCCATTTAGTGACTTACTCAGTTAATAATATTCACCAAAATGTAGCTTAGAAAAAAGTGTAAAAGCATTTTAAAAGGAGTTTTTCCCTGATAAAACAGTTTACAACTCCTATGTAAAAAAAAACTATGAAAACATTGTTTATATATAGTAATTATGCCTTGTCTCTTCCCGCTTTTATTTCTTCAAATCCAGCCTGAGATTCCATGTTTTTGTGAAGAGATTAATTGTAATCCGGTGTGTGTCTCTTTTGTGAGTGTTTGTCAATATATATACATCATATCCTATATCTGCTCATATTTCAGCTGGATCCTTTTTAAGGCAGGATAAAAATATTTTAAACAAATAAAATAAACAAATAAATCTTCCTAGATTTAGTATTGTAAAATAGAAGATATAAGATGACCCAAGGCCTGGATTCCTATGTTGTTCTGTTTAGCTTTTTCTCCCCTCCCCCACTTTATTTTGTACTAATTGCCTGGAGTGTAAAGAAAGTGTGGTTCTTTTTCTGTGTTGAAAGTGCAGTCCAAAATGCTTCTAGAGCTGCAGCAGCTGGTCATGTGCCACTCTTCCTAAACGTGTTTCTGGCCCCATTTTTCAACACTATGAGGCAGAGCTGGTATCATGCTTTATATAATAGAGAAATAAAAACAAAAGCAGTCCAGATGATTCTGGACCAATCAATCCAAACATTAATTTTGAAAGTGCAGATCAGTGAATTCAGCCAGAATAAGGAACTTCCAGATTTCTCAGCATAACCTCCCAGTCCATCTACTCTGTTGCAGATGTCAGTAACCTGTACCTCTTATGGTGTTATTGACCTATGACCTCTAGCATCTCTGACTGTTGGCCATATTCTCTAGGGCTGACTGGAGCTGGTTTGAAGGACACAGTGTTTGAAGGGCACTCCTTTCTTCTGCCTTACAGTTGCAAAACCTAAGTACATGCAACTGAAACAAATCCATTAGATTGGATCCCAAAATGCTAAGAACAGAGATATCAATACATCCATGGAAACCCCTGCTCATAGAAATGGGAAGGGCCCAGAAAACCATCTGCCCACCTCTTTCATGTGTAGAAGTCTCCATTGGATTCTGAATCCAAATTATTTTCTTCTGCTATTTGTCTTTACCTCCATTTTCCTCTTTCCTTAGCTGGCTACATGTGCCAACATTTAGACTTGATGTTCCTTTGGTCAGGGACTGGCTGTCCTTATGTAGTTAGTTCTAAAATTCCAAGCATGCTGAGGGGAAGAATGTAATTTATATTTATACTTATGTTACATAATAGCTTTTTAAAAATTGTGACACCTAAGAAGGCCAAAAGAGCAAACCCTATAAACTGTGCTGTCTCCGTTGTGGCCCGTTCCCTCTGGAACAAGCTTCCAACTGCGATCTGTCAGGCCCCATCCCTTTCAGTTTTTCAGGAAATTAGTAAAAATAGAATTATTTAAAACTGCCTTTTATAATTGCTTTTGACCACTGACCCAAGATGTCCAAATTTGTTAATTCTATTTAAATGCCGGTTTTAAGCTAGTGATCAGTTTTATTTATTTTATCGTATTTACCGTATTTTTATTGTTGATTTTAATGCAGTTTGACACACTAAAGGGGCAGTATACAAGTTTATTATTATTATTATTATTATTATTATTATTATTATTATTATTATTATTATTATTATTATTATTATTATTATTATTATTATTATTGTTGTTGTTATTGTTATTGTTGTTGTTGTTGTTGTTGTTGTTGTTGTTATATTCATTTATTCATTTATTCATTTATTTATTTATTTATTCGACTTGTATGCCGCCCGCACTCTGCAAGAGTCTCCGGGCGGCTTCCAACATCAGTTTAAATAAATAAATAGTTAAATAAATAAATAAACCAGCAGTTATTTCAACTGAGTGCTAATGTTGTCAGCTCTAACCTCTTATATGTTAGGCCTGTGGCCCTGATGAGTGCTATACTCACTTACCTGGAAGTAAGTCTAGTTGAACTCAATGGGGTTTACTTCTAAAACGACACATACAGGATTGTGCTGTAACACTGTTATCTGAAAGGCATTTACCAAGCAGTTGATTTACTTTCTTACAATAAATGCTTATGAAGAGTAAATCCTTCACAAGAAGAAAACTCTGTCAGTGGGAATTAGTACTGAGTGAACAAGTTTAGAACTGGGCTGAATTCTTCAGAACCAGAATTCTTTTAATGTACTCCGGAAGACAGGAGAAAATAAAGAGGAAAAAAGAAAGAAAGAAGCGTATAGTGGGTTTTAAAATAGCATGGAGACCACAGGGAAAATAGTTAGATCCTTGAACTAATTTCCAGAAGGCAATCTTACTTTCTTATTACTTTGCAATTTAATTTTAAATAAAATCTGTTCTGTGCACTCTCACGGTGGTGTACTAACACCGAATAACTTCAGAATCACTATATATATAGTGATAATATATATATTAAAATAATATAATGTATGTATTATAATAATTAATAATTAAATAATAAATGTAATATATATATAATATATTATTTCCTGATGAAATTAGCAGTAATGTAGGAAAAGAAATTTCAAGACACATTTAGGCTTCTCTTTTTCAATAAAACATACCACAAAGGGAATAAAGAAATTCTTTACCTAAATTAATGGTGAATTATTTTGTCATGAGAATAGGCGTTTATATTCATTTAAATGAAAGCACACAAATTGTTCTTGACAAGAAAAACAAAGCTAGCCTAGGGCAGTATTTTCATGAGAGAAAAAGGCACATATCCATGAATATCTAGTATAATATTAACAAAAACTGTTCAATTAGCTATTCATGCACCATTGTAATGAATATTTATTTGCATTGCAACTAAGTAATGCTGATACTTTTTGTTCAGGAGTTTCAGAGGTTTAAAATGAAATGAAAATTACTCTGTTAGGTTATGTTGAGCTCATACCCAGTAAGTGGGCAAAAGAAAAGACTGTATGATTTTGATTTAAACTTCTTCAAGGAACTGACTGAACTGCTGATTTCCTTTTAGAACATCACCTTCTCTGGTCCCCCCCCCCCCGCCCCCCGGACACTTAAGAAACCTGCTTGGGAAAAGTTTTGTTGTAGTTGTTTAAAACCTTTACATTTTTGAAGAATCAGTAAATTAAATGTAGGTGATCAAGAGGTAGCTGAAATTTTAGTAATGTGCTCCCAACAGTAAATTTGTGACTAAGATGGTGAAAATTAAACAGTTCTGATTTTGTCACACTTCAAATCCTACCTGCATTTTCCTCTCAGCCATGTTTCATATTGGGTTGCAAGGCTGTTATATTTCTGCACTGAAATTTGTGTTGATTTTACAACTCTTTTTCCTAATGTATATTTTTTCCAATTTATATAAGTCTGTTTATAGATGGCATAAGTGGGTGTAGCAGATGAAGAAGTTGTTGGAGTTTTTGCAACCTTGCATGCTGCCTTTAGTAGGTTTGGCTGGGAGGGACCTATCTGGGCTGGTGTGACTGTCAATCTATCCAGCACTAACAAATTATCTCCTGCTACCACTGAATTCAAAGAGATTCATGTTTGTCAGCCTGCTGTTTGTAAGTAATTTTTATTTATTTATTTTATTAGACTTATAAATTTTATTAGCTTTTAATTAACTTTTATTAGCCCATCGAGAACATGTCTACTCTGGGCGATTTACACAAAATACAAAAACCAAAAATACAAATATAATAAATTAGTTACATTTATAGTTCTAAGATCCACCCAATCCCTCTTTTTTATGTTACTCATTCAACACATATGTTCATTTTTGTTCCCATGAAATATCATTGTCCCTTTATTTGCTGTGTGCTACATAATGAAACCTTTTAATACTTTCTACTATTAATGTCTCAGAGTGAGTTACTGAGACTATAAGTGCCAGTTAATGAGAAAAGGAGTGGACTTCTCTGGGGAATTTGAAGCAATTCTGCTCTGTGAATCCATAGAGGAATTTAACCAGAAATTCAAAACTCTGCAACAAAATGTGCATTCTGCCTTCCAAAATGAGACCAGCAGTAGATTGTGGTACTGGCCATGAATAATAATATCAAAAATAAGAGTAAAGATGAAAAAGAATGCTTAAAAAAGAGTTCCAGATTATAATTTAAATAACATTTCTGATGATTTAAAAATCTCTATAAGGAATAAACTGGCATTACTAAACTCAACTGACCATGAACCAGAAGAACTCTGGATTGAAACCAGAGATATTATCAGATACTGCAAAAAGACAATCCTGTAAGTTAAGTGAAAATAAAAGCCTAGAACGATGACAGAAGAAACACTTTAAATGGTTATAGTTTTAGAAGAGGTGGCCATGTTAGTCTGTGCTAGCATGTCAGGCAAAAACAAAACAAATAAAAAAGACAAAAGACAAAAAAATTGTAGCACCTTAAAGACTAAGTGCTGTATTTTATTGTGAACATTCATGGACAAGTGGATGAAAAGAAGTGGACTTGTCAACGAAAGCTGACACTAAAACATAGCATTTGGTCGTTAAGATGCCACAGTGTTTTTGCCCTCTTTTTAAATTTTTGTTTTGTTTATTGCTTAAAATGGTTAATGTCAGACAAGGAGCAGAACTGAAATGTGGCAAAAATTGGGTCAGAATCCTGAATGTAGCTTTTCAGTGACTATAATATAGAGACAAAAACAGCTTTTGCAATTATTAGTGCAAAGAACTATAAAACAAAAGAAAAGAGAGAGACATCTTCCAGAAGATCCAAGAAATCAAAGGAAAATTTAAACCTAGATTAGGAATGCTCAAAAGACCAATATGGAACACACAATCTAACCAGGATGAAATAAAGAAGTGAAAGCAGTATGCTGAAGATCGGTATAGAAGAAATAAAAGGATGACAGATTCCTCTGAAGGAGAATCCTATGATGGAAAACCTGCAATTTGGTCTCAGAGCTCTTGGAAGAAATAAATCACCAGGAGTAGATGGGATACTATTAAAATTATTTAAGCTACAAAGACTGAGTATGTCAATACCCTAACAAGAATATGCCAATGAATATGGAAAACAAAACAATGGCATACAGACTGAAAACGTTCAATATACATTGTAAGAAAGGAGATGCCAAGGAGTGCAATAACTATAGGACCATTGCATTAATTTCCTATTTAATATATTTTGCAACAAAGATTTTTACCCTATATGATACGAGAACTGCCTGATGCTCAAGCTTGATTTTGAAAGGGAAGAGGCACAAGAGATCATATCTCAAATATATGTTGGCTATTGGAGCATATCAGAGAATTTCAGAACACTATGCTTTAAGGACTACAGCCTTTGACTGTGCAGATCATGAAAAGCTAAGGATTGTTTTAAAAGAAACGGATGTGCCTGAACACTTGATTTTCCTGATGCATAATCTATACTGTAGACAAGCAGCTACCGTTAGAACTGGATATAGAGAAATAGAATGATTTCTCTTTAGATAAAAGGTGTCAGACAAGGGTGCATTTTATCTCCCTATCTGTTCAGTCCACATGGAGATTAGATTCAGATAAAGAAAGAGTGAACACTAGTGGAAAGAACATCAATAATTAGAATATGCATATGGCATTGTATTACTGGCAGGAAGCAGCAATGATTTGAAGTGACCTCTGATGAAACTGAAAGAAACAAATACAAAAAGCAGGGCTGCAGTTGAACATTAAGATGACAAAAATCTTGACTACAGAAGAATTACATAACTTTAATACTGAAAATGAAGAAATTTAATTAGTTAAGGATTTTGTACACACCTCAGTCCTATTCAAATTGAAATTGCAGCCAAAAACTCAAACTAAGACTGAAATTTTCAAGGGCAGCTATGAAGGAGCTAGAACAGATAATTGAGTATAAGAATGTGTCACTGAGGAACAAGGCCAAGATCATCCATACTCTTGTATTCCCTGTGACTATGCATGGGTAGGAAAGCTATACAGTGAAGAAAGCTGACAGGTGAAAAAAAGGCAATTTGTTCAAAATTCTGTTCTGGAGATGACCTTTGCAAATACCATGGAGCCCCAGAAAGATAAATAAGTGGGTTCTAGATCAAATCAAGCCTGAATACTCTCTAGAAGTGAAAACAGAAAAACTCATTCTGTCGTACTTGGCATACCATGAGAAGACAAGACTCACTGGAAAAGACAATAACATTAGGAAGAGGCTGCAAGAAAAGAGGCAAAACAAGTATGAGACTCACTGGAAAAAGACAATAATGTCCAAATGCCTCTTGAAAATTCATCCTTAATAGACAAAATAGCTGAGTGGCGTCACTGTTCTTGCCCAATCATAAAACACTTTCAGCTTTTGGAGACTGCCACTGAGCTGAAAATTCTTTCAGCATGTAATGGGCTCAAGAAAGGAAGCTAAATTTTGGCTGAATATCAAGAAAAACTTCCTAACTGTTAGAGCTGTACAACAATGGAACCAATTACCTCAGGATGTGCTCAGTTCTTCAACACTGGAAGCATTAAAAAATAGCCATCTGTGAAATAAATTTTAACTTGGATTCCTGCATTGAGCAAGGGATTGGGCATGCTGGCCTTACATGAGCCTTCCAACTCCATTATTCTATGACTGCATGAGATCCTACTCATCCTCTGCATGACAACTTAACAAATATTTGAAGAGAACAATCATATCTCCCCTCAGTCTTCTTTTTTCAAGGCTAAACATGCCCAGATCTTTCCATCTTTCCTCATAGGGTTTAGTTTCCAGGCCCCTGATCACCCTTGTTGCCTTTGTATGAACTTGTTCCAGTTTGTTTATACATGTTTCTAAAGGTGAACTCGAAGGTTTGCTTGGTTGTTTGTTTCTCAGAAGCAGCATTCAATAAGGAAAAGTTTGAGAAAGATCAGCAAGATACTTCTGAACAAAGCTGCTTATAAATACAAGAGGTGATAAAGTAGAAAGCCTGACCATTCCATTAGTCCTGCTAAAAGATACTTCCATCATCTATAGGCAAATCTTTTTCCTTCTACTCTCATCACCACCAGCATCCAATCCAGCAGGCTACAGTAAAAGGAGATGAAAGGGGGAAGCACAGGCCATTCTATCATTCCTGCTCAAAGTCCACAAAAGCTCATAAAGGTTCGTCTCTCAACTGTCACCATGAACACAGCAACTATTCCAAGACCTGCCAGCTTTAGGTCTCAAAGCTGTTTGGAAATATGAGACTTTATATGTTGTTAGCTCTGAAAATGTACAGTATGTGCCAAAAATATTATCCAGAAAACAGGCAACGAATTACAGTTAGAGTCTGAGGAGCCCATGTGTGCTTCCAGAACATTCATGGTGGGGCTGCCTTAAGTGTCAGCTGGCCCCTAGAGCTCATAAAACTCTTGTAAGATTTTAGATATAGATTTAGAAGGTCTAAGAGTTTGGTAGACCAATTGTGAAGGTTTTAAATTTCAGGGTGCTTGTTGTTGTTGCTCAGACCTTGTGATGTATTGTGAGAATTTACTCATCAATCCTACTGCAAGCATGGGTAGTCACAAGAGCAGTGTGCAGCTTCAAAAGAAGCAGCATGTGAAATCCCAGAGCCTGGCATAAGCGTGGGCACAGAGTCGAGCAGCACCCAGTTGTAAAGGAAAAGGCTGCAGCCTGACAGAAAGACTAAGTACACTAATTCAGCAGCTTCAAAGGTTGAGCTCAGCTGAAAGAAAACATAAATTCTAATACTGCTTTGAAGGCAATAGAGGGAGAAAAGACTTTTCTTTCAAAAAGAAAAGTTTAGAAGAATAAGTGGATTTGCCGTTTTGCATGTCAGAAGCAGATACGGAATAATAAAGATGCAGTTGTTGTTTTTAGAAAACTCCTCTCTCATGGACATACACTTCTTAAAGTAAAAGACTCTGCTCTCATCATGCCTGCAAGATTTTATCCAGCGAAGTTATGTTTGTTTTCTTCTGTATCATTTGAAGATATATGTGTATAAATTACTTTTTCTCTTAAATATTATTTATTTTGATAATCTCAGTGTTTATTCTGAGTCCTTTGGACACAGTTTTGTGGTGAAAAAGCAGCGAGACTCTGAGCTGAAGTAAAACTTCTGTAACATGTAGATTTGATGTCAAACTGTAAGGTTACCCCAGGTGGATTATATTTTGGTCTGAATAACAGGCAGGCAGGCAGACCGACTGACCACCTAAACTATGTGGCACATTAAAGACTACTGGATGTATTTCACTGTGAGCTTTGGGGATTACCATCCACTTTCTTAGACATACCTATATCTGAGGAAGTGGACTGTAATTTACAAAAGCTCTCACTGAAATAAATCTATTAGTCTTTAATATTATGAGAGTACGACAGCTCCTGTTTTCATTTTTACCACACATGCTGAAACAGACTAAGCTACTTTAGCCTGAGTTTACAAATGTCTCAGCTCACCACATTCTTTCCTGTTGTTAGTAAGTGTTAGCAGGCAACAGCTCTGGACTACAGAGCCCTGCCCAGGTGGAAACACAGAGCCATCTTCAACAGAGTTTCATTGAGCATGTTAGGAATAGTCAGAGGTCAATCAAGCAGTCAATCCAAACATTATTTATTATTTCTAAGGTAACAGGACAAACAGAGAGTAAAGAGAGGCATGATAATATACAAGCCAGGAGTTCTCATAAGGACAACATGACAGATGGTGCAATGGGCACCAAAAGGAGAAAAGTCTATTGCCTTCAGTAGCTTGGGACTGGTTGGACCTGTCATTTTTATTGACCTTGGTATGGGGCTGTTCTTGTTAAAAACTGGCTGCACTTCATTATCTGTTTCAAGTGGTTGTCTTAGAGATGCAGTTTCACCACTATTGTGTTCTGTGTTCTCATTCTGTGAGTGGAGGAGTATTTATTTGTCGAGCTGTTATGATCTCCTGGAGAATCCTTCCTAGTAGAAACAGGTTCTGCCTTCATTTCTTGTGCTTCTAAAAGGGGGTTACCAGCTGGGTCCTAAAGTCCTTCCTCTGTTCTAGTGTCCTCCAACAATGGCAGGTTATCCTTGTCTTCATCCTTTGAAGAAAACTCAGCCATGCAGGGCATGCCAATCTTATTTAACTTACAAACTTTTCTGTATTTGGGCCAAAATGAAATATTCAGAACATGACAATTTCCATCCAGCTTCTCTTTAGAGATGCCCATAATGTATTTAGCATCACAGTAAAATATTGCAGAGATTACAAAGAACTGACAGTGCTGCTTGTTTTCACATGAGGAAGTGAAACCCATAGGACCCTTAAATAAGACTGTTCAAATATCTAGCTGGAAAGTGACCTGCAACCTGTGTGTGCAGTAATGAGTGAGGCATATACTAATGCATATAATAATCACTTTCCACCTGTGGTAATAATGCCAGGCAATGTGAAGACTTAAGATCCTACAAGACAACTGTGTTCTCTTAAAAATGATTTCAGAAGATAAACCAAAGTAAGTTGCTCATCAAAATCTTGTTTCTGAAAAATGCCATTATTATAAATCATTATTATAAAGAGTGATTTCCTACTATATTGACAATTCACTGTTGGTAAGGGGTTTGGACAAGGAATTCAAAAGCCGCCGTGACCAAAAATTTTGAACTATGAAAAATAGCGGGATTTCAGGTCACAGAGCCCTGTTTAGGTGCAGAAGGAGCCTGGAAAGTTCACATACCTGTGGCTGGCAGCTAGTATGAGACACTTCAGTGGATCATATTTAAACAAAGTGGTATATTCTGCTTTACATGTTTCAGGTTCTGCATATAGTAACTGAATTTAGAATCTGAGTTGGGGAGTACACTACCCTCTTGGGTTACATTTGGCCTTCCACAGTTGCCAACTGATTAGAAAGAAAATGGATATGTTGTGTCTCCCCCCAAGACAAGCCAGTTTCCTGAAAACCAAGTGTAAGGCTGAAGTTTCTTTTTTTTAAAAAAAACCCTTAAACTGCTCTCTGCTCTCCAGATTTTGCCTTTGTCTCTGTATCTAAATCATCGTAAACTGCTGGGCTCTATTATATGTAGTTTAGGTTTCGTCACTTAGCTAGATGTTTCTCTTTCCACTCCCTGCTTAACAACCAGAAAAGTCTGCCTCAAGAGTTATATGAAGCTCTGGCTAAGGTTCTGTGGGATTTAAGAAGGTGTAATGTAGCTCTTGGTGATGAGATCAAGTGATGAGATTCAATAGTGTCGACAAAGAACTATGAACACAGGGCAAGAAAAACCTAATGCTTTGTCTGCTGATAAAATGTTATGAACCACTTAAAATATAAGATCTAAATCTGTGAACAGCCAAATGCAAATAGTAGCTATTTATTCTTCAGCTGCAGGTTTTATTGCCTTCCTGCTGTTTTTATTGATGGTTTTCCTTAGTGTTATAGCCTACTTTTAAATGTTACATTTTTCTAATTATTTATATCTTGCTGTTCTTATGCTGGATTTTTGTCATTTGATGGTATATTTATGCTATTGCTGATCACTGAGTTTGTACAGTATAACACTGATTTTAGGTTTTTGTTTTTGCAAACAAATTGCATCTGCTTTTTAAGCATTTTATGTCAAAAGCCTTGATGTAAGGGATGAGTCATAAAATGTATAAATAAACAAGAAATGTTAAAATGATTGTTGCCAAAGCTGTCCATTCATACATTTTTCTTTGTGTTTGCTAGCAGGATGTGTGTGTGTGTTTATTTACTGAACCCATTCATGTATCTTCCAGGTCCCATTTCCTTGCCCTCCAAAACCCTCTTTGCTTCTCCTTCCTGGGGCATAAAACTGTTGGTTTCACCAACAGATCTATCAAAACAGGTCTAATTTTTATCTTGTAATGTTTTACAAGAAACAACATTAGCAGTAACACGTTACTTTTGGAGATAAGAAGGGCATATCAACACTTCTTTTTGAAAAAAATAATAAAGATTGGTAAATGTAATTACTTGCTTAGTATAAAGGGTAATGGGATTTTTGGTCTTTTTTCTCTTTGTAGAAAAATAAAACAAATCTGTTGTTTTCTTAGTGGTATAAAGGTATGACCCACTCTTACCTTTGGATTACATACAAGGATCATAAAACTTTTTTCTTTCATATCTGAAAACTGTGAGATTGAAGAAGAATATTGCCTGCCCACTCATATAGAAAGAATCATTCCTGCAGTAGAATAATAAAAACAAATCATAGAACAATGAAGTTGGAAGGGGACTATAAGGCTATTGAGTCCAACCCCCTGCTCAATGCAGGAATCTAAGTTAAAGTATATCTGATGGTTATCTAATTTTTATTGAATGCCTCTAGTGTTGGAGAGCTCACCACCTCCCTTGGTAATTGGTCCCACTGTTGTACTGCTGTAATAGTTAGGAAGGTTTTCCTGATATTTAACCAAAATCTGGCTTCTTGTAACTTGAGCCCATTATTACGTTTCTTGCACTCTGGGATGACAGAGAACGTATCCTGTCCTTCCACTGTATAACAACTTTTCAATTATTCAAAGAGGGCTCTCATATCTTCCTTCAGTCTTCTTTGTTCTAGGCTAAGTATTCCCCGTTCTTTCTATCTTTCCTCATAGGGCTTGGTTTCCAGCCCCCAATCATCCTTGTTGCCCTCCTCTGAACCTGTTCCACTTTGTCAGCATCCTTCTTAAAGTGCGGTGTCCAGAACTGGACACAGAACTCAAGATGAGGCCTAACAAGTGTCAAATAGAGGGAAAACATGTACTTCACAGAATTTGGAGACTTTACCTCTGTTCATGCAGTTCATGTTCTTCCAGTCTCACTGGAAGGACAGATCCTGAAGCTGAGGCTCCAATACTTTGGCCACCTCATGAGAAGAGAAGACTCCCTGGAAAAGACCCTGATGTTAGGAAAGTGTGAAGGAAAGAGGAGAAGGGGACGACAGAGGATGAGATGGTTGGACAGTGTCATCGAAGCTACCAACATGAATTTGACCCAACTCCGGGAGGCAGTGGAAGACAGGAGGGCCTGGCGTGCTCTGGTCCATGGGGTCACGAAGAGTCGGACACGACTAAATGATTAAACAACAACAACATGCAGTCTAAAATAACATTTGCCTTTTTTGCAGCCACATCACACCAAAAACAATACTGCTGTCCAAAGGTGAAAGAACCAATAACACTTTCCTGCTTTTCAGATAAACTTTTATAATGTACTACATTATTATATATATAATGTACTACCATAGGAGCAACTAAGGAGAGTGGAGTGAACTTACAGAAATCTTAGTCCCCTTTTCTACTCCTATTTCTGATCATAGTGACTGATTTCCTGAGACGCAAACCCAACTCCATGCAGAAGTCACCCAACTGAAAACTATTGTCTTCCAGAATCCCATGGATAATGGAGTTTTACGAATCATTAGAAGTGTGGAAAACATGTTTAGTATTTGAAGCCATTTTGGAGAGGAAACAGCTTTTGAGTCAAAGTGGGAAAAGAAGCTGGGATGTGGTTGACCTGACAACCGAGCCTGAATCTATTTTGGCTCCATATTTTGACTTTGATTTTGCTTTATCATCCAATACGCAATCAGTAATAATTAGCAGTCTTATGTGTAATAATGATAGCAACCTTCACTACATGTTGTGGCAGTGAATTCAGCAGTTTAAGGAAAGGGTGATGACACAGGTAAGAACGGTAGTTCATACAGAACTAATTCCTGCCTATCTCCAAAACTAAATTATAGATAATTAGCTCCAGAGCATTGTGGTAAGAACCACAACCTAAATCTTTCACTAGGTCAGGATAACAAACATTTGGACAACCACCCGTGATTAGTATTAATAAACACAATAGTGCAACACCTAGTGTTATTCTACAGAAATGAATGAATGAATGAATGAATACACCATAAGCACTTTATTCTTCTCACATAATTTCTTCTCAGTGACATTATTGAACAGGCTGTGGAAAACAAACATCGTTAAATGAGAAAAGAAGAGCGGGTGCCTGCTTAATTCCCCACTGCAACATTTTCCCAGTGACGAATGCTCCCTAAATGGATTTAGCTTTTTGAAAAGAAGTCAGAGAGAAATTTGATGTGGCCCCCTGACCCCTGGTAAGCACATGTATCTTCACCTGTCACATAACACACTGGCACTTGCTTACTTTTCTGCAAAGACTATTGATTTTGCTTATTGGCTGCAGGCTAGTCCATAAAGAACAAATTACAAAGTCAGAGGTCTACAGTTAGCAATTGCTTGCATGATAACAGGGAACTCAGCACTATTTGCACCAGGTGGTATTCACATGCTTACAAATGCAGGCAAACCAAAAGCACTGGCCACCAGTGTAATGGCTTTGGTTTTATCAAATAAACTTAATGTGGCCTTTTTGGCTCACTCACCCCATGTAAATTAGATGGATTTGAGCTTAATCCATGATAGTGGTTTTAAAAGCATTATTTAAAAACATGTGTACATCTATATAAAAAAAGAAAATAGGGCTACTTGCATAGTTTAACATTGCAAATAATTTTCTATGGGGCAGCACTATCCAGTGTTACTGGATAAAAATGCACAATAAAGGGAAATCAGTGCATATTGTGTGATTTGGATTTAATTAATAAATGTTAATTAAATTTGTGTTAACTGTGTACTTTGTATAATAACATCTGAATCATGGCCTGACATGGTATAAAGACTCAAAGGGCAGTGAATGTACAAAAGCTAAAGAGGCAGGTCTGAGGATATTCATATTTATAAGAATCAATCTTTCTGAAAGACCTAATGAGCCACTTCTTTGAAATCAGAGATGAAAAATCTTGGCAACTTCAACACCAGTTGGCCTATTGTGACATAATGGGTGGGTTGTTTCTGGTAATATATGAACATTGCTTGGGGCAGGAAACAGAACAACCCATTCTCACCTTGCATGCCATTAATAAAGTCTGGAAACAGTATCTATTCATTCACACAGAGCTGGCCCTGTCATTAGGGCAGAGTAAGGGCCTGTCCAGAGTGGCCATTTTGATGCGGGCTGGATCTGGCTGCAAAGGGTCTGTTGATGTCTGGATTAGGACCAATGTGCCATTTGGCACACTCTTCCTGTCAGGACGGCAAATCAACTTTTGGTTCTGCTGTCAATTGAACACTTCCCATGATCATCTGCGGAGGGTCAGATGAAGTGAAATTTTTAAAATGTCTGCTAAATTGTTGAAGATGCAGTGAATCACTTTGATTAAATTTTAAAAAATATTTTTCTTTTCCTGTCTGTGTGTTGCCGATCAATAATCTGCCTGCAGCCTTGGTTTTGATCTGCAATACACAGACAGGCAAAGGAAAAAAAAATAATTTAATTGAAGTGATTCATTGCATCACCAACAATCTAACAGACACAATTAAAACATTCACTTCCCCTGACAGTGTACACATGAGCAGGGAAGGGTCCAATTTTTGATAGCCTGAAGCAGCTCGTAAACCGCTTCAGAATGTCGGAAATTGACACCAGAAGGAGCTGCAAGGCTCAAGTTTAGTCTGCTCCAAGCAACTACACTCAGTGGGAATGGACTAAACTGGAGTCCTCCAACCTGCACCAAAATAGTAGAACCCCTGCCCAACAGGGGTTCTGTCGCTGGGGTAGATTGTTCCAATGATGTCTATGTGTGGATGCCAGGAAAAAAAAAGTGGATCAATCAGATCTATCAGCAAACCAAACAGCAGGACAAATGCCCATGTGGACAGGCTATAAGTTAGCTACCTCCAGCAAATTTTGGGTGTAATGACAGGGAACCAATCATTATTTAACTGACAGTTATTATATTTTTACTGCTAGGGATGGGAAGATGTGTGTTGGATTTTCTACTACCTGTTGCAAAAATATCTTCCTGGCTTTGGGTACTGTGCACCTTGCCCTAGGTGGAAAGGGGTACAATTGACTGCCCTGTCTGAAAAACAAGATGCCTTGAGTCAACCTTGCTCTCACATGACTCACTTTATATTCAGGATCCTGGAAAGGCAGAGGCTGTCCAAAATGCCTTATATGAATACAGTTGCATATACAGAATTTTTCTAGAGCTTATTATGAATGTGCAGAGAATGGAAGAATGCAAGGTTCCAGACCTTCCCTCACATTTTGTATAACAGATTAACAGTGCTGTTCTGCAGGAGGAAATCCTGTTCCAACAAATGGATGTGTCTGTACTGGTGTCTGTGCATGCCTTTGTATAATATATACATATCTTAAAGGACTGTGAGTTATTGGCGGGCAAAGAAGGAACTGAATACTAAAGGGAACAGAAATTGCACTGAAACGTGTATTTGTTTGTGTATCAAAGCATGAATGGTAATGATTGTGGAAACATCAAAAGGGCAAAGACATTTTCATGTCTCTGTCAGATGTCTGTTTATCCATCCACCCATCATGACTTCTTCAGGAGTTACATTTTTAAACATGACTTAAAAATAATTTTAAATAATATACATTTTTACTGCATGCATGCAAGTAAACATGTTTTCAACTTCAAAGCACACACTGCAGCCAATTCAAATATTCTGGTGATATGGCCCTCTTAGTTTCAGAATTTATTCAGAAGGTCACTTATTTGAAAACTCCACCCCACAAAGTAACTGTCTCTGCATGGGAAAATCTTGTATCTGTCAAGCCACATTTCTAGTATTTCCAGTTTCCAGATATGTGATGTTTTTGCAAGATACACAATGAAATGTGTAATTCACCCTTATGGCCCAGATATTATAATTTAGATTGCAGATGTTGAAATATTTGCTGTACTCCTGTAACTTTGCTGTACTCCCGTAGCTACTGGGACAAAAACTCTTTTGAGCTGCTCTTTAAATGCAGCATTATGAATTGTGTAGTGGTTCAAGGCAGAATGGTCAATAAAATAGTTTAAAATTTATAGGGTAGTCTATTAAAATCATGTCATCAATGGATCTGTGCTGGCTAGGAATGATACCTTCCCAGTCTCAGTTATTTAACCTATTTATATATTGTTTATTGTATCTCAAATGGGTATCCTTAAATTAATTTTCAACTAAATCACTTCAATACGAGAATATCAATAGGAATAAAGAACCATTTGGAATTCTGCATTGAGCAGGGGGCATGACTTAATGGCCATATGGCCCCCTTCCAACTCCATTACTCTATGATACCAGATTGTAAAATATAAACAGTTCAATAAGAACATACTGAAGTGAAATCTTTAAGTTAATTCTGAAGCATACTTCCATTCCAATGTATAATTCTATGTACATCTACATCTATATCTATACCTACACCTACAGCTATATCTGTATTTATTTACAAAATTCCCTACTCTGTTTCAAACTAAAATAATAAAAACATGAAAAGGATAATACAGTTCCCCAAAGATGGCACTGTTGCTAGTCTTCTAATTATAAAATCATACTGTTAAGGAGTTATCATGACCTACTTTTACTTTCTTGTAAGTTTCATTAATCCTTGTAAATCCATTTCAGAGTGTATCAATTAGCTTTACTATACTGGATTCTACCTACAACATCTCTGAAATGCTACTTACACATGTAAATCTGGACAGTATTATTGGACTATGCTAGTAATGATCAGGACACATGGACAGTATTATTGGACCTTGCTAGGAGTAATCAAGATATACCACATGTGACAGAAAAGTGGAATCCTTGTAGGTGTGGTATAAATGGCAGAACATTGGTGAGGGAGCAAGTGAACACATCTTGTCTGTCATGATGCCACCTAGGAAGATGTCTCTGTTACTGAAGCCAGACATTCACCCAATAGGTACCTTTCCCCCTACCCCTGCACTCAGTTTAGAATCAACACACTCCAACACGTGGCCTTTTTGTGGTGTCAGATGGATGGAATAAGTTTGTCATCGCAAAGTACAAGGAGCAGCCACAAGCTGGAACGTCTTCCACAATGATTACTGTTACTAATTTTGCTGTGAAATATGCAGAGCATCTGCACGAGGAATTCTATGAAGAGTGGCCAAAATAGAACTGGCTTTTATGTTCAAGCTCCTGGTGTCCGGGTAAGACAGCATAAGGCAGATCATATGACCTAAGACATTGCAATAGCTCATCACTTTTCATGGGAGAACAGTAAAGTGCTGATCCCAGGATATTTGTGCTGAGGGAACACAGATAAAAAATCTGCAGGTGTAACTTTGAAGAGAGCATAACACTAAATATAAAGACCTGAGATTTTAACAGACAAATGTTATTTTTTTAAAAAAAAAAAACACACGCAAAGATTATGTAAATATGCATAAAATTATTCAATTACATAAATGTGAATGAGTGAAAATCTAGGTAACCTAAATTTACAACATTATGAAATGTTAAATCTACCATAAATATGAAGAGTTCATACCTATGAGAAATGTAGCACATTTGGTAGAAGAATAATAGACAAATGGAAAGCCTCCATTTTTCTTTTCATGAGAAACTGGCACGTCTGAGTTATATATCCAGCTTGGTCTGTCTCATCTTTTGAAAGATTTGACTGTTCTTTCATGAAAATAGATTAGTAGTTCCAATCAATTTATGTGCATGTGATATAACTACAATCACTTTTATCTGAATGGCCTAGAGAAAACACAAAACATCAGGATAATAAGAAGTTCAGATAAACATAATGATTATATTCAGATGAGAGTACTTTGGGAATGCTCAAAAACTTCAGATGATAGATGTTTAAAATAATTGACATTAGAATAATATCATTTCTCCTTTACAAACAGACACATAAAACACATTTCAATTGGTGTATGGATCATCTTGGTTCCATTTAGATAATTTTTTTCCTATATAGAAAGATGAATGTCTGCAACAGGTAGAGAAACTATTGTAAATGTAAATGCATTGCTCATTAAGTGAATACATTATGTAAACAAACTTGGCAAATGTAAATGGCATATTATTTCTTCATTTGTATATTGTGCCTATTAATTTGGGATGGAGAATTTACCAAAGTTTCTGTCTTTCTTCATATCCAAGATGGTTAAAAAAAATTGAGGTTAAAAGTTCTGGAAAGTGAGAGAAACCAAAATCATGGATTGGTAAATCCAGGTCCAGAATTTTGATTGCTTAACTCATTATTTGTGCATTCAATCATGTTATTACTAAAATTAGGGTTACTATCTCTTGTTTTCTGATTTTTCTCATTGTTGACACTGATATAGCAGACAGCATCTCCATGCTAGAAATAGCTATGCCTATTGAATTTAGCCAATGGAAATAGGATGGAATCACTGCAGTGTAAACTGAAGAATTCACCAAAATTAACTACTTCCTTTGGGGTTCCCCTCCCTTTAGGATTCTTGGATTTTGTACTTCTTAAATTTGGGAGTTACCCAAGCCTACTGGTAACTTCCTATGACCTGCACCCAGAAAATGAGTCTGCTATTTGCACATTCCGAGAGACTCTGTAAGTGACATTAACTCTACCATTGGTTTTATGGGAACACCTCTTATAAGTTTGTGTGGCAATCCAGTGGGCAGCTTACATGTTACATGTGAGCGGAAAGGGAGAGAATGTGGAGACAGAATATGGAGAGGGAGGAGACAGAGAATGTGGAATGTAGAAGTGTCCATAACTGGGGTTCAGAGCAGATCTGGAAAGTTTGTATTCACTGGGTCAGGTCAAACAGAGGTGTTATAATAAATAAAACATTTCCTGACCATGTAATCTAAATAGCCAAACAGAGAAAGCTGTCTTTGTTACTGTTGTTTTTCAGTAGTTGTTTTTATTTATGCACATACTCAGTTGTTACTTTGGAACTTTCCACTTGGAGCTATAAAGGAGCAACTATTTTATTATTTGGTGAGACCCACATTACACATATAATGTATCTGTATGCGTGCGTGTGTGTCACTCTCTGGTTTTGAAAACAATAAAGTTTTATTGTTAGATTACCAAGTTTCATTTTGCGCTCTGTTTTGTCACCCCCAGCCAGCAAATGAGGTAGCCTTCACCAATATATGGTAGCCACGTGCAGAAAACCTCTAGCAGTTTCTTTTCCATTAGAAAAAAATACTCAAAATAGAGGTATAATGTGGCATGTTAGTTTATCCCAACCCTCTCCAATTTGGGGCCCTTCAGGCATTTAAAGTTACAATCTACATCATTTCTCAGCCAACACATCTCCAGGGCTTCAGTTTGGTTCAAGTGGGATTGCTCCAAAAGACTTTCTAATATAGCAAACCAACAAACATGGGGGTTGAGCCAGTGTATTTGAATCCCACTGATTTTAGTCTGTTTAAGCACTATCAGCTCTGTTCCACCACTCTGAATCTTATGGCACCATGAAGCCTATAAAATGCATTGTGATATCTGCCTTCATTGGTAAAGGCCCCACCTTGCTTTTGGCTCACAGCAAGTTGAACAATTCCACTCAAGTCTTTTGCAACTAAGTTTTAGAAAACTAACCTCTTAAATGGCCATGCACATGAAGAGGGCTCAGGTTAGTGGTCATTAATAACTAGAGTGGAATTTCATTTTATTGATCATCACTATAATGATAAAAAATTACTTTCTAAAACCAATTATCCTTTTGTTTCAGTGGTGTTTATTTTCATCCAGGTATAGAATAATTTCTTAGATGCTATCATTGATATGAAAGATTTTCATATTATTTTAGCAGTGGAATGGTAGCTGGTAGCAACTTTCACTCTTAGACAGCAGTTAATCAGCCTTGGCTCTGAGATGTCTGGCTTAACTCTAGTCTGCCCCAGCAACATTTGTCTTCTTTACATGTTTTAACTTTAAGAAGTACATTTGCAGCAAGAGACTGTGTGCGATCTTTATTAATAACTAACACAACAACAAAAATAGGCATTAATTCTTGAACACGGAAGCAGTGGAATGAGAAAACTCAAAACAGGAATTCTGTTTTAAGCCTGAAGCTACTTGCATTCTCACAATGTACTTCCTTTAGGAAAAGGAAGCTTTCATTCAGACATACCCAACAGTAAGTATGCTTTGGTTACAACACAGGTTATACAGAACATGTAATTTTGGTTTTTATGTTTTTTTCATGCTGCATTTGGGAACACTCTTTCCATGGAAATGTTTTAAGAGTGACATTTTCTGTGTTACACATATTCCTGTTCACCAGCATTCTCTGTCTGTGACACATGTTCACATTGGACTCAAAGCCTATTTGAAACTCTCCTACATTTTGCCTTAATCTGTAACAATCTAGTCATTTGTTGATAACTGAGGAAGATCTTGATTTTTATTTCTGTAAGACATAGAGTACTGGGACTATTTTGGATATAAGTCTTCTGTAGTGAATTATGAATTTAAATAGGACCATTATCATTCTATGGCCAGAGTCCTGCTGAGATTTTGCTCCAGCATAAGTGAAACTGCATTGTTAACAGCAGCAAATTGCAAATTAATGAAATGCTGGTCACATGCCTGGTCACAGGAATAGTTATGTGACTGGCACAAAACTATGCATATATCCAGTACCTCACTAATTAGCTACAATTTGACACCACAACGTACACAATTGCAGTGACTCCAGACTAAAATTCCAGTAGGTTTCTGATATATGCATTTGTAGTTGCAAGTAATCTCATTGACTGAAATCCTGTTGCATAGCTCTGCATGCAGTGATGTCATCAGCAGTGGCAAACAGTAGCAGATTAAAGGCTTTCTTTGGTGATTTCATGGTGCACATGACTTTGTCCCATAGTGTACAAGTTGCATGCACCCCAAAATCACATTTAATCAATGATTTGCCTTTTATCAACAGTGATATGCCATTGATTATGACATCACCTCTATTGCATGTGTGGAGATGCACAACAGGATTTCAGCTACTGTGTTCAATGATGACCTTCTTAGAAGGTCTGTTTAGCATTAAAAATTTAAGTGAGAATCAGGCCTAATACCTCAACAGTACATATTAGTAGCATGGTAACTGCAAATTTCACTGACAACCTCTGTGTGAAAGTTTTAGAAAACTGACATTTTGAAAAACTGATTATGCCTTTAGCTTCAGCAGAGTTCCTATGTACCATTTTCCCCATCAGTCATATTCAATGGTATAAGAATTATATCCACAGCCTCATTTCTCACAATGTAGCTTCACCCTTTTCCTTCCTCATTCTTTTCTTTGCCTTTACATGATGATGCACTTGATTAATGGTTCTGTTTGCTAGGTTAATGGACAGACTTCTGGTGGCCAGAGCTGGCCCTATTGTAGCCTGAATTGTTCATTTATGCTTTCATTGTATCATAGCCTGCATGTGTATAAGTGATTCCAAGCTCAAAACCCAGTTGGTTTTCTGAGGACAACCATAGGTCAAGGAGATGCAGAAGGTAGTTTGGGATCTACTGGTAGATTTGATCTGCAGGTGTTTTGTAGTAGATCAGCCAGAGATTCTGACATGCAATGATTTAACAGTAACTGCAACAACAAAAATACTTATTTTCTTCCTATGTTAGGTGGCCTAAAGTAGGAAGACTGAAAAATGGTTAGGAGGAAAAGCAAGTGTAGATGTATATGTGAAATGATTTGCACGAGAGCTCCAATTCTGATACTGCAAAGAAATTCCTGGCTGAACATGTGCGGAGCTATGCCCTTCAATTCAATGGCAAAAATTCTGTTGAGTAAAATTTGCTGGTCTAAGGGAGATGATGTCATCCAGGGGCAGATTGCTGGTAGTTTAAGAGTTGCTGATTCCATTCTGAAGCTTACACAGCTCTCTCACTATAAGACTGATTGCACACGAGTTATGCAAGCCTGAGGATCTGCACACCCTTGCAATTTGTACTTTCACTACGCAAATCTTAACTATATAGATATACAGATATTACAGATGTGTTTGATCTGCTTTCTCTTGTCTGAGTGGAACAAAATCAATGGTATACACTTAGACTGCAGCAAATTACACTTCATTATTTTTGTTCTTGACATTGCTTTTCATGGAGATGATATCTAAAGAAAGAAAAAATACTGATGATCATTTAACACAGTGAGAATTCACTTAAATGAGCTGCCAGTATATCAGACTCTTAAAATAATTGATTCTCCCCACATCATTTGAAAAATGTGTAATATTGTACAATGAAGTCCTTTTAAACAAAAGTCATTTTGTGTCCATTAAAGGAAACATAAAATACATGATGGTGCTTAATTAACATACTCTTGAAAGAGCTGATTTTTAGTTCATAAATTTGCAAAATATTTTTAAAATATGGCAAAGGGGGCTTTTTATACAACTTAACCCTTGTCCTGAACTTGTAACTCATTGGAACAGCATGACAATCAAACCTGATGGCTGTGCCTTTTAACGATAAATTTGCCACACTTGCTCTTTTCCTGATTCCGCAGCCATGCTGCTGCTGCTGCATTAGATTTGCTGAATGCATGGGCTGATTTGAAAATGACAACTATCTTATGACAGGCAATAGCAGAGAGGCAGCCTTGGAAAAAAAATCCATACTGACCTCACCTCCATCCAGCTCCTATTGACAGTTGTCATTCAAACTGTGATATCACATAAACACTTTCCGATCTGCAGCTTAAGTTTTCATAGTAGGGCAAAATCCTGTTAACTTCTGACCCACCTCTCAGACACCCAGTCTGATACATTTATGTTTGCAAACCATTGACATCTTTTCCATGAAGAAAGCTATGTCTCCTGCTCTATCCTTGCTTGATCAGATACTTATAAATTCAAGACAAACATTTATTGGTTGCTGGGAATAAAATTATAAAGAAGGACATTTTGATCTTTGAATGGTAAAGACTGTGTGAAAAAACAGCAACACCTCCATTAGAAATGGTGGGGGTGAAATCTTGTAAAACTTTATTTTGCTTGAGATATTCTCACCTGGTCCCAAGTACTCAAGGTACTGCATTTTTCGAAATTCTGTCCACACCCTGCCCACTGGGATTAGAAGTAGTCAACATGCAGCCATCTGTGCAGCTGGGCTGCAGCTTCCATCCAGAGAGTAAAGCAAAAAGCAAAATGTACTGCTTTTATACGGCCCCATAGCACTTAAAGCATTCTCTGAGCAGTTTACAATTTAATTATGCAGGCTACACATTGCCCTCTCCCAAAGTACTCAGTTTACTAACCTTGGAAGGATGGAAGACTGAGTGAACCTCAAACCCACTGCCTGGAATTGAACTCAGGTTGTGAGCAGAGTTTTGGCTGCAGTACTGTAATTTAACCTCTGCACTATGAGTAACAGCTAGAAATAAATTAAGTTAGTGAACTAGTTGGTAACATGAAGGGTAGCTTGGATTAAGTTTTATTTAGGCTTTCTTTGAGTTTTAACTATCTATTAACTGCTTACAAATAAGTTAAAATAAGTTAGATCTGAAACTGGTTCCAAGTTAAGGCAGAACTTAAACTGGTTTTGTTACCATATCACATGGAAGAAAGGCATGAGAAGCAGCAATGGTGGCTGCAAAGTTTCCCTGATGCTCCTTCCCCAGTTCTTTTTGCCTGAGAGTGTGAGAAGGAAGTCTGTACAAGTTCAGAAGTTCATCCTTAATATTGCTTTATATCACACTGATGCAAATTAAGCCCATGAGGGAGACAAAATCTATTCCCAAGCAAGAGTGAGCAAGACAGGAGCAGGTAGGAGGTAAGGCTTGCAGTTCTCCGTTTTTAATTTCCAAGAGATCTAAACAGAAAACATTGAAAGGATGACCTGAACTCTTCACATCTGCACTTTGATGTTAAAATGATGACAAAATTAAAATAGCACAGAACAAAGAAATAAAATAAAACATTGTGAATTCAGCAGTTTATGTAAAAGAGTCAAAATTCTATAGTTTAATACAGTCTAACCATGTAGTCCTATGAGTGTCTGCTTGGATACAAGTCTTACTATATCCAAAGGGGTGTCATCCCAAGTATGTGCATTATTATTATAGTACAAGAATTCATAGATCGAAAGACTGTATAGTTTCAAAGATCAGGATGTGGTGGTCTTTTTTATATCATGATGGAGGTAATCTTGTATGCCACATTTCTTCCGTCCCAGAAAATTGAATTTTGACTCCCTGAGGCTATTGCCGGATTGAACAGAATTCTTGGAAATTCTAGGAATTACTCTTCAAAAACAACAACAAAAGTACATCCTACAACATACATTTTCAATGTGTTCATGATGACCCTCTTGAAACTGTAAAATGAGTTGACTCCATCTTCATGGCTGGCCAATAATTTATGATATATATTATCCAGGTTTCCTTCAAGAAACTCACCATGACACATACAGTCAGTTGTCCCTCTGTGTTTTTACAACAAACCTGTGGAGCAGAATAGACTAATAAATAATGACTGACTCAAGAACACCCACTGAGATTCACATATGGATAGTATATGGAATCTGTCAGATTCTTAATGTTTTATGTGTTTTCATGAGACTACCAGAAAGACTGTTTTAAGAAAAGCTGAATTAATTGCTACCACATTGTTATTTCTACTAACTGTTCTGAAAACGTTTTAGTCCAGCAATATACTTCCTGAATTTACCAATTATTAAAGTGTTACGGCTGTCATGTCCTCATTTCTCACTTCCTAACCACTTCTTCCTTTATATATATATATATCTTCCCCAAAAATCTATCTCTACGAAAAGAGTTTGATAACATTATATGGTTAGAGGCCAACATCCAAAATTCAAAATGGTGAAACTCTAATGTAAGCTTGAGGACAAAACAAAATAAAAATGCAGGCTTTGAATTAAGGAGGACAGCTCTGGAAAAAATGAACTGAGGATCACAAGTACAGTTTAATAATGTAACTTCTGTTAGTACTTCTAATTCACAGAAGCTGAACAAATAAGATCTATGGATGTGTGGCAAATAGGGATGTAGAATGAAAGGCTGTCCTTTAAAATTAGAGATAGTTTGGAGATACGGATTTATTCTTAAGGATATTTTCCTTCCTGGATGTCAGGTGCCATTTGTCACACCCAGGTTTTGCTGTCCATCAAGATCAGGGGTGGGGGAGGGAAGGGGGAAAGAGAAAGAGGGAGAAAGAGAGAGAGGTGGCTTTTATAATGCAAGGAGTTTATTGGGGAAAAAATTCACACAGAAAGAGGCACAGTTGCTCTCATTTTAATGTTTTAAAATAATACAAAACATGTTTACTGTTGTATTTTGCAACAATAGGGTACAGAGATTATTCACACAGTCCAATGCAGATATTATAAGTCCAATGTGTCTTGCACCATTAATGAGGTCTGTAGTACAACAATTCACACACTACATTTCTCCATATATTGACACAATCCAGGTAAGCCAGAATATTGAAATAGGGTCAAGAAGGAAAATCTCTTGTTTAAACTCACTCATATATGTATTTTCCCAGTCAGATGAATACTTTGCAGCAATATTACAATAGTGGATGTAGTCAATGCTTAGACCTACCCACTATCTGATACTAGCTTGAAGTAGTGTTAGTCACATTATACAAAGCAAAGCACATGAAAAATTGGGAGATTTGTGTTTAAAAAGTCATGGGTGAAAAGAATCCTTGATGAGAACAGGGTCATGATGCTTAATTATGTTTTCCCATACATCATTTTCCTTGATTACATTTTTCCCTTAATGTGGCCCATGGGGAATATTTTACAGATAGCAGTAGTATAGAAAGTTTTCCTGAAGGCAAACAGCTTTGGGTAGAGTGCCATTTACATTCAGGACAGTTCAGGGGGTAATGGTTAATGGTTCTTCCTCATCACCACGGCTTTATCAATGCCTCCCCATCTCTTCTCCTTCTCTTTGCAATGGGCACTCCATTCAAGGATTTTCATAGTCATAAATGATTTGGCTCTTAAACTTAGCAACTAAAGTATCACATTTTATTTATTAACTTCTATCTTGCCTTTCTATTCTAGAGAGACTCAAGGCAACTTACAAATGATTTAAAAACACGAATATAAGGACAAACATAATAACTAGCTTTACTTTAAAAATTAAACATATTAATTATTAAAGGATAGTAAATAAAATCTTTTTAGAGCAATGTTTAAACATATTTAAAAAGATAAAAAGACAACTCCCTTTTGAAATCCCTTCCTTAGCAGATTACAGGCCAAATGCCCACCTAAAGAAATAAGTCTTGTCTGGAAAAGATGTAAGATGGAATCATTCTACATGGGCAAAGTGCAGTCCCCAGAGTCACTTCTGGTTTTGAAGCAAGTGCCCTCTGGGCCTAAAGTAGGTTCAGCCCTTCTTCCTTCAAAATAGCCTAAAATGGCTAATGGAGGCTTCTAGGCAATTTTAAGCCTTTCCTTTTTCTAAGGATGTGAAAACATTGGAGGAGGGATGGAAGGAAATGAAAATTACAAGCACAGTCCTTTGAGATCATGAGGAGGTTGTCCAGATATGGTGTAAATAAGGGGTTATTAGGGGTTAGATCTCAACCTCTTTTTTTGGCCATGGATATAAATACAATATGAAAGAAGTATCGGCTAAATTAGGATTGTATAGATTGCATAATGAATCTTATAAAGTAGTGTGTGGAGAACTGCTTCTAGTCTGTGGCCCCCTTCAAATGTGCCAGTGCCCCCCAAGGGGCCATATAGCCCCTGTTGAGAATGGTTTGCCTAGTACAAACAACAGAGAAATTCATGGTAAAGCTTAGTTATAATTCAGACCTGGGAGAAACTAGTGTTAAAAATGAACAGTAAAGACTGTTTGAGAAACCATGCTACACTTCATTTCCACCACAGCAAGGAAAACAGCCATTGAGGGTCATCAAGGGCACACGTGTTTATACCACAATCCAAAACCTAGGTATATTTTCAGAGCCAGGATCCCCGAACTCAGAAATATAATGTGCAGAAGATAATGCTCTGTTAAACCAGGCAATGGCAGAAGGTCAGGCTTGTGATCAGAGGCACGAGTTGCATTAGTTAACAGAACTAATTAGATTACAAAGAGCACATTTTTTGGACCCACAATCACATTTGTACGTTTTAAAATACATTGTCCTGGGCAATCAGAAGATGGTGGCTGTAGAATGTGGCCGACCACAACATTTATTTATTTATTTATTTATTTATTTATTTATTTATCTTCTATACCTCTCATCTGGCTACAAGGCCACTCTGGGCAGTTTACACTCAGAAAAAAAAATAAGACGCAAAAATAAAGACATTGTCAAATTACAACCATCAGTGATAAATTCAAAATTAAGCAAAATCAAACACAAATTAAAAAATCAAAATAAAAAAAAAGAATATGGCTTTCAAAAAATGAAGAGAAAAATGTGAAAATGAAAATCCCACCTAGGCAAAATAACGGCATGCACATGCAGAGGAAATAATGAGTGAGCAAGCAAGTGAGCGACTGAGAGAAAGAATGCAGACATAGATACAGAAAAAGAATATATACAGTATATATAAGGAGAGAAAATAGGAAAGAATTTATTCAATTCAAAATTGAATGATAATGTACTTAATTATTTTTACTTTTGAAACAACACACAAAACTCAGTTGTCTTTAAAAAATCATAGTTCATCATATTTTCAGTATAATTTTCCAGTCAAAAGATTTATATACCGTGTTTTCCCGAAAATAAGACAGGGTCTTATATTAATTTTTGCTCCAAAAAACTCATTAGGGCTTATTTTCAGGGAATGTTTTATTTTTTTTATAATGTACAACAATCTACATTTATTCAAATACAGTCATGTCATCTTCTGGTTGCTGCACAATGGTGGAGGGCGGGCTTTCACTTAACCAGGGCTTATTTTTGGGGTAGGGCTTATATTACGAGCATCCTGAAAAAATCATACTAGGGCTTATTTTCAGGTTAGGTCTTATTTTCAGGGAAATGGTAAGTATACGTATGTCTGTTAGAGGAAAGTGAAGAAACAGTATATGCATTAGGGAAAATAACATTAAAAGTGTATTATACTAGGAAAACTACTGAAAAATGTATATTAAAAATGTATGTAGGATGTGTGTAGTAGAAGACATGTGTACGAAAATGTGTATGAACAGTTGTGTAAAAATTCTCAGAATTGGGGATGAAGCAGTTTTAAGAGTGGAAAAATGAGATTCATTGACCCCTAGAGAAAACACACAAATACATGGACCAAAAAAAGAGGATCTCTGTAGCCCCCCCCCCCCGAGACTTTCCCCTAATGCAAATAAACAGAGTGATGTCTACACTCACCTTGTATAAAAAGCTGCATTAAAAACAAAAACACTCTCGGGGGCCTTTGGCACAGGGTCTCAAGGATGTAGCATGTCCATTAGTATATTCCTGATTGCTGGCATCCTACCTTCCTTAAACTTGCTTATTTCGTTCTGTGGCTTGGTTTTAGACTAAACGTAAAGCCTCAGATCTATAGCAGTGAGAGTGGCAGGGAGGTTTTGCAGATCTATTTTGTGTCTGCTTTACTTCTTTGCTTTGACATTAAGTCCGTTTTGAGAACTGGATGTGGTTTCCTTGAGACACGTGCAATTCATCCTCTGATAATGCCTATGCAGAATACACAAATAATGGAGAGCAGTTTTATAATGTGCAGTTGCAGGTGTCAATTCTGAAATTCTCTGAAGAACTAGAGAAGGTGAAAGAAAGAAAAACCAGCAGTGTTAGAAAAGAGACAGGAGAGGAAAGTGAGAATCTGCACTCTAGTGAACATATATTCTGCTTTGTCAGATCTGATCTTTGTTGTGGCACTGAAGAGATAAGTATGAAGTGACAGAAAGTTTTTATTACCCAAGAAGACAACAGTGGAAATATCAAGGCTCCTTCAAGAGGGATACATCTGTCCACAAAGCACTTAATCCCAGCCAATGGGCTTTGGCAGAAAAGCAGGTCACATGGAATAGTTTTCTTTCACTGTGAATAGTTGCTTAAATCTAGGTTTAAAGGGGTTAAGCACTCTCTTTTGGCTATTGATGGCACTTCAGCTTGATGCAGCCTTGGCAGAAGGTTGAAAAAACAAAGAATGCTCCCTTCCACCCCTCCACCTGCTTCCACCATTGAATTTTGACAGTCTTTTCTCCTCAAGCTCACCCAGGTTTCACATGCTTTCACTATGAACATGAAATTTACCTGCTATTCATAGAATCATAGAATAATTGAGTTGGGAGGGACCTATATTATAGTAATTAAGTGATAATCAGGAATGAAAAACAAAGCAAAACAGAATGATGCTGCATAATACACCTGTAAGGCACCCCCCCCCCCAAAAAAAACCCAGATAATAGGGATTGGGGGAAAACAGAGTTTTCTGGTATTTGAGAGAAAATACAAAGTATTTGTTGCCCTTTCATTACACCTGAAATCTGGTGCATGAGGCAGCTGCTTTGCTGTTCCTAATGGTGGGTTTGGCCCAGCAATGAGCTCTCACCCAAGGGATGATATTTTAGTGTGTCTGCCCCCACTCCATTTTAACATACTTAAAAGCACCATGCTTAAAGCCTGAGTTCTTAAAACCAAAATCCTGGGGAAACATTTTAAAACCTGACAGATACCATCCAAAATAGTGTATTCTAGCACTCTTATCACCCTCAGTGTCCCTCCTCATTCTGTTTCCCCTTTAATATCTTGGGGGCAGAGTGTGAGAGGAATTGAGTGTGGCTTAATAAAAAAAACTAAACTATAATTATGCAGTGGATAAAATGGTTCAGTCAAGAACTTACAGAGCAGATTGGCCTCAGTTGACCACACTTTATTTGTTAGTTTACCTCAACTGGCACTTACTGTCTCAGTAATTCACCCAGAGACTCTGGTAAAGAGTAAGAAAGAATAAGATGTTCGTTTACTTACAGTTATTCATAGATAAAAACAAAATCATATTGTGTTTAAAATATTAACTTGTTACATTGCTGAGTTCAACTGGTTAAGTAGCTTCATTACTGACTAACTGCTTACATAGGTGACAGAACTCATCACTCTAACTGTTCACTTCTGACAGACTCCATAACTAACACTGACAGAACTGTAAAAAGGCAGGGGGAAAAAATCTGAGGCAGAGAGGAAACTGTTGGCTGTTACTGGATTGATTGACATTCAGCTCAGTCCAGAAAGGTCCCTCCCAGCTAAAAACTCCTTGGAGACGTCATATGTAGGTTGCAATATATCCAACATAATCCCCGTAGCCCCAAATGTAACCAGTGTTAAAAAGCAGAACGAGCTTTCACCATTTCATTAAGCTTTTGCTATTCAAGTCTTTATTGCTCTGATCATAACGTTGTCCCATTAGCTTTCTTGTTCCTCTCTTTGTTTTGTGTGGTTTCAGTGTTTTGAAAATATATGGAAACATGGCGTCAGGCAGGTTTCAGTAGCATTTGACAAAATGCAGTCCTGGAAAATACATTTTTCTTTCTGGCAAAGCATGAGAGGCAGAAGATCAGACAGCAGACACTGGGGCCTAGTGAACACAATAAACAGCTGTAAGATAGTGTCCAAATGCCACTCGTTCTCCAGATTGTATGCTGTCCAGCAAACTGACTGGTGTAAAAAGCATTGACCCTTTTGGCTTACTGTTCTACTGGACAGTGATAGTGACATCAAGTGGATATATTAGTGAATTAACGAACTGAACAGTTGTGATAAAAAGGAACTGTGTCAGCACAAGATGTGAGTGCCGTGTGAGCTCAATCCCTCACCTTCATTTCCAGACTCTGCAAATCCAGAGGGAAGTTCCTACTACCATACAAGTTATTTTGTATAATTTATACCTTACACCATGCTAAAGCTTTGAGAACTGTTGTACAGAACATATTAGTGTTTCGGAGTCCAGATTTTCCACAAAACTTTTAAAAATATTTCTGATGGCAGGTTTTGTTCTGTAAGACATGTTACTAGGCTGAACTTGGTATTAGGAAGACTACACTTTAAATGCTACCACAGCCATTAAACCCTTAGGAAGCCTTAGGCAACCTATTCTTTTAGCATCAATGGGCAATATGGGGATAATAAAAATACCAATTTATATTATAGGGTTGTTGTCAGAATTTCAAATATATAGCCCATGTGAAGAACTTGAAATAAAATATACATGCTAGATGTGTGCACAGCAAAAACTTTTGTTTCTGGTTTTGTTTTGGTGGGCCTCTATCTTCTTTATTTCCTTTTGGCACTGGTCCCCTTCATTTCAAACAAGAGAGACAGCCCCCTTTGGGTCATTGCCTTTTGTTTACCTCACTTTTTCCTCCTGGCACTAGTCAAAAACAAACCCTAAGCCCACCTGAACCATCTTCTTACTATGGTTTCCCTTCCTTACTTTCATTGTGTGCTCTGGGTTCTGAACTTACAAAGCTGATCATTTACATCCATATGTGTTCAAACCATTCTTCTTCTCTCTTTTATTTGATGGTTTTTGCCACTGGCTTCCATGGTTGCAGAGGTGGGGCTAATGTTCCAAAGGGAGGGTTGAAATGGGAGAAGCAGCTAAGGGAGTGGGGCCAAAGCAGAATGCATATGCAAGTGAAGGGAAAGAGTGATGCACAGAAGGGGCCCAGAACAATGGAGCATGGAAGCTAAAGGTGGAGACTGATGGTGTGATAATGGGTAGGGAGAGGGGAGCCACCCCAGGAAAGATCAGAGGGTGCACAAGTCATTCAACCTGTGTGTTTGGTACACCTGGAGTCCCCACCCCCAGTCCCAGCTTGGAAATTTCCATAAAGTAACATCTCTCCAAATATAGGAAAACTAAAATTTTACTTGATATCTCTTGTTTTGAAACATTTGCCTTCTTTTTGTCAAAACATTTAGAAGTAAAGTATTGGCTCAGATTACACAAAAAAGTAGTGAGCAATTAGCAATTTGGAGCACTCTTATCTTAAAACATTATTTCCAAGTTCTGTGAGAATGCTGCTATTGAAATTGCATCAAACATGGGCTGAAAAACCTGTTCACACAGTTAGGCTGGAAAAGTCATCCTAGAAGTGATGATCTTTGGAAATTAAACACCCCTTGCCCCCTGACCCCCAATTGCTTCTGCATGATGAAAGAGATTCCATGGGATCCTTGGGACCTTTGGGGGGGGGGAGAGATGGGAAATGTCTTATTTAGAAAATAAGATGTCACCGTTGATGACATCAGCCTTATGTGGCATAACTGTGTGGAAAGGACTTTGGCCGCTTTTAATAAATAAATGGGTAACAATTCCAATACTGATGTGGAGCCTTAAAATGAATAATTAGGGTTTGATGGAGAGAGAACACAGGTCTACAGAAGCCAGATTGCCAGATGTCTATGTTTGGCTCAGCTTCCCAGCTTAGTGTCCCTTTAAACTAGAAAAGTTGTCTTCATATCCCTCACACCCGAAAAATGTACATGAGGACCTTCCTGAGTAACTATCAATGAGTGCCATTGCTATGTTATCAGACCTTTCCAGGTAATACTGTTTCCATTTGACTTTTATGTAATGTAAACTTAGAACTGCAGAGCTGGAAGGGACCCTTATAGATCATCGAATCAAGCTCCTGCCAAGGAGGCACAGTGGGGAATCAAACTCCCAACCTCTGGCTCTGCAGCCAAAGTCCTAAACCACTGAGCTATCCAGCAGTGTATGACTTAATGTCTGCTATCCTTTGTTTTTTGTATCCCAAAGATTTCAAAGTACAGGTACTACAGCAAGCCTCTGAGTGCTTTCTGTAAACAGACTATCATCTTTGACCAGCCAGTGCCACTTCATCACCTGGTTCTCTCTCCTTATAATGGCCCATTTTCAAGTTAACCAGAACGTCTGCTTCTTCCCTCCCTGCCACTATCTCCCAAGGAGCTGCAAAAACAACAACAACAACAAACAAACAAACACAAAAAACCAGCATGCTCTTGCACTTCACTTCAATTTTTTTAAAGAATCATGTTTAAAAAATAAATAAATCCACAGGTAACAACATAACACTTAGTGAGTCCAGAGGGGCTTCTCTGTGGTTGTATATGAACAATCTATCATATTTTATACAGGAGCAGTGGTGTAGCAATGCATTTAAAAGTACAGGTGCTCTTTATGATGGTTCCTGTGGTCCACTCCCTTGCTTCAAAAGAGCACAAAAAAAAACCCACAGGAAAGTGGATCGGACAATATCAACAAATGAAGAGCAGGTCTTTTGTCATGCTAATAAGTCTTCATTGCCTATTCAGGACCAAACCACCTCAAACACTTTGTATTATAACAGGAAAATTTTGCAACAGTATCCTGGAAAAATCTGTTTCTCTCCCAACTGCTATGATGATAAATAAGCTCAGAAGGAATAGGAAAGCCTGAGGAGTATGGCAGATGATGTCATACTTCCAACTTTTCCTTAATTTACCTCTACTGTAAATGTTAGCGTTACACTATTGAAAATGCACATCCAATTTCTCATACATCCAGCTCCTCTTCTATACTAATACATTGATATGAGCAGGGCACAAAAAGTGCAAGAAAGGTTTTATTTCTTAATGGCTCCAGTGAAAATTAATTAAGAGTCATTTATGTTAAGCACCAGGCAGTTATGTCTATTTGAGTGTTTTTCATTTTTGTCTCTCTTTAGCCTTCTTTATATATGGCATCCATAAGTATCCTGTTTTTAAATCCTGGGTTTTGCATTAAAGACATGTTGACACCAGGAACACTGCAATGGGCGCACACACACATATCAGAAAAGAGCAAGCGAGAAGGAATATGTCATATACTGACTACAGGGAAACAGTACAAAGCATCTAATCACAGCAGTGCCAGCAAACTTGAACCTGTCCCAAAAGATCCTGAGCGCTCAGTGTTTAATTGCTGTTGATGGCTCTTGGTCAGTCATGCATGACAATGCGTGTGTCACGCTGCTTCCTGCCTGTGTTCATTCCTGTCATCCTTCACTCCAGGTGACGGAGTGCTGCTTCTCTGACCATGTTGGAAAGCCGGGAGGGGGAGGGGGGAGGGAGGAGGTGGGATTGAACTCTTGAAAACATAAAGCAATGTGGACCAACATAGCCACAACGAGAGGGAATGAGCACCAAAATCTAGGCAACTAAGGGTAGGTTTCCCCGAAACTTTCCTTCCATTAACGCTTTAAAAATAAAATGAAACAGTGGAGCATCTGTGACCTCCAGCATTCCAATTGGCAAGCTTCAATTCTTCTGTTGAATGCATGCTGGAGGCTGCATGGAGCAATTTGAATTACAATGGAAGAGCAATGAACATTAGCATTTTTGGTGAACTGGAGCTTTAAAACTGCTGATTTAAACAGCTAACAAGAAAGAAAGCTAGGCAGGAAAGAAGGAGGGAGGAGAGAGATGTGACTTAAATCATCTAGAAGCTGCCTAATAGCATCCTGCCTCTTTTCTGAAAGTGATTGTTTAATGGTTTACAGTATACTTTGGCCCAGATTTAGCCAAGCATGTCACTATGGGGCGTACATTAGCTATAGGTACTGTATATGTGTGTGATCCCATTCAAACCAGCCAAGCTCAATCATAATCTGAAATCTAGGTATCTAAGACCCTGATCCTGGAATGAGCAGCTTTTGGAGTTGTTTAGGGCAGGGGGAGATATGGTGGGGGACAGCACTCACAGCACCATGTGAGAGGGAAGGGAGAAAGGATATTGGTTGCCCCTAAACTGTCCCTAAACTTAAATAGCTTGGATAGCCTTGGTGACCAGCCCCCTGAGTTGATACTGCTGCTGCAAAATGCCAGATTGGTCAATGAAAAAACAACAGCCATCCAGGACTTGATCCTGGATAAGCAGGCCAAGCTGGCTTGCATCATAGAGACTTGGTTGGATGACCCCCAGTCTCACCCAGCTTTGTCCGCCAGAGTTCTCTGTGCAGCAGCAAGCAAGACCCGGGGTGGGGGGTGGGGAGGTGGAGTTGCAGTGGTCTATCGTGATTCTATCTTCCTCACCAGGTGCCACATCCCCCAGTTTTCTGTGTTTGAATGTGTGTATTTGAAAGTGGGAGCCAGGGACAGAAGAGGGATTCTGTTAGTGTACTGCCCAGCCCACTGCTCAACAGTCTCCCTTCCTGAGCTAGCTGAGTTGATCTTGAAGGTGGTGTTGGAGTTTCCTAGGCTTGTTGTGCTGGGGGACTTCAACATCCATGCTGAGGAAGCCTTGTCAGGAGTGGCTCAGGACTTCATGTCCTCCATGACGACCATGGGGCTGTCCCAAACGGTATCTGCTCCCACTCATGCTGCAGGGCACGCTTTAGACCTGGTTTTCTGTACTGGGATAGATGATGGTGATCTGGGTGTGGAGAAACTCTCTGTAGTTCCGTTGTCACAGACAGATAATCACCTGATAGGGTTTAGACTCACTGGAACTCAGAGCCTCTGCAGGAGTGGGGGACCGACTAAGGTGGTCCGCCCCAGGAGGCTGATGGATCCAAATGGTTTTCTGATGGCTCTTGGGGAATTTCCAATTGCCTTGGCAGGCGATTCTGTTGAAGCCCTGGTTGATCTCTGGAAAGGGAAATGGCCAGGGCAGTTGACACAATCACTCCTAAGTGTCCCCTCCCATGACGTACAGCCAAACTTGCCCCCTGGTTTACTGGGGAGCTGGTGGTGATGAAACAAATGGGATGGAGACTAGAGAGATGATGGTGGAAAACTCAGAGTACATCCAACCGAACATGGGCTAGAGCCCATTGGAAGGCTTATTCCTTGGCAGTGGTGGCAGCAAAGTCATTTTTTGCCAACATGATTGCATCTGCACAGAGTCTCCCAGCAGAGCTCTTCTGATTGGTCAACAGCCTGTTACATCATGGCCCACAGGAAGATAGTGCTGACCACTCAGTAAGGTAAAGATAAAGGTTCCCCTTGACATTTAGTCCAGTCGTGTCCGACTCTAGGGTGCGGTGCTCATCCCCGTCTCCAAGCCGTAGAGCCAGCGTTTGTCCATAGACAGTTTCCATGGTCACGTGGCCAGTGCGACTAGACATGGAACGCCGTTACCTTCCCACCGTGGTGGTACCTATTTATGTACTTGCATTTGCATGCTTTCGAACTGCTAGGTTGGCAGGAGCTGGGACAAGCGACGGGAGCTCACTCTGTCACATGGATTCGATCTTACGACTGCTGGTCTTCTGACCTTGCAGCACAGAGGCTTCTGCAGTTTAACCCACAGCGCCACCACGTTCCTTGTACTGACCACTCAGTAGCTTGCTGTAAAACATTTGCACAGCACTTTGCAGGCAAAATCACTTGGATCCGCTCTGACTTAGATGCTGTAGTTAATACAGGTCCTGTAGATGTAACTATGGCTCCTGCTTGTCCTGTGTTGATGGATAAGTTTCAGTTTTTGCAGCCTAATGATGTGGACAGGATCCTTGGAGCGGCAAAGGCTATCACTTGTCTGCTAGACCCTTGCCCATCCTGGCTTATAAAAGCTTTCAGAGCCGAACTGGCTGAGTGGGTCCAAGGGACAGTAAATGCCTCCTTGCAGCAGGGTAGGACCCCAGCTTGCTTGAAGGAGGCAGTAGTAAGACCATTATTGGAAAAACCCTCTTTGGAACCCCACAGTACTGGATAAATACCAACCAGTCTCTAATATCCCATTCTTGGGCAAGGTGCTGGATCAGGTTTCTCAGCTCCAGAGATTCCTGGATGAGTCAGATTATTTAGATCCATTTCAATCTAGATTCAGGCCTGGTTATGGGACAGAGTCTGCTTTGGTTGCCTTGGTGGCTGACCTACACCAAGAACTGGACAGAGGGAGTGTGTCCCTGTTGGTTCTGCTGGAGCTCTCAGTGGCTTTCGATACCATTGACCATGGTATCCTTCTGGGCCGTCTCTCTGGGATGGGACTTGGAGGCACTGTTTTACAGTGGCTCTGGTCCTTCCTGGAGGGGAGAACTCAGTGGGTGATACTGAAGGACTCCTGTTTGACACACTCGCCTTTAGCGTGTGGTGTCCCTTAGGGATCTGTTTTATCCCCTATGCTATTTAACATCTACATGAATCTACTGGGAGAGGTCATCCAGGGTTTTGGGGGTCAATGTTACTAGTACACTGATGACACCCAACTCTCTCTCTCTCCTTTCCATCTAAATCCAAGGGAGCTGTCTTGGTTCTAAACCAGTGTCTGGTGTCAGTGATGGACTTGATGAGGGCAAATGAACTGAAACTTAATCCAAACAAGACAGAGGTGCTCCTGGTCAGTCGAAAACCAGATCAAGGAATAGGGTTGCAGCCTGTGCTGGATGGAGTTACACTCCCTCTGAGAACACAGGCACACAGTTTGGGGGTGTTCCTGGATTCATCTCTGAGCCTGGATGCCCAGGTTTCAGCGGTGGCCAGGAGTGCCTGTGCACAGTTAAAACTAGTGTGCCAGCTGCGCCCATTTCTTGAGAGGTCTGATCTGGCCACAGTGACACATGCCCTAGTTACATCTTGGTTGGATTACTGTAACACACTCTACATGGGGCTGCCTTTGGAAGGTGTTCAGAAACTTCAAAAGGTCCAAAATGCCGCTGCCAGATTGTTAACTGGGGCTGGTTACACGGAACACATAACACTCCTGTTACAGCAGCTCCACTGAGCAGTTTCCAGGCACAATTCAAAGTGCTGGTTTTAACCTATAAAGCCATGAATGGCCTGGGTCCAAACTATCTCAAAGACCGTATCTCCCATTATGAGCTGGCCCGGGTGTTAAGATCATCAAGAGAGCCCTTTCTCTCAGTCCCACCACCTTCACAGGTGCACCAGATGAGGACACAGGAGAGAGCCTTCTCTGTTGCTGCTCCCAGACACTGGAACTCCCTCCCATAGGAAGCTAGGCTGGCCCCATCTGTCCTTCCTCAGGCAGGCCTTTCTCTTCAGGCAGGCTTTTTCTGAATGACTGGTGGTCTGAGAGGGGTTTTAAATGGACTGTTGTGCTCTGTTGTTTAAAATGTAATATTGAACTTAGTTACCATTTTAATATAATACTGTTTAATTCTTTTTAATATTTGTATACTTACTGTCTTTTGCTTTTAAGTACTGTTTTAATGATGTAAGCTGCCTTGAGTCCTTTTGGGGAGAAAGGTGGGATAGGAATGAATGAATGAATGAATGAATGAATGTAGAGATGAACCAACCTGCAGTACCTTCTGTACATTGCTGCAATGAAGATATAATGTTTTGTCAAGCGTGTGAAGCATTCTCCCAAATCCATGATAAAAAGAAAAAAGAATTACCACTGGCTGTCTTTTACTGGTACTCTAAAATCAACCGTGATAGGTGGGACATCTAGGATGCACAGCTCAAGAGAGCTCATTACCTTCACCTAAAGATGTGAAAATCTCTCAATTCCAACCTCATTGTGCTACCCAGAACTGCTTTGGCTCCATATGAGTTTATGAGACTCTTTTTGGTCCCTACACAGACATAAAAAACAAAAGGAACCAGTACCTCCAACAAATCTGATTGTGTAGACGAAGCTGCTGTCTCAGGATGCAAGAAAATATATTATGCTTTATTTCAGTTTTAAAATGCCAAAATAATTTTGACTTGAATGTATGGCCTTCCTCAGGGGCTGTACAAAGAAAACAGAGTGAAACAAAAAAGGGGGGCAACCCATTAACATTTTTACACTTTTACACTTTATTTTACAATGCATATAACCATCTGAAACTTTAACATACATTATCCACAGAGGGAATATTCATCCAGCATATTATTGATCACATTTAATTGACAAATGTAGTCATTACATTTTATACATACCATTAATTTCTTCCCTTTTCTGTCTTTTGGTTTGTACCCAGCTCCAGTAGATTACTTATGACATAAGGAGAAAAGGGTCCCCTATTTATGGATGTTATCTTACCCAGCTGTTGTTTAAGGTCACTCCGATTAATCCACAGACCCCTGGCCTGCAAGGCTTAGGGAATGTATACAGGAAGTGGTACTGCTAAAAAATATAATTCTTCTTTTAAACTTTTGGGAGCCAATGTGCCCAGTCTCAGTATCAAGTCAATCTTTTCAACAGAGCCTTATCATTGCTTTTACAAACATGGACAGATTTGTGTGCACTTCTTTTCTCCAAAATGCATCAGAGACCTGAGAAATGTAAAGTTCATAAGCACAGTGTGCTCTATTTCACTGCCAGTCTTGGTGCTTGTGAAATGGATATTTCTCTAAAGAAACACAAACCTACTGAATGTCTTTTTCCATCCCTATGTACGCAGTAAGTATTGTTGTTGTTGTTGTTTAGTCGTTAAGTCGTGTCCAACTCTTCGTGACCCCATGGACCAGAGCACGCCAGGCCGATAAATATTACAAGTCTGTAAAATTCCCATCAGCTTAGCAGAATGATTTCAACCATTTCAGACATAGGAGAACCTCTAACCTAAACATACATCTCTGGAGCCTCTTTCTTTTTCTTTCTTTCTTTCTTTCTTTCTTTCTTTCTTTCTTTCTTTCTTTCTTTGGTGTTAAATCTATAGTGGCAATTTATGCAGTGTACTGAGTCACAATCTACCCACTAGATTAATGCTCTAGATCATGACTCACAATCTTGGGTAAACAAGGTGTTCTTGGATTGCAACTCCCAGAAACCCCAGTCAGCACAGCTGGTTTTGAAGACTTCTGGGAACTGCAGTCCAAGAACACTTGGGTTACCCAAGGGTGGGAAGCACTGCTGTACAAGGTGTCTTAGGCAGGAAGTAGGTTTTTAGCTGCCTCCCAAGACTTCATCCTCATAAAGTTTTCTTCTACATTGAGTAACCAGACTAAACACCAAACTACATTATTTGTCCCATCTAGTCCAGAATGATTTACTCCAGACTGATTGGCATGAAGTTTCTAGGGCCTTAGATAGAAGTCCTTTCTCTCACCTCTCACCTTGTCCTTTAAACTGGAGGTGATGGGGTTTGGACTTGTGATCTTATGGCTACAACACACGAATGCTTTACTGCTGCATAGGACTAAACAGTTAGACCTAGAAAACATTGATCTTAGTCCTTATTAGGTGACTGTCCAGTTACCTGCTTTAAAAAAATTACAGTGATGAAGTGTAACATTTGTCAAAATATTACTATAGATTAATCTTCAAACTAAATGACTTCAGTTGCAACCCTATGGACCCTTTCATAGAAGTTAGCCTTCGTGACTTCGATAGGAATGTATAGGATGCTATTTGATACTCTTTCTTTCTGTAGTTTTGCTTTAAAAATAATGGTTGTTTATGGTTGCCAATCAGCAATTTCTTATACCTATGAGGGAGTGATTCCAAATCAATGCTTGTGCTGGTATTGGTATTAAAACATAAGCTTTCTCTTTCAGCCCAGTTTTTGTGGGGAGGGACCTTCATGAAAATAAAACTAAAGATCATAGCAATGGAATGATCAGGGCTCAATAAAAATCTGGCTAGTTGCAGAGCATGATTGAGGCAAAATCCTACCTTCCTCTCATTGCTCTGTCATTGTAACTGTACTCTGACATGTCAGCCTTGAGGGTGTGGTTAAAAAGGACTGCCCTCCAGTGCATCAAAGGAAACTTCTACATCCTTGCTCATTCTAGCTCTTGTATAAAAACTGACAGATATGTCAAAGGTGTGATCGGGTAGTGAATAAGTAATAGGCCTTGACAAGCTGGACTTTCTCATTCCATACAGCCTAAGGTGAGGCAGCAGCCTGGGGTAAGAGTGAAGGCAATTAAAAAACAACAACATGGGACTCTAGATGAATGACTTGTGATATGGCCCACATTTTTTCTAGGGTCTTTTTAGGACCACACACAAAACCCTGGCAATGCATGCATTGTCCTAAAGTTTAGATTTCATCCCAAATGTTTCTTTTAATCTTTTTTAAAAAAAGTTGAGCCTTTGTAATAGTGAAGTATGAAAAATGCTTTTTCCAATTAAGTACATGGCTGGAGCAGTACCCATTTCATAATAAGGCCAACAGTTGCCTGATCTTCAGCCATTTTAGTCTGTGGCTTTGCTGCTTCATGGATCTCAGAGGTGAAGAGGCAATTATTTGTCTGTTGAACCACCCTAATCCCTAGACATCCATAGGTCAACTTCCAGTGAAGGAGCCAGTTCACATATCGTAGCCTGGAAAACATACACACTGAAATTCCTTCTAAAATGTTTCCTGTTTGTGAAAAGCATATCACTGGATAACTGGGGGGGAGGGGGGGAGGTGTTTTTTTTAAAAATTAGAACTTATAAAAATAACACTTTTTTTTTAGGTCTAGCAAAATGAATGTATATATGTTCTTTTATTTCTGGACATCAGATTTTCTTTCCCTTACCTTTTAGAAATAATCTTTCTGAACCAGCTACAACACATAAAATACAGAAACAAGAAAGGATGAATTAAAAATAGAAAAATATTAAAAAGAAAAAGAAAAAATGCAACTCTAAAAACTAATGTCATCACAAGCTGAGGTATTTTACTAGGATTTTGCTCATCACAGAAAACATAGCAGATGAGAATGTCAAGTGAGCTTACTTCGGAACGTCATTTCATGTACTGAATTCTGTAATCATCTTCTTTACCCTTGGATAGTGGAATATATTCTTTATTTTTGTGAACCTTCAGATGCCAAATATGAATAAGAATCTGTTGTGGTATTGTTCCACCCCAAGAGTTAGTAACACCTTGCACCACCCTGTAGCTGGTCTTGAAATGCACACATACAATTTCTACACATTTGTCTGAAGACAGTGCACATGGCAGTTCAGTACTTAATGGTTTTACGTGTGAATATTCGGGGGGGGGGGTCCTCTTTATATGGTAAAGTATATTATCCTCCTGGGAGGCAGTGGAAGACAGGAGGGCCTGGCGTGCTTTGGTCCATGGGATCACGAAGAGTCGGACATGACTTAATGACTAAACAACAACAAATATTATCCTGCCTACTCCAACATGTATTAAACCATTTCTGGGACAAACTTCTTTATTCTGTAGAGAGTGTCCTTGGATAATTACTCCGGTGTCCTGCCCTACCACTGTACAGCTCTTTCAATGAGACTATATCTGAAAAAAGAACCATATGTATTTCTTTCATTTAAAGTAGGCATTCCTTGAGTTTCGCTTTGTCTTGAGAGGTCCTCACTGTGTGTGCATAAGAGGGAGAAAGACAGAATTTTTGGCTAAAATGTCTTAGATTTGGAAGGTCTGCAGGAAATTAAAATGTCATCTAAGTGACATTCCTTAGAAGGGTTCTCGCTCTTTTTGCATATCTATTAAAGATTTTAGTAAAGGAAAGAGTTGTCAATAAACTAGGAATTTCTAGTTTCTCTCCCTCTCTCGTTTCCCTTCTCTCTAATGAATGGAGAGCTTGCTTTTCCCTGGCATTTCCACTTACTGCTTGACTGTGCTCCTAGCAAGCTTTCTGTTCTAAAGAGAGTGCCAGGCGTGCACACATTGAACACTTCTACTTTGATGCTGTCATCCTTGTCAAACATTTGGAACCTTCTTTGCCAGAGTGCTAATGACAGAAATCCTGGCAATATTCACCAAGGAGAACTTCCCTTTCCCTACAGGGCTTGGAGAAGGAACTGATGAGCTGATTTCCACTGCAAACAAACCCTAAGAACCGACCTAAGTGCCTGTCTTCTCCACTTGCAGTCTGCAAAGACATGTAAGGGAAGTGCTTGGAGTGTTTAATGTAGAGAGAGCAATATATAACGTGGAAAAAAAATTCAGAGAAGACCTTGAGATCTGTGCATGGAAATCTTTGCAGGCCTCAGAGTTGTTGCAAACCATTCTGGAAGAGACCTAAATAACTATTTCTAAGAAAGAAATTTAACTGTTCTTTTGTTGTTGTGCATGTAATAGTGTTTTTAGTTGATAAGCTTTTATAGTGCAATACATGTTAAATCAAGATTTTGTTTTTAATCCTGTGTCTTAGTGCTGTTACCCACCTTGAGACACTTTGAGTAGAAAAATAAAGTTGGGGAAATACATGCATCAGTGGAGGCTGGTGAGTTTGATTTTCTGGTGTTAGTAAAACTACTCTACAGGAAGTTCTGTCACTCAAGAGGAGGTGTTATGGAAGAGGGGGAAGGAGAAAGAAGCATGATTCGAAAAACCTGGTTGTGAGATTGTGATGTTATTAATTCTGTTGCCTTTCCTAAGGACTACTCATAATTAATTGGCATGTTGGAGATTTAGGCTATGGAACTAGTTGCGACAAAGCAGATTTTCTGAGTGCTAGGCCATCAATGCATCTTTCAGTTCAGTCTCCATCTAGCTAGACTACAAACAGAATGCTGTTATGTTTCTTAAGGAGCTGCTTCAATTACTATTATCTCATCAAACAAAGCATGCCAGATGCAGGCATATGCATGTTCAGAAAGCAAGTGACACATTCAGGGCTTTTGCTCTGGGCTGCGAAGATGACACAGTGAGCTCACTTTCCCCCTCGTCTGGAAGGAGTGTCTCCTGTCATGAAGCAGAGGAGCCTTGCTGCTTCTGGGAATGAGGCTGACCAGCTATAAGAATCACATCCCTTTGTACTTAGCCAGAGGGGAGGGTTAATTGTTGCAGAGGGCCTACAGATGAGCAAGTGGGGAATAAATGAAGAGTTCCAAGTGCGTATTTGGAATGGTGAGAAAGAGAAACAGATTTAGTTACTACATTTGTAGCACATCCTACCTTCAGGTTCGAGTCTCCCTTTGAGGAAGAAATATAGAAAATGTCCTTTCAAAGGTTTGTAATCAGGTTTCCTCTTCATACGTATGCTTAATTTGATTGGTCCATAAGTAAGTCAGTCAAAAAGATTAAAGCCAAAGCAGTGTATAGGGATCTAGATATATGTGTACTGTACATGCTTATGAAATTTAATTCTGTTGGATATTTGCATGAGATTTTTCTGGATGGTGAGCTAAACATGGATGGCTTTAATTTAGTGAAAGAAAAGACCTATTCATTTGTTCAGGATAGGAGTAACCTGAATGTATGAGGAAAGGGAACAGGCATGTTCCATCTTTTCCATTGCTCTTCACGTGAAGTGTCATAATCTGAAAAGAGAGCCTCATGCAATCCAGGACCCTGAAAAAGCAAGTTTTCCAATTGTGTAGGGAGACTGCAGGTGTAAAGGATGTAATCACTCTCCACACGAAGGTAAGTGGCAAAGGAGGGGCCTGGGCTGCTCTCTTTTCTTTTACATTCAGGTTAACCCTATTCCAAATGCATGTATAGGGCTTAACAGTGTTTGGCATATAGATTGCCTTAACTGGGTGCCCTCTGTGGTGTTAGTTTTGTAAGTACTATGGCTGGTAGGTGACACCAAACAAGGAATCTAGAAGAATGAAGTCATATTCACTTTAAACTCAGCTTAAACCCTGGCGAGTCATTATAAAATTCAGTGTTCCCAACACAAGCCCCTCAGTGGTTGTTTTCTTTACACAAGTAACAACTAATAAGAAGCAGAAAGGTTCCTTCTTGTGTCTAGGCTCCACACAAGAGCAGAAAACCTGGGAAATCTAGGCTCTTGCTCATGTGTACATCCCATATGCAAGCAGGGACCTGTCCTTTTCTAATCTGTTATTATTATGGAGAAAGAAGGACAGAGGTAGGTGTTTCTCTTCTGATTGTCTGGACAACACTGGATTCTATAACAACTGAATAGGGCTTTAGTGTCCCTACTGTCTTAACTCTGTATGCACAAAAATGTGGTGCATAATCCAGCCCACTCCACTTGGGCTATGTTGTTGTTTAGTCGTTTAGTCGTGTCCGACTCTTCGTGACCCCATGGACCAGAGCATGCCAGGCCCTCCTGTCTTCCACTGCCTCCCGGAGTTTGGTCAAATTCATGTTGGTTGCTTCGATGACACTATGTAGCCAAGCCCAAAGTTGCATGGACCAAAAATCAAGAAAGGAACTCTTTAATTAGCAGCAATCTATCCCTGCTAGTGTTGTCATTCTTTTAGAGTGGAGGTACACAGAAGGACACCGGCCAGTGATTTTAATGTGGTGCTAGAGGACAGCTTTATGAATACCGTGCAGTTTGAAAAAGACAAATAGACCAAATCAAAGCTGAACTTTCGTTAGAAACTGTAATGAGTATACTGAGTCTGGCATACTGTGGACATGGAAGACAAGGCTTACTGTAAAAAACAGTCCCCAGAATCCTACTGGTTATTTATGCAGGTGTTAAGTGCAATGGCATAAATTGCAGCAGTGAGTTGCTGCTAGTTTAAGAGTTGTCACTTGTACCCTTCATCACATACCAAGTCACACAACTGGTGTGCAGCAAGAACTACAAGCAGCAATTCCTTAACTGGTGCCAGTTCACTGCTGTGATTTGTAACATTGCACTCACACAAATAACCAATCTGATTCTGGTCAATAATACTAGGAATGTAGTTGCAGGTAGCCATGTTAGTCTGTGCAAGCATTATAGGTAAAAACAAAACAGGAAAAGAAAAGAAAAAAAGGAAAAAAAGACAAAAACATGGTGGCACCTTAAAGACTAACTTTTATATATTTTTTAATATGAGCTTTCATGGACAAGTCTGATGAAGTGGACTTGTCCATGAAAGCTCACATTAAAAAAATATAAAAGTTAGTCTTTAAGGTGCCACCATGTTTTTGTCTTTTTCAACTAGGAATGTAGTAGGAAAAGAGGAGGACCTAACATGAGATGGATTGAGTCAATGAAGGAACCCACAGCTTTTCGTTTGTAACTGCTCAGCAGGGTTATTAATTATAGGTTTTTCATTAACTCAGGGTTGCCATAAGTCAGAATTCTGAAGAAATGTCTGAAGAAGTGGATGTATATGAGAGTTTTGACCCCGAGATAGGACTGGAAAATAACTACCAGAAATTGGGCCTTCTTGGCGGTAGCCCCACAATTGTGGAATACCCTCCCACCCGAAGTTCACCTGGCCCCCTCACTAGGCACTTTTTAAAAGCTCTTAAAACCTGGCTATTTAGACAGGCTTTTCCTGAACAAATAACAGCCTGATGCAACAGTGCCTCCGATAATGTACCATTCAACATACTGCCATGTTTTTATGCTATTAAATGTAATGATGTAATGTATTGTATTATATTTCACTATGTTTTCCACTGTACGTATTTTATGGTATTTTGGTTTGCACTTTTTAATTTATCAATGTTGTCTTATTTTGTTACTTTATTGTTTCTGTCTAGTTGTTGTAAACCACCCAGAGTGGCCCTGGCTGCCAGATGGCTGGTAAATAAATAAATAAATAAATAAATAAATAAATAAATAAATAAATAAATATAAATAAATAAATGTTAAAATTCACATTGAAATACAATTGTCTTTAAGGTGCCAAAAAGTTTGATAGTTTTGTATTTTGCATTTGTCTGGACATAATTTGGAAGTGACTTCATAGCATGTAAGAGAGAAGAGGCACTATTTTACTGAGAAATAATCTTAAAGTATCAAAAGGTGGTCACTTAAGAGTGAATGTCATAATGCTTTGTGTTTTCATTGCATACTCAAAATGAACTCTTTCGCTCACCACAATTAGTGCTGAAACAAATATTTAAAGTTAACTACAGAGTCAATCAGTTCAATGGGAGAGACATTATAGGAATTTGATTTATGCAAGCAGCACAGTCTAGCCATAATTTCCAGTGAGGCAGTTCTGTTAGTCTGTTGCAGCAAAACACACAAACAAATGACGAGATGAAAGCAAAAGAGTCTTGTGGTACCTTTAAGACAATTTTATTATGCCATAAGCTTCCATGCCGATGTATGAAGTGTTACCTAATTTGGCAGGTCATTACACGCAAGCTTGGTGGGTGAAATGCACGAAGGGCATGCACAGAACCTGAGCAGACTGGCAGGTGAATCTTATTTGAAACCAGGTACCAATCCTCTGTGGCACCTGAATTTTCTGGCTTGAATTTCTTGCTGTTGTTTCAGATGTGTGGCGTACCTCTAATTGTCCAGTGCAATTGCATCCATCCCTTTCCCATCCTAGTGTTCTGGTTAAGCTATCTGAGTTGTTTCCTTCACTGCTGGATAGCTCAGTGGTTTAGATATCTGTCTGCGGAACCAGAGGTTGGGAGTTCAGTTCCCCGTTGTGCCTCCATGATAAGGGCTGGACTCGATGATCTATAGGGTCCCTTCCAGCTCTGCAGTTCTAAGATTACATTACATTACATAAAGTCAAATGGAAACCTTATTACTCGGAAAGCAGTTCTAAGGTAGTTGTTGCTGTTGTTGTTTTCACCTTTTAGATGATTCCTTTGTATCTCCGTTTTTCCCTTGAACCTCTGCCTGCTTGTTCAGCATATGACAGCATCAGGACCTGCTCAATTGGCCCTTCTTTTTCCAGCCACAATATCATCAAAGGCCATGATTTGTGAGCTTGAAAGAGCAAAGACCATGTCTGCCTGGGTCACTGATAATTAAGGAATGGCAGTGGTCAAGAAGGTGGTGTGTGCTGGCCGGGGAGAGGAGAAATCAGTTCAAGCCAAACTGGAGCATTTAGGTGTCTTAGTACTGAATCCCTTTTAGACCTCTCTCAGCTTATAAATATTAATTTAAAGACTACCAACAAGGACAGTAAACGGATTCAGGCATAAAACTTCCTGTCAGGATTGATTTATGCCCAATAAAAGGAGAGCTGGATAGAGAAAGCCTGCTTCGCTAACTTTATGATAGACAGTGAAATAGTGCCATCAACATAAAAAGAAAAGATTTTACTGTGTAGTTTTCTGTACAGGGTGTCTCCATTCTTAATCAGTTTTGTGTGACTACTGATGTTTTCTTATTTACCACATTTGTTTTCTTTTATATGGGCCTGCGATACAATAAGCTAAAAGGTTTGCAACACTGTGAAGTGTGTCAATGAGTTCTTCATTTTCTGTCATTGTTGTCACATACACTAAAGGAAAAGCTGCTAATGCACTCTGTTATTTTCTTTCCAGTAAATATTGAAATGAAGGATGGGGAGCATACATGCTGCAATTCCCATCATTTTAGCAGCATAGCCCATAATGAAGGACCATGGGAGTTGCAGTATGGTTCCCTAGTAGCTGTGGCCACTATGACTGAGTCACAATCCAACATCTGGAGGTTTACTAAACACCTTGATCTTTATCCTGATTTAATTTGAGGGTGAAGATATCAGCTTTAGGGGTAAAAATATGATTGTCAAAGAGTCTGTACTCCTCAAAGGATGTATCACTTGATTCCAGAGGATATACAGATGATATAGATTGAATGGGATATAATGGAAGAATGTAAAGCTCCTTAATCGTATCTTGCAGAATTATCAGGAAGACAGGTGTTATTGTGTTGCATGTTTGCTAGATTCAGCATGGCCACTCCTTCAATTAGCCCATGACAGCTAATGAGGGGAAGGGAGGAGGAAGTGTAATGTGGTGTGTGTGCATATATTTACGTGATCCATAATGGTTCAGGCTCCAAGACCACACATGTAAAGGCTGAATCTGCTTGTAACTTTTTGGCCATATGCTTTGCAGTTTGCACGGTGGGCAAGCTTCATCCCTCCATCTTGTGCTGGCTTCTGCCTGGCTTCTGCCTCTGTTGTTGTTGATTGTATCATTGTCCCATTTTGAAGTAGACTGATTCTCTATCACCTGCTTTTTTCAGCTAGTTTTTATGTGTTCTTAGGGCTTTTTTTTTTTACTACTAGTGCACAAAAAAACAAACGGGGAGAAAGAAACAAAATGAAGCATTTTTGTTGTGCACATCTTTAGTCGCAACTTTGCCATCATTAGGCTATTGCACTGGGCAAATATGAATATGAAAGAATCATAAATAATAACAAAACTGTTTCAGCGTCACTTTTAAATGTGCCAGATAACACAGTGCTGAATCTCTGTGTATGTTTACATAACAACATTTCAGATTCTACTAGAAAAAAGAGGGGCGATTCAAATGGAGCCATTTATATAGTATTGGATTTTTATGACTTTATTCAATGACAGAGATCACTGCTATAAAAAGTGGCTTACTGGAGCCCACAAAGAGAGAAAAAGAATAACAGGAAGAGAAAGGAGAGTAGAATAATGTATTTGGGAAAATACCTTTTGAATAGCCCAGGGGAGGGGGGGTGGCACACTGTATTAGAGCTATGCTTTGTGGCTGGAATAAATGTGAAACCAAGGTCCTCAGAGAGGATCACTTTGAAAAGAAATGAAAAATGCATAAAACTTTGTTTAATTTATGGAATTTATATGCTGCTGACCAGTAAGTATAAAGTTCTGTTCCCTTGGTCCTCACTATCAGTCATGTATTACTTGTCAGTAAATGTGGTGCACTCAGAACATAACAGCTACGGTAATATTTCTGTTCCCACTGCAGCTTTACTACACCCATGAAACCCTGTAATCTTTAAATTCCCTCACTGTTAACATCTGCTGAAACATTATTGGTCCCAGCATAGCCAAGCTGCTCTGAAATTACATTTAGCAAAGTAGTTAATGCTAACAGTGTAATTTTAGAAGCAACCATGTTTAAAAAAGGCTTTATAACTGGTGTGTCAACCATACTTCCTTTTTTGATTGTGTTATTTTCTCCATTTCTGGTGTATGTTATTACCTCATTTGTATGCTACTAATCAGGCATACAGAAAAAATATTAAAATATTTTAAAAATCAATATATTCTCATTCTTTCCCTTTTCTTTGTACATATGTCTATCTCTGCTCTAAATCCCCTGGAATAACTTTTAAAAATACCTTCCTTTTTTTTTTCAGTGTACTAAAAAGATTCCACCACAGGCTCGGATTATGTAAGTGTTTAGAGGGTTGAGGTTGGAAACTAATCAGGTCTTAATAAGATGAATATATTTTGTCATCGGGCCAGGGTGCCTCACATGTTTGAAATTCAAATGTTCATGCATATGATCAAAATAAGCAGGTTACCACACAGTCTCTCTTAACAAGAATACATTTGTGTGCTTTTATAAGGAAATGGCTGTACAGAGGGCACTCAGCTTAAACGATCCAACTGCTAAGTGTTACAACACAGAAAAAGAAAGACTTTTATAGGTTTTTCACCATATTGCTCTAAATAGGTTTTTCACCATATTGCTCTAAATCTATGACTGAAATTTTGTTGCTTAGCATAGTGAGTCGCTCTAGGTATGCCCACTGAGTCAGTGGGGCTTTGGTGAGTCAACTCTTCTAAGAGTTGACTCACCAAAGTCTCACCTAAGAGTCTATATTGATTCAAATAGGCCTAATCTAATTGTGATTTACTATTCTGAAGTAAGTCGCAGTCAGAGTAGGCCCATTTGAATCAATGGAACTTATGGAGGAGTTGATTCACTAAATCTCGACGGACTCAGTAGACCTATGCTAGTGCAATTTACTATTCTAAGCAATGGGACTTTAGCCTATAACTCAGCTGTACTGCCGTTTAGAACGAAACAAGAGTTCTCAGAATCTGGTGGTCATGAGGTCCTAATCTTATCCTCTGGTGGTCCTTGGATAGTCACATGCCATTCCCATAATGCCATTTTTAGGTGGTTCCCATGTTCCCCATTCTAAAACTTTAAAATGCCTCTAGTTTGGCCATAAGAAGGATATGCCTCTCCTTCCATTTTCAACAATTTCATTCAAACTGGGTGATTTGTTTAAATTATTTGCTGCCTGAAGAAACCTGGTTCTAATCATGGTTTTTAGTTCTGGTCAGTTTGGATAAGCCACAGTTAAAACTACCTACAGAGTTCTTGATACAGACAAAATAAAGCATAGTTAGTTGGAAATGGAAGCAGATTTTTCTAGCATCCTTCTTGAGGCTGCGTCAGAGAAGGTGGGAGAGAACAGACTGAAGCAGGAGATACTAAAGTATGTTTATGCATTATGTCTAAACCAGGCCAGCTCAACTGTGTAATTCGGGAATGGACTATTATATCTCGTATGAAATACTGCTGACCAAAATGAGTGAACTTGTTAATTGTCTTTCTTGCCCAATCTTTCCAACCAATAGTTGTGTTTGGCTAATCTATCTGCACATGCCTGGCACTCATTCTCTCAATCTAGCTATTATTATAGCAATATAATAAGGTAAGTTATTTTTCTGGATTACAGCTCCCAGAATTCCTCAGCTAGTTTGACTAGTGACCATGTGACCATGTTGGCTTGGGAATTCTGGGGTTTTTACTCCAGGTAAGTTCAAGAAGATGTAAGTTCAAGAAGAGCCTCATGGCGCAGTGGTTAAACTGCTGTAAGGTAAAGGTAAAGGTTCCCCTTGACATTTAGTCCAGTCGTGTCCAACTCTAGGGGGCGGTGCTCATCCCCGTTTCCAAGCCATAGAGCCAGCGTTTGTCCATAGACAGTTTCCGTGGTCACGTGGCCAGCGCGACTAGACACGGAACGCCGTTACCTTCCCACCGTGGTGGTACCTATTTATCTACTCGCATTTACATGCTTTTGAACTGCTAGGTTGGCAGGAGCTGGGACAGGCGACGGGAGCTCACTCCGTTGCGTGGATTCGATCTTACGACTGCTTGGTCTTCTGACCTTGCAGCACAGAGGCTTCTGCGGTTTAACCCACAGCGCCACCACGTCCCTTTAAACTGCTGTACTGCAGCCAAAACTGTGCTCACGACCCGGGGTTCAATCCCAGGTAGCCAGCTCAAGGTTGACTCAGCGTTCTATCCTTCCAAGGTCAGCGAAATGTGTACCCAGCTTGCTTGAGGGGGGGGGGGTTGCAATGTGTAGCCTGCATAATTAACTTGTAAACCACCCAGAGAGTGCTTGAAGTGCTATGGGACCGTATATAAGCAGCACACTTTGCTTTTTGCTTTGCTTACATTGTTCCCAATGAGAGGGGACAGTGTGAGAAAATATGGGTGATGTTGATCTAGGAAGTGTCATGCTTTAAAAAAACCATTAGGAAGCCACTTCCTGGAGCAACATCTTTGCACTTCAAAGACCATCTTCTGTTTACCTGATATATAAGCAGGATGTTTATGTCATCATTTCCTGCAACATATACCTGTATAAAAATTAGATTTTTCATTCTGTGCATCTGAGGAAGTGGTTAGAGATCCATGAAAGCACACATGAAAATAAATCTGAGTAATTAAGGTGCCACAATACTTTTTGATTATTTCTGTTGTACCTATGATAGCTGAAAATGCTAAAATAGAAAGTTAAAAAACAGTACAGCAAATCAAGTAACAGACAGGTAATGGTACATAGTGGTTCTGATTCTGAGCTATGACTCAGGAAATTGCAGGTCTAACTCTTCCCTTAATTGTGTACTCGTTCAGCTGTCTAAGCAAGCCTTCACCTCAGCCCCTCCATCTGCCATATGAGAATAATATTTAGAACCTTAAAGAGTTCTTGTAAAAACTATTTTTATGGTATCTGTAGTATGAGAGGTGTACTACCTGGGTAATTCTGGGAGGTAATCCAAAAACAGAAATCTGTGCCTGTGTGATACATTGTTAATATTTAATATAATATTAAAATATAGATCTATTTCCTCATCAGAAAATGCACTACTGAATGTTGAAATGGCAGTAAGGAAAAGGGAAAAAATGTTATGATGATCTTATTTAAAAGATTAAGAGAGAAACATAAACACACACTTAGGTATAAACATAAATATACACATACATGGAGCCTTTGAATAATTTTGCCTATGACTTGATCCAGAGATACCCTTATCTTATTCAGATGTTTGCATTAAGATATCAAAGATTGACCTGGATAAAGCAGACAGATGCTTTGAAAGGAAGAACTGGCTAAGTACATTCATTTGCTGTTCTCCTATGCGCCATGTTTGGTCTGTATGGAAATGCGTGAAGAGCTACACTTGCCAGTCTGCGTAAGATTCCTTCATAACTCCACACAGTGGAGTTCCATGTGGATTTTTGTATGTTGGAAGCAAACAAGTGGATGTGTTCTTGTTTCCCATGTGGAGTGATAGACTGCATCAGGTTCTGACTGTTGGGAGAACAATAGCATACTGTGTTCAAAAGAATATTGCTGGAATGCATGTGTAACCTCTATGAGATATTGTTTCAGCCCAAAGGAGTGGGACTAAGAAAGAGTGGGGCTGTGAGTAAAAGATTTGAATCAGAAAGAGATGGAGGACTGAAGAGACCAGAGTTGCTTTTCCACCTAGACTGCTAAGGCCCTTGCCAACTTGATCTAGAGTTTTGAAGACTCCGCATGTGGAGCTGATTCTTCTACGTTATGGATACCCAACCCAGTTGAGGAAAATATCTTGGACTTTTGTCTAAATCTGAAATTCAAAAAGACACTCAGACTTTGCAATTTTACAAGAAACTTCTGTATTGGTGCTGTTGCCGAGATCTTGAGCACACAAATTGTAGCATTTTGTTATTGTTTTATAATTGCTCATGTTGTCTGTTATATAACTGTGAATAAGACGACACTCATTTTGTGAAATTGCATTTGCAAGGGTCATCAATAGATAGCTAAGTAAACAAATAGCCCCATACAACTGAAAAAAATGTTACACACACCCAAACATTCAAATAGAATTAAGGTCATGCAGTGTAGTAAATGACTACCATTCACAATTTCTCCATAATTATACAATAAAATAACTATCTGGATCTGGACCTCTACACTGTAGTTGAACAGAATGACCATCCATGTAATTCAGTCTCTATATTCTTAAGAGTGTGATTTTTTATTACTTAACTTTACTCTAGAATATATGCAACATTAACTGTTCTAAATAAATCTAACCACTGCCTGATTCATGAACAGCAGTAAATGACATCTGTGCCAGATGGCAGCCAGCATTCACATTTCCTTCCACTCTGGTTTGCATCTACCTCTTCCATATCTTTTCTTAGTCTTTGTTAATTTGTGAAGCAAAAATTTCAGTGTCTGTGTCTGTTGTAACCCTCAGACAGTTTTACTAGATTAGTTAATACAGTTACAAAACAGGCCTTATTGGATCATAATCCATTATTACTAAAAGCTATCCACTGGTGTGTCTCGGTTCTCTTGTGGAGCCCTCCCAAAGAAACCTGCCTTTAATGGAATGCAGGAATGTCATTCTTTCCTTATTGTTGATAATCCTGCATTATGGGCCTTGCTCTAACTGGTATAATAAAATGTTATAGAGGAGGATTACTAAAGCTGCTGTATTACAGTATATAAATTATTAGTTTCTGTCGTACAAAGCCATGCCCTCCAAAGACTTAAGAAATGTAATATATATGCATTCCCCCAAAAAAGATAGCTAGACAGACAGACAGACAGAATTTCCAGCTCAGTAACAAACCTAATAACAAGACCAGGTGTAGAATATGTGCTACCTGACGGTAGATGAAAAATCTTTGTTTTGAGGATGTTAACGTTTTAATTTATAGCAAATGAAAAGACAAAATGTGACACCATGATGTGACAATAGTGTAGAAATATGTGTTAGTGGAATGTATCACATTGAGGATGTAAATGTGTTGTGCAGGAAGAAATAAAGGATAGATGGGGGATGGAGACAGTAACTAAAGAGTGGACTTGCTAAAGATTTACAAAAATCATGAAGAGTGTGGGAAGAGTAAGACAAATGTAGTGCTTGGTCTGCAATGTCAGATCAAATATAGTGATTGATCTGTAAGGTTCAAGTCACTCCTTGATGTTCGTGCATGCGTGAATTTACACAGAGAAAAGGAAGAAAAAAGCAGAATGTATTACAAAGAAAAGGAAGAGAAGTTAAAGAAAAGAATCAAATGCATGTACATGCTATGATGTGAAAAGCAGGGGGACAAATCAGTGACATGTAGCTTAGGCTGGTGAGCATAGGGGAAGACAGTGGCCACTTGCTTACATCGAGGTATGAGCACACTGGGAGCTCTTGTGAACTATGAACTTTGTTTAAAAAAAAAAAGAAGGAATATAGCAGTAGCAACAAAAACAACAGCACTTCTGCAAAGGTAAAATATCCTGGCAAGAGCAGAAACAGGTTCGAAGCAGGAAGGAGGCCAGAAAGACCAAAGAGCATTGATATGGCTTAATTTTCAGGAAGACACATCTATTAGCAGCATCTTTTATCCTTGGACTATGCAGCTCAGAACTCTCCAAACAGCATGGCTACCTGTCATCCAAACAAGTGAATTTTCTAAGCTCTGGATTGTTTATGGTATTATTATTTATCAGCTTTGAGTTCAAGGTGGCACACATGGCTTTATTTCTCACCTGTTCCCCCCATTTTTTATTTTTAATATTGGGGTGGAAAAACCCAAAATACACAACAATACAAGATTTACAAGCTTAAGAAGAAAAAAACACAAAGCAAAAACAACTTAAATTATATATAAACAGTGCACCCCTTCACCGGGACTATTGGAGACATGTTATATCTTTAATTTGTTTGAGGGCCTGATCACAGGTGTACCAATATGGCCATTTTATACATCATTTCATAAATTTCTGGGCACATGATGGATGGCCAAGATTGACACATTTTCCCAGCCAGCAGTTTATTTCTAGTTTATTTCCCCCGTCGCCAGGAGGGTTTGTACCAATGATGAATCCTTATAGTTTCAGTGTGTATGAATGTTGCTGCTGATTTATTTCCTTTGGAAAGGGATCAGGTTTCTGGGCGCTGTGGCCATTTCATGGCCACTGCGCTTGTGTCCTCTTTTTTTTGATTTTTAAAAAAAGGTATATCGACAAATCAGTATTAGGATCCACTGGTGCTACCACTGCTGCTGCTGTTGCAACAAAAAACAACATGGATACATTGCTCAGAAGGAGACAGCCTTTCCCTCCTTCCTTGTGGGTGAAAGAGGGCTTCAGATTTCCTGCTTTGAATTGTAAAGAAAGGAGAATTGTATTTATTTAATCCTGCTCTTCACAAAACTTTGCAAGTGTTCCAAAATCCACTCGTCCTGACCCTGTTCAAAAGGTAAAAGATATGCAGGGAGGAGAGAAGGGAAAAGGGGAGGAGGAAAGAAGCCTTGGTACCTCTGTATTTCTGTATCGATATACAAGTTTTGGTAATTTTTTAAAAAAAAAGAACAAGGGGGGCTCTGATTGCCCCAAGAAACAGTAGAGAAAATGAATCAATACAAAATTAAAGAGCAGTGTAGCCTGCTATAACAGTTCAGATAGAAAGAAAGAAATCGATACAGTTAATACCAGTGTGGTTGTAGAAGGGGTAGCCATTTTAGTCTGTGCAGGCAAAGCAAAATAGAAATAAAAAGTTAAAAAAAAATGTGGTGGCGCCTTAAAGACTAACTTTTATATTCTTTAATGTGAGCTTTTGTGTTCAAGTCCACTTCATGTGCCACCACATTTTTTTCTTTAAGAACAATGTGAATGCTCTCATCAGTATATATACCATGTGACCGTGAAAATAAATGTATCGGTACAACAGAGGTATGGAAATACCTGGTATAACTGGGGTTCTTTTGTCAGGTGTGATTAGGCACTTGGGTAACTATCCTCACAACAACCCGTGGTGGAGATCAGGCAAAGAAAGAGTGACTGGCTCTCAGTCACTGAGTGAATCCATGGCTCTGGATGGGGACCTGGGCGTGGATCCCCAAGTCAGCACTTTGATAACATGTGTGTTATCTGCCATCGAGTCAGAACCAACTTATAGTAACCCTAATAGGGCTTTCAAGGTAAGTGAGATATTAATGGAGTGGTTTTGCCATTTACACACACAGAGTGACTTTCAATAACTGAGTGGGGATTCAAACTCAGGTCTCCTGAGTCCTAGTCCATCACTCTATCCTCTCCACTATAGCACACCAGTAATAATGACACCACATTAAAAAGGAACTTCCGTGTTCAGAAGCAGCATGCCTCTAAATGCTAGGTGTTAGGAAACAACTCGGTTTCAAAGTTGTAGCTTCCAGCCTCTGCTTATGGCTTTGCTGGATTAGACCCTTTTGGTTAGCCATTGTGGGAAGTTGGAAGCTGACCAGATGGCCTCGGGATCTGATCCAGTGGAAAAGTTTTTATTTTTAGGAACTGTCTCTGAGATGAGCTAGAAGAGATATGAGGATAGACAATGTCAGGAAAATGTAAGTAGAGGCAGACCTTGGGAAAGCTACTTTTTTTGAACTTCAAATTTAAAAAATCTGGACTCTCCCAGCTAGCATGGCCACTTGCTGCAGGATTCTGGGCATGATAGTTCCCCCCAAAAGTAATGCTTCCAAGTTTCCAAGTTCTGGAAAGATTGAACAAGGATAAGGAAAGGATGAGGAGATGAGGAGGGGAACTAAGGACAAGTGGGAGAGAAGTTTCACTGAACAGGAACAGAACACACAAATTAATCAATTTGTGGATCAATTTGTGTCAGTCTGCAGTCTCCTCTAGACAGATTTTTACATTCTTCCAGAGCAATAGGCCTGATTAGTAGATTCTAACAGAGAAATTATTTTTCTTCTTCTAGCAGCAGTTTATGGTACACTTCCTCCCCCCCTCCACTTTCTGAAGAGCTTTAAAAAGCAATACAATCATTTTCTGAAATAGCTTTAGAGATAATTAGAGCTTGCTGACAGATGTCATACCCGTATTTATCATTAATGCTAAAAATAATACTTAGCTCTATAAAGTACTTTAGCACATCATTTCTCTCCCCACTCCTACTTCCTTCCCCCCCCTCTGCTCCCCTCCAAATGTTGCTTAAACATTTGCTAATGATTCCATTAGTTCCTGATTATACTAATTAGAGATGGACAGTAATGGACAAGATATGTCTGATCTTTTCTTTCTCTCTATCCCGGTCCTACCTTATTTTTCATATATTTCTTCCTTCCTAAAGACTCCCGCAAGCTGTTCTTGACTCTCACGCTTCCTTTCCCGGGCAGAGAGTTGAACTCCTTATGTTTTCGAAAGCTCTCGGCCTTTGCCCACCTGTCTTATCGCACCACTTAAAATGAACTGCCTATCTTGTGGCTTAATTATAGCATGCCTTTGGACCATGAGGGACAGGTCCTTGGCCCTTACAAGTCACTCTGGTGCCATGCCCCGTGTTAAGAAGACTTAGAGGGGCTACGATGCTTCCCCCCATGCAAGAAAGCTTAACTCTGACATTTCTGGCCTTATAGAACATTTCTTCTCCCCTCCCGCAAGGGTAAGACATTAACGTACAAACTTCAGGGCAGGCAAAAACATGACTACAGCTTCCCAGAAGCATTGTCTGAATAGTTACTTGGATTTACTTAATGTCCTTTACACACATTACAGCTTCAGTTATTAATGGGAGCAGAACTTATTGGCTAATATGCAGTCACAGAGGCATTGGTGGCTTGTACATTTGTCACCTGTGTGGGGTAAAAGTGGAGCCAGCATCCAATTCTCATTATGCTAGGCACCCTCCCTCCATGTCTTTAAAAAAAACAACCTGAAAGCAGAGCTTTTCAAAGAAGCCTTTGGGGAGGTTCTCCTCAATGTGTGGAGGAGGAGGAAGGATTCTTCTTTGCCATCTAACCATTTCTTGCTCCCTGTCTTTTCTGATCTTTTTTCAGTCTTTGTATTTTAGAATGTGTTTTTACAATTTTTGCATTACTTTGTGTACACCTCCCAGAGAAGCAATTTGCAAGATGGGCAGTATAAAAATTCAATGAATGAATGAATGAATGAATGAGAGTGATTTCAGGACCAAAAGAGTAACCAGCAGCCCCTGTGATTTCATGGCTTGAAGTGGGGTAGACACAGGAGGAGCTTTTATTCCAGAATTTATGCTGCTGCCACCAGAGCTTGTGCAAAAGAAAGGCTCATGAGTCACAGTGCTATTGCTTCTCTTGCTGCCTTTGTCCAAAGGGCGTAATACTCCCAATATCAGTTTGCCAAAAGTAGTTGGGGGGGGGGGGGGGAGAAAGGGGAAGAGATTGGAGGAAAGGGCACATATTGGTGGACACTGCTTGAAATTAATGGAGTGTAGGGCAACACTGTTGATCTATCCAACCCTGTCCACATTGCCAAGCAGGGCCAGCAGCATCTGTAAAAAGGTGATGCTACTCTTAGTATTCACTGCCTAGAAAAACCTGGAAAGGGTCAACATAAGTTGGGATTGATTTGACAGGATACAATTAATGTTGTTATTGTTTTAGGCGTGATGAGTCTTCCTTGTTGGACTCTGCAATTGTTCCCCTTTGCCACATTACTTGCCATAGGGTCCCCTAATTAGCCTGACAGCTCCAGTGCATCAAAGGAACACTCTTCCATTGCAATGTTCAAGCCCATCTGGTTTCTGTATGTGAGATGAGGAGGAGGGACCATCTGGTACCTTTCCTCGGCTGGCAAAATATATGACAAGATGAGGGCCTTCTCACCCTGTATCCATAGTGACCACTATTGGCCACTCAACAGTTTATTTTCAAGATTTTTAACCTGTCACTCAGGGCACACTGCCCTCACAAGGTAACTTAACAAGATGACAGAAAAAAATTATTATTCTATTCTATTCTATTTTACTTGTACCCTGCCTGCCTCCCCCTCAAAAAGCACACACAAAAACCCCTAAGGTGGCTTATGAAATATTGCAGTATTTTAAATTATAATATTAAAAAAAATAAACATTTTGGCTGAAAACCTGTCCACCTAAATTATGTAATGTAAGACTAATGATATCATAAACTAGGACAATTTTTCGGAAATTGAATGTTTCCCACTTCTGTCCCGAGGCACCCACAGCTCCCATGCAATCTCTTTCATCGTTGGAAAGCCATGGGGGCTGCTGGATGGGAAAATGAAGTGTTTCATTACTTTAATTTTGGTAGTTAAAGGCTTCCTACATGACATAACTTACATGAACAGGATTTCAGCCATTGCTTATTAAAACTACCTAATAAAAAACATTTAAAATAATTTAGAGACACATTTTAGAAGACAAACAGTACAACATTCACTATTAAAACAACCTGCTTAACAAGAATGGCTTTTGCTTGCTGATGGAAAGACATCAGGAAACTGTTAAGTCATATATACACCTGTTGGCAGTAACGTTATGACTGTATCTACACAAAATTTTTGAAGTGCTTTTGATGAACCTGTTTGGTATATCATGTGTTACAATGTTGGGAGCTGTGTGCAAGACTGATGCAAGAATATACAATCCTGCAAAATAAACAACAGTTGTTTGTGCTGTCTCTCTGAACTTTTCTTTTCTTTCTTTCTTTCTTTCTTTCTTTCTTTCTTTCTTTCTTTCTTTTTCTTTTGCTGTTTTATTCTGGCAATGTATTTGTTATTAATCCTACATTGTACTGTGTTGTTACTGTTTCCAAACTGTATTTGCATTGGTCTTCTTATGTTCTTTGGCACCCAGTGTAGTGTAGCAAATAGAGTGATGGACTAGGACTCTGGAAACCAGGGTTCAAATCCCCACTCAGCCATGAAAGCTCACTGCAGGTGTGGAACTGGTGAAACCACTCAAATATCTCACTTACCTTGAAAGCTCCATTAACATTGCTATAAGTCAGTTCTGACTTGATGTCACATAACTAACTTAGGTGGTTAGTCACTTTGTGAACACTTGCACCTTCAACAGAGGTTTATAAATATCCAGATGAATCAAATGAGTAAACCATTGTGCCAATCAGCTCTTTGGGGTGGAGTTTGGATTGAATTTCTGCTCATGACCCCTCCCTGTCCGTTCCCTAACTAGTATGGTTAGGTTACAGAACTATACTACTTGAGTGTCCAAGGCTCTATCACAGGCATACCCACCCACCAATGCTTCTGTCTGTGTGCATCTTAGGATGGACGTGCCTACCAGAGCATGGCTTTGGATTTCTTTCTGGCAATACACACTCATTTGTCACTATGTAGCATATGAAGAGGTGTTGCTTCTTGCTTAATCACATGAATCCAGCACATTTTGTTTGTTAGAATTTCTTCTGCAAAACCCTTCAAACTGGTCAATGTCTGCAAGAATCCTACTCAGATCTCTCTCTCTCTCTCTCTTTCTCCAGTTAAATCCAGTTGAAATCCTTAGTTGTTATTCTTTACCATTTATTCATGTTCATAAAACATAGGCTGGATAGCTCAGTGGTTTAGATATCTGGCTGCATTGCCAAAGACTGGGAGTTCAGATTCCCACAGTGCACCTCAGAAGACCCAGTTTGCGTGGCCTTGGGCAAACTGCACAGTCCCAGGATGCCCCCAGAAAAAGGGAATGGTAAACCACTTCTGAGTATTCTCTACCTGGAAAACCCTGAAAAAGGTCACCATATGTCAGAATTGACTTGACGGTACACAATTATTATTATAAAAGAGAGGGAGAAACCATGTGTTTTAAAAAGTTTTTTTTTCCTTAGGAAAAACCACACACAAAAATTGAATTTAAAATAGCAAAGACATATTGTAACAGCTTTAAGACACTCCTGGGCACGTTTTAATGGTCCATTAATATACACCTCAGGCGGCTAAATGTGTGCGGCTGCACATCCATGACGATTATTAATGAACCACTGAAACATATCCTGCCATGCACTTTTGCTGTATGGTGGTGCTGCATTATCAGTAAGGAATAAAAAGTTTAAAAGACCCTTCAAAACGCCATTGATTTTAAAAGAAATCCTGGTGAATTGCCTTTATGTCTCTCTGCATATACATGTGAGTGAAGTGGATGGTTCACATATTGAAATGAGTCCTTTGTCTAAAAAAGAAATAAGCCAATGGCAGGAATGATTATTCTGCCTCTTACACTCAGGCCTGCTGCTAAGAATTCCACCCCAAATGAGTTCAGGTTTTGCTCTAGGTTTTTAGCGAAATGACGGAAAGTATGAAATGGTAAAAAGTAATGAAAGTGAAGCTGGGAAAAACGAAGGGCTTCTCTTTCCCCATCAGGACCAGATTCCAGTGCTAAATTTATCCTGGAAGTAGTTAATTCATGTTGGGGGGATTTGGAATTTGGTTATTCCTATTTTGGTGTAGACAAAAACATGGAGAGATCTGCCTAGTCTTGTCTGCTGAAAAAGGGGGGAAATAGCAATCTGGATGCTTCTTGGTTAAAGTAAAGAAAACACCTTTACTTACAGTTAATGCATTTGTTCTTCTTTCTTTCTTCTGCCTGCCTCCCCCTTTTTTCACCTACTTACAAAAGAATGCAGGTGTCTCAGAGTTTGCACCCACACTTCATTCTTTTTAAGAACACCACTTTATGAGATCTTTTAAAAATCCACTTTCCTACTGGAGTTTCTCTGCTAGGGTTTTTGTTTATTTGTTTACTTCTGAGTACTAATTGAAAGCTTCTAGCCACAGTTCTCACCATGAACATCAACTCCAAATGGCAAGCAGCAATTTCTGCTCTCCAGGGGAGGGCATTATGAAAAATGAAGCTTGTTTTGTTTGTATTGGGTTTAAAAAGAGTGGACTATCATGGGGAAAAACAACATATGAAGCAAGATAAAGGAAACATCAAATGGATGGCAGGTACAGTACTAAAAATGTCCATGCAAAATCTGGTCCTTCTAGTTGAAAAAAAATATTCCATCCCAAAAAGCCTTTATTCACCAATCTTGGAAAATAAATTAGAACTCAGTTCAGACCATTCTTGAAACAGTTGATTGTAGGATCATCTGAATGCAGCCTATTTCTCAGGGTCAAAATGGGCAATACAATTTAGGTATGTAAAATGTTATGATGTCAAAAGTAAGGACAAAAATATACAAGAGATAATATTTTGCAGTGATAACAGGCAGTACACATATTGCTGCATGGTATCTGATTAGCAAAGAACTACAACAAGCTCTAGCAACTGCACAAAATCTGACTGCTTTATCAGTAACCCAGAGATCATAATCTGAGAAAAAAGAAGAGAGGAAATTCTTCTGGTCTACTGGGAATTTTTCAAAGGATGGATGTGGTGAAAACAAGCTTAGTATCATAATAAAAATACCCTCACCCTGTGTTTATAAATGGTGCTTCCTAAACTGGTGAAAATGTCTGTTTGTCCAAGAACAAGCTCTTCTCACCATGTTATCTTGCATTCAAGTGTGTTTTGCTTTATGATTAGCCACTGGAAGATAAAGATAAGATTAATTTGTAAGTCTGATTGCCACTGTGGTTTTCATTCAGAAAATTGCATTGTGGAAGAAAGAACAAGTTAATCATATGGAAGACTCCCTTATTACATGCTCTGCAGCAAAATTTTGTGCAGCAGCAATGGCACAGTGCTCCTTTATAGTCTCCTGAGTTCACAGGTTGACTGGTTTTAGCATGAGGGTGGTTTATTGTCAAGCGTAGAGAAATGTTGTGGTCCCAACCGAAGGGAGGAAATATTTACAAATCTTTACAAATATGTAGGAAGGACTCCCTATAACCCAAAGACCCTGTCCAAACCAGTTTGCCCTAGACAATCCAATGGTTCAAAGGATAGCTATAAAAATGCTGTATTTGATTCTCCCCATATTTTACAACCAGTACACAATTAATTATATGTTGTACACTTTTTAAATTACATTTTGTATATTTTAACCATATAATATGTTTTATGAACTGGCTGTACACTTTTTAAATTGCATTTTGTAAGTTTTAACCACATAATATGTTTTATGAACTGGTTGTACATTTTTAAACTGCATTTTGTATATTTTAGCCACATAATATGTTTTATGAATTGGTTGTATATTTTTAAACTGCATTTTGTATATTTTAGCCATAAATATGTTTTATGAGCTGGTCACCCGACTGTAATAAATAAATACATTCTATTCTATTCTATATGGAAGATGCACTTGCTTTAATGTCAACTTTCACCCACAGCCCAGCCTACCTCTAGATTGATTGTCTATGGAAAAAAATAGTTGGGCTTACTGTTGTGTTTGTAACAGTACCGTGCTCAGCAGAACATCATAGCAAACAAAACTTTTCAGAATCTGAAGATAAGCATTATTACCTGTTAAGGTATATTTATCTTGCTGTTATTTACAGGCCCTGTAAAACTGAGCACTCTCTCTTAAAGAGATGCAAAAACATTACATAAATATATTGACTAAAGCTGGGTGAGGGGTGGGGAGACACATATATCTCTCTTTTGCTTAGGACCTGAAGGTTTCGAGCTAGGAGGGACAGTCCTATTATTGGGCAGAATGAGGTTCCACTTCACATAAGAACTGCTGTGAGCATGGAAGTAGGAGGAGAGCATGGAAAGCAAAGCAGAGTGTTGTGCTGTGAAGTGACTCCTTCTGCATTTAAATACTTTAAAAAAGCAAAGCATGCTGCTTATATACCGCCCCATAGCACTTCAAGCACTCTCTAGGTGGTTTGCAAGTTAATTATGCAGGCTACACATTGCCCCCCCCCCAAGCTGGGTACTCATTTTACTGACCTCAGAAGGATGGAAGGATGAGTGAACCTTGAGCTGGCTACCTGGGATTGAACCCTGGGTCATGAGCAGAGTCTTGGCTGCAGTACAGCAGTTTAACCACTGCGCCATGAGGCTCTCTATATTTCAGTAAAGTTCTATGCTACAGATAGACATAATACTACTGATGATAGGAAAATATGTAAATAAACATTAATTGCTATTGTTCCTTGTAAAAAAGCTCTAGTTTTCACTACAATTGATCAGTTCCAGAAAACAAGGACTGCATACATACTAGCAAATGCCGAATTGGACCAGATGCCTCTCCCCTGTGGCTGTATTCTAAAGTATATATTGTACAACAGTAATGTTGCATCTCTACTGTTGTTATGTTTGTACATGTAATTATTTAAATAAATGGAGCTTTTGCAATTCCATAGGAAACCATGAGGAAATCTGAGGTACCGTCAGTGGCTGGGCTCTGTGTATTTATTAGAGAACAAAATGAGAAAACTGATATATAATGTGTGATAGATTTCTAATTTTGCTAAGCAGTCTGTATTCCCCTGTATGGCTGCTGAGCAAAGGTAATGATTAATGAAAAGATACCAAACGATGATGTTGTTTAATCAGGACCTAGTGGGCGGTGGCTGACTCATCCCCCTAAGAATTAGGAAAAAAGGACAAGGAAGGGTGGTACAATGTAGAACAAAAACTGTAATAATATTTTTAAAAAGGAAAGAGAATATAAACTGGCCAAACCTCCCTCACTTAATGCTTCTCTAGTGGAGTAATAAGATACCTTCAGCATTATAAAGAGTAGCACAGATGTTGACAGAAAAATGCTCCCTTAATTACCATACAAACTGCTTTACTTGAGTGAACCGTTTAAAGCGGCCTCCAAAGGAAGTTCGCTCAAGCAATTCCACAGATTACAGCTAATGAACAATATTTCCTCGCTCCTATTTAGTGCTCATTAAAATGTAAAAGCCTTTCATTTTCAACAGGCACACAATAAATAATTTCTCTCCCTTCTCTCGAGTCTTAGCAGCAAGGAGAAAGGAAGGGAGGGGAAACAGTGGTAAAGTGGGGCAGGGAGCTTAGGAAGTGTGAGAAAAAAACATCCATGCATTTGGGAATGTGACACTCCCTCACACATACACCCCAAAACACACAGTGACTCTGGCAGGAAAGTCTGGGGTATGGGTTGAACTCAGAAAAATCACTTCTTTGGACTTTAGCTTCCAAAGCCTAAAGTGAGTTACTTTGATACAGTAAGTCACAACTACAGTAGGCAATAGGATTTACTCACCAAATCCCCACTGGATCACCAAATTGCCACAGATTAAATGGGTCTACTCTAGTGTGACGTGGTGGCACTGAGGGTTAAACCGCAGAAGCCTCTGTGCTGCAAGGTCAGAAGACCAGCAGTCGTAAGATCGAATCCACGCGACAGAGTGAGCTCCCATCGCTTGTCCCAGTTCCTGCCAACCTAACAGTTCGAAAGCATGCAAATGCAAGTAGATAAATAGGTACCACCACGGTGGGAAGGTAACGGTGTTCCGTGTCTAGTCGCGCTGGCCACGTGACCACGGAAACTGTCTACAGACAAACGCTGGCTCTACGGCTTGGAGACGGGGATGAGCACCGCACCCTAGAGTTGGACACGACTGGACTAAATGTCAAGGGGAACCTTTACTTTACTCTAGTGTGAATTACTATGGGAAGCAACAGGATTTCACCTAATGAAAGCTGTCATCCAAAAAAGCAAAATTCCCAAGTTCTGGATTTCAGCATGGTAGCTGATTTTCAAAGCATGGCTAAACGTTTTTTCAAACAGCTCATCCAAATCCAAGCCACCTGTCACTATGTTTAGTTACTCTCATATGCTATTATCCCTCCAAAGAAATCAAAGCAGGATTCAAACTCCTGACCCTGCCTTTCCCCTTAAAACATTGCTTCAAAGTATCCTAGCCTAGAAAGGTTCAGTGATCCAGTCAGCATAATGGTTGGGTTGGTGATGAATTTGAACCTAGGTTTCAACTCAGTTTCAGTCCAATGTTCCAATCACTGTCTAACATGTGCTGGACTGTAACAGTATACAGGGAGTAAGATGGAGACAAGCAGGCAAGCCTAATTAAACACAGGACAAGAGCCAAAGCACACAAATAAGCGGTCTTAATGAAACTAGGAGGATAGGTGCTGAAAACTATAAATAAAAATGCAGCGCTTATGTTCACTGCCTTTTTATTGAGGGGAACTCAACCTACAAGTCTAGGACCCTGCCTTTGTCAAACTCTTTCAGCCTGGCTTGCCTCACAGGGTTCTTGTGAGGAGAAAGTGGAGAGAGGGAGAAGCATGCATGCATAATGCCTTGAGCCCGCTGCAAGAAAAACACAGTATAAATGTCACAAGCAAGCAAGCAAACAAATACACCAAGTGTTGAGTGTTCCCTGTCCTCCATTCCTTTATCCCTTTCCACAAGCCCCAATAAAGACAACATTAAAAATATCAGCATTAAATCTTACATAGTCCAGAAAGAATTAGGAAAGGGCTGTGTGGTTTAGACTTACACGAATGCAGGAGTAGGTTGATATCTTTATTGAACCACTAAAAAAAAAATCACACGAATTGCAAGCTTTCGTGAGTAAAATGTCACTTCTTCAGGCTGTGTGAAATTTTGCTCACAAAAGCATTAAAGCTGTATCCTTGAGTGATGAAGAGCTGCATCTCCTCATGTCACTGGCCAATTCTTAATCTTTGTACAATCCCCTTCACTAAAACGAGATGATGTATACAGAGCACAAAATATGGAGGGCTTTTAGCTCATTCTTATCCTTGCCTTGTTTAAACAAGCAAATCTGGTAAAGAAGGGTGCTTACAAGAGGTGCAGTATTAGTGGCATTTTTCAGCAGGCTGTACTTGGATTTTAACTAAGGTCATTTGAAAATGGCCTTTCAACACCCAGCTCTTTTGCTCTTTAATGCTTGCCAATTTAGTGTTGTATTCAAAGTGATTAATTAGTTTGTAGTGAAGGTTTATTAGGTAATCTTTCTGTCAATCAAAATTCACTGTGATCTCAGTGTTGAGTAGAGAACACCAAGCAGTTTTATGAAGATGGAAATATGATGTTATCATTGAACACAGAAAGAGATATGCGGAGAATGTCACGTGAAAGGCTCAGAAAACAGTTTTGCTCTCTTCTTTTCTCTTTTAAAAAAATATTTGTTTTTCATTTATACAGATACTGTACAACCTTTAACATGGTTTTGTCCATCTGACAGATAACTGCTTTTAAGTTTGCATTTTTACCCATTCATTTAAATGCAGAATTAGATGAGATCTTTGGGATGCTTTAAAGAGCAAAACACCAATCCGGTTGAATTAGGGTAAATTATTGCTAGAATCCTATTGGTGACTGCTGTATATATAAATTGCATAACTCAGTGAAGGAATTGCCACTAAAAAAATGAGTCACGTCACATTACTAAGCATGCATCTGTGGCACAATTGGGCATATGCCTTCTAACATGACCAATACCTCATTTATTAGAGGCAATTTACCTCAGTTAATTATACATTTTAACTTATCAACTGGGGTCCGCTTGTTATTTTTAAAATATGCTACATCAGGGTCTCTAGAGCTCCAGCAGTTGCACTCACCATTTCTGGCCTTGGGAGGATGGCAACGACTGTCCTCTCAGGACCGCCTCCAGCAAAAACATTTCTTCCAAAAATTGGGGCTTAAAGGTAAACAAACAAACAGAAACCTCTTGCAGAAATCAAGCAGCTCCCATTTTAAAAAGTAACAGGCACGTGGCATGTGCACATACACATGCATACACACCTGTCCCTCTCATGCCATCTAGAAGGAACTTTTTGAGTGACCCCCCCCAATGTATTGTAATGTGTTGGGGGAATGGGGGGAAGCACTCGGTGCTGCTTTTGGACCCCTGGGGGCTGCATGTGGCTCACCTCTGCTTATGGGGTCCTTCCTGGCAGTGGACAAGAGGTGTTGTTGGCAACCCAACTCATGTGGTGATAAGAAATGTATGGAGGACAGAGATAGAAAAGACCCTAGCCAACACAGTTCTTTGGCCATGCTGGTTGGGGTATTCTGGGAGATATAGCTCAAAAGAATAAATTCATATTTCTGGTGGAGGCACCGTGAGTATGAACCAATCTGGTAATGCAGCTCCAGGCCAAAGGATGTTGCTTCCTGACGCAGACAGGACTCTCTTTCCCCAGTCCATGCAGAGAAGCTGCCTGGGCTAGCAGTCAAACTTTACTCAAACACTGGTAATGAGAGACTGTCCACCTTTTTATCAGAGGCAGGGAGTGAGTGAGGTTGATCTGGACAGCTCTGGCTTCAGCAGAGGGAAAGAACTGAGGAATTCAGGAGGAACAGCTGGAAGGCTGTTGCCTGAAGAAGTGGCCTCACTTTGCCTAATGGTAGGTTGAGTTATGTAGTAATGTGCAACTAAAGAGGGAAAACTGAGATTTGTTCTATGCTTGGTTTCAGCTAATAACTGCACTCTCAAACTGAGCTTCTAGTTACTTTCATTCTCCTACACAGTTCTACACTCGCTTGTTCTTCAGTGAACATCCCATGTATCAAGGGGCACACACAAAAAGGAGTAAATCTGGGCTTCTTTTAAAGCAAGACCTTAATAACCTACACCTCTATGAAGGTGCTGTTAATATGGCTTCCATCATGGTCGCATGGTCTAAAGTGGCAGCTGTATTTGTGCAGATAACAAGACCACGGACAATACAACAGACAATACAAGAGACAATCGGGACCTCTCTTCCACTACCGCCACAGCCCTGGCAGTAACAGCACATGTCCTGAGGAAACGACTCCTTATGAATTGGTGGGGAGCTTCCCAAAAGCCTTGTCAGCATAGTGTTGGGCCTGGAACATCTGCTCTTGTGCCATGTGTGCTATTAATAAGTCCATGTGGTGCCTTGCAAGTCCTAGCAAGAATTATAACAACCACTGCAGCTGCTGGGTGCATTTTGCTGCCTTCATAGTCAACAAAATGGGCTCTTATTCTTTTTTCTGCAGTCAGTTGGCCCAGAAGCAGTTCTGGTCCCTTTCCTAACCTTTGCCTGCCCCACCTCGGTGACATCACAAGATCCTAGGCACTGCGCTTAGATTTTGACCCTGAAATCTCTAGGAACGGGATGCCTCCGACTTAGCACTCCTACAGACATGTCAATGTACTTAATGCCCACGTCTGGCTGAGTTGTTTTGGTGGCTGAGACAGAAAGTATCACAAGCACCTCTTCCCATATCCTGATGGGCGGGGGGAAGTACACTAACTATTAATTAGTAACAGTTTGCTGCCCTTTTATCACAACCCAGATCAGCTGTCCAAGGTGTCTGCCTTATTCTGCCTAGGGGTAGATCCAGCAAGTGCAAACATTGCAGCAGGTTGTCTGTGGTCTGCTTGTGCTGCACTCTGATTTAAAAGAAAGATACAGGAAGGATGCTTTTCCAGGTAAGAAAAATTCCCTGCGTGAAGCAAAGCGGCGTACCAGTGAAAAGATCTATCACTTAACATGCTACAATGCTGTATGATCTGAGTTTCTTTAAAAATAAAAATAAAAATCTCAAGCTCACCCTCCAAAAAGAAGGCAGAAACTCTAACTATTTACAACATTTCCCTTTAGAGCAGGTCTGCAGGAAAAGAAGTGAGGTTCCCCAGTGTGAAACATGCAGCTTCTGCTGTAAGGCACAGAACGAGCAGGTTATCAGAAAATACTTAATGGAAAGTCAAGGAGCAAGGAAGGGAGAAAGGCGGAAAATACAGAATGAACTGTCCTACTGCTCATATTGAAGGAGGCCTGGTCTAATAAAACCAAATGAGTTTTGTTGTTTAGATTCCTTTGGAAAGATGCACCCGTGCACAGTGTGTTGTCTGTCTGCAGGAGATGTGACTACTCTTTGCAACGCCTGTAGTAGATGGATGGTACGTATGGCAATCTAACTGCAACATCCTGCCTGAATATGAACAACAGATTTGTCAGTGTGTGACAGGCTGACAGCACAGCTCCCAGCTGCTTGTCCAGTGTTGTTAAATCAGTACCTTGTCTAAGTGTTCAGCAAAGAGGCAATCTGCTTCCTCCATTCGTACAGGCAGGTTGCCAGTTAAAACAAGTAATGGCTTTAGGCTGCAGTGCCATAATGCATTGAAAAGATGCAATCTAAACCTTTGTGTGCTCCTTAGGCAAGGCAGAGCAGCAGCCGAAGTTCAAACTCCTTTTTTCAAAACAAAAAAGACAAGTCTAAATGAGATCAATGAAAGGCAACTGCGAGCATCTAAAAACAGTGATTAAACTAATAGAGGAGATAAAGTACAGTTTGGCCTGGAATTGGGATGAAAAAGCTGTAAGCCATATTAGTAAAGGGCAAGTTGCATTTTTGTGCAATGTGTGTTATGTATGAAAAATACTTATAGGCTGACGTGTGCTGTGCTTGGTTTAAAAACAGAACATAATGTAAAATACAATGCAGATCATGCACTTGCATTACATTTGTGCGAGCACAAAATTTCCTGCTGTTTTTTTGTGTATAGTCTGAGCGGTGATATACAATACTTCCCTTTTTTTAGTGTTTTTTTCTCTCTCTTCAAAATTTATTTGCCAGAATTGCTTTCAGTATTGTTCATTTGCCTTCAATAATGGCATTCTGTTGCCAAATCTGGTAAATTGAGCTCTTATGTCCACTGATGTCATTGTGTAACACGTGGCATTGTAACATTGTCTAATTCTCTATGGCATTCTTTATTGGTTGGGACCATCCTTATATTCAATGTACAAAGATGAAAAAATGGCATTTGGTGGAGAAAAGCTGGTAAAGAAGTAGTGGCCAAAGGAAAAAAAAAATTCATGATAATGCAAATATTCACAGATAAGCTGTTATTTGCATAATTCAGATGTGTTTGTTTCTGCAGGAAAAAGTTAAGTTGTACCTAAATTAAAACTGAGAAATATTTAGTGTAGCTTTACTTTAAATTCCCATTTGATCTTCTCTTTTTATCTCCCCTTCCAAAGGCCCCTGGATTTATATGCACCTGTAAAATACGGAATATAAAAAGTGCTAAAATTCTATTAATGCTAAATATGGAAAAGTTTTAAACATGCAAATAGCAAGGGGCTATTTACATTGGTTAAGCAAGACCAAGAACGATAAATCCCCAGGTAACTGAATGGAGCTACGACTAGCTTTTGACATAATGATCAATTATTGGAGAACTAAGAAGGAGTTACACCATAGATCGCAACACATCTTTCTTAGCAGTTATGGTCTGTTGGGTCATTAATAAATTATATTTAAGAGTCCCTAAGTACACATTTGTATAGCAGACCCTGTTGGCTCAAGAGGAGATGCTAAAGGCTGTTGAATCAATAACCCTCACCATCTTCATTCAGCCTCTGTGCAGAATGTAGTTTACATAACAGTAGGCAGCATCTTGATATCAGTTCAGTGTTAGCTTAGACTGGTCTAGCAAAGCATTCAGTTTGTGCTTTTGTCCCTCTTGAAGTTGTGTTCAAAATAAAGAGTTCTCTAGTACCACCAATGGGATCATATATAAACGTACACACACACACACACACACACGTGTGTGTATGTATATATACACACATAGGCTGGTGGAGCTAACCATATATACACACACACATGGCCAGAATCTTATGGTCAGTTTATCCTTGCACAGGGGAAATAGTGCAACTCTTGTTGGGAAATAGCCACTCATTAATGAGGTTCTGGTTTTGTTCTGGACATGTACCTCATTGCACTACTGGGCACAAGTCCAGGAATGCCATCAGCACTTTATTTTTTAGTGAGTTTGTTTTAATTGAATTGTTAATTGATGTTGGAAGCTGCCCGGAGACTCTTGCAGAGTGCGGGCGGCATACAAGTCGAATGGATAAATAAATAAATAACTGCAGTTTAACCACTGTGCCATGGGGTTCACACGAAAACTTGAAAAAATGTAACAACTCCAGTCTCACAGTTGTAGTTTGTTGAAACTTAGCCCATTGTGTCTAAACATGTTTCTGTGTGTCTTCAGTTTGTTAGCTGAGTGCATGCTAGAATTAGAATTGTGCTCATGCTGGTGATGGGATTCTATGGCCAAAATCTAATTGGTTACCTATGATAGAATCAATGTAGTGGCATACATTGCTGCCAGTTAAATGGGTTGCTGTTTATGTCTTTCATTGTGCAGTATCTGGTGTGCCACTAGGGATACAAGTGGGAACTTGCTAACTGGCAGCAATTCACCACTGCAATTTACCACTGATTGATTCTGACCTGTCAATCAATCAATCAATCAATCAATCAATCTATCTATCTATCTATCCATCTATCTATCTATCTATCTATCTATCTATCTATCTATCTATCTATCTATCTATCTATGCAAAGAGTGTTCCCCATCTCCAACCAGAAGTGGGATAAACAAACATGGATTTGTTTGGTCATCTGCAGAACAATTTGTGGCTGAAACAACAAATCATGTGTGCCATAAATGGCTTAGCACAATGCATGAATGTGGCCATTGTATCTATTTTCATGGCTTTCTCATACCTTAATATGATAGTTTAGTTCCCAGTTAGTCCCTGAGTTCATCCAGAGGGAACATTTGTTCCCCATCTTGTACCTGACTGGTAACTGAAGTTTTCAGTATTTTTACTGCCTTCCAGACTATTCAAGGCTTGTTTCAGTGGCTGCAGTGCAATAATAATTAATAACTAGAGTAAGCCCATTGAATCACTGAAACTTAAATAGATGTTGACTTACTGAACGCTTACTGATTCAATGGTCCTACTCTACTACTGGATTTCAGTCTCTGTGTCCAGTGAGAAATGGTGACAAAAGCAAGCACTTCTTATGGCTTTTTTCTGTACTGCAAGGCATAGTTTATTTCTATTATTACTTCATTCTGGTAGGAGTAGCGTTCAGCACTTTAGTGCTTTCGTTTTCATTTGTGAGAACAGAGTCTCACTGGAAGCTTCCAGTTATTTTAAAGCAGACAAACAAAAATTTCCAGAAAAGAAGATCATGTAGGGAACTGTATTTTTTTTATCTTTTCCAAAACAGTTTCAGGTTGTTCTTATGAGAAAAACAGCAAAGTTCATTTCTGCTCTGGGGAGTCACCATTTGATCTTTCAGTTATTTGATTTAGGCTTTAGTCAGGCTTCAGCTGGGCACAAAACACACCTACACAAGATACAAAGTTCCAGAAGAAAAGTTCCAGTAGGGAATTGTTCACACTGCAAATTTTTCTTAGGAGAGAAGAGGTTCTGAAGTATTGAAATTTAGACATGTGGTCTGGACATAAAGCTTGGTAAACCCAATTCCCCTCTGTGACCAACAGGAACAAACTGGGATAGTCATGAGATTTTCCCTGTTCAGGTGAGCCCACTGATACGTCACAGCACACTAAGGCACTGTTGTGTACATCAGCAGCAGAGACCAGAATCTGAACAGATTGGTTTTCAGGATGACATGTTGTATTGAAAATGGGTGTATGTATGTGACAGAGAGGGAGGGGGTGGGAAGACAGAGACGAATTACGTGATGGATGATCTGCCACTTTACAAGGTCTGCCAGTTCACTGTGGCCAAGCCAGGAGGAGGGAATCAATTTTTCCTCCTCCTCCTCCCTCTTGAAGCAGTGGGGCATTTCTGCTGTTTTTAAATCTTTCTCCCTTCACTGAAACCACTAGAACTAAAATTAACTGTGCGAACTCCACCTTGTTGCTGGAGCTCTATGGGGAGGCATGTCAAAGAAGTTGAGGGTGGGGTGGCTTGGATCCTGCCATTCCAAGGACATTCCCCAACACACCACTGAAATGTTCTGAACTGCCACAAGGAACACCACTAACCATGTTCCTGTAGTTTTTTCAAGGCATACTGGAGTTTCTGGGGCATATGTGTCATCTTGTTGATAGCGTTCAATTCCATCCCATTGCAACTCCCACATCTGATCTTCAGTGGGGGTTTGCTATTGCTTTCAAAGTCAGAGGTTAAAAAAATATATACTTTTTCCCATTACAGGTCCCAGAATCCCCTAGCCAGCATAATTATTTCCTACATAGAGAACAAGGCTTTGAAAAATGATTTTTTTGATGCCATTTCCCATATTGGTTGGAGGGCTTTTTGGAATTGAACTCCAAAAAAGTAACTTTCCAAGCTTTGTTCTAATCAACCATATATATATATTGGGTGAAATTTTGAGGAAGATGACACAATACATTACTGCAACATTATGTACAAATCTGTGCTAATGCCGCCATATAAAAATAAGAGTTAATTCCTGAAGTAAGTACAATTTTACACCAGAGGAAACTCTTATTTCACCAGAGACATTGCTCTGGATGGATTTATAGTAACATTTGAAACAGGAATATCTTTTCTTCTCAGGAAGCCTTTTTATTTTTAAGCAGATAATTTTACTTAGTTTTACAGCAACCCTGATTTAGAGATAATTTTGTGTGAGCTCGATATTATGAATCCTATTTAAGTATGCTTAAGATCTCTCACTCAGAGTTAAGTGGCAGAAGAAAAGGCAAAATTGTCTTTGCAGATGTTGAGAAGAAATTCATCGCAGGCAATCCTCATTTAATATCCACTGCTGACTTTTTGGTAAATGATAAATCAAATGAGTTGGCACCAACAATAATCTCTTAGAATATGAATGTGAAAAAAACACCACAAGAATATTAAAACAATAGAAACATTAACACACACAAAACCCAGCTATTAGGAAAGGAATGGCAGTGAGAAAATGAGCTGTTTGTTTTAGTGCATCCTTTTGTAACAATGCCTGGAGCACACATGGTTCTTAGATGGATGAAAATTCACACACTTAAATGGATACAGGGTTTGTGTTTCCCCCAACCCAGTACAACAGCTGGGGCTACATCAGAAATGGGTTCCATGTTCTTCCTGTCCAATTATCTTCCCCTGCCAAACAGCTTGCTGGTGAGAATTCTTTTCTTCTTCTTTTTAAATAAAAGGAGCAGCTTTGGCTGTTGTGTGTTCAATGCCTTCAGTTTGAAGGGACTGGAAATGTCACAGACTGTGTTCGGAAGCCCTATTCCCATAATTAGCAGTGGTTTTTGTGTTAATGTCTTCCTCAGCAGTCATTTACATTGCCCCCAAAGTGTACATTACTCATTCAGTAGACAACTATGCATGTGCAGAAATGGATGGTGCACATTTCTGGAAGCTAAAAAGTACATAAGCTGGCTGGATAGCGGTTTAGGTATCTGGCTGCAGAGCCAGAGGCTGGGAGTTCGATTCCCCACTGTGCCTCTTGTGAGTAGAGCCAGCCTGTGTGGCCTTGGGCAAGCTGCACAGTCCCAGAGCACCCCAGAAGAAGGAAATGGTAAACTGCTTCTGAGTAATCTCTACCTGGAAAACCCCGAAAAGGGTTGCCATAAGTCAGAATTGACTTGATGGCACATGATTATATTATTAAAAGGTACATGGAAATAAATGCACAGGTGTCCCCATCAGATATACTTTGTTTATTAGGATATTTAAAATTTTGCTCTAGAAATAGATTCTCAACATAGTTTAAAATGCAATATTAAATATGCAAGAATGCAAAACACTGAGCTTGATATCTTAAAGGGACAGGATGAGATTGTCTTGAGAATAAAACAATTGAGACAAAAAGGCTTAGTGTGCTCCAGCTAGTCTCATGTTCAGTGTTTTTTATAGGTGGCGGGGAGAGAGCAGAGGGCTGCCTCCAATCTCCCTACCCTCCTAATGAGATGGTACATAGTTAGAATGGCTACTTTATAATATCGCCCTCCGAAAAGGACAAGATCATACCAATTTGTATAAAATTGTGCATGTTGACAGATGCTGGAAAAATAAACACAAGAGTGACTTGACTTTTTAACCAGTGACATTTTCAGCCTTGGTCATAAATAGTCATCATTTTGACACTCACTCCCCACCCCCACTTCCATGGGCAGGATTGCTCCAATGCAGTTTACTGATTTAAGCTAAAAACAAGATGGCACTTTCCCCAGAAGCTGAATGGACCAGTCACTGAATCTTATTTCAGCACTGTAAACAACACAATACTTTTTGTCACATCGTGCTTATGAAGCTGTATGGTGCATGCATCTCTGTTCCTTAGTGCAGCCCACTTACGGCCACCTGAGCACCCCATTCTGTGTAACACTAGCACTATCTCAATGTGACGCATTATATACTTTGCAAAGGTCCATGCAGCTATAGCCATCCTTGATTAGGGTGTATGTATCTGCTCCTGTATTTTCAGTTTATCATACACTTTTTAGTCCTTCTGAGTTAAGAATAAATTGGAGAACAGCAGTCCTTGACTTCACAGAATGCCATAGGAAACTCACCTGTCACCCCACTTTTCATTATTTTTGAATGAGAGTAGCCATGTTATTTTGTCGCAGCAAAACCATCAACAATTCTCGCAGCATCTAAAAGACAAAAAAGTTTTATGCAGAGCTGTGCATCTGAAGAAATGGGTTACAGTCCACAGAACCTTATGCATAGAACAACTGTTAGCTACAGAACTCTGCCAGTTCTGCCAGAGTCACTCGTTCCAGCCAGGCCGGGGGGCTGAGGGGCCTAACACCGAGGGAGGTCCGGAAGGAAAGAACGAGGAACTGGGCCTTCTCGGCAGTGGCCCCTCGCTTCTGGAACAACCTGCCCGTTGAGATCCGCCTGGCTCCCTCTCTGGGTGTATTCAGAAGAAAAGTCAAGACCTGGCTATTTGGGCAGGCTTTCCCTCCTGCCGTATCTTAAATTTACATTTTGCCATCTTGGATTTATAGTATATATTTATTGGTTTAACTGTTTTTAAATTTGTAATGCCGCCCAGAGTAGACCTTTGGTCTAGATGGGCGGGGTAGAAGTCCAATAAAATAAATAAATAAACAAACAAACTCTGTTGCTTGTTCATTTTATACATTCCTTCATAATGATAATTAACTACTTGTGCCTTACAGTGGATAGTAATTACCATTAACTACTTGATGCCTTTATTTTTCTTTATAAAGAAAAGTAATTCTAAACAAATGTCTCCATTCTGCCTAACTCTCATGGTATGGCCCTCCTGAGCCCAGATCAGCCCTCAATATATTTATTTGGATGTCTAAATTAAAAGGAGGAGCAAGGTTACCTTATTAGCCACAGACAGCTTAGGATAAAAGATTAAAAATGATACCAGTCATTTATAATATTCACCTGCATCAACCTCAGGCTTATTATAACTGTAATCTAACCTGTAATACCTGACCTAAAACTGTAAATCTTTAAGTGATTACATGGTCAGGGAAGTTCAGGCAGATATAATTTAATCAGTTCAGAGCAGATTTAGCTGTAGGCTGGTTGCTCGGGCTGCTGGCACCTAGTCATATTTATGACACATTTAAATAAGAATAGCCAAAAAATGAATCAGACTTGACTTTGATGCAGGTAAGCATTTAGTAACTGCCTAATTGTATTTATCCATGACAGAATCACAATAAAATGTCTTTATTAGATCTCAGTTCTGGAACATGGTGTACTTTTGGACTTTTCCTGGTCCCTGTATAGATATGTAGCAATACTAGCAAGTTTAGTTTCCACTAGAGTTTAAAAGAACATGCATTTTTAATTTGGGCTGAATTAAATATTATGGTAAATATGCTACAAAACCTGATGCTTTCCTGATGTTATCATCTACAAGTCCCATCATCCCAGGGGGAAGGGACCAGTTGGAGGACATGGGATTGGTTTTTAAAAATGCCATAAAAGAAGTAAGCCAAACAGGTGGCCATGTGGCATTGAAGGGGTATGAGTCTGTTTCCGTACCAGCTGTGGTTGTATGTCCTGACCCTGTGCCCTGATGTCAGGAATCATCAGACGTTTTGCGTCTCACAATCAACACAGCATGGTCATCTTTTTTCCACCTGTGAGAAATAATTCAGGTAACACAGTTCAAAGATTTGGATTCCCAAAATGTGCTTCTTCAACATGAAACAGTTGTACCACTACTATTTTTGAAGGGAACGCTGTAAGAAAAAAAAAGTTGCATTTTATTCTCTTGCTTGTTCAATCTGTACCCAGAACATATCATGTGGAAAGCTGCACTAGATTCAGATGAAGTAAGAGTAAACACTGATGCAAGAAAAATCAGTAATTTATATGCAGATGACACTATCTTACTGGCAGAAAGCAGCAATGACTTGAAATGACTTCTAGTGAAAGTGAAAGAAAAAAGTGCCAAAGAAGGACTGCAGTTGAACATTAAGACCAAAACCATGACTACAGAAAAACTACACAACTTCAATGTTGACAATGAAGAAATTGAAATGGTGAAAGATTTTGTATACTTTGATTCAATCATCAATCTAAATCGAGACTGCAGCCAAGAAATCAGAAGGAGACTGGGATTCGGAAGGGCAGCAATGAAGGAATTAGAAAAGGTTATCAAGTGTCAAAGATCATCCACCCTGTTGTATTTTCACTCACTATGTACGGATGTGAAAGCTGGACAGTGGAGAAAGCTGAGAGGGAAAAAAGATTTATTTGAAATATGGAAGGAGAGTTTTACAGATACCCTGGACTGTCAAAAAGTATATCCCAGATCAAATAAAACCTGAACTATATCTGGAGACAAAAATGACGAAATTGAGGGTGTCCTACTTTGGGCACATCATGAAAAGGCAAGATTCTCTGGAAAAAAACAATAATGCTGGAAAAGGTTGAAGGCAGCAGGAAAAGAGGAAGACAAAATGTGAGATGGATTGAATCCTTAAAGGAAGCCACATGCTGGAGTTTACAAGCTCTGAGCATGGCAGCTGAGGACAGGACATTTTGTAGATCTTTCATTCATAGAGTTGCCATAAGTCAGAGGCAACTTTACAGCATGTGACAACAACAAAACTGTAATTAATATCAAAATAAGCAGAATATGTAGAGGAAAGAATGCCTTGATTACTATGGGTAAGAGAGCAAAAACAGTAATTACAGTATCACCATTACTACTTGAGAAACCAGAAGCCCCGTCTTCTATTATACATGCGGCAAGCAGTGAAGAACAGCTACAAAAAAATGACCATCAAACCACTGGACTCTAATAATGTTGTAGACACATGATGGTTCTTGCACCTCCTAAATCCAACAGAGTTCATGAAAAAGGTTAGAACTCACCTTCACAGTATACCCCTCTACGTGTTCATATTTCCCTCACAGTATGGCTACCATGTTTCTGTTCTTCCATGTTTTAATAGGATGTTAAAAAGAAAAGAAAAGGAACATAGCCATGTGGTGCATGTGCAAGATCCAGAAACTGGGAGTGTAGTGGGGAAAGGTAATAATAGAACTGGGCTACTAAAATACCATACACAGGCAAGCTATTGTGTTCTGCCTAGCTTGGTAGTTATGAAAAAAATCTTTCATTAGTCTGGGTATTGTAGAGCTGGTTGACGGGGAGTTGTTTGGAGAAACAGAAACCAAAAAGTGCAGATTTTAATAATTAGTTTGAGGTATGTTAGATTTTACTGCAAGGGATCTAATGTCTCAATTTTTGTAGACTGAAGAGCCAGCTTTCAAAGTCTGGCGGCTACACATGCCGAACCTTGGACCTTCGAGGACTGTGGTCACATCCCACTTCCAGAAATATTTATTTCTTTTTTTGCAAATGGAAAAGCTCCCTTTTGGCCTGAAGTGGACACACAGAAACACAAAAATTAAATTGGAAGAGTAGAGGCCCCAGGGATGCTGGAGGGGGGGGGGGGGACTCAAACCTTGACAAAATTTCCCATTGTGTTCTCTATAGCAGTGGTCCCCAACCTTGGGCCTCCAGATGTTCTCGGATTACAACTCCCAGAAGCCTTCACCACCACTTCTGCTGGCCAGGATTTCTGGGAGTTGAAGTCCAAGAACATCTGGAGGCCCAAGGTTGGGGACCACTGCTCTATAGGGCTCAAGGGGTTTTTGTGGGCCAGTTAAAAAAAATCAATGGGGAGTATCTTAGGGAACCCAGGAGTGCACAAGAAACCCATAGGCTGCCTTCCCCCCTCCCTCTTTTGCTATGGACGAAGGAGTACTGTTCACTCACTGAAACCATCCATGTCAAAGCCCACCACTGCAGCTTTGGCTTGAAGCTGATTTCTGTTTGGACGTTAAACCAGAAATCTTGAACCTTCCACATCTAGTCAGGATGATTTGTGGACTTTTCTTTTTCTCTCTTCTACTCCATGCTCTGCAGCTCATATTATTTTGGTATTCTCATGCACTTTTTTTTCCTTTTTTCTTTCTTTTTTGGTGGCATGAACTGTCCAGTGAATTTCAAGCTGGAGCAGGTATTTCAATGTGGGTTTCTTCACAATATTAAATACACGTAAGATTGGTCAGCCACACTAGATGCTGTTCCAAGTCCTCCATACAGAGCACATTACCATAGTCTTTCGAGACTGAAGGATGCCTAATACTAAGACTGGTCTTAAAATCACAGATTCTCTGAAAGGCAGCTCCTACACTTTTGCTCTGTGGTTAAGGAAAAGCCTCTCATTAGAAAAGCAGAATAACAACAATGCTCTTTATTCATCACTAGCAGAAGAGATTGCCCATATTTCATCTGATGAGCCGTGATGGTTTTAATGTACCACCTCTTAACCAGAAACCTTTAACAGCATCTGAGTTTCCTTTAATGTTTGTCACATATTTTCTTGGAGTTTTAGCATCTGACTTAAGTATTCTCTTCAAAAGACTGGGCATAAAAACAGGTATAATGGAACCACTACTTCTCCCATCTTTTTTTTTAAACTATTATCACTGTCTTTATTATTGAGGATCTAATGACAACAGCTCTGTCTGCATATCAAGTGCTTTACTTGTCCATGAAATGCAGGTTCTTTCTCCGTATATTGTGAACACTTCCTAATGCTAAACACTGTCCACAAATATGGACATTTACTGAAATTAAGCTCAATACATTTAACTGAAGTGCTGAGGGAAAAAAATTGCTCTTAAAAAGTTATTTTAGAAAACCGGTGGTGGCAGTGATGAAAATCACGAACAGTGTTGGTTTTAAATACCTTCCTTGTTACAAATTTGCTGGTTATGAAAAAAAGTGAGGAAAAATACTATTTGCTTTTCATAATCTGATTCAGTGGGATCTAATCCTATATCGTATTTATGGCTGTGTGCTAGCTATTCAAAATTAAAATGAACCTTTCATCCGTGTGTATCATAAATGGGCATTTATCAGGATTATATGATTTTGCAATCCATCTGAATATGTAACCGGAATTTGTTTTCTTTCCGTTTCACTATGTAATTACCAGGCGACAATAACAAAAGTGACATGTTTGAAGAACAGATAAAATGCTGTAAATTGGCCAGTAATGGTGATATTTCCTCATCTTCTGAAAAACCCATTTATTCTCTCTCTCGACAAATCAAGGCATTGTCAGCCGGCACTCATCTTGTGGCCAGAGGGGCCCTACCAATTTCTAGTTGTAAGTGAATACTGGAATGCAGATGAGGCCTACTAACTAAGGCTTTCAACTCAGGCAGCTGGTCTTAGCTTGCTTCAATTTCTAAATCATCCATAATGGGGCCAGGACCTCCGAAGCACTAAAAAGAGCGAGCTGACATGCTGGACAAACTGTTAATTTTTTTTCCTGAAGAAGCTGCTATATTGCACATCTGTCACTGCTATGCAGACAATTACTCACAGGGCGGGGGGAGAGGAGGAATCTGGTGCTTGTTTCTAGTGTAGTTGTTAACTGACATAATGGTGAAATACAATAGTATGGGAGAGGCAGAGAGGGTCTTCCTCCTCCCTCTTTAAAATCCCCCTCGGTTGTTTTCTCATTTCGAATGCTTCAGTATTCGGGAACATTCCAGGCGTATAAAAGCCCATCTAGTAAAGAATAGGTAGAAAGTGCATCCAAATACTGGCAACAGTATTAGAAATCACCATCCTCAGCTTTATCTATCCTGCTGCTAAAACTTCATATTTTGCAGTGTGTGTGTGTGTGTGTTGTATTCTTCGGGAATTTTATTTTAATTGTAGTTGCAGAGTGCAGTGGCTTAGTGCTGAACTTGTGACTATTGAAAAATGATTATTCTGCAGAGCAGGAGTAACTATAGTTGCCCGTCTCGGGATACTAACTCATTCCTTGAGGGATTTCTGTGTTTGTCCAGGTTTCCAACAGGGACACAAACCTCAGACTGAGCAGTTCTGAGGAACGAGAAAGTCTGTTTTTGTGTGTGTGTGAGAGAGAGATCTTTAAAGCTTGAGCACCATCTGCACCCATTCCCAGCTAACGGCTCAGTGGTGTGTTTGTATGTGTGTTGCATCTCTGAAAGGCTGATGTCCCAAAAGTTAGGAGCAAAGAGAGGGGGCCTGGAAGGAGAGAGTGCTGATGGGAACACAACGTACTGTTTGGAGCAAAGTAGACAGTAGAGCACTAGCGTTGTGGCTCATGAGCCTTTTTTGTTGCAGACGTCCAGACAAGAGAACTTGGCCAGGAGGAGTCTTCATGGGCTGGTAGGGTCCTTCCATAAGCCCAGCAATGTAGAACCTGAATATGCTCCCCATGCTATAGGTAAGGCTAGGTGCGATGTGTGTCCTCAGTGTAATGCTAGCAACTTCTGCAGCTGCTCAGTATATTTTGCTGCTAATCTGGCTGGGGAAAAAAATCAGTCTTGCTTTTAGTTGCCATTTCACTGAAGTAACTGGGTCTTACACAGATTCTGGGCTCCTTTGCCTGGATTCTCCTTGTGCCTGTTTCCCCAGTCAGTTAGATCATTTGCCCTCTCTGACATCACTGTTCCCTAACCTGTGACATACAGCATCCTGCCTGCATGACATCACAACCCTGTGACGTCATAGGATATCTACCCACTCCACAAGGTCCTCCCAGGCCATACATCTCCATGTAGTCACTCCAAAGGAGGCCAGGAAATCATCCACTCGAAATAGGGCCTTCTTTGCTGTGGCACCATCCTTTGGAACCAATTTCTCATAGAGCTGCGCCTGGCTGCCACCCTCCCTCCCCCCCCCACCTTTAAAAGGCAATTAAAACACTGCTTTACAGAGAGGCCTTTTTTTGGTAACTCTGCCTGATGCATTTGTTTGTTTGTTTTGTTTCTCCTGTTTGATAGATAGTATATATGCCTCATGTGCCACATTATTATTCCTACAATTTATGCCTCTTGAAGTTTTTGCTGTTTTTAATGGCTTATTTAATATATGATTATTATATATTTTTAGCTTCTATAAACTGCCCAGAACAGTGCATGACACTAATGGGGCAGTATATACATTAAACAAACAAACAAACAAACAAACACCACACACACCCCACTCCTGGTCTCAGGTTTTGCATGTGAAATCACAGGGAATGGGATGGTGCTGATCTGGCAATAATTATTATATGGGGCAAAAACCAAAAGCGAACAAAAAATCTTCCCCACCCCACCCCAAACCAAGACCAAAAACGAGAAAAAAAAATCTTTCTTTTTATTATGGTGAAAATATATTTAGGAAGAGTGTAAGAGGAAAAAAAAAGTTTGCTGAACTTGGTTAGAGAAACTGCTAAAGCTGGCTTCCGTCCTTGCAGGCCTGTTGTTGTGTTTAACGACAATGGAGGAGCAAGTAGAAGCAGGTGCCTGATGGACCCCGAGAAGGAAGAAAAGAAACCTAAGACAAGAAATCTCTATGTAAAAAGCCAAGGGTGGGGTTATCTACCTTTTGCTCCCCCCTCCACAGTTCAGATCAGTTGCTACATGGGATGATATACGTACTCTCTTCTAGCATTTTAACATTTGTGTAATTTTTGATAGGCATCTCTATCGACTGCAAAGTATATCTTGCATCAACCATGTCTTCCTTAATTTAAAGTAAATGCTAGCTGTATATCACACACGTTTTGTCATTATATGGTGTCACATTGCTTTTGACTTATGACAACCCTATGAATTCATGGCATCCAAAAGATCCTATGGTTAAGAAGTCTGCACAGGTCTTCCCAACTAAAAGCCTGTGGTCCCTTTTTTAGTTACTCTGTCTCATGTTAGACTCTTCTTGTTTCCTACTGCCTTCCACTTTTCCTAGCATTATTGCATTTTCCAGTGGGTCACATATTTTCATGCTATATGCAAAGTAACATTGCCTCAGTTTAGTTGCATGACAACTTAACTGTCTAATGCCTTATCACAATGTCAGTATTAGATGAGTTAATAACAATCTTTTAGTTATTTAATATCATACATGAACTGTGAAAATGATCAGGTTATCATGTTGTTAACAGAAGGGCTTTTTGAACATTACTCTCCTTCCCCTTGCAGTCCCAGGAAATGATTAGGGCTATGTTTTATTTATAGGTGCAGCTCTTCCCTTATATATTTGTGTATAGAAAGATATACTTTGAAATCTTTAAACCAGAGATGGACAATAGGTGCACTGAGTATATCCCCCAGGGGCTCAAGTGTGGCCACTAGAACCTCTGCTTTAAATATTTATTTTAAAACCACACAGAAGCAATTAACACTTGCAACATGCTTTCTTCTTAATGGAAGCCAAAAAGTGGTTTGGTATTTTGTTTGGTTTTGTTGTAAATTGATAAATATAAGAATAAAGTTTTTTTTTTATTACACAGGAATGAATTGATTGAGATGACACCAGAAGGAGACTGGATATTTCACAGAGGTTGAGATTGTCAATGGCTACCAGCTATTATGGCTATTTTATTATTTCCAGTATCAGAGGCAATATGCCATTCAAGATTGATTGTGAGGAAACTTGAGTGTTCAATCTGTCTGTGGGTTTCCCTTAGCCACCTGACCACTGTATGAGCCGAATACTGGTCTAGAAAGTCCTTTAGTCTTCCTCATCCAGCAGGGCTTTCCTTATGAACTTACTAATTTTGACAATATTGAAACCAGCTGGTTGGTGACGTTTTGATATTTGTAATGAGATCAGCAGGAAATGTATGAGGTATGCTAAAAGAAGAATGATGAGTACTTTCCAGTTTGATGAATTAAATTTCCTGGTAATGTGAAAAGGAAGGCAACTCAGAAGATATATGGAAGTTTACCTTGAGATGATCTGGAGAAAAACAGAGGAAGAAGCAGAGATGAAGTCATTACACTTCTGACAATATAGCCATTTTCAGACACAGGACTCCTCATATGAGGAATTAGAAGGCACTGCAGAGCTATTTCATCTTTTTCTCCTTCATAGATTTTTCCACTGAGAAAAAGACGATAGAAATAGAAGTATAAAAATAGGGGAAGCTTGTGACTGGTGGACAATGTTGTCTGATGTCCCCATGCAACAAATGAGGAGGGCAAAGGCAAGGTAGAAGCTGCCAAAGGCACGAGCAACCTCTTCCCCACACTTCACCTGGAACTTCTCTCTGTCTCTAGAGCTTAAAGTACCTGCTCAGCCTAAACTATACATATCTTTTCCGTTTCCAAATTATCCCTTTTTGAAAACCAGACCTTCGTGCTAGAAACAAGTGTAAGCTATTGGAACACCCTTGGAGTTATTTTACCATTTTTAATTATTTTTTAGTAATTTGGGTTTTTGAAACAAATTTTTATTGTAAACAGCTTAGGATTTCTTAAAAAAAATTAAAGCAGTATTAAAATGTATTAAACAAACAAACAAATCCTAGGCTAATCAAATCCACTGATTGTGCCTTAGTAAGGAACTCTTCCATATGTGACATCTGAAAGGACCATATTTAAATCATTTAAACTAACAGCACATCCTGTTGCTGAGAATCAAAGAAGCTTAATGTACAGAAAATTATCTCCTATTTGATAAGAACCCACTTTGTGTAATAGATACACAAAGTGTAGGCAGATCTTGGAAAGTGACATATTAAAAGGAATTTATTGAATTATTTCTCTGCAGCCAGGGTGCCATTAGCATTGTTCCAGTGCCACAAAGAATTCACTGAGCCATGTGCCATTAACATGAGCTCACCATCTTGAGGCAACTCACCTCCAAATGTTAAGCCACTAGCATTACACTGGTATAATTATGCAAGAGGATTTTGGCCAGTTGGTATTTGTCATATCTAAAAAGTAATTTCATAAATACTAGTTACATTACTGTTTGCCAAAAGGTAACATTCTAGATTTGCAAAGTAACTTGTAACTAGTTATTTCCAAGCTCTAATCATGAATAAAGAAGCATGGCCTGGATCTGTAAAGTCAAATTGCTCATGCAGTGGACCACATCGTGTGAGTGATTTGATTCCCCCCACCTCCACCACTTATGTGTGAAAGCATCCAGGAGGACCTACTTGTGCAAATGTTAGCCAGGTATTTGTAATGATAAGGACAATGTGCACAATAAAGGCATCTGGCATGACTATATAGTACAACTGTGAAGAGAGGCTACTTGAGGTCATTCAGAAAAAATGTGACTGATGGGGTCAGGTACCCTGCCATTTGTGGGACCTTAGGCAAGCTGTATGGGTCCTAGATAGGGGAATAGTGATATACTTCACACTGTTTTATACCTAGATAACCTTGGGATGGTCAGTATACATTGGAAGCAACTTGATGGCACATAGACACAGTATAATGTGAACCATAATTAGCCCTTTTTTGCTACCTAACTTTTTTACAATTTGTAAATATTTCACTTGTTGATTCAAAAGATCTTGTAGCTTTTGGCTGTCAGATAATTTTCTTGTAGTAGCAAACACTAACTGTGTGCATAACAAAGAAGCAACAGCAACAAAAACACAAAACAGTTCTGTTTTTCCTCTCTGGGAAAAGTTGGCAAGAAATCAGGTCTCATTGTTCCACTGCAAGGCAGCAATGTCTGAATCAGGGATATGATTTATGCTGTCTGACAATTCAAAGACAGGAGACAACTCTAATGTATAGATAAAACCAAAAGTGGCAATAGTAGATCATCACACTGACAGCTAATGGGGCTGACTTGCTGGAGAGAAATCTGGATCTACTTAAAATGTCAGGTGTATAAAGTAATGAGTCTGTGCTTAGTGGGAGACCACCAGAAGGAGGCTTCATGGTCTACTTGTCAGTTGAATATATATTGCAGCAAACCCTGTTAAATCAATGAGTATTTAATGCCTAATGACTTGGGTTTTTTTCTTTTTCTTAAAAAAAAAAAGATAATTCATGCCCCTAACCTGATGTGTGTTTCTAACAGATCAACATTACTTAAGAAACAATAAATAAGACTGGGAAGGTTAATATAACAATAGAAGTTATAGACAGATTTCATCTACTATAAATAAGTGAGTGAATTTAAACAAGAATTGATCACCTCATTGCATTGTTCCAGAACATTTTAAAATCACAAGAGTACTATGCAGGAATATATGTATTTCAGGAACCATAGTCTAGGTCAGTGGTCTTCAATCCTTGGCTGTCCAGATATTCTGGACTTCAGCTCCTAGAGGTCTTAGTCACTACGGCCAATGGTTAGGTATTCTGGAAACTGAAGTCTGAAACATCTGGAACATTGAGAACCACCAATCTGTACAACAAGCACAAGAAACTCAGAATTGCAGCCGGACCCTTAGGCTCTGCATACAACACATTATTTATATAAAGTCAGTGCTCTTCATTAAGTCTTTCTTGGTGTTGCTAACCACTACCAGGAATAGGCCATGTGGTTTGCATGGTCACACAGTGTGGAAAAACAAGGTGGTGTTGGACATTTGTGTGGCAGAGGTGAGGCAATGCAGGTGAGATTGCTTTGAGCATCTTTCAGAGGGTTAAGAAATAGCTGAGGCATGAATTATGCCAAGCGGTGGTTAATTAGGCTGGTTTTTAAAATATCTTTTCCCCCTCTCAAAAATATGCATTGTAGTGTACAAGTTCCCTAAATATATGCTAGTGTTATTTGCAGAACTGCACTGGAAAACAGTGCAAATACCAGGAAACCGAAGAGCAGAGAAGCTCAGCTATTTTCTCCAAACTCCATTTCCTTCCAAAGATCAATCCCTGAAGCTGCTATTTGCCCTGAAGGTTCTGCTTGATGTCACAGTCATGCCACAGTATTTGTTGCCTAAGGTGCCTTCTCCTCCCAACTCCCATTACAAAGTACCCAAGACCAACTAAAATACTTTGGCAGAACATCCCAAAATGACAATCTCTATGCAAATAGCATCACAGGGGCTGATTTTTCTGTGGAATTGACATCTATGGAAATATCAGAGAATCAATATGTTTTCCTAGGTCTCCAAGAGTGGAGACAGATCTTGGGGGGGGGGGGGGGGAGCAGTGCTAAAGTTATATTTTTAATGTGCAAGATATTTTAAAACCCGAACACAAAGTCTAGACAGGAATGGCAGAAATGGTTCCAGCCGCAGGTGACACATTGGGCTGCCCCCAAATGGTGGTCTTGATCTTGGCTGTAGATTGCAATATCAGCTGGTTAGCTGGTTATAGAGATATGTACACATATCTGTATTTTTTTAATCTTATCTAAAACGTCTGTATCTCTAGAGAAACATAATTAGTTTTACATTTATAAATAAATGAGCAAATGAATAAATTCAAAAAAAGGCCATGCCATTGATAATGGCACCTCCACGTGATGTTAACTTGAAGATTATATATGTACAGGTTTATTTACTACTTTATTACTAAAATATGCTGCTTTCTCAACAGCAGATTAAATACTAGGCATACAGTTATATACAAACATAAGATAGAAAAAGGAGAATCAATGAATTCTTGAATGGCTGTACTCTTGAAACAATAATCCCAAACTACTCTTTGATAACTTCAGTTTTAAAATCCTGACTTTCTTAAACCTTCATAAGGCAAAATGGAAGGACAAGTGGTAGAAAAGAGGCACCATAGCAGTTATCTGTTACAGTTGGTTATTTTGGCTGGTTTTTCTTTCAGTCATGAAATGCAGGTACAATGCAAGACACAGATTTCTCCATATTTGATAATACAGAGCACAATTTTGCTAAAACTGGCCATGTAGTACAAGAGTTTGGTCTTACCTGGATAACAAATGACTCAAGCATTTTATTTGCCTAGCTGATTTCCGGTCACACCTAGCAGGCTAATAATTGAGGAGGACAGAAGCTGTAGTCTGTATCATCTGGAGGATGACAGATTGCCTCCCCATGGCCAAGCCTATGCATACCAAGATTCTAAAGGATATCAATGTCTTTCTTTTAACATAGAGAATGTTTGTTTAAATCTTCTGTCTGGTGGGGGATCTTAAAACAAACACCTACTCTGATATTTTAACAAGGGATGTTGCTGCTTTGACTCAAGATAACTTTTGTCTTGTATAAGGCATTTAAAAAAATCTATGATCACCATATCTGGGATTTTATTACTGAAATTCCACATTCTTTCCTACAGTTACACTGCAATAGTTGTTCACTAGATCTACTTACCCAGAACCACATTCTAAGAGGAAGTGCAGCTGAATGTAGAAAGACGTGGTGAAAGGAAGCTTAAAATTGCAGCACAGGTAAAAAAGCCAATACCAACTGCATGGTCTGCGCACTTACTGCGTTATGTATAACTGTAGTATGCAATTCAAATGACATTTTATTGGAGAGTTGTCCATTAGATTGTGGTAATGTGGTCGTTAAGACAGGCCATATTAAACATACAACTCTGCCACCCTGAACGCACCAGTTCCTATCTGATTTTGGAAGTGAAGCAGAATTAGATCTGGTTAGCACTTAAAGGGTAGATGATCAGGGCATAACTGGGATCTCAGGGTAGGGCTAGAAAATAATTTTGCCTGAAGGTATTGGCACCAATCCAAGTTCACAGCTGGCTAGATGGACCAAAGTTCTGATAAGGTAGATTCATATATTATTAAATACAAACTCTGGTTTCCCATCCTGAGATTCCCACTGTGGTGTAGTGGACAGAGTGATGTACTAGGCCTCTGGAGAACAGGGTCTGAATCCCCACCTGGCCATAGAACCATATTTCCCCGAAAATAAGACAGGGTCTTATATTAATTTTTGCTCCAAAAAACGCATTAGGGCTTATTTTCAGGGCATGTTTTATTTTTTTTTCATGTACAACAATCTACATTTATTTAAATACAGTCATGTCATCTTCTGGTTGCTGCACAATGGTGGAGGGTGGGGTTTCACTTAACTAGGGCTTATTTTTGGGGTAGGGCTTATATTATGAGCATCCTGAAAAATCATACTAGGCCTTATTTTCAAGTTAGGTCTTATTTTCGGGAAAACAGGGAAACTCACTGGGGGAGTGGAACTGGTAAAACTATTCCTTAAATATCTCACTTACCTTGAAAGCCCAACTAGGGTCACCATAAGTCAGTTCTGACTTGACAGCACAGAACATGCACAAATCAGGATGAAAGGAGACTGAGGGGATATATGATAGCACTCTGCAAATACTTGGCAGGTTGCCATATAGAGGAGGGATGGATCTATTCTCAATCATCCCAGTTGCTGCACATGTAATAATGGTCTCAAGTTACAGGAAGGCAGATTTTGGTTGAATATCAGGAAAAGCTTCCTAACTGTTAGAACAGTGTGACAGTGGAGCCAATTATTTCAGGAGGTGGTGAGCATTCCAACACTGGAGGCATTCAAGAGAAAGTTAGATAACAATGTCAGATTTATTTTGATTTGGAATCCTGTGTTGAGCATATAGATCCTTGGGGAATGCCCTTCTATTGGACCAAACATCCTTCCAAATGCAGCTGGTAATGATATAACCGAAGGCCATTTTCAGTGGCTGCTCCAAGGCCGTGCAACTGGAGACTAGGCTGGGCACCTTTCTGCTTCCTGTCCTTCTTCCAAGCAAGCAAAGACCTTCCTTTTCAGACAAGCTTTTGGCAACTAAGCAGACTGTGCAGAAAATCACGTTTAACTTTTATTGGACTACAGCTCCCTGAATCCCCCTAGCCAGGCTAGCTCTACGATTCCAAAGAGCTGTAATCCAAACAAATAAACTTTTCCATGCTCTGTCAAATCACCTGTTACGCACAACTGGCTTCATTCCTGAATGATTATGGATAACAAGAGAAAACAATATGGATCCAGAAAATCATTTAGCCTCCTTAAATGTTAGTCATAAACTTAAAAGGAAAAAGTTTAAAGCTATTACATGCAATCGTGAAATGTTGGTAAGAGGTGCTGGACAGTAGATCCAAGCACAGAATGTGTTAGGACAGCAGGGCAAAACCAGGAGAGAGCTAAGAAAGAATTATGAGGAAGGGTCTTGGAGATCAAATGAAGCTTGGCGCTCCTTAGAGCCGAGCTAATCCCATAAGCATGTTGGGAGTCTAGGTAAAATGAACAAACAGATGTGATGCTTCCTTCCAACTCCATTATTCTATAATTTTATGATTGTACTAAGAACTGTGCATATAGAAGACTCCAAGTACAATTCTTGGCATCTCCAGTCAAAAGGATCAGGTAGCAGGTAACGAGAAAGACCTTTCTCTGAGACCCTAGGCAGGCACCACCAATTACAGCAGATGACATTATGGTTGATGGACAAATAGATTTCATCTAAGGCAGCTTCTTGGGCTCCATGATCACTGCAGATGGTGACAGCAGCCACGAAATTAAAAGACGCCTGCTTCTTGGGAGGAAAGCGATGACAAACCTAGACAGCATCTTAAAAAGCAGAGACATCACCTTGCCGACAAAGGTCCGCATAGTCAAAGCTATGGTTTTTCCAGTAGCCATGTATGGAAGTGAGAGCTGGACCATAAAGAAGGCTGACCACCGAAGAATTGATGCTTTTGAATTGTGGTGCTGGAGGAGACTCTTGAGAGTCCCCTGGACTGCAAGGAGAACAAACCTATCCATTTTGAAGGAAATCAACCCTGAGTGCTCACTGGAAGGACAGATCCTGAAGCTGAGGCTCCAATACTTTGGCCATCTCATGAGAAGAGAAGACTCCCTGGAAAAGACCCTGATGTTGGGAAAGCGTGAAGGCAAGAGGAGAAGGGGATGACAGAGGACGAGATGGCTGGACAGTCATTGAAGCTACCAACATGAATTTGACCCAACTCCGGGAGGCAGTGGAAGACAGGAGGGCCTGGCGTGCTCTGGTCCATGGGGTCACGAAGAGTCGGACATGACTTAACGACTAAACAACAACTAAGGCAGCTTCTCTCTGTGTGAGCTGGCTCCTGTTTCCTCCATCTCTTGGACTCCTGGAAGACTTGCTTCAACATTGTCTTTATCTAATGCTGGTTCCTTTCAGACCAGATCAGTTATACCTCATCTCCACAGCTATGGTTCCAATATGATTCTCTAGCACCTAAACTTTGGATAAAGTGTTCTTCTGCACTGAGACTCGTGTTCTAGAGATCCAGTGTTGTTTGTTTCTCATTTGAGTATGCTCCCATTTAATTTTAAATTTCTTACTCATTTGAATATGCTCCCATTGAATTTTGGCCCTTTACAACCTGATCTGCTAAGCCCAACAGTTTTTGCTTTGTTGGCAATGCAAACAAAGGTGAGCTACATGTTAAACATGCAAACATGACGGAGGCATTGGTGTAGCAGCTACTACACCTGTCACAAGAGACCAAAAAGGGTGCTACTTTCAGAAGTGTAAGGAAAGAGAATATTTCTTTATATATGCTTAATGGGAAAAGGCATTGGACAGTATGTACTGTAAAACTTGTAGATTCTCTGGAAACATCCTTTTCCTTTCTCTCATTTCTAACATGTCTCCTGCCTGTGCCAGCAAAGCACCAGAGGCAGAATTACAGAGGTGTGGGATTCAGAAATCGACTTCTGGTTCCCCCTTCCTGTTTCTTCATGTCACCATATTAATTGGAAGATGGGTGTTTTTTGTCATTAACAATTGAAAGTCAGAATCCATTGCAAATCTGCCTATCAGCTAGAGATCAGCTGGTAGATTCTAATCTATCTTTCTGCCCATCCTTAGTTTCCATTATAGTTAGTTTTAACAAACTTGGATCTATGCATTGCTTCAGATTCGGAGCTATGTACAAACCTTAGTTCCCCAAATTTGGACATCATGGGCAATTCTGGTTATTTTGAAAGTTTTATTTTGCATCAGAGATTGAGCAGTGCTCACTGCCTTCTCACCAGTAGATTTTGCAGTCTCTTCTTGCTTCTATTTTCTTACATCCAAAGATTGGTACTACCTGTTGGAGAGTAAGCTAGAAGGAAGTGCCAAGATCGTATCTCTAAGCTCTGACTGCAACAGAATTCTACTTCTTGTTAATTATCTTTATTATTTCCCCTTGCTTTGTACAAATGTAAAATTGCTGTGGTAGAATTCTTACTAAGTAAAGACAATCATGTTCAGAGTTGGCTTGCAGAATCAAAATATTATAACTGTTTGACAGGCTTCTTCTCTTCCCATGCCCAGAGGGCTTCTCATGTTCAAAATAGGATGCTGGAGAAAATAAAATTTACAAGGAGAACATTAACATCAACACCTATCAAGGGTAACACTTATTTGCATGCAGCCTTTTCTAGGCATATTTTACCTTGGGATTATAGCACTAAATTGGAAACAGTTTTGCAACTGTTTATCATTTCATGTCTACGTCTCCCTTGCATATTCCTCTGCCATTTGACTTTTTCCCATACAAGAAAGATCAATTTATCTTAAACCTAGACTCCATGGTTTTCTTGTTCTGTTTGGCTGAAAACTAGTGAAATGCCTTTTTCTACAGGAAACAGCTGTGATGGAATGACAAGTAATATACTGCAAGTGTCAAAATGCTGGGGCTTGGGGCAGGTCCTAGATCACACTGATCACCTACTTTTACCTACAGACTTCAGCTGGGACCCTGGAGATTTCTACTTGCCATGGCACTCGATTATATTTCTCAGACTACAGAATGATCCCCTTCACCAATTCAGGAAGTGAATCTGATTATTTAACCTCTTCTTTCACACAAACATGTCCCCATTTCCATCTGCAGTCCAAGTAACTATTCTGTTAGAGGGCCCTTTGTAAAAGCAGAATTCTGCTCTGATCCACTATATCTTGACAAAGATGATGCTGGAATGTGACTAAGCCAAATACTGTCGGTGGTGGAAGGTGTGAAACAGAAATATGATCATATTCAGGCAACAGTATACAAATTCTATTTATGAATTTCAAAGCAATTTCTTCTGGGGGATAGGTATGATTTAGCCAGACTAACAGAAAAAAAACCCTTCATCCTTTGAAATAAGGTCTCTTTAATGAATCTGAGGTGTCAAACAGAAAAGCAAGTCAAAATAGGTAGCATGAAACTATGGTGGTCCATATTATGAAACTATTGCCCTTTTAATATTTGAATTTGTTTAAAAACATGTGCCTCAGAAGTCCCCCAAGGCAGCCACCACTTGTCAGTCAAGAAGCAGTCTTCAAACTGCAACTTGCACTCCTGGCTCATTTTCAGTCCATGAAAAGTACAGACTCATACTGACTGGGTAAAAGCTGACAGTACAGTTGTTTTAAAAACTTTGCTTTAAGCAGAATGCCATGGAAGATGGGGGGGGGGGGGGGAGGCCAATTACAAATCTACTCAAATGGGTGTTGGTCCAGGTGAGAGGAACATGTGGAGTTATATTTTGTACTTGGTGGAAGCAAAACAAGTAATCTGCCATGCATTTTTCATGCAAAAAAATTTGCATGCTGGGAAGCAAGAGAGAATGTATGCTAAATCCGCAGCAAATATTATATATCAGAAGAGGTACTGAATTAAGATTTGGCCTAAAATGAGGGAAACATCAGAAGGTCCTCTGCATTAGGTCTGTGTCGGCTATGATGACAAGATTTAGGCTGTTGTAGAGAGAGAGCTTTGAACTTTTTAAAGTGGTGTCGGTCCTACTTTGCCAACATTATACCCTCTTCCTTAAGTAGCTGTATTCATGTTGTTTGGTACACAGTTTACCCAGACCTTCTGAAATGGATGGGAGATTTGCAACAGAACACTTGCTAGATGACTTCATAATTATCCTACTTGATTTACACAGCAGTTTTATGAATTTTCCACAATAAGTAAAAGAAGCAACATTGCTTTTTGTATAAATGATCTGTCAAAAAAGATAATTTAGGTGCACATGCATGTTGGAAAGCCTGCCATGAAGGGAACAGAAAGAGTGTATCCAACCAATTCTTGGGATCTTTGACAACAGAATTAGTTAAGACTACAGATTTTGTTTTAAAAGTACAATTTAAAATGTTAGCACCATTACAGATTCGGGATTAAAACATCAGGCCTGCCCAACTGGTTGGCCTCTTGCTGCTTCAACAGAAAACAATGAGACTTCTGTACTCAAAAGCTACAGAAAGAATCACTGGGTAATCAGACAACAGCTGAATAGAATGTTTTCAGATATATCAAAGTTAAGGTTGGTCGTCTTGATGTCTGGACAGCAGCTGGAGTGACTTTCAGTCAACTGAATCCAAGCCCAAGTCCTTTTGGCCGCTGGATTGCTCGGATGGGTTCAGCTATCCCCTTGCCGTCTGGTCCGAGGCCAGTGCCAGGTGTCCAACCCATACTTTGGAGCATTCGATTGCCAATGTTGCTGTCTGAGATCGGTTGAGCGTTTTCACCTACAAACCCTGAGATTAAAAAAAAAAACCACACACAAAGCATTAATCAGTATGGCCATATGCAGAAGAGCAGGATAATCTCCCACTAAGCTTTAAACCTTCTTATTCTCCTAATTTATCTAATAGGTTGCTAGAACGGCATGTCTTTGCACACACTGACCTCAGGGTTACATGCACATCTGAGGATCTTTCAGGCTAATTTCCCCCTTATTTTAAAGGGAAACGAGTATCTGCTTACCATAACACACATTACAATGGACTAGAAATTTGTTTTGACATTCCCATCTGAGCAAATGAGTATAAAAAAACATACAAATCAAAACAAGAACCTCAGTAGTGTTTATCTATGTGAAAATACTTCTCAGATCCTGCAAACCATACCCTGACTAAAAAAGTCTTATCCATATATATACCATACTAAACACACTATGGTGTGTAGCTGATAGGGAGAAGGCTAGATTATGCTGACCAAATAATTCACACTTTGCCATGCCAGAGGTATGCAGGACCCCAAAACTGCAGAATTTGTAAAATGGCCTGTAATTCACATTTAGTGGCCAGAATGACATGCCAGGAAGTATTTACCCACACAATGGGGCTGAGTGAAACTGTGACATACACATTTGGCTTACTTGTCTTTTGCTTTCTGATCATTTTCACTGCAATCACCTTTCCAAAACTTTCTGACCAAATAAGTGACGAAAAGCTCTTTCAACATACAGTATTGAAGGTTCTCACAGGTTCAATAACTTGAACTTGTAAGACAATCACTGAAAAAAAAATAATTAAGCAACTGCTGGATCTCCCTGACCAAACCACTCTGCCAAACAGATGGCTACTGTATTACATGTTTCATCACACAGCTACACCTGATACCACCATCTGGTAACATTCTTCTTATCACCTGGAAGAAGTTTCAGGGCCAGCCCTACTATTAGGTATAGCGAGGCAGCTTCATAGACACCAGGGGCAGAGGATGGTGGCAAGGTGTTGGAGGGTAAAGCTGAGCCACTGGACAAACTCTTCCCTCAGGTGCAACGGAGGATGCCACCCTGTTGCCAGTTTTGAAGTAAGATTCAATTGCCAATCTGGTTGGTTTCTATATGTGGCTTGCATATGTCTTGTATGCCATTTTCTCCTTCACTCTCAGGCAGCAAAATGTTTTTTTTTTGACTGGAACTAAACCACTGAGGAATCCATCTCAGACAAGAACTTTCCCTCTTACTCAGACAAAGATGGTGTGGGTCTGCAGTCACTGAAAGTCAGATACAAATATAACAGTACTTGCATAAAGTGAAAAGCGAGGGTTTGCAGAAGCAAGACTTGTAATTGCTGTTAACTGAAAGCAACACTGTATACAGAAAATAGAGCTGAACACCTTGTACTTTGAAATATGTAAGTTTATAAAATGGTGCATCTATTCTTGATGCCAGCCCATCAATACTAAGTATATAATTTTCTGTGACTGACAGGTAATTGGAACAGTTTTGTTTTTAACAGATGCTTAAGTACTTTAATATACAATATAATGAATTTTCCTCCTCAACATAAGATATAATTAGCAGAGTTTGAAATCCAAGCATTCTGTTCCACTCAGCACCTATTAATACAGAACCCAAAAAGCAGCTTTGTTAATTGTAAGGCCAGACTACTTACTGTTGCTCTCATCATACTGATTGAGGGCTTGATAGATGGCCATTTATCCTGCTGTTTGGTCTGCTGGAGGGACAGGTTGAATTACTCTTTTTTCTGGCAATCATATTATGTAATCGCGGAAGCACACTAAGCTGTCCCCAGAGCAGTCCTACCTGCACCTTTCTGAGCTCCTGTCAGGAGCTTCTACTTTTGTGGTGTGGGTGGGATTGCTCAATATTGGTTTGTTTTCAGCATGTGTGATAGCTGGGAACAGATGAAAAAGTGAGCCTTCCCAGCTATCTTGACTGGAATTTCCAATATCATGAAGTGGCTTAATAAGTGAGCCACTTCAGGATATCACTGAACTGTACACTTCCTCTGCTCCTCAGCAGAGGGGCAGGAGACGTGAAATTTCTTTTAAGACTCTGGTAGACTATTTGTTTAGGTGCTGCATCACTTTAAATATTACACTATTTTATCTGGTTTGTCTGAAGGGCCAGTCCATCTTTTGGCCTCATTGCTAAATGATGGACTGGTGATCAGATAGGTGATCTTAGGTTCTTCCCTCTGTCCTTATACAGGTACCCCTCTTCCTTTTCAGCTTTGGAGATAACAAGTTTTGCCATCAAATCAGTCTGAAAACATTGTCAGAAGCAGGTCTGCAAAACCAGTGTGCTGCAGACACAATGCTAAGTATGGTTATCTACAAATTTGGAAGTGAAGGGAGTGGTGAGAATTGAGGAAGTACATGAAACTCATCAACCAACTATGGTTTGGTGACTGAGCATTACATTTGTACCATACCTATGTATACTTTATTTTTTAAACAGGTATACCATATAAAATTAAAATTTATGGATTATGGAAAACTCTGAATCAATTTCTCAAAGATGTTTTGAAGTGGTTTAGCGAATTGTAGATATTTTACCTAGTTTGTGTTCAATACAATATTCTATTTGAGGCAGCAATTAATGTGATATTATTTCCTGCAGTTCTGTACCACCTCAGATACATGGGAACACCCAACTGCAAAATTTCTTATTGCCTATTGCTTGAAAGGTTAGGGTCACGAAGTTAAGTTTATATTTACTGACTGATTAAAAGAGCTATCTGTCTTGAAACACGAATAAAACCAATGCAGTAAAAATAGTGCATTACCTTTTAATGGTCTATATCAGAATTCAACATCCTAGTTGCCCTAGAAAGGATAGAGCTACTTTTGGGAATTCATTCTGGTTATGCTAATGATTACTAATACCAACTATTGCCACTTGGAAGAAATGCAGCCATATACTGTAAAACATTTCTGAAAGACAAAGAAAAATCTCTTAGCAAGAGAGACTTGCTGACAATCACTGGGAGACTGCAGTTAAATTTGTCTGTTAACAACCTGTGGCTGTTCCACTGGCGTGCAGCCCCTTCTGCCATTTGGAACCTGCAAAATTTGATTGCTACAAGAACAAATAGTGCCTGATTTGCCAAATGCTCACTCAAGTTGTTGCCATGACACAAGTGAAAGGAAAACACTTGCTGGACTAGGAAGTTTAATTGGCAGAATAAAAGCTACACAATACTTGTACAATACCTGGTAATCAAAGCAAACCAAAAATATATAGCTTTAGAATTTTACCAATGTGTATGCTGATAATTTCTGCAGACAATCCTTTTGTATGCAAAGTTTAGAGACTTAATATGAAGCCAATAAAAGTAAAAGGCAATAAAGTCTGTATATGGCAAATCAAGGTACTAGTTAAAAAAAGAGAGAGAGAGAAAACAAACCTTTTATTTCAAAATAATATTTATGATGTCATTAAAGGTAGATTTCTATGAAAATTAAGGCAAGTAATTTTTCTTAACAGCTGTTGGAACAGGTACTTTCTGGTTAAACAGAGCACTAGCATTCAGGGCCATACCCTTGATTTTACAGGGATTGCCATGAATTAATTTAATCCCATCTGTAAGGTAAAAACCAGATCAGAGGTCTAATGTTGTGCAGGCTTCACATCTGTTTAATCATTTTGTGATACAACAGCTTGTTGAAGTTCAGCATTTACATTTGCTTAATATTTAAGAAATAGTGTTATATGTTGGCATGGAAGTTTCACTTCAAAAACCTTTGCCTGTACTTTTAACACTTAACAGTAACGTTTTGTTTTGCAAATTTTTACACTTTTAAAAATGCAGTTTAAAAACTCATCCATGCTGTATAAAATTGGCCTAGATTACATAAAGATTCCATTTTAATCTGTGTGAGTACTGGGATAAATCTTGAATCACTTCTATTTAGAAAGAGACCCACTGCAATTGTTAGAACTTACGTTAGTAGTGACTAGAGATAGGGGTATTCGTATTCGTGCTCCCTTCCAATCGCTCCGGAACTCACGGTCGACTAGCCACTGGCAGGGAGGATTGTCTTCCCTCCTTCTGTCAGGAGTGACTTGTCGACTGCGAGCTCCAGAGCGATTGGAAGGGAGCACGGAGCCAGTGGCGGCAGCGGACGGGTGAGTGGACAGTTATGTCCACCTATGTGAGGGTATTTGTATATGAATAGCCCCATCTCTAGTAGTGACTAATGTGTCCCATTCATTTCAACGAGTATACTATAGGACTTTAATCAGTGTGGTATAGTGGAGTGACAGACTAGGACTCAGAAGATCTGAGTTGAATCCGTGCTGGCCATGGAAGCTCATTGGGTAGATAGAACTGATAAAACAATTCAAATATCTCACTTACTTTGAAAACCTTATTAAGGTTGCTATAAGTTGGTTCTAACTTGATGGCACATAATAATAATCTTAGAACTACAAAGCTTGAAACAACACCATGGATCATCAAGTCCAGTCCCTGTCAGGGAAGCACAGTGGGGAATCAAACTCCCAACCTCTGGCTCCACAGCCGGAAACCTAAAGCACTGAGAAATCCAGCAATCTAGTGAATTTATATAGATGATGCCAACCCCAGAATTTTGGGAAGGCATGTCATTTTTGTTGGACATAGATCCGATTTAGACTAGAGTATTGTTCAGAAGCAACACTAGATGTCTTTATTTATGAATATGCTTATTTGAGGAAAATCTTGATTTGTATTTAACTTCATTTTATTTTTTGCACTATACTTTTTCATATGTGTTGTCAACTGATTGAGCAAATCTTAGTTATCAATACTATGGTTTTTCACATATGAATATAAAAGCTGCTTTGAAGAGGGAAAACCTATGGCTTTTTAGATGGTGCATGAATGTGTCATAACACATGAGCTATTAGAAGAGTGTTCCCTCCAAGGGGTGAGACAATGCCTATTCTAAAGTGGCACAGCTTTTATAACTACTTTATTATATTAAAAATAACTACCGTTTAAAAACAAATTGTTCCCAATTAAATAGGGGCAGTTTTAATCAATCAGTTAAAAACCCTTTAATATAAGCAGTTAATTGGATTACAATTGATGTGCAATTTTCGGCACACTCTGAATATTGCTAATTCAACCATTTGGATTTACCATTGTCTAATGTTTATTAGCCAGTATATTTAGTAATATAGACACATAAAGGGGGGGAGAGTCCAATAATTTCTTCATAAGGCATTCCATTTTATATTCAAGGCATATTTTCTCTTGCTTCAAAACAGAAAAGACTTGTAACTGTAGTAGCCTTGGTTCTCAGTTCCCTTTTATAAGATCAACACATAAAAAATTAACAACTTTGCTGTAGCATAACAGCCCACAACTATTATTTTCTTTCCAGCACTCCTGGCTGCCTTAAATCCTTTAATTCCTTTCCTAAAAGGATCAATTTTTTGCACTATGAGGCTTGGTAACCCTGAAACCACCCCCCCCCCGCCCCCCAATCCTGGATCTCTCTTATGCCTATCACAACAGAGTTACTCTTTCTACCTTAAATTCCCAAGGAGGACTGGGATGGTAATTCACTTGAGTAATTGGCTCAAGAGATGAAAATCTTGTATCTGCCTCTCTTAGCCACTAATCTATCCAGCTGACTGCAAGCCTAATTGGCAGCTTGTTTAGTAATTTGGCTCCTAAAGTGTTGTATTGATGTTGGATAAACAGCCAATGGAAAACAGGGAGATACATGCTGCTTCGCTTCATAGCCGAGCACACCTTTTCCCCTTTTTCTCTGAAGGCATTTAACATTCAGGGTATTGGTTTCACTATTTGTGGCTGCCAAACCAGCCAACAAAATGCAAAGGTCTAAAACAGTGAGTTTTGATCCTGATGCCAGGAAGCTGTGCAATCACAGCATTGCTCTCAAAACCATACACTTTCCTGCTCCAATATTTTTCCTAAAACATCTCCCAGAGCAAGAAAATCAGTGTGAATATGTTTTTTAAAAAGATGTGTACATGCATCCATTCTAGTGTCTGTATGGGTATAGCAGGATCACTTTCAGCAATCAAGCAGTATACATTTTTAAATAAATTATTACAATTTTCAGAGATTGATTATGTTATTCCAGTTAACCATGGCGAATATCTAGATTGCTCCAGTTAATGTGTCATGGAACAATGGAGTTCAGTGGTTTGAGCTGAATTTCAGAAAGTGTTTGCTTTGTTGAATTCATATCAAGATATTACACTTGTTCATACAGATGCTCACATTCATATACATGTTCTGATTATTTCTATAGCTTAGTCTTATCTATACCTTCAGTGGGCCTTCATTATATGAAAATAAGCCACATGAATACTGAGTTGGCAACATCCAATCACACTAATTTCAGTAAATATTGTGGATTCCATCCTAGTACCTACATCCTTATGAAGTGATAAGTATTAGGGGATGGTGTCAGCATTTCCTGCCCATAGACATACTGAAGAAGTCAAATAGGTATGATCACCAGCATGACTAAATATGGAGGAAGCTATTTAGAGGTAAAGGCTTCTTTCTGAAACTACATGTCTTGTCCAAATGATGCATAATTAAAAAAATACATACATGATTGCTTGAATGCAAGCAATCAGGAATGCAAAAAAGAAAAAGAAAAAAGGATTCTGAGGAGCCTATCATGACCAACACTAAATACATCAGGAACAGGATGCCGGCCAGGGAGATAATTTGATCACTGGATGACAATTACATTAAGAGTTCTAAAAGAGAATAAGGAAACTGCAAAGAATTCAACAAGTTATCTTCTTTTTTCTTCTCATAGCATTTCCTCAACCACTTCTGGTTTTCTCCCAAATTTTAGTGGCAGCTAGCTGAAGAGCAGAAGGATTGTCTCTTGGGAAAACAAGGCTCAAAAGGCTTGCTACAACATTTCTTATTTAGGCTTATGGCAGCCTAAACTTATTGAAGATACTGTATGCAGAGGTTAAAGACATTATATTGGTTCCTATTTCTGACAGAGTCTTTAATTAGGTGCATGTGAAATGCCAACAGAAATTTCTGCTTGACACGGGCAATGTGGAAGCTTGTTCTGAGGCTAATAGATTATAAATCATAAACAGAACTGGAAGCAGCCTCTCCTGCCCAATGTGTTATATATTTGCCCCAGCTTATCCGGCTAACCCAAATCTGTCTTTCTTCCATCAGGCTGACCTTCACCAGAAGCCTGGCCTGGGTAACCTCTGCTGGAATAGTATAATCACAGTATTTTCAAATCATCATTTTGGCACTGCACATATTCAAGTCTGATTTTTAATCACCACCACATTAGATGTCAGCAAAATAGTTTTGCTAGCAATTTTTAAACGGAATGAAAACATTTAGCCTTTTGATTACCTTGTTAAAGAGAGTCATGATGACCTTATAGCAGTATTTGATATTATATGCCACAATTGAGAATCTGTCAGATTTTTCATTAAAACACGTTCTTAGAGAAAAGAAAAGTTAACACACGTCATTCCAAAGTGCATCAGCCTGAAATGTGACAAGCAATCCACCAACCCAAACAGAACTGTAAGCATTTATTTTTGACCAAAGACTATTACTAATTTCGAGCTACTACTGCATGTCAACATTTGCTGAATTTTATCCTGGAAAGATATAAAGCATGCTGAAGCTTTTTAAATGTTCTAAGGCCACTTCATATATGTGTAGGATGACTGCCACATGATTTTTCTATGTACAACACTTCCTGTCTAGGTAATTTACATTGTGCAACATCCTGCTGTGCAAAGTTATGCTGGCACAAACCTGATCCACTGCTGCAAATAATTAATTTAAACAAATAGAGAGGTTACTTACCTGTAACCATGGTTCTTCGAGTGGTACTCTGCGAATGCACACGAATGGGTTAAACTGCGCCTGCACAGGACTCTTTGGAATATTCTAGAGCTAAACTAACTGACCAATAAAACATTTCCCCATGGCGCGCATGCTCCGCCCGCCCACGGTACCTCAGTTCCGAATGTCCGCCGCTGTCAAGGCTCTGATAATTAAAAGCTATAGGTAAGCCGTGACGGACAGCGGGGAGGTTGGGTGGGACGTGTGGATTCACAGAGTACCACTCGAAGAACCATGGTTACAGGTAAGTAACCTCTCTTTCTTCTTCATGGTCTCTGTGAATGCACATGAATGGGTGACTAGCAAGCTCACTTACCGGAAGGTGGGCCGTCACGTTTCTATGCCTAGAAAAATCGTTCACACTTTGCGTTGAACTGAGTGGCGAAAATGTTGATGGCCGGTGTACCCCACCTGTTGCAGATATGGGCGAAGACAGAGTCGTCGAGGACCCATTCGTGAGTCTGAGTGGTCAGACGGCTCTAGCGATCGGCCACATTGTTGTCCTCTGTCGACACATGGATAGTGATTGGAAATATGTGATGATCGTAGCACCACTCCCACAGGTGGATCGCTAAGTACAGGAGGGATAAAGAGTGAGTGCCTCCCTGCTTGTTTATATAGTACAGAGTGGTCATATTGTCTGTAGCTACTTGTACTCCGCGACCGACCACTAGAGGATAGAAAGCGTGAAGAGCCTTGATTACTGCTAACATTTCTAGAAGATTGATGTGAAGCATCTTCTCTGAGCTGGACCACATGGCGTGGATCTTGTGAACGCCACAATGCGCGCCCCAGCCTGTCGTGCTGGCGTCTGTTGTGACCTGTACAGTCAGTTGAAGGGGCTTGAAAGGCCGACCAATTAGAAGATGCAGCACGAACGTCCACCACTTTAATTGACGAGATAACTCTGGAGTGACCCATAGCCATTTGGCAGGGTTGTCTAACAACGGATTGAACTGAGAGAGGTACCATGCCTGCAGGGAGCGCATCTTCAATCGAGCATGTGGAAGAGCAGACGTGGTGGAAGCCATCAGACCTAAAAGATGTTGCGTGTGGTGAGCCGACACCCGGGCGGAACGGACGAATAGCACGACTCAATTTGTAAATTCTCTCTGCAGGGAGGAAGACCCTGGCTCTGCTGGAGTCCAAAACCGCGCCAATGTAGTCCATGACCTGAGCAGGTTGAAGATGGGACTTCACAAAGTTGATTTGAAGGCCCAGATCCACCAGAGTTTGTAGAGCAAAAGCAGTGTCTTTTTGTGCTTTGGCGTAAGAGCCAGCAACGATCAACCAGTCGTCTATGTATGGAAAGACCATGATATTGTTCAGACGTAGGTAGGCCGCTACTAGAGCTAGACACTTCGTAAAGGTCCTTGGGGCGGTGGCAAGCCCGAATGGAAGGGCGCAGAACTGGTACACTGACTCCATGAAAACGAATCGGAGATATTTGCGATGGCGCTCGTGGATGGAAACATGAAAGTAAGTGTCCTGTAAGTCTATCACGACAAACCAATCGCCTGGAGAAAGAAGCGGTACGATCGACTCTAAGGTGACCATACGGAATCGCCTCGGACGAAGATAAGTATTGAGACGTCTGAGATCCAGGATTGGTCGCAAGCCTCCATCCTTTTTGGGAACTGTAAAATATCGGAAATAGAAGCTGTCCAGTGCTTCTTGAGAAGTAACACGTTGAATGGCATGCTTCTGAAGAAGAAAAGAGACTTCTTTTTGTAGAGCAGGTGAGTAAGTTGTGATCTTGAGGCAACCGAGAGGAGTCAGATCTGAGAACTCTAACAGGTAGCCAAAACGTATGATGGTGAGCACCCAAGTGTCTTTGGTGATGGTAGAACACTTGTCAAAGAAAGGGGCTAGCCAAGGAAGGTGGGATAGGTCGAAAGGAGGATTTAGCAGAAGACAGTCAAAGATATTGTTTGTTCTTCTTGGCAGGGTGACGGAAATTCTGCCGACGCTGACCAGGAGCCTGTGCTCGGAAGGAGGTGGTAGCAGAGGAAGATGGAGGAGGATTCGATCTTTCTTGAGGAGGTTTGTACTGGCGGTAGGCTTGATGATAAGGTTGTTGGTATGATTGCTGTGAGGTGAACGGTCTGCGCCATTGATGTCATTGATATCTGGGTTGCTGGACATAATAAGATCGAGCTGTCTTCCTGATCTTATGCAAATTCTCCATCACCTCATCCATTTTGTCGTTAAATAGCCCAGCGCCGTCAAACGGAAGCTCCTCAATACAGGACCTGGCGTCGTCATTGATGCCTGCCGAGGGCAGCCAGGCGTGTCTTCTGAGAGCAATTGCTGATGTCATGGCTTTGGAAGCTACATCCGCTGTATGACGTGATGCCAGCCGTTGCTGTTTAGCCAGCATCGTCGCTTCCAGATGGGCATTGAGAGCAGTGGTCCTAGTTTCTTCAGGTGCGGCTTGAAGAACTGGTAGAATCTTATTCCACAATTGCCTCTGATAGGCGCCCATAGCTGCCTGGTAGTTGGATACTCTCATTATAAATGAAGCCAGAGAGTACATACGATGGCCTAAGACATCAAGTTTACGTCCCTCCCTATTGGTAGGGGTGACCTTAGAACGATTCCCCGCCCTGGATTGGTTTGACTGCACAATAATGGAGTTCGGTGCAGGATGCTTGTTGAGAAAGGTCGTATTGTCACCATGTGTCCTGTAATGGTTTTCAATATGCCTAGAAATCTGCAGAGATGTAGATGGCTGATTCCAGGATTCTTTAATGAGATCCAATATTGCTGGGATAAAAGCCAAACTTAAAGGAGAGGATTTATCTTGGTTTATATCATCGAACACAAGGTCCTGCTTGTGTGGGGGGAGGGGGGGGAGGTTGGTCTATGCTAAGTTCCAATGATTTGGCCATGAGTAAAATCAACTGGGAATATGAGGTAAACTCTTCGGAGGGAGACGGAGGATGGACATCAGCAACGTCAGAATCTGGCGTAGGTAATTTTGAGGGGGATTCCCTGGATGCCTCCGAATGTTGGTCCTGCTCAGATACTGATGAGACTGATGAACCTCTGGATTCTCTGTCAAGAGATAAAGGGGGTGATGGTGAGCGATGGTGCGCTCTCGATATGGAGGCTGAAGTCCGGGGAACCGGTGCAGAAGTTTCTACTTCAGGTAGATAAGTGGCTCTTGAAGGTGCCGCCTGCCATGATGACTGAGAATGAGATGATTTCGGGTGCGATACCGAGGGTAACAGTATCGATGGAGCCCGAGAACGCTTTTCGGGGTGGAGTGAACGCTGGTCCTGTTGTGGAAGATGACGTTTAGTAGTATGCCTCGAAGTTGTAGCGTCGAGCTGGAAATAGGCTCGATGCCGACGTCGAGGTGGTGAAGGCGATGGAGATGACTCCGACGGGGAAGCATAAACATATCGTACCCTCTTGGGCCTGACATACTCACTGGTGTCGTACGAGGGATCGAAATCGTCCCCATGGTACCGGCGTCGACCACCATGCCGATCGACTTCCACGTAAAGCGGTTCCTGATACTCAGTGAAAGTATGACGCTGAGATGGACATGGAAGCACTATCACGTCCCGATGTTGAGGGAGCTGTCGGCTTGGAGATATATGCTGACGCTTTGCAAGCCGCTTACGTGGAGGAGATTGTTGCGGTGATACCTCAGAGTTAGACAACTGAATCACCGTTGCCCGCCCGATTGATATAGGGCTTAAATGGGCCGAGGCCGGGCTGGAAAATACATCAGCCTCAGAACGGCCATGACTCGGAGACAGGCTCGGGATCGACATCGAAGCCTGTGGCACAAAGCCATCCCCCTCTGAGAGTGATTCGGGATCATGCAGCTCCCTGGAAGATTCCTCGAGAATAGGCGAAGGCAGGGTGCCTCGAACTGGAGGAGGTTCCTTAAGTTGAACAGACTTAGGTGGATGTTTGACCTTCTTATGCTTAACTACCTCCTTCTTCTTCTTGGGATCTTTAACAGGTGGTGCCTTCGATGTCGATGCTGACCCCGATGTCGAAGACTTCTTCGATTTGGACAATTTAGAAGAAGCCCTGGAAGAAGGAGTGGTAGGTGCCGGCGAGGCAGCGGGATCGGGACGAGGAGTGGGAGGAGCAGGGGGCACGGCAGACTCCATGGCTGTTGAGCCCGACGGTGTCAACGACTTCTCCCAAAGGTAAGAGCGGAGTCGCTGTAAACGGAGCTTCAGGGCGGGCTTGGTTAATTTCTTGCACTCTTGGCAAGAACTGGGTTGGTGTCTTTCTCCCAAACAGAACAAACAGCGGCCGTGTCCGTCCGTAAAAGGGATTTTGCCAGCACACGACACGCAGCGTTGAATGGGCCTGAAGAGGCCATAAAATTTGGCGGGAACAGGGAAAATGGCAAGGGAAAGGAGAAAAACTCATGGGAAACGTTAACGATAGCAGTCCAGATCAAAAACCGAGAAATCAAGCTGAGAAGATAAAGATTTGATATAAGGCCCAATCCGTAAACGTTAATGATAGCAGTCCAGATCAAAAACCGAGAAATCAAGCTGAGAAGATAAAGATTTGATATAAGGCCCAATCCGTAATCCAAATCAGAAACTGTAAGCAGTCCAAAGTTCAAACCAGATAACAACGGTAGCCGATCCAAAAAGCAATAATCAAAAACCAGGTCAGTCCGAGTCGAAATAGCCAGATAAGAAAGAACACCGTAGTCAGAAACAGTCCGAGATCAAAACCAGAGATTTCAAAGAATATAATAAGCTCTAGGCGACGCGAAGGAGTCTGATTGCAGCTGCGGCAAAAAGGAACTGAGGTACCGCGGGCGGGCGGCACATGCGCGCCATGGGGAAACGTTTTATTGGTCAGTTAGTTTAGCTCTAGAATATTCCGAAGAGTCCTGTGCAGGCGCAGTTTAACCCATTCGTGTACATTCACAGAGACCACGAAGAAGAATGAAAGTTTCCTGTGCTCCCCCTTCAGGTTCCTTCTGGAGAATATAGCGATCTTGCATGCAACCTAACACTGAGTTTTAGTGGGAAGGGGATTTTACAGCCTAACATAATTATGCCTTGCCACTAACTTATTAGCAAAGTCCTTTTTCCCAGGCTTGAGGCAATCCCTATCCACTCTGTTTGTTGTTTCCATTCTCTCTTCCTCTTGCCCTCTCTCTTCCTCTCTGACTTTCGATCAGAGCAGACATGTAACTGCTCCTGCCCTTTGACCATGTGGCCAGCATGGAGGACATCTCTTCCACATGATGGCAACTCTGTTTTTTCCTTTCTTTAGTCTTCTGACTATAACTGAAGTTCCGCAACTATAAGTAAAGATTATTTTTCTAGTTTTGCTACTTGTAGAGTGATTTTTATATACAAAGGGCAAGTCACTGTGAGAAGAAAAGGGACAGGGCAGAAGCTGAGACTTTTAGCTATTCTTTATGTTTCCCTTGTGCTGAAGTTGGCTTTTTGTACTTTATGCGCTGCCAACTAAAAGGAATTACCCAACATTCCTCCAATAGTTCTGGGGTTCCCTTTTGCATTGAGGAAGACTTTGGGAGCCTCAGGATGGGAATGGAATGTTCCACAGTAAAAAATTGCCACCAGATCATTCCCAGAGAACTTAGCCCTTCCCAGCCATTTCCTCTATTTTAATAAAGACTCTTTCTGTCCACTACAAAGCCTTTATTACACAACTGAAAGAGATTAAAAACATCTGAGAGGACTTTGATTTTTTTACCTAAAGCAGCCAGAATTCTGGTTGTGGGAATTCCTGTACGCTCCTGTAGTCCAAAAAATAAAATAAAAAATAAATAAATTAAAAAAAAAGTCCCATACCTTATTTTATAATACAGGCCACTCTTCATATAGAGATAAATGGCCCTTCTGGTAGCTTGGACACAAGCCATACAGTGCTTTACAGATCATCATAGGCACTTTGAATTGTGCCTGGAAAAGAATTGACTGCCAATGAAGTTGTTTTAACAGGGGAACTATGTGCTCCCTGTAACTAGCTCTGGTCAGGAGTCTAGCAGCAGCATTTTGAACGTGCTAAAGTTTTCAAACAATCTTCAAAAGCATAACCATGGAAAGCATGTTGCCATAATCCAGATGGGATGCAACTAAGGCATATATCACTTTAGTCTGATTAGATATCTCAAGAAAGGGTCACAGCTAGTGTACTAATTTTAATCCTAACCCTTGGCCACCTTTGAAACCTGTGCATCCAGACTCAGGGCTAAATCTATGACCATGCCTTAGATGTGAATCTGACTCAACAGGGAGAGTGTGACCCTTATCCAATACAAGCTAAATTTCTATTTTCTGATCTGTTTTTTGGCTGATCATGAGCACCTCCATCTTATCTGGATTAAAAATTGTTAAACTTTGCTTGCTTTCATCCTGTCTATTATTAACATCAGACACTATTTAGAATGAAAACTGATTCATTGGAGCTAGATGCAGCTTGTGCTGGATGGGGTTATACTCCCTCTGAAAACACAGATGCTCCTGGATTCATCTGAGTCTGGGTGCCCAAGTTTCAGCGGTAGCCAGCAGAGCATTTGCACAATTAAAACTAGTGCACCAGCTGCGTCCATTCCTGGAAAGGTCTGATCTGGCCACAATGACACTTGTCCTAGTAACATCCTGGTTGGATTACTGTAACACACTCTACGTACAGGGGGAAATGTCAGGAAACTTCAGTGGGTCTTAAACATAGCAGCCAGATTGTTAACTGAGGTGTGTCACAGGGATCACATAACCTATCTGTTACAGCAGCTCCACTGGCTGCCAATCCGTTTCTGGGCTGAATTCAAAGTGCTGGTTCTAACCTATAAAGCCCTAAATGGCTTGGGCCCAAGCTATCTCAAGAACCATATCTCTCTATATAAGCCTGTTTAAATGTTAAGATCACCAGGAGAAGCCATTCTCTCCATCCCGCCACCTTCATAGGCACGTTTCGGTGGAGACACGGGAGAGAGCCTTCTATATTGGAGCTCCGACTGACTGGAAGCTAGGCTGGTCCCGTCTTTATTGTCCTTTCACAAGCAGGCGAATACCTTTATCTTCAGGCAAGCTGCCTGAGTGAGACTTTTGTAACTTTCTGCTTTGAATGTGTTTTGGTCTTGCTAATGTTTTTATGTTATTTGTTTGATTCTTTTGTATTTATATACTCTTCACTGCATTAAATACTGTATTTTAAGATGTAACCTGCCTTGGGTCCTTTTTAAGGAGAAAGGCAGGGTAAAAATATATTAAATAAACAGACAGAGACGACAGACAGACAGCTGGAAAAAAATAGAGTTGGATATCATCAGCATATGGGTAGTAAAGAAGCACCAAACTCCAGACAAACTTGCCAAGTGGTTTCATATGTATGTTGAATAACATGGGGGCAGAACTGATTTCACAGGCCAACAACCAAAATGTCCAACAGGATTTCCCTAGAAGAGTCTTCTAAGCTTGCCTCCCATTAAAGACAGGACAGCTTTCTCTGTTAGCCTGTTCAGGAAATGTTTTATCCATTATAATACTTCTGTTTGACCTGATCCAGTGAATATAAACATCCATATCTGCTCTGATGTCCAAATATAGACGCTTCCACATTCTACATTCTTTCTCTTCCCCCTCAGCTTCACTCATTAAATGGGATGCTTAGGAACAATTGTGTCCACTGCCCTAGCCACTTCCTCACTCCAGGGATCAACCAGGTTTTGACAGGATCATCTGTCCCCAAGAGTCATCAGGAAGCCATTTAGATCCATACACCTCCTGGAGTGGACCATCTTACTTGGATCCCACCTTTGCTGAGCCTGGGGGATGATTGACATGTTTAAATGTATAAGAAGCCTTTCTCAATCTGATGCCCTCCAGGGATGATGGGCTACAATTTTTACCATCCAATTCACACTGAAGCCCAACACTTCTGGAGGACCCCAGATCAGGGATGGCTGGTATAGAAGAAGGTGTAAGGAGAATCAGGTATGTGCAGAAGAAAAGGTTGAAGAGTGAGTAAATAGGATAACTGTGACAAAGAAATGCCCTACATCTGTTGAAGTTGTTCCTGTGAAGCACACAGATGAAGACAAACCTAGGACTCTGGAAAGCAATCCAGACTATGGAAACAATTGATCTCCAGGAATGGATAGGTGAAGAAGATACAGTTAGCTAACAAATCCCAAGACTTACAGCAAGAAACATGATCAAATTTGTAGTCCCTTGGGAGAGTCTTAGAAACACAGTTATTTTAGGGAACCTCAGTTTGCTTTTGTTTTCCAACATTCCCTTAAGCATCTATCTACAACATGTTTTAAGATGTATGAAAACCCAATTAAGTCGAGTCTGAGTCCCTTGCATCTCATAGTACCATTGTTAATCTAGTGAGAAAAAACGGACTCTACTGAATATTGGAACTAGATTATTTGATGTCCTCCTTTCCTCGTCACATTCCAAGGAATCAGTAGAATTTTCTCAGCAACAAAAACATAAAACTTGTTTTGTGAGAATGCACATATACTCAGTGATTCAAGGACACTCTGTTTTTGCAATAAAGCCTCTTAAGGATCCATACTGAATAGTATTAACGTCTGGGTGGTTAGTAAGCCGACAAAGGCATTCAGAATGACATGATCCTATGTCAGATACTATATTGCCTCACTAGACATCAATTCCTTTAGGTATTTATTTCCTGAAACAAATTCATGACTGCCCGCCCTAAGAGGAACAATGCATTCCAACTATTCCTTGAAAAATTTAGAAGGTTGTAAGTAAACTGTAGGCAATATATGAAGAAAACTGTCTTTTGTTTCAGTTGGTATTCTCACTGGTTTGCTGCTGCAATCTTTAAAAAGCTTTATCGTGGACTATAAAGTCAAATGTTGCCTGTTTCAAGAAAAAATACAGATTAGAACCATATTACTTTAGCTGTTGACTGGGAGTTTTCTGATAGAATTCACCTTATTTCTTCACTGCTTTAGTTCACCTTTACAGATGACATTTTTCAAACTATAAAATGCTCTCCATTGCTAAAAGTTTCTTGCTTCAACAGTTTCTCATTGCTCTAAGAGTATATCTACATCCTTTGTTACTAATACACACGGTGCTATTGGTATGTGACTTTGTCTCAAGGCTGAGAACAGGCTATAAATTTAGAAATCAATAGCTAACTCTATCAATATTCATTTTACTTTTTCAATACAAAATACAAAGGTGAAAGAGCAGTAAATAAGCCAGAGCGCTGAAATAAATTGGGTGTTCTTGTCACAATTAATAAATGTTTAACCAATAACACTTCTAGCCACAGTAGTCTACAGCCTTGTAACATATCTGCAAGTACATAGTGGCACAGGTGTTGAGCAGAAGATTCACAAATACACAAACACCTAATTTCAACAGTTTGTTAGCTCCATTGTGCTATCTGTACTCCAAATGCGCATAAATAAATCCATTCAGCATGCTGCATACAAAGATAGGGGAAACCATTTGTCATCAGCAGACATTTATGAATGTGGCAACTGAAATCTTTTCTTCATGGGCTTGCAAGGTTCACAAGTCTATTACTATGACATAGACCTTTCTTCAGGATCTCAGCCTTTGGAATAAGGTTGAGTAAATAATGAAATTAATAAGTAAATAAAAGAGAAGAATTAAATTATATGTGCACCCAGTTGCCCATGCATAAGAAGTCAAAGAGGAAAATTGAATCTGACTACGTCTAGAATTTAATGCATGTGTATATAAACCTTACAATGGTACTTTAATTCTTTAATCTTTTTAATGTAGTTTTTGCAGGATGTAACATGGCAGTAGAATTATGCCCTCCCCCAAAGAAAAGAAAAACAGCTTATATGTTTTGGTTAAATGTTTTATTCAATTCCATTTTTTTAAAAAAGTAGAAATCTTATTTGCCAATGTTCAATTTTCAGTGCATGTTAAGTTTTGAGTTTAATTATTTTCAGTGTCAGATCTGAACACAGTGAATAAAATCAGCAGAAAGTTCTCCTAAATTGGGACAGAGATTATTAGAACTCAGAAACTAAGAGGTTAATGAGTTTCCAGATCATGAGCTGTTGTTTCCAGACTGATGATCATATCTCACTTTCTAAAAATTACATTTTTACTAAAATCTGGACCATGGATTCCCGGCAGGTTGTAATTCTTCACCAGAATAATGCAGATCTATACTCATCCAGCATAAATGTGCAGTATGAGAATTTATGATGAGATACTGGGTGTGTAAGTCTGTTGACTTCTCTTCACTTTGGATGAAACCTCTTATGGACTTCTGGGTTCAACCCAAGTTCTAGACTTTTATTTGGATATAACTGGATACCCCTTCAACACAGCCAGGACTGAGACTGCTGCTGCAGAGGTAGCTCCCCATGTGTGCCACATATAATGGAGGAAGAAGAGAACAAGGCTAAAAGATAATGGCTTGCCTGGCACCATCATTCACCTGCATTCAGAAGCAAACTGAATCTTGTACCAGGGCTCACAGTTCATGCTCTTAGGTGCTATGGCAATCTCTAATAAGAAGAGCATTTCCATCTATTCTTACTTTGTAAATTGGTTCTTTTAGAGCTGTAGCATTAATAGCAACCTGAAAGCCCATTTGAATCTCATTTAAATACTCCAAAGTTATGCAATACAAAACTATGTATGTTTTTTAAGTGTCTGCTGCTGCTGCAAATGTTGCTGTATAGGTGAACCAGCTTCTACTAACAGAATAAAATACTGAACAAGTTGGACAAGTGGGTGAAAAACATACACTCAAGTTCATTTTATGTTCTGTTATACATACATACACTTAATGGAATGACTTCCTTCTGTCACTCGCAAGTGGTGAAGTTAAAATCACCTTGTAGCAATAATTATATTATCCTCTCCTCTGCCATTAAGAGTGTTTCTTCTCACTACGCATATGGTTGGAGTTTTAGGACCTGACCCCTAGATTTTCTTTTTCCACGTTACTGCCATTAAGGTGCTTTAGCAATATTTTTTAGGCTATTCTTGGTCTGTTGCTGTCATTGATGACTGAAGCACTATGGAACTTGACAGCCATTTGACTTGAATGCCAAAGTTGGACAACTCCAGGGATCAGCTCTGAAGGCCAGACCTGTATGTAAGAACTACATGTAGATCCACAATAAATGTGTTTCCTTACTGACAAATGCATACACAATACCTTTCAAAGATTCATAGAAACAAAGTGATGGTAAATTACAGCCAGACAATCAACATGAGTCATCTCATCAGTGACATGCATACAAACAACATCAATAAAGGGGTGCTTTTGATATATATGGAAATTACTTTCATAAAATGCATTTTATATAAGTCATATAACTAGTGGTGATACTAAATACTGAGGAAACAATATTAAAGATTAAGCAGCAACCATGCAGGAAGCTGGATCAAGGTTGTGGCAAGATGGATACAGGTTTTAACCTTTTACCCCTTGCTGTGGTCCTGATTTGGATTTCTCACCTGTGTAATGAAAGGAAATTTCCCACTATTGCTAATGAAGCATTAATTTTCTACAGGAACAAACCAGGAAACAGAGATCAGGGCTGGTTAGTGTCAGGACATGGTATGAGTTGCACCCAGTCCTCACACTGTTCTCAGCATCATGTTGCACATAAAACTATCTGCTACAAGATGGCAATCTCATGTGTATTTACATAGAAGTAACTACTGCTAAGATGAAGGGTACTTGTCCTTTCTTAAGGGGACTGCTGTTTGCTGTACATTTTTATGTCAAGAAAGATTATGATGACGATGACGATGTCTGCAGCCTTAAAAATTCCTTTGTCAACCATTAAAGCATGTTCTGGAATGCAGAGCAAATCACCTTGAGCCTGGGTTTCAGTCCCAAGTAAGTTGCTGCTGTAGTTCATTCTCTCTCTGTTTTGCAGATTTACACATTTTGATACATCATCATGGTAAATCTACTTACCAGTGGGTCCTGGTAGTGGTGCAGCTTTTCTCCTTCGTTTGATATCACCCATGCATAAAGATCCTAAGTGGACACTTGTCTGTCTGTAAGCAATTACCAGAGAGAGAGAGGTTAAGAAAAGGTAAACAAATAACTGCTTAAAGGATTAATATGGTTAAACCAGCATATTTGAAAAATCTTTGTCAACAAATATGGAGTTGTATATTGGAATCCTTCTGATATCAAAAACCTAATTATGTTGACAGGCATTCCATATGTACAAGTAACATAAACAGCTACTGGAATAAATAATGTAAAATAAATGCTTTTACATTTTCAAAACTAGCTATCTTTTTGGACTCAAAATGAAACACTGATGCTACTGACAAGAGAATACATAACATTCATTAACTAAAGTGAACAGAATAGTCCTGAAGAATTATCTATTGGCTGCTAATGCCTGTTTTTGGAGTAGCATCTAGAACTGCTAAACATAATATTACATTAATAACTGGCTCCTCAAAGGATATAAACTTGTAGCAGACATATTATTTTTTAATTGCCTTCCAAATTTTAAAATGACATATACCAAGCACAATATTTTACTTCACTCTAAAGTTGTTAGTCACAACTCATGACATCGTCTAATAAAGAATTCCATATTCATTATCCATAGCATGAAGAAGCACATATATCTATTTGTCCTGAATATACTTCTACTTCATTGTGAGTATCAGAACTCTAGCATCAAGGACTGGGTGGGCTTGCTGGTCCTTGACCCTAATAAAGTTTTTTAAAAAAGGACTGGGTGGCGGCAATCTTTTACAACCTCCACAATATTTGCAGCTTGTCATTGACATATGTTAGACTTGTTTTCACCCCTCTTCTTCCCTTGGAACCCCAGTGATCACAGAAAAACCTTGCTTAGATGGAGCCTTAATTATTCCACTGGGATTAAATCCATTCGAAAACACTGTGGGGAAAAGGCAGAGTTCTACCAGGTACTGGAGAATGGTGTAGTAGAGACTCTAAGTAAGCATGGAAATAATTGCTGCAGTTCAGATATCTACCTGAGATACAAAATACAACTCTACTAATTTCCAATGGCTAGCCGTTCAGTTCCTCCAAAGAGTTACAGTACTCTCAGCTGACTGAAAAAATAACTACATAGATACAAGGTAAGTGAAAGGTATTAGAAGCCTACTCCCTCTCCTAAATCAATGGATTAATTTATCAAGATATTGTCAAAAAATGAGGAAGCAATATGTTTGACACTTAAACTGCTGTAGGTAGGTAATTTAAACTTAATACATTCAAAGGAAGATACTGAAAGAAGCAGCAATACCCAAGATGGGGTTTCAACTCTAGCTCTCAATCTTTGGCAGGAGAAACAGTATGAAAACTGGGAAGCAAAGCAGCTGCCATATGTAGGCTGAATGAAGGTGAAGCAAACCTGGCCATATAGAGAAGGAAAATTGATCATGGAATTTGCCCAGTAAGACAAGAAGGTAGAACTTATAAGTGAAGGGGTGAATCTCATATTGAAAGCTATAAACAAGAGTGAAAAACTACTTGCAGAATCTTTTTCAAAGTTCATATTTGGGCAATGCTTTATTAAGTCCAACCAAATTACCCAAAAGAAGAAACAGGCTTTCAAATTTTCTCAAAGCCTTTGTCAACCTAGACATTAAGCTGACCTGCTATGTGTTAAATGAAAAGCCGTTGGAGTGTGCATGGATATATAATGTGTCAACTACAGAAGGAAAATATAGAAGTATATATAAAATCTGCCTTGATAATTAAATAATCTTAAAATGAGGTTTGTGACATCTTGGCTTGCTCAAATAAAAGTAGTGCCTGTTTTGGCCTTTGAAAAATTTCTAGAGGGTCAAGATGAGAACCAAACTATCACTTATACTCTCTGTGTAGCAGGATCTGGTAATGATACGAAGCTTCAAATTGCAATGTTATTCACTATTAATTGCAGAACCAAAAATTAAATGGCACAGAGAATTGAGTGTTATAATTCTGCTGTGTCAGGACAAATATATAAACAATAACAAAAGCCTTCAAAAGCCAGGATCAACAATAATGTACTGCAGGTCTATAGCAGGCAAACACTATAAAACTGAAAGGTGAGTCCAAAGTCAAAGTATATATTCAGGAGCTAACATAAAGCTCTCAAAAATAATTCATTATTCTGTGATCTGCGTCTTGCCAGATACACTGCGGTCATCACATTTAACTATTTAAAGAGCATGAACAAACTCTCCCCATCTTGTGAGTTCTGAACAAAAAATTATCCAGCTACTTTTCCTTGTTTCTAGCTCTGATGCTGGAAATGGGCTAGGGAAAGGGAAGAATGAGTGGAGCAGACAACTGAGGATGGGCTCACATCCTCATTTATCTACTGTGAGGACAGGCTTACAGGAATTTATCCTGCATGCCCTCATCCTTTCTAACTGAATTAGGGTAACAAATGAAAGACTTTTTACTTAGTTATGTAGTTTGGTTCTCAGAGTGAAATTAAAAGCCCAGTGTTATGCATTTATGTGTACTTTTGATGACTTCTGCATAATAATCAACCTCCCCTCTAGCAGCTCATCACATCAAAGCAGTTTTTATTTTTTTGAGCAGCGCAAAAGCTTCTTGAAGGAAGAGATTCAGGTTCCCTTCATATAAAGATATACAACAATCCTTTGGATTGGGTCCACAGAAGACTAGTGAAATTGTACTTCATGTTTCCTCTGGAAATAAATCAGCTGTCCATTACCTCCAATAATGTGTATATTAGATCAGTATTACATACTTGAAGATGTCTAAATCAAAATGCAAATAATGCTTAATTAAAAACAGACCTTGTTGATTCATTGAAGTCATTGCTTCAATTGGTCAAAAAGTGGACTATACACTAGAATACACAAAATCTAATATAACTTTCACAAAGGAACATAAAGCCTTACTCTCCTCTGTTCCCAATAGGTCCCTGTATTATTGCAGGTCACTGATCACAAGAGACTCCTGTGCACAGCTCATACGATAATAGAATGCAGTATTTGTCAGGACTGTTAGAACAAAGGCAGTCTGAAAAGAAATGTTGAAGGCGGGAAACAAGAATTCAAGCAGGATGAAAGATAAAAATTAATAAAGTCAGCCAATTGAACCTGAAGACCCTAGCTCGAGGAATAACAGCTAGCTGCGCTTGAGTAATTCTGCTCACCTTGATTATCTGTTACACTGCATTGAGATATCTAGATTATTGACCAGTTAGATTATGGAACTTAGATCCTCCCCTCCCGCTTCTCCATCGGCACATGCAATGAACTTGCAACAAATAACTCTAAGTAAGGACTACTTTGTTATTGTCATCACCCTTTGTGTAGAACATAGCAGTTATTTTTTAATTTAAAATCAATGAATGTCTGAAAGGCAGCTATATTCCTTCGGCATAAATGAATCATTTGTCTTTGCAAAGCACAACAATTTGATCACTACTCAAGGTGAGCATAATTTTTTTTACTGCTGTTTCAATGAAAAAGAGTTCTTTTTGCATGCTAAAAGCAATTAAACAACTATTAGTAAGGATTTAAAAAGGACTATTATTAAAAATCTTCATTGTTTCCTCAAAGCAAGATAATCAATGTTGTCAAATGCACAGTTTAAGCTGGAGAACTGTTTTGCATGTTAACAACATATGGTGGAAAGGGGCTCTGTAGTTCTCTTTTTCTATGGATTGTAATTTGTGGATAGAGCAAACCTGACATGTCTGCTATATAAAGAACTGTGAGAGCCATCCCCAAATCTAAGGCTAGTGTATTTCCCTGTTGGGGGGACCTGGGAGCTCCAATTTATGGCACAAAGTGAAAATGTGAGCCCACTTGTAAATCTATATTGCTGTAAATTGTAACATATGAAGATGTGAGTATTTAAGTGCAGAGAGGAACAATTTCCTCCTTCTTGGATGCACACCTCAATGTAGTGCCATCAGGACACCAAACTCCATTACGAGCCTGGGCTCTTAGCAGGGTCACCCAAGGCAGAATGGTCACAGCTGAGTCACCAGACTATGATGCATCCACCCTCTGCAAAGCAGCTACTGGGCAGCAGCAGTATCTGAAGGTGACACTGACAGAGGTGGCAACAGCAGTGACACTCAAGCTAACTTTTATTAGTACCACACAGAAGGTGGCAATAAAACCCTTGCTGAACTTTCCTTACCATGAAAACTCTATGCTGAGACAGTCCAAAATGAAACAAGTGATAGCACTGGAAGATGAGACTTCCAAGTCGGAAACCACTCAATTGGCTACCGGGGAAGATTAAAGGACAAGTACAAATGTCATTTTATCCTGTTATCTGTTCAATCTGTAAACAGGACATACTACAGGACATACTGTATACTACGTATACAGAAAACCAGACTAGATTCAGATGAAGGAGGAGTGAAAATAGGTGGAAGAAACATCAGTAATCTAAGATATCCTTATGATACCATCTTACTGGCAGAAAGCAACAATTACTTGAAATGATTTCTAGCAAAAAAATGAAAGAAGTGCCAAAGCAAGATTGGATTTAAACACTGAGAAGAAGAAAATCATGATCAGAAGAACTAGACAATTTTAATGTTGATAATGAAGAAATTGAAATCACGACAAGACTTTGTATACCTTAGTTTAATTATTGATTCAAAATGGAGACTACAGCCAAGAAATCAGGAGACTAAGCCTCAGAAGGGCAACAATAAAAGAATTAGAGATGATCACCAAGTGTAAGGATGAGTCACTGAAGACCAAGACCAAGATCATCCACACTCTTGTATCACCACGTATGGGTGTGAAAACTGGACAAGAAAGAAAGCTGAGAGGGGAAAAAATGATTGACTTGAAATATGGTGCTGAAGGAAAATTTTGTAGATACCCTAGACTTCCAGAAAGATGAATGAGTGGGTCCTAGATCAAATCAAGCCTCAACAGTTTCTGGAGGCAAAAATGTTGAAACTGAGACTATCCTACATCGAGCATATCATGGGAAGGAAAGATTCACTATAATACAATAATGCTGGGAAAAGTTGAAGGAAGCAGGAAAATAATAAGATGAAAGAAGATGGATTGATCCCCTAAAGAAAGCCACAGTTTTGAGTTTGCAAGAGATGAGCAGAGACCCACCCTTACCTCACAGAGGCTTTTAGAATGCCTTTCAAGAAGAAAAGGAAGCAGCAACCTGCTTGAATTGAAAGGTGTCCATACACCCAGTGGTACAGATACAACTGGTGGATCATTTACTGCTCCTCTTCCTCACAGACTTCTATCTCCAGCCAACTCAAGAGGGTGCAGGGATAGTCTGGTGCAGATCCCATGGAGGCAAGGCAACTGGAAGGGGGATAAGGGAAGGGATGCCACTTGAGCAATGTTGGATTTGCCCTTTATGGCAATCTCTTGAGCTACCTTTTTTTTTCCTGTTTAAACAGTTATTACTGTTCTTCTTGATCTTACACATGTCTCTCTGGGTGCTCTGCTGGCTGAGGGTAGAGAACAAATGCTTCAAAACAAACACAAACAATATCTTGAGGATAAAAACAAAGCCAATGGCCCACCTTTCATTTAACAGAAGTATTGTTCTTTCCTTTGATTTTCTAAATACATGTTTCAGGTTTTTCAATGGGACACATCAAAACCAGAAGAGATTCTGAGCAGCCTTGCTTCTGTGTTGCTTAGTGTGAATCCTCTGCCTTAAAGATTACAAACAGCTAATTCCCCCGATTCCTCTCTTCTTATCCATACATTGCTGCAAGCTATCATTTATAAATAGTGTTCTGGCAGGAAGCTAGGCATGCTATGTGGCAGTGGCAATAGAAGTTGTTAAGACCACCTTGCCTGAAAACTTGGCTGTTGACGTGCTGGTGACAGGGACTCGAGCAAGTCGTGTCAAAGGGAATAATTTTAAAGGAAAGACAACAGAAACTTGTCGCCTCTTTGTATGCATTTACAAACAGGGCTTTCCAGAGTATTAGGCCTAGTTAAAGCTGCCCCCTGGTTAAACAGTGTTCCCGAGCAGCCTCAGACAAGCTTGGGAGACAAACAGATGTGACTATGGTCCCTGGCATTTGGCAAGAACACTCACTGTCACTAAGAAAGATATAAGCCTGGACAGGGCATCAGCTGCACAACAGTGGAGCAGGCCTGCAAGTGTCACGACTGCGGCAAAGTTGAGGCAGAGGGAAGGGAAAGGGCTGGAAAAGCCAGACTAGTGTGAATCTGCACTACTAGGCCAAACATACATTTGTTATTGTCACAGCTTCTGACATAAAATGAACAAACAGAACGAAGAGAACAGAAAGTGGCTGCCGAATTCTTTTCTTCTGCATCCAATACATAGAATTTCCTTTCTTTACGTAAGTAATTACAGGAAAAGAGATGCTACTTAAGAGACTTAGGAGGAACACCAGGGAAGAATTTATGGTGAGCAATAGAAAAGTATTAATCACCATTAACAGCTACAGCCATGTTATCAGGCAAATGTTTTCAGCTGATTTGATAACAATACACTACAGCTGCTGTCTGATGTTGACAACATGGCTTTCCTCTCTTTGTTGAAACTGTCCTTCCTTTGTAATTAAATTTCATACTGTATCATGATGCATGGAAAACAAATATTTCCTGCAGCTCTCTCAAACAACTCTTGCTTCCATTGTATTCTAAAATTCTGAGAAATTCAGAAACACAGAATAAGAGTTCTGCGATCATTTTTAGGGTCTAAGTGCAAAACTATACAAGACATTAAAATGCAGTTTAAGTAGGTATCCTTTAAATCTGTTAACTGCAGCTGCTATTGGCCCTCAAATAAGAATCAGAACCATGCTAGGTGGATTACTGTGTGTAACCCCTTCCTCCCACTAAAGGGAATGTGATGGGAGTGACGTGACCAAATTACACAATTCTCTGATGCCAGGTGTAATGCCCAGCAAATTTATGTGATTCAAAATCCTACACAAACAGGAGTTTGCCCATTATTTATTTATTAAACTATTTCTAAGCCACTCTTATATCTCAGATCGCAGGATGTGGGCACAATCAATAAAGTCACCTTTACAGAATCTTAAAAATAAATCAAAACACTTTAAGACAATTTAATCACTCAAGTTAACCATTCAAAAACCAGCAAACTGAAGGAGACCATGCTCTCCTAGCTGCCAAACATACAGGGGGAACAGCCCAAAGGAAGGCAGATTGAGCTTCTAAGGGAAAAGTATACCACCACCAGTATACTATAAGCCTTGAGTCCCTACATTGGGAGAAAGGCAGCCTACAAAGGAACAAAATACATGCATGCATGCAACTTTGAGAAAGCCCTCTCCTGCTTCTCTATCACCATGCCATTCCCAATAGCAGGACATGGAATCCCCTGGCAGATCTTAGTGTTCAGGCAGATATACTAAAGGTGATGTACTTCCTCAAACTGTCATCGAAACTACCAACATGAATTTGACCCAACTCCGGGAGGCAGTGGAAGACAGGAGGGCCTGGCGTGCTCTGGTCCATGGGGTCACGAAGAGTCGGACACGACTTAACGACTAAACAACAACAACAACTTCCTCAAACAGCCAGGCCCCAAACCACTTAGAACTTTGAAAGTTATCAACAACCTGAATGCAATCTGATTCTGTGAGGTGTTTCTGCCAGCAGTCTAGCTGATACATAATGCAACAGCTGTAGCTCCATGCCATATGCAAGGACAGCCACACACAGACCACACTGTAGTGCTCTAAATGGGAAGTTACCATCAGGTACTGTGGTGATGTTTTTTACAGCTAATTTGCTCCACAAATCAGCATAAAGAATGTTTTTTCTCTTTCATCTTTATACGAAATTGCCTGCTTCAACCTCAGCTTTTAGATGTAAGGTGGTATTTTCTCCAAGATTTCATTTTCATTTTTAAATACTGGACTGTTATTAAATTACATTTTCCATGAACAATTGCTTTTGCTTAAGATGCTCTACCAAGAGAGAGACAATGGCTGAAATTCTGCTGCACAGCTCTGTGTGTGCCCAACACAAAACTATGACATTAGAGGAAAAAATGGCAGGGGAAAAGTGCTACTCACAAAGCACTTCTGCATGTGTACCACACAATGGGAGAAACAAGAGTTGTGCAGTTGATTGTGCAAGCTGGACTGTCTGGGTGTAATGCTTCTCATGCTCACACTGGATTAACTTTACATTATGCAAGACAACCAGGATTCAGCCATTGCCTGCTTGCTAGATTTTTTACTTACTCAACCATGACCATTATACTCAATTCCAACTATATAATACAAATAAAAATGGTCATATCCCTTTCTGGGAAGACTCACAATACGAGATGTCTTCAAGCTTTAAGTAATTTAAGCTTAGCAACCAAGATACAATATTGAAGTAACTGAGGACTTTGGTTTTGCTTACTACCACTGCCTGTATGATTGAGAACAAATATTAATTATTTTAGTATTTCATCTAGTTTTACAACATAAACCCCATATTATTTATGCTATTTTAATGATTTACTTATTTTTTACATCTGTAGTTGTCTGTGGTCGCCATCTTATGCTTTGTGTGAGTGCCTTTTAATATTACTGTGGGGTATATAGGTGACAGTTGTTTATGCTTATCCTTTGTTGGAAACTGCCTAGAGTAGTGCCAAGTCACTAGGTTGTGGTAGGTAGGTAAGTAGGTAAATAAATAAATAAATAAATAAATAAATTTTGGGTGGTGACACTAAAATCCTCTTTCTAGGGAAGGCAATGGATGTCATTTCAAGTGCTTAAATCATCACAAAAACTTATTTAATTTTTTTGAGGTTTAACCAATAAATGATAAAGTGGGACTAATTCTCCATTAATACAAAAAATAACACTCATTCCTATTATGAGCTCTTAAACATTTTTACAGGTGCGCTTTCTCTTAGTATATTCCTGCTGTGATTAGAAATGAATGAGCAGGTTGGTGCCCTGATTCAGAGCTTTTCAAAAGATGTTTTTCTTTTTTGCATAGAGGCAGTGTAATAAGCTGCTGGTGAGGGAAGCTAGCCACAGAACAAGTTTCCTCAATGGCATTTCTGTGTAGTTGAATCAGAAAGCTTCCACCATGTTTTTCTGAGAGTTCTTTTTAAAAAAACCTTTTCTTTTATTTATTCAAGTAATAAGTTGATTTCAGTCTACATTTTATTTTAAACATTGTAATCAACAAGTCTTGAGTTCAATTAGAATAAAGTCATATTAAAAAGAGCAAGATACTGAGCACAGTATCAGTGAGTTCCTGCAGATGGCTGTAGAACCCTTTGGTTTTATCCTTTTGTGTGCAGTTAGGTCACAGGCTGGATTAGAGACTTAATATCTGAGGTGATCTCAGAAGGGTAGTGTAAAATGTCCAGAGTTACATTCCCTTCATCTCTGAAAGGACAAAAAATAACTTCAGGTAAGTGGAAAATTTTACTTCATCATATTAAATGTTATAATGTCATGAATTTAGAAAACAAAATCGTATCTTCAGGCACTTTGGTGGATTTCATAAACTGTAATATTGAAAGATCACACTGAATTTAGTGGAACATACTTGTTAGATGTAAGAGTGTATGTCAAATAGATTAAATGTACATTGTGGAGCCATCCTGCCTCTAGGTCAGCCCCTGCTACAAGTGTAACATAATAATTATAGTTAAATTCTACATAAGCAATGTACTTAATCTGGTGAGCAGCAGCCTTGGGTTTTTACTTTGAAAGGCAAGGTATAAATGCATAAAACAGACAACAAATACATAACAGGTAAGTCTAATCAAACTAACTTTGATTTCAAAATGAGGAAATATTTATTTATTAGTTACATTTATATATGTTCTTTCTTGTAGTGAGCTTAAGGCAACACATATGTCTACTCCCCCCCCCCCCCCGTTTTATTCTCACAAAAACTGGATAAAACAGATCACACCGAGAAAGCTACTGTCCCAAGCTACTGATCACTAGTGAGTTTCAGGGCTCAGTTGCGACTAGTTACTGAATTTATCAGTCTAGCAAACTAATCACTACATTACTAGCTTGTCAGTGTGTGCACATCTATATGTATGAATTTACTCATATATGCTTCTGTGATGCCACAAAGGCTGAAACGCTAAGGTCAGAATAGTGACCACACAATTCCATGTCCACCATGTATCTTGTAGTATCATTTCAATAAACTGTGTGAATAAGCCCTAAGTATTACAGTCAGGAGATTTTGGCTGGACTACTATTGCACAACTTTAGAAATCATTATGCAACTGTGATGATGTCATCAGGTGCAGCTGTTTGGAGGGGTAAATGAAAGTTTCCTAACCCCCCCCCCCCCCCAGTTCCAGTAATTCCTAATGACATCTTTTGTCTTGGGGAGCGAAGTCTTTGGGAGCTGCAGAACAGGGAAGCGAACTCTTTAATGCCCACAAATCAGTGTCTCTGGTCATTATTGTAATCCAGCATGAATGTCATTAGAGCATGAATAACTGAAGCAATGGACTCCTGGCCATCATTGCCATTTCACCTTCCAACTTAGCAGCAAGTCTGTGAGAACTTCCGAAGTGCATACTTTGTCCCTCAGGAGAGTGCAACCCAATCTAGAACCTACTGCAGTCCTCCATACAGAGCAGCCTTCTTTCTGGCTCATTACAATGTCAGCACAAGAACAGAGTCTTCTCAGGGGATCTGCCACAACTACAAACTCTTTGTCCAGTGCAGATTCTCTCACTCCATCACAATCACATTTTAAACAGAAATTTTAAATGTTATTTCAAACATGCACTTTTAATGTGCAATTCTATTTCACTTTTATAAGGCCGTTTATAGTAAACAGTGCTGATGACATATGACATCAATCTCATTGTTCAGGCAGAGCTGCACAACAGGATTTCAGCCAATAGGTTGTTTTTAAATGGAAACGAACATTTTGTCTAGCTGTCACTAGTTTAAAGGTTTCCTCTTGCGATTTCAGGGTGTACATGGCTTGCACAAAATACAATAAAGTTGTGTGCACCTCAAAGTCACAAAAGGAAATCTTTGATCAAGTGGCAATCTGCCATTGTGAATGACTCATTCCTGTTGCACAAGTGGACCCCACTCAAAACAATTTTGGCTATTCTGTGAAATTTCACGTCATTACATTTTATATAGATCCTAGTGATCTACTGTTTTTTTCTTTTCAAGATAGTCATCTATTTTTAAATTCTGCTTTAAAACCTACTTAAGGGGTTAGAACATAATTTAAAAATAGATATTATTACCTTGAAAAGAAAAGAGGTAATATATCACAAGATATACATTTCTGTGTTGTTGTTTTTTGTCACATTATAGTTTCATGTATTTTGGTCGTCTGTATTGAAAATAATATGAAAAACACAAAACAAAATATAAACAAAGAAAAATGGTATAAAACCATGAGAACCAGGATAAATCTGTTGTTCTTAGTTGCAAAACTATGGGAAAGGAAATCAAAATAATTAAAAATTGAGATGGTTGATCTAGGACAGATTCCTTGAAAGAAAACATTGTCTAGTTGCATTATCCTATAATTCTAAAATTACTGATGCAAAAACAGGCAGTATTTCACATGTGATATATGTGCAGCCCACACAATGATATATTGTGCCCTTCTACTGCTATTCACACAATAAATTTCTGTTCACAATATAACTTGGAGGCAACCACCACAACTGTCTGAACTGAGCAAGAAACTACACAATTTGTTCGAAGTACAGCGATCTTTACTTCCTCTTGCTGCATATTATAAAAGAAGCAGTATGGATAGGCTCCTGGGAATGACAGAAAGCTTTCCCCTTGGGAATATGATGACCCTCACAATAACAACTTGAAATTAACCCTCAGCAGAGCCCGTGTCTTGTCTTATATCCATTCCTTGCCAGCAATGTAAATCAGTAGTACAGTAGTAGAGTCAGTCCCTAAAATGAGAGCATCTGCTTCACATGCCAAACTTTTTTTCAAATTCTCATCTACCAGGATGGGACATTTTCATCCCCCAGGTGTATGTTATGCTGCAGAATTCATATAGAACTAAACCTACAGTGTAGACGTTCTATGACACTGTCACCTGAAGAGCTATAAATAAGGCTCCCAAGTTTCAGCTGCTTGTCATATACAGTTTTTGTTTTAACAGATACAAATGCCTGGGGCAATGATTATTCTAACAGATCTGTTGCTTTTTCCATGGGGTATTTTTGTCCAGCTAATATAGCATACTGGGAGGGGAAAAAAGTCCCATGTCATTTCTTGGCAAATCATGAGGTTGAAAAGCAGAAGTAACATACTTTGGTTGTCAGCTGGTGAATCCTATTCAGGTGACACTGGGATTCCCAGTGGATTCAGGAAACACAAGGTGTATAAATGTAAGTCAAACTCTAACCACATCCCTAACCCCAGCCCTATTATTAACCTGCAATTCATTGGAATTTCCATGGGTTGAGAAAATACCCTAGAATTTATTCATTGCAAGATTTTTTAATCCACATGGATGAAAGTTAAATCATTTTTTCCCTATTATATTAAGAAAAAAAATTCTGTTAAATGCCATCAACTTGCATTTGACATACGGTAGTAAGATTCTCAAGCTATATGAGATATTTAAGGGATGGTTTTACTATTGCTATCCTGCAGTGAGTTTTCATGGCCAAGCAGGAATCTGAAGTCAGATTTCCTAAGTCTTAGTCCACCACAGCACACTGACTCTAAATGAGACATGGGCACTTCGTGTTCGTTTCCCTGGAGAAACAAGTATGAACCATGGCACCACAGGTGCGGGGGTGGCCAAAGCCCACTCCCGAGGACTGGCTGGGCACTTACTGGGCTCTGCATGGCACTTGGCTCCGTTGTCGTGCCAACTGTGGAAGGAGCCCAACTGGCTGTTCCCCACCTCCCTGCACAGCCGATCACTTAGGCACGAAGGTGGGATGGCGAGTCTCCAAGCTCAGCCAATGAGTGGTCAGCTGTGCAGGGAGGCAGGAAAGAGCTGGCTGGGCACCTTCCATGATTGGCGTGACAATGACGGAGCCAAGTGCCATGCAGAACCTGTTAAATGGCCCAGCCAGTTCTGGGGGGGGGGGGGGGGATTGGATTACTGCAGTACCTCTGGTGCTGCAGTTCATATTCGTTTCTCCAGGGAAACGAATACAGAGTGCCCATGTCCACTCTGGATACCACAATGCTTTCTGGAATAATTTGACCAAACCACTCCTATATTATTTCATGCTGTGGCCCACTGTGTTATTTTCCTGCCTATTTATTGGCTACATTATGAACAGAAATACCCTTTGAAAAGAAAACATTAATATTTTTTTTGGGGGGAGGGCAATCTAGAGCAGTGGTCCCCAACCTTTTTGGGGGACCAGTTGGGGGTGGCGGGCTCTGTGCGTGGGGGGGGGGGGCGGGGGTACCCCCACGCTCACGGGTGGGTGTGTCACACTCCCGCGAGTGCGACATGCCCCCACAAGTACGACACGCCCCTCGCGAGCACAACACGCCCCCCGTGCATGCGGGGGGGCGGAGATCCGTCTCCGCAGCCCAGTCCTGGGAAGCCCACAGACCAGCACCGCGCCGCGGACTGGGGGTTGGGGACCCCTGCCATAGGGGGCACAAGTTGACTCACAACAATTAACACTATATCACAATCACAATTTTTAAAATCCCATGAACACCTAATTAAAAACAATTAAACATTTTAAACCTAACATCAAAAACATTTTAAAGAGATATAAATATCTCTTTTTTAAATTAAAAAAAACAAGTAAAGATATTTAAGTCTAATAAATATAGCATCCCTGAGACCCTCAGTTATTGCTTAAAAGCCTGCCTAAAAAGGAAGGTTTTTGCCTCAGGACAGAAGGACAAGAGAAGTGGGGCCAACCTGGATTTTTGGGGCAGTACATTCCAAAGCCTTGGGCCAGCTGCTGAGAAAGCTCTCAGATCAGGGATGGGGAAGGTGTGGTTGTCCAGATGATACTGGAGTACAGCTCTCACCACCTCTGACTATCAGCTGTGGTGGCTAGGCCTGACGGGAGTTCCAGTCCACCATCTAGTGGGACTTCATGTTCTCTCCCCACCACCACCATTTTAGTTTGCAGGCTTTCAGGAGGGAACTGTCTTAGTAGCTGTAGATTTTACAGAATTTTCTCTGGAAGCCCCTGTTGCTAAAACATGAGACATCAATACTTAAATTACATAATGTGAACATCAATATCTCTCCTTATTTTTTTTACCTGGAGGGGTGTCATGTTGATGTTAATTGATAGAAGTGTCATTCTTCAGTTTACTCACCTTGAGGGTCTCCTTGAAGCTGGTTACTTCTTAGCAATTATGTTATCTAATTACTGGCATTTTTAAGATGATGTCTCCAAGATGCTCTTAATGCTTGGACAGGCTTATAATGAGACTGGAGGTCCCTTAGGCAGCCAGGTCCCAAGCCATTTGGAGATTAAAAATCTAAACCAACACCTTGCATTGGACCCAGGAAATACCTAGTGTGGTGTGGTGGATAGAATGATGGGCTAGGACTCAGGAGGCCTGGGTTCAAATCCCTGCTTAGCCATGGAAATTCACTGGGTGTGTGGAACTGGTAAAACCACAGCTTAAATATTTCACTTACCTTGAAAGCCCTGTTAGGGTCGCTATAAGTCGGTTGATGGCACATAACAACAAAGCAATTGGCAACCAGTGCAGGTCTTTCAGTATTGCAGTCATATGATCATTATACCATGCATCATTTTGTAAATTAGAAGATTCTGCACTATCTCCAAGGATAACCACATGTACACCACGTTGCAGATGTCAAGGCATTATGTCAGGATATAACTTCAGTTTATTCACCCTCTTCCATCCCATTATTAAGCTCAGGGAATGTTCTAGGACAGTGGTCCCCACCCCTGGTCCGCAGCCCAGTGCCAGTCCGTGGCTGACAGGACCAGGCCGCAGAGACAGATCTCCTGCCCCCCGCAGGCACTCCCCCCATGAATGCCCACCCATCCACACGGCCCGCCCACCCACACGCACGGGTGCCCCGCCCACCCATGCATGTGCCTGCCCCGCCCACCCGCGAGCGCACCCTGCCCATCCGCGCATATGTGTGTGTGCCCCACCCACCTGCGTGCACACCCCGCCCACCCACACATGCACACGAGTGCGCCCCGCCCACCCACAAATGCACGAGCCAGCCCCCCACCCACCCATGAGCGTGCCCCACTCACCCGTGAGTGCGGGGGGATGTCCCGCCCCCCCAACCAGTCCATGGTTCAGAAAAGGTTGGGGACCACTGTTCTAGGACCCTGACAGTCTCCATGGTATTAAGGGACAAGGAGCAGTATAGCTGGGTGTCATCAGCATATTGGTGGCACCTCACTCCAAAGCCCCCAATTATATCTCTCAGTAGCATTCCATAAACCGAATTTTAAAAAAAGGGATGCCACAAAACAAAAAATTATAACTATGAAACTGGACCTTGGAACAGCACCACTGAGGCCTGAGAGACAGAGAGAAAGGCCTCCTGGAAGGTCTTAAAAAGCAGATGGAGTTGGGTGTCATCAGCACGCCAGTGGTACCAGACCACAAAATTGTAGGCTGCCTCTTTCAGGTTTTTCGTGTATATGTGAAATTGTAGGGGGAATCATGGAACCCTGAGACACTCCACAGGCTAATGGTCAAGGTGTTGAAAGGTCAAGGTGTCCCCCAGCACCACTACCATTCACAAAGTGACACCAAGCAAAGGAAAATCCCAGAAGCTGACTCCTTTTTTCAACAGTTAACCACTTCTGCCAAAGCTGTTGTTCCTATTTCAAAACTTACCAATATTGCTGAATTATAAATACTTTAAGGAAGTAGATGCGGTGATCTCTAAGTTTATTTGGCAAGCTAAAAAACCAAGAATAAAATTTTAAATTCTAGAGGACTAAAAAGAAAGAGGAGGAATGGGCTTACCAAATGGTTTATTATACTATAAGGCTTCAGCATTGAGCTGGATAAAGGAATGGATTATGCTGGAAGATCAAAGACTTTTAAAATTAGAAGGACATGGTTTAAGATTAGGATGGCATGCATATATATGGTATGGCAAGGGTAAAGATCAAACAACTTTTTTCGATCATATGGTAAGGAAAGCATTATACCAGGTGTGGCAAAGATTTCGGGAGCAAATGTATAAAAAAATCCTGATATGGGTAGCACCACTAGAAGCTTTTACTCAACCCTCTTTAATGATAGAAGAATGGAGATATATGTATAAAGAATTATTAACCAAAGAACAACAATTAAAAAACATAGAAGAGTTGAAGGAATTGGGTTTACAAACAGACTGGTGGACAAGGCTAAAATTAGAATCAAGGTTTAAAAAAGATAAAGCAGTGGGCTTTTATGAGGGGAAGGTACAGGTGGATGAATTATGGATTTATACTAGTGAGAAAATTATACAAAAATGTATACTTTTTTGTTAGAATATAAAGTAGAGGACGAAAGGGTAAAAACTGTGATGATTAAATGGGTGCAAAACTTCAGTTACAATATAGATATAGATGAGTGGACTCGAATGTGGAACTAGAATTATAGATGGCTCAAACCAGTAAATTTGAGAGAAACTGTTTTAAAGATCTTTCATAGATGGTATTATACACCTGTAAAATTAGCAAAAATGGTATCGGGGCCGAACAACTCATGTTGGAAGTGTTCTCAGCAACCAGGAACTTTTGTTCAGATGTGGTGGACTTGCGACAAAGCAAAAATTTTTTGGAGACAGATAAAAGATATTTCACAAGAAATTATACATCAAGAAATAACTTTTAAACCAGAATTTTTTTTTTAAATATAATTCCAGAAATTGTTGATTAAAAAAATTAAATATATGTTGTTGCACATATTCACAGCTGCAAGGCTGATCTGGGCCCAGAGGTGGAAAATGCAGGAAATTCCGAAGAAAGAGGAGTTACTTAAAAAATTATTAGATATTGCGGAAATGGATAGCCTATCAGAGACACTACGTGAGAACCTGAGAATATATATTAAGGAAAGTTGGAAAATATTTTATGATTGGGCCCAGAAACAGATATGAGTCGAGAATGTATAAGAGATTACCATATCACAGTCATGAAGTCAAGAGCTTTTTATATATTGTATAAAAGCAAGTATTCCCCTGTGTATATGTTTTTGCTTTGTTTTGCTGTTAATCCCTTTTTCCCCTTTCCTGTTGTTGTATAGTTGTTTGTGATAGTTAATAATAATAATAATAATTAAAAAAACACTTGTCAGCAAACACAAAGCAAATGTCAGTGCTGTTTTTCAACAAGTGTGAATGGTAGTGAGCAGAATAGGGTATCATGTAGACTAGTGGTCCCCAACCTTTTCTGAGTCGCGGACCGGTTGGGGTGGGTGGGGTCTGTTTGTGGGGGCGGGGCACCCCGCGCTCACGGGGGGGGCGTGCTTGTGCGCATGCGCAAAGGGGCAGAGTGCTCTCTTGGAGGGGAGGGGCGCACTCGTGCGCATGCATGAACGGGTGAATGCGCTCGCACGCATGCATGAAGGGGCAGGGCGCACTCACGGGTGGGTGGGGTTAGGGTGGCGGGCCGTCCGTGCGGGTGGGGTAGGTGGGGGGAGTGCGTGCAGGGGCGGGCGGGAGATCTGTCTCTGCGGCCTGGTCGTGCCATGGCCACGGACTGGCACCGGGCTGCGGACCGGGGGTTGGGGACCCCTGATCAAGAGAGGACACATCTTCAATCAGTTCTGCACACCTTAATTTTCTAGGAGCCTTTGTATTTTATACTTGAGACAATTTGGAAAACAATAATTTTTTCTAAAGAGTAAGGAAGGAGGGAGGGGGGAATGAAAGAAAGGGGGGAAAAGGGAAAACACAAATGTTGAATGTCATGTCTTTGACTGCTCAGTCCACTCAAATGTCAGAAAACTCATGTATCTTTCATAGGAGAGCTTAGAGCATTGTTGTCTGGCGGTTTCAGTATGGAATGTTGGTTGCAGTACTAATGTCTACAGATGTAATTCTGACAGCTGCTATCATGGTAAACTGCAAATAATTTTCTACTCAGGGAGGGCAGAAACTGGAGGCAAGCATGAAGTTTTTTTGTTTGTTTGTTTTTGTTTTACTGAGGCGGCATGGTAGAAATAAATGATTTGCCTCACATCCAAATGCATCCAGATCTGCTTAGCAAGATATGCCAGGGCCAATAGCTTGAATTCAGAATTAACTGGCACAAGAAGTTTAGCAATCTCTGAATAGCATATAGACAGAAATGCTGAAGCATACCAGTTAGTTATTTGATATCAAAACTAGGCATTATGGGGATTAAAAAAAAAACACCTTGGAGATGTGTATCTTAATTTTGTCCAGTTGCTACTAGAAGTGTGCAGATATGTATTTTTGAACTACAACTAGAGATGGGGGGATTCATATTCGTATATGAATACCCCCACACAGGTGGACAAAACAAGGGTCCACTCACCTTCCGCTGTTGTTGCGGGCTCTGCACTCCCTTCCTATCGTTCCGGAGCTCACGGTCTGCGAGCCACTCTTCAACCTTGCAGCAAGGCTCGTCCTCCCGCCTCCTGCCAGGAGTGGCTTGCAGCTCCGAAGCAATAGGAAGGGAGCGCGGAGCCCACGGCAACAGCGGAAGGTGAGTGGACGGTCCGGTTCCAGGGGGCTGGACCCTCGTTATGTCCACCTGTGTGGCGATATTCGTATACGAATACCCCCATCTCTAATTACAACTCCCAGAATTACAGTAGTACCTCGGTTTACGAACGCCTTGGTTAATGTAATTTTCAGTTTATGAACGGAAATCCATAGAAAATGATGCCTCGGTTTACGTTTTCCCCCCCGTTTTTTTTCTGTTTGCGAAGGAAGTTTCCCCAGGACGCATTGTGCCTGGAGGTTTATAGCGCCGCCCATTCCTACGGCAATCTGCGTTTTGGTTAACGTAATTTTCACTTTACGTAATGTCCCGGAGAGCGCACTGATTTCGTAAACCAAGGTACTACTGTATGAGCATCGCAGCTGAAAAATTCTGGGAATTGTAGTCCAAAAATATAGATATGCACACCTGTGCAGTTTCAAACTGGAAACAAACATACAGTCTTAACCCTATGTAGTGTACTTTGAATAACAATATTATTGTCAACTATTAAAAATTATGGTGTCATAATGACACTACCATATAAGAAAACATAATTTTTCCACTACTGCAAAATCGTGTAAATAATTTAAATTCATATCACAAAACTGTAATTAACATCCTGAAAGCAAATAGCATAACTCAGTGACTTCATGCTGGTAATGAGTCCCCACTTAAGAGTTTTTAGTATACAGTAACCCACCAGCAGCTTCTTGCTGCTCACTGGTGAGTCACTGCCTGGATTTTTGGTGCATATCAAAGCTGCTGTGGTATTGTGCTGTTTGCCTTCTGCAAGCATAAGAACCCAACAGGATTTTGACCCATGGATTTTGTGGACTAAGCTGACAACTATTTTCTCTGAACAAAGCAGTAAGTCATACAAGATAGTAATTATTTATATATCCTAAACACCTCGTTCAATGTAGCTTAAGGAAAATCAATATATGTATTTCTTTTAGTTATTACGGTAACAATTTAAAAAAATTACAAAACAAATTATTATCTGAGCTACCTGAAAATTATCTTGAGTACCCACTGCAATAAGCTATGAAGTAAAGTGGGTAGACTGTCAAAGGCATTCTTCTATGAATCTCACTGGGTGACTGGACAAATTTATCTCCACAGCCTACAAGAATTGCTGTGATGGTAAATTCTACTCTGAGCTCCCTGCTGGAATTATGTTATAAAAAGGATAGAAATGTGAATAATGTATCACTAAAAGATCCACCATGAAATTTCCACTTGTGTTTCTGCTTCAAAGAAACACAACTGAATTGGATTTCTTTGAATGACATATGAAGAAAACCTACTTTTTATTGTCGTTGTTCCCAAAAGTGATGCACTTAAGAATATACATGTGTGGCTATTTTAACAAGGGCAGGTGTCATAAGGATTTCACAGTGAACTCAACTATTGGCTTGTCTACTTCTGAACCCTTTCCTCAGGCTTAGCTGTAAGAATGACATCATTGGCATAACACATATTGTAACATCTGCTTTCACACTACTGAGAATGCTGTCGTATTAACCAACAAGAACTATGACCATTCATTTTTTAAAAATTAAATGTTAAACAGATGTGATAGAACAATTCAGCTCTGTCAAACTCCTTTCATACAATGCCAATATCTTAAGATTAGGGCTTTACCAGTGACACATTTGTTTTATGTGAAATAGGAACATAATGGGACTATGAAAGAGGGGGGAAAATGATTGTTTTTCTAGCCAGTAAACACTCTCTCATTTCCATGCACAGTACTCTTACACCTCCTAGCTGCTTTTACCTTATTCAGGAACAGAAGTTGTTGGAAATTTACCTGTAGTAATCAAGCTGCAATTTTTTTTAAAGAGGAAAGAAATCTGCTATGAAATGGAGTCCAAGTGTACAGTTATTCTTAATCGGTTACACCACCTTACCTCTAGAGACTCATGAACTTTATGCCAAACAAAGAGACTTTAAAAAATATCTGTATTGGAATCTTACTGTCCTGAGAAAGGATAATGCATTGTTTTTTCTTGCTTCTAATTAGTAATTTAAGCATATGTTCAGCATTTAACTCTAAATGTTTGCCTTTTCCCCAAGCTCTAAGACAGCTGTCCAAGTTGTGAATGCCAGAAAGCATTTAAATATCAACATCTGTTGAATTATGTTAATGCAGTGTAATATAATTGGGCATGAGTTGGAATTGATCAAAAGTATATGAATTAGACAAAGGCAAACCTAAACCAATATTTCATTTCATAAACAAGTCAAAGGTAACAAAAACCTGTTTGTTAATAAACTAACATAATGATAGCACAATGTTCGGGTCACTTAGATCCAAAATCTCAGAATATGGAGAAAAAGCCATTTTTAAAAGCAATATAAATAATTCTTACAGAAATCACTAGTTTGCTAGCTCTGGTGTGGGATTAATGTGTTTTTCTGAGACATTTATCATATAAAATTCTATTTAAAACAACTTTTATTTTATGCTAAAGATCAACTCAGAAGGACATATGGTTCAAATCCAGTGAAGTAAAAAAGGTTTACATGACACCATAGTCCCACTGTTTCACAAAAAATCCAAGAAAACATTTTTCCTGCTCTTCCTGTAGTCTTCCTGAAAAGACTAAAACAAGATTTTGAATTGCACAAATTGATATTTTAAGACAAAGACTTCAATATTTGATCCTCTTTGTAATGGTTTCTTTAAGTTAAAATAACCTGTTTGAAGGATTTCCAAAATTAGATCCTGTATGAATGAGGTTCACAATGAGTCTGTTTTTATAAAACTTTAATACTGATTATGAAAAATTTATTTATCTTCTAAGAAGTAATTGTTGCAGAAAAACGAACAGCAGTTTCCCAGCAACCTGTTGTTAAGCTGAATATTGCTGTTGTTTAAACCTCAACAGTAACAATTGGACTGTTAAAAGTCTAGGAAAGCTACACAGCTGTCTTGAGCAAAAGAAAGGATCAACTTTCACAGCTCTCTGAATTCAGGAGAGAAAAAAATACACATGGTATATTGATTCAACCTCCACCATAACCTGCTGAAAAGAAAACTCAAGGGCAGAGAAAGAAGATGAAAGCAGCAGTTTTGCTTTTCTTCTGAGGTTCCAGCATAACTCTATTCCTCTTGCCCACCCATGGGTTCCCCATATCCTGCTAGGCCATACATGATTCCAGTTCTGGTTTGATTCTTTCTCTGCTTGTCTTCCAGTCTACAGGTTCTCAACTTGCCTGTCTATTTATTCTCAACATTTACTTTCCTTCCAGTTGGATTTGGAACTATTCTGCCTCTGCATGGTTCTTTTTATGGGCAGGAAGAACATGAGTAGGTCTATATTTCTTTTCTTTAAAAACAAAATCAAATAAACCATCCAGACGTATTGCTATTAAAGAGTTATGTGCTCATGTTGGATACAATCAGTGTTCACCTTATTGGCGCTGTCATTATTCTCCACAAAAGCCACATTAAACAATTATAGTTCTGGTAATTAACCAGTAAGTATAATGTACAGTTTTTCTACCCCAATCTATTAACAGCTGCTGAAAAAATGTAGTAATTAATGGTTTCATTTATTTTTGGCAAACCTGCAACACAACAAATAATTTTCTATCAACTGCACATTAGGACTCCTTCCCAAACAACAGATGACATGGTGGGAAAATGGGAGCGGGCACAACACTTGCACATCTTTGCCTCTTTAGAAGATCAAATAAAGAGCAGCTGTAATTCTATTTGTCACATCTGTGTAACAAAATATTGTCATCTGTATCATCAGAAGGAAAATGAACAAGCTCTGTTCAGGTGGGACAAGGCTTCCTTGCTAAAGGCATAATGGAAGTTTTTCTCCTCAGCTGTCCCAGTGGTAGCTTTTCTCACCCACATTTTTAATTACTTGCAGTTATTAGTTATTGTTAATACCAAAATTAATCACATAACGATATAACTCCAGATATCATCAAATTATTCTTGAGATCAACCAGCCTGGAATTTATCAAAAGAAAATGAGAACATACAAGATGTATTTAAATAAAACCCTTGAAAGATTACACATTTAAATTAATCCTCCATTTTCATACTGTATCACTCAGCATTCTCACTGCAGTAGTTCTGAGAGACTCCTAAGAGTTAATGTTTGAAAAACAACTGTTCTACTTTAAGAATTGATCCTCTCGATAAGAAATGTACTTCTTTCACACTGTAACTCTTTTTTCTAAAATAGTAACTAAAAATAAACAAAAAACAAGGATGGCAATTGTACTTGCAAGGCTTCTGAAAAATGGTGGTAAGCAAAGCAATTATTTTTTTAACTGGGAGGAGAGCAACAGCTCATTTTAAAGCAAGGTATTGATGCTTATAGACTCCAGAAACACTATCACAGCTGTGAAAATAACAACAATAAATAGAACCTAATCATGCCTCTTTCTTACATATACATAGATACAGAGAAAAGGCATTTTATTTCATATGCACCATGTCTCATCTGGTCCTGAGATCCTGATGGCCAACTATGTTCAGTACTGTCTGTATACAGCTGATTAACACTTTCAGACTTCTCCTAAAACTCCTGTGGCAGAGAGGCAGTAACAGTGACCACTCTGATTGGTCCTCATTAATGCAAGACCGATAAGACATGCACAAACACTCAATATCTCTTTCTGCATCTATATCCGCTAATAGGCACATTTTGGCCTGGGAATTAAATACTATTTAAATTATAAGCTACAAAGAGTTTTGTAGCACCTTGAAGAGTAAATAATTTTTATTTGATATAAGCTTTCATGGATTGCAGGTTACTGCATCAGAGGCACAGAATAAAACCTCAGTACACTGACATTTATACAAGACCAAGAAGGTGGGATGTGAAATGTAGTAGAAAAGCTGAAGGCTGACAGCATAGTGATGTTGCTAAGAGTTGTTCTTAAGAGTTGTGAGTATGACAAGCACATACAAGCAGATTAATACATGTATGGTGGATCAAATGAAAAAGAATTCATTTGAAGTATGGTATTGGAGGAGAACTTTATGGATACGACTGATTGCCAGAAAGACTAGCAAGTGTATATTAAGTAAAATAAGGTCTTAACTCTCTCTAGAAGCAAAAAACAAATAATCTAAGGTTATCATACTTTGGGGCATGTAATGAGAACACAAGACTCACTGGGGGAAAAAAGGCAATAATGCTGGGAAAAATTGACAGCAGCAGGACAAGAGGAAGATCAAACATGAGATGGATTGACTCAATGAAAGAAACCAAAAGCTGAGCATGGCTGTTAACGATAGGAGCATTTTGGAGGTCACTAATTGGTAAAGTCATCTTAAATTGGAAGGGACTTGACAGCACACAACAACAATGGTGGAGATTTTTTTTTTATATCAAAGTCAAAGAGTAGTTTAGCCCATAGATACATATGCTTGGTGAAGGACTGAAATCAGAAGGATTAGAAGAACTAAGAATGCAAAAATTACAAGCAGGAAAAATTACCATAAACAAAAGTTGTTATAAACAGATGTTAGACGGCCAAGCTAAACCTGCATAAGTAATCTGATTAATAGGTAAGATAAAGAGTCATTCTTCCTGTTTACAAGACAGATGCATTTTTGTTCACTTGTTTCGTTTTGGAATCTCTCTCTTTGAAGCTTTTTTGTTGAAGGCTAGACACCCTGACATCAGAAACAAAGTTTAAAATGCAGCAAGAGGCAGATCTGGAAAGTATGGCTAAAACATTATTAAATAAATTTCTAACTCATCTTTTTCCACAACATTACCATAAATTTCAATGTTCTAAGTATGATCTAAACAATTTATTGGTATCTAAAGCAGAATTTGCATTAGTGTATTTGTGATAGATGTATTGGGAGAACGAGGAGAGACCTGGTTGATTATTAACAAACAGATATAAAAATTAAAAATCAACATAAAAATCCTAATTATATTCTATTGATGAATGGCACAGAGAATAATCTATGCATTATACAAAGCACATTAATTTGGATTTTCAAAAGTGTTTGTTGTGCTATCCTGTTCTATATTCCTCTAAGTTATTTTTAAAAAATTAACAGTGCATCCAGATTTATACAGGTTTGTGTGCGGGGGAGGGGAGGGAGGGCTTCATCCCCTACTTTTTCATTAAAGAAAATGCAGCTGACACTTTTGAAGGTGGATTCAATTTTCCAAATTTGAATCTAAAGGCCTCTAGGGGTCTGGTTCCTGCAGCCACTATCTCTGTTGCCATGTCTGTTGTTCTTAATGAGTAATCTTTCAGGCTGGGTGACTCTGTCTCACCTAAGATCATAACACAAAAATGGAATTGTCTAGGATAGTCTGTAAATGGCTGATAATACATTTGAGACGTTTTAGTTGGGAAATGCCAGGTGCCAACAAACGGTGTTCTGTTGTTAGCTGAGTTTGTCTTATAGAACACTGTTCCTGTGTTCCTGGGTACCAATCTGGAGTCCTGTTAATTTGTATACTGACTTCAGTGGATGGTTCCTACAGTCTGAGAAATGCCGTGTTAAAATCCTCAATCCGAGAGTCTCTTTCTGAAGGGTCTGAACAGAGGCTTGGTTGCAGACAATGGAATTTGTTTGCTGATTAGAAGATGGAAACGTATTCATGTGCATAGCTGTGTTTTCGTTTTTGGTATAAGGTAGTTGCACATTGGCATCCGAGCAAGTAACTTTGAGGCACTAACTTGTGTAGGATGAGTCTGATGGTGAAATAGGAGCTATTGGATTTCTGGTAAAATTTCACTAATGCATTTTCCCATTAATCCAGACAATAAATATGTCACTAATAAATACAAGACAGAGGACAAGAGCAGAGGAATACCGATGTCTGTGAAACACCACCAATGAATGACCATGACCACTATTAAGATAATCACATTGCTGGCAATTTTTGTATTTTGACTGCATTTTGCACATCCTGCCAGCAACCCCGCCTGCCCTTTGTGGCTTCACTTGTTACATCTGAAGTAGTGCCAGAGAATCTCATGAACTGATGCTATCTGATGCCAAATAAAACTTATTAGTCTTTAATATGCCACAAGACTCTTTGATACTATTACTGACTAACATACTACTTCTCCATAAAATATAAAATTTACTGCATATTATAAACTTACCTGCTTGCTGTTTTCACTGAGCTGTTTTTCTTGTGTCCTCTTTCTGATCGGTTGTCTCGGAGGAGTTGAAGCTACACAAAACAAAATTTCAACTTCAGCCAGATGCAATGGCAAGCTAGATTTTCCAAGAATTCTAGTCTACTGTGAACAAGCTGCAGTTGATGTATGCAGTTGTTTGAACTGGAATTTCCAGTTTGTAGCGTTAGTTATAAACCAGAATCACTAGAACAAAGGTTTGTTTTTGGATTATGATTTCTGTTTGTCATCAAACAAAATTGAAGCCCAGGTTTAGAAAATACCAATAGCTTTGTTTCTAGCTTATTTAGCTATTTCCAATAGTGGAAGGAGCAAAATTGAGACATTCTCTCTTATGACAAATAATATACAGCATCTGGAAAAGAGTCTCCCTCTGCGGCTACCTTGAGTAATTGACATGTCTATCCCACTGCTTTATCACATTTCTGGACTTTGCTATTATGTAACACACTTCAGGAAGATATTAGTAGAACTATTAGTCACTACTGAATTCAAGTAAGATTTCAGAGTTCCAAACAAGAACAACAATGGACATTCTCCAACTATCTTAGTTTATTCACTGATCTGGATAGTGGGTTTTAAAATTAGCTGAAAACCACCTATAATAACTTTATAACTAAAACTGAAATTCCAGCACTCCACAGTTGAAGGCTGCATACTAGACAGGATGGCTTGTTGCTTCCCTGTCTACTGGTCCATGACACTGATGAGGAGAGCTACCAGTGTGTGTGGGGATCTCTCTGCAGTGCTACTTTGCTGTACTTGGTCAAATAGTAGGTTGTGGCCATGAACAGAAGATGTAAAGCTCCCAAATGGAACATTCCATGGGCAAGGAAGAGCTGACTTGGGATATGCTGCATCCAAAGCAGCAACAACAGCTATATATACTATTAAAAGAGAATCTAATCTCTAAAGGGCAATTTGGATCATTGTCTCATCAGAAATTAAGTAGAAAATAATACATTAGCCAAGTGCGATGATCTATCTCTATCACACATTATGTGACTTTTCCATCAAATAATTTCTAGAAACAATATTAATTCCATGTGGGCCATGCAATTTAATGCTGCTGCTTTTGAAGTGAATGATTTGCACTTTCTGTTTAATTGTTAACAGCTAAGTAGATTGCCTATGTCAGGGAGGTGGAAGATGGTGCCCTTGCCACTTGTCTGCACCTAAACTCAACTTGGGCATTTGTATTGTAAGAAGTTCCCAGTCTCATTCATACTAAAATGCTTGCCAGAAGCTTCATTTTTGTTATTTTTGTTTGTGTCTCTGTTTTATATCTCTAATAACCCAGATGACTGAACACATGTCTATTTGAAAAATGATCAGTCATGTTATTCTATGAACACAGATTCCTTTACCAATTGAGTGCTAGCTTATTAAGACTGTAAACAACATCAGCCTTGTAATTTACTTTTTGTCGGTTCACCAGGGCAAGCACAGCATGGGCTGAAAGGACATGATGGAGAAAGCATGCTGAAACTGAATTGATCTGGGTCTTATCAATGCTGGGAAAGGAGACCACCTGAGAACTTGTGCATATGGCACTGAGCTCCATTGAGAAATAGCCCCTGATTTGTATACTCTAAAGCAGTTCAACATCAAAGGATGGTATATTCTGATATAACACTATCTTTTGTTTGCGAATGATGAGTAAAGGAACACAAAAAGAAAAATCTTATCCCTCCTATTACTTTATGATGCTCAAGAGAGATACGAATAGCATTTGATTAGCTCTGCTGAAAGATGAGCAACCATACTTCCCCTGACTATTTCTGACTGCTCACTGTATATTTATGAAACGGTACCAGGATTTGCTTTTTCTCTCCTCTTATCACCCACTTTCTCCCTTTTGCTTCATTTCTTTTAGACCGGAAGCCCATTTGGAGGCTTTGTGTATGGACTACTGGACCCTTCACCAGAAGCAGATGTTGACTCTGTGCTTCATTGTACTGGATAATGGACTCTCCATGAGTTACTCTTGACTGAGGCTCCTGCTATCTGGCTTCCATCTTTGCACTTGATAGCAAGTGTGGAATTACCCACTGAAACCAGAATGTGTATGCATTCAATATTCTTACTGCAAATTAATTGTGTCAGCAGTGCTACTGTCACCTTCCTAATCCATTTCCTCTGTCTACGCTGAATATAACTTGTGGTTTTGCTTCACTCCAATATGTCTGAAGAAGTGGATGTATCCACGAAACTCCACACTGAAATGTAACAGGGTCTTTAAGTGCAACATACATTTCTGATTTTTTATTTTTGTTTTTATCTGGATCACTTACATGAGTATCTATTTTTTAAATAAGCAATTCCTAGGTTATGAAATAAGGTTTCACAAGACCCATTTTCTCAAAAGACGAACAAGAATTCAGGGTCAGTTTAACAAATCCCAGAGACTTTTGCTTGCTTCAGATGTTATCTCTCCACATATGGAGGGGAAGCAGGCCCACTCCCACCAATGTGCCCATCTCTGTCAACTCTACACCGCAACTTCAAGTGCTGAATAGGAAAGTCTGGAGGGAGCATCTTTGCATGTCATCTGAACATATTTCCATTTGTCTGTGCATGTATGAAATCCATTCAGCCTAGATGCAAAAACCAGAGCTGAACAGGACAGAGGTGGTGCACATGGCCCTGCTAACCCTTCATGTGTTCTTTGAACATGTGGGGAATAACTTTGCAAGGTGTACGAACTGTTAAGCTCAATTTGAGCTCTGTTGTGTATATATCTCAATCTCTCCTTATGTGCTGCAGTATCTTAGAAGTAATTAAGGGTGCTGATGACTGCAGAAATGCAATACTTTTCCCACCAAGCGTTCATATCAGGTGATATGCTTTAAAATATTTTCAGAAGATATAAGGTGATATTGTGTTCCTTGGTGCCCCTATTGGTTCAGGCAAGTGACAGTTAAATTTCTTCAACTATCTGAAATAAACCATTCTTGATCAAAGTAGTTCTTACCTGACTGTGTTCCTTCCTAGCCCCAGGGCTAAACCAATGGCTATGGGAAGAAAAAAAAAGGTTAGTAACGTAGGTAACCGAAGCATGAGCTGTCATATGACCAGCCTGCGCGTGCTCTCGGGTATTTTATTGTCCACCAGAAAAATGTAGCCTTTGGCTATGATTTATTTAAATGGGATATTTTACAGAACTCTCAAGGTCTGTAGCAGTATTCACAGAAATGTATCTCATTCCACAGATTTCTGCTGCTTAAGCAAGTGTAGTATGTACCAAATCAATTTGGAAAAGCTTCATGCCAGAGATTCTGCAATTCTTTATAAGGTACATTGTTTTGATAATATTTTCACCATATATGTGCTACTAAAATCTAACATCCTGATTCTCATGCAATGGAAACTATCAGAAGCTAACAGGAACATGTTTACTCATTATTAGCATTTGACTTTAAGGCTTGTGCTCTGTTAAACACATCCAAAGATACATGCAGTTTACAGTGTAATCCTACGACCATTTTCTCAGCCTTAAGGCTCCCTGTGTTCAGTGACATCTGATAATACTGCAGTTCACAAATGAGGAGTATTTGAACAGTTTTTCCTGATAGACTACTGGGCAATTTGGAGTGTTCTTACTGTCCACCAGTCTCAGGATCATGCTGCTTCAGGTGGCCTCAAACACTAACTGCAATAGGCAATGTAAACCAGAGGAAACGGGACCCAATACAGGAAATCAGAGCTTCAGGAAGAAGGAAGAGAGGCTGTTTAGGGTTTTAATCCAAGTTTAGTGTTAATCAGCTGACATAGCAGGATGCATCTATTAGCATCAACACTGCTTTGTGAATGGTTACTTCACAAATCTAAATACTTTTAAGTTTTCTGTAACTGTCACACTCTGTACGCATGACACTGAATCCCCTCCCACATCTTAATACATATGCCTGTAACTGTCAACTCAGGATAATCTTTCATGCTTCTGAAGAAGTGGACTGCAGTCCATGAAAGCATTTGTCTTAATAAATGTATTGTCTCTAAGGTTGCAAAATACTTTCTTGAATTTTTCAAAGCAGCTCATGTATCTCTCCCTTTTTCCTGTGCCTCTACTCCATTATGTAACCCCATAAGTCTTAAGCTACACTCATGCAAAATAATGAAATAATGAAGCAGTTAAGGGGAGACACTTGACAGCTAAGATCTCCTTTTTCTTTCTTGTTCGACTTCTGACTTTGTGTGAACAATGCAAAACAAGTAATACACACAAAGCTACAGTACATTGAAAGCTTTTTGGGAATTTATCCACAAATGTCTTTCCAGACAAAAGAATTAAAAAGAATTGCACATGCATATGATCAAAAATCAGATATGTGTTGATCGAATGGACAATTAAAATAAAATTCAACTTGTAATTAAAACAGGGACAAATTTAATGTAAGGAGAAGATATTATATTATGATGACACAGATATGGATACTTACTCATGATGATGAGACTCTTGGGACAAATGTACAGTTTTCTTGTTACTGCATGAGCCTGGAGTAGTAATCTAAAGGAAGCATAAAGAAGTTTTAAAAGTTGTGTAGAGGAATTTAAGCACACACAGCAGTTACTGTATGGAAAATACGGAGACTCTTGCAGAGTGCGGGCGGCATACAAGTCGAATGGATCAATCAATCAATCAATCAATCAATCAATCAAATAAATACCTATTTTCTAATACTCCAACCATTTGATAAGCTCCATAATGTAAAGAAGCTATTTATTAATTGTTACCCATAAATATGGGGAAAGTCATAATGATGAGAACTTGTCAGGTGTTGAGAAAATAGTTCATTTGAAATTGTGAGCAGGAACAGAATTCTAGCCATGCTCCCTGCCTGTCACTGTCTCCATCTGGAGAAGGACAACCTGGAGAGGACCCCTGGAATTTCTCCATTCAATCAGCAACCAAGGTTTCAAATAATATGTAGGAGAAGCTTCCTTGTTCAGGTAGTCATTCTTTCCATGGAGAAAGTGACAGGCAGGAAAGGAATTGTAATCTCTCCCTTCTCATGCTTTCAAACTAACCGTTTCTTGAATGCCTGGAACAGGGCTGCTACTTTTCATTCTGTGATCCAGATGCTGAATTCAAAGTACAATTAAGCAAATAAAGTCAGATGTCAACTTGCATTGCAGGTAACGTTTCGGCGATTATGTCCATTCATTAGTTCCCTAGAACTGCTCCTTTTCTAGATTTTTAAAGAATTCTCAAGAACCATAGCATCTTTATTGAGTCTTTACCACTGACTCAGGAACATGTTGGACTCTTTACACTTTAAAACAGTTTGAAGTACAATATTTATGTAATTTTCAGGCAATGATAGAAACATTTCATCCTATAGAATTGGCAGAACAAATGGTAGGAAGTACAGTACAAAAGTAATGGAACTAGAAGACTGAAAAGGGCAGATTGCTTTAAGGGCCATCTACCAGTCTCCCTCAGACTGTTGAGCTTTGGATGCCACACAGTGGCTCCTCAGGATGCACTATTTATTCATAACCAGAATAACCTCCCATGACACTCATATTATTATCTTCCCATCTGTTCAATCTATACACAGAACATACCGTATAAACAACTGGATTAAATTCAAATGAAGACAGAAAGAACACTGGTAGAACAAACAAGTAATTTAACATATATAGATGATACGATATTACTGTCAGAAAAAGCAATGACTTAAAATGACTACTGATGAAGGTGAAAGGAAAAAGTGTTAAAGCAAGATTACAGTTGAATATTAAGAGAAAAATCATGTCTACAGAAGAAAAATACATAATGTTGAAAATAAAAAAATGAATTTATTAAGTTTTTTAGGTCATTAATTCATAGAATCACTATCACTCAGATGTAACTTATCGGAACCTAGCAACGTAAAAATGACAATAACTAAACATGTGAAAAATAAATTTGGCATTCCAAAGTAGTTTGAAAGAAATACAGAGATGACAGATTTATTTGTGAAATGAAGTTTGCAACCAATAATTATTTTTTTTTTAAAAAATACATATTGTTTTTAAAAAACCAGATGACTAGGGCATCAGAGCACAACAAGAAAATCCAGAAAAGGTAATGAAGTACAGCCATTGTGATATGGTGAGCCCAAAGAAGACACTAATGCTCTCCTGCTGTAGCAGACATTTTAGGTGGTCAAGCTCCTCAGTTTAATAGAAGTCTGAGAAAAGGTGTTCAATGGAAATTTGCCATGCAAATTCAGCACTATGAAACACAACTGCTATATTATTATTATTGCTATTAAAAGGCAAGACATTCTGCATTGGACATCACCTTCTATACATACTTAGACATGAACTAGGAGGGATGAGGTATGAGCAGAATGAACGTAACAGTAATTTGCACATGCAACAGCACTTTTTAGTGCACTAAATAATGCTTGCTATGAAATCTAAGTGCACATATATGCAGTTGTTTTCTAGCGCTAACTACGTATGGGCTGTATTTCTCCTACAAACAGTTTTCTGCAGTGTCTGCCATACAGTATGTAAAGGAATCTGAACTGGGACAGGACATAACCCATGTGTGGGCTAGCAGTCTCTACTGTTTTGAATCCAATGATTTACAAAGTATGCTTCAGCATTTCTTCTAAGATACACTTATGTTATCTTAACATCATAAAGGATTCACTCGGTCTGGTAAAGGTTTCTTATAGTTTACTACGTAAGTAGGCAGCCTTGTGACCTCTGGATCACTGACCATGTTGGCTAAGGCTTATGTAGTCAAAATCATCTGTGGAGAATCACAGCATGTTATCTAATGATATCACTGTAGTAATGCAAATTCTGCTGTGCTAGTGGTTGCACATTTTTATAGGCAACACAAATGTGACATCCAATACCATTATTATTGTGTAATGTGGCAAAACCTGTGAATGTCCCCATCTTTCATATCATGTTGCTGCTTATCGTGGGCAGGTAAGGGCTATATTTGTCACGAAGTCACGAAGAGTCGGACACGACTTAATGACTAAACAACAACAACAAAGGGCTATATTACTTGTTTTAAGAGGTTAATAGCAGGCATTCTCCTAGCCGGGCTTTCCATAAAGTCATTCTTGTGCTAATGATGTTTATGCCGCATCTCTAGGAACTGTTTATGCCGCATCTCTAGGAACTGGATTTTCTTTATCAGGTATCTTGCTAAAGAGTGTTTCTGATGGTTTCTTAGGAGAAGAGGTCTGACATCCCCCAGGAGGGGAGGTTACCTGCCTTTGCTGTTTGCTCCCAGCTTCTAGCATGCAGCTTCGATAAGGTAAATCTAGTTTACAAAAATTCGTAAGTAGCCCACTTGGCTTCAGCCTTCTTTGAGTAAGGAGCTGACTAAGTAGCTAAGAAATTTTGTACCTCAGAGAATGACTCCTGCTGGGCCACGGAATCCCACACAGCATCTTGCCAGAACGTGTGAGCTTACTTTGTAACGAGACCTTGTTCATCATCAAGTATTTGTTAGGCCTTGTTCAAAAACCGAAATCAAGGAAACAGGCTGCACAACCACTTATGTAACAGATTGAGCAACTGGTTGTAAAACCATATGCACAATGGTATCATTCAGCACAACTATGCTAGAGGGGATTTCCACTCAATTAACATTATGCTGCATTTAGGCCAAAGTTGCCTGGTCTGGTGTAAGCATCTGCCATTGAGCACAGGAATACACACAAAATGCCTTCTCATAGGGCATGTCAAAAAGTCTGGTTACATCCTAGCACACCATACTTCAAATTCCACTAGAAAAGAAATTAAAATCACAGGATTTTCCTTCATAATATAAATAAATGTTTCATTTTCATATCTGACATACTGTACATACTGAAAAGAAACCTCTCTCTGAAAGAAATTAATACCATTTAAAGTTCTAAGGATTTTGAAAGTAAAAATGCAACTTGTATAGCCTTCTGATTATAACATTAACAACTCTACAGTTACTTTAACACTGGAGGCAAACATTTGGCTCAGCTCTTGAGTTGCATCCTGCATTAATCTCAAAATGAGGTTTTCATGCTATTCCAGTGGGCATCCCTGGAATATAGTAATCCATTTTCTACACTGTGGCTATAAGAAAAGCCGACTGTGCCTATGTCATGCTTTGTTAGTGGTTCATGATCACATTATCTCATGGTGGACCTGACACTTTTATTCAGTTTACAGTATGTTCTGTGTACAGGCAACTTATTTCCTTTGCCAGGGCTGCTGACAACCTTTTCCACACTATATTAATCTTGTTTACTGACTTTATCTTGGTACAAATATCAGAAAACTGAACTTTTTATCTCACCGAGAAAATAAACAACATGTTGACAGAAGCAGAAGCTATTTTCTGGACTAAAATTGGTTGTTTACCTCTAGCCATAGTTATGGAAAAATGTTTTTATGTCTCCAGCTTGCACAAAATACATAATCCATAATTTAATAAATGTGGAAATTCCTTGGAAAGTCATTCAGAAACACTGGAAGGGATAAGGACAATATGAACACAAAACAAAAATACAGTTTGTAGATAATTTACAAATAAACATAAAGGATGTTTTATCTAGTCAACTGACTAGAGTTCAGATTTCTTCAACCTACCAGTCATAGGGTTTTCATTACCATGATTTAGAATTGTAATTGATTTCCTAGCATCCAGCAATTAAAGAAGGTGAAAATACCTTGGGGAAGTAAAAGCTCATGTTGAAGACCTCTTTTGTTGCTTACCCCTCAGAATCCCAAACAGGTGAAGAGCTAATAAAGGTATCTGTACAACTGATGAAGATATGACAATGCAGAAGCATGAGGCAGACACGGACAAAACATGGCATTCCACATATTGTTGGCTGAACAACTCCCACTGGCCACAGCTAGCATGGCCAGTGATGAAGAATGTTGTGAGGTTCACTGGAAGGTATACTTTGTCCATGACTGGTATAAATCTGGGGACCATCAGCATACATATAGCTGAAAGTAGAAGGTTTTTTGTGAGGGGGCAGGGGTTTTGTTAACAGATGGCATTGTTTTGAAATAGATTACAGACTTGGATGTGTCAGATCTCTATGAGAGCAACTCAGCCAACTCAAATGAGCAAAACTACACGAAAGACATCAAAAAAGTTTTTGCACTTCTGTTTTTAAAAGGAAACATTTGCAAATCCTAGTTTAAAAGATATGTATCCACCTGGAAGTGGTGAAATTATAGGGGGAAATGATATAATCGGCAAATAAAAACATTTTGAAACTAGGATTATTTTCAGATATACAATCAACTGTTTCTGTCATTTGGAAAAATGCAAAATAAAATGCAAGTATATATGAAAATGAAAATATATATAACTAAACATTCTCAAAGTGTAGCTTTAGAGAACAAAGGCTATAATATAGGTGGCTAAATAAATGTTTTAATCCATCCTAATTCTAAATTTTAGCCAGAGAAAAAAAAAGAAAATAAAAGTGTGCTATGTAAGGGGGGGGGGGAATGGAAGTTACAAAGACAACTGTTGGCAGGGTCAGACCACATAATTTTGCTGTGTTTAGATTGTACACAAATCTAAAGAAGGAAAAATATATTGTCAAATTAAGTGTCCAGCTTCATGTAGCACACTGTGAGTGGCCTCTACTGGCTAACCAAGGTCTATAAAAGTCACCTTGTCTATTATTATGATGGCAGATTCTAAATGGCTCAACAAATACCTGAAGTTTACTTTATTCATCAACTTATAAAGAAGCAAAAACAATATAGCAAAAAAAATACTGTGAATGTAACCCATTTTTTATAATACTATGACATAAATAAGGTAACTATATAGAACTATCAAGATGCACATGTTAAAAATATTTTCCAGCAACAACAAGACAAATTAATACTTTATGGGAGCTAGGTGAATCAGTACGAGAACAGTGAACAAATATTTTAACTGCACTAGCACTGGTGATTACAACTAAACACAAACTGCTGCTATCGTATGATTCAAACTTCTATTGCTAGTTTTATTATTTGTTTCCTTTGTTAATCACAATAAATGACATAATAAGAATTTTTGAAGGCTGCAATCTACACTCCACATAATGATCCAAACTATTTATTTTGGTGACTGAAGACAACACTTGGAAAATAACACTGTACTTGGAAAACAACCTTCCATGTGCACCAAAATGAAAAATAAACACACACAACGAAACCAAATATCTGTATAAATCATACATTTGGGGGGGGGGGGGAAATCTTCACCATTTAAAAAATCAGGAAAGATGTTACTGAGGGAGTTAAGATGATCTGTTTTCTCTACTCAAGTGATAGCTGGGAGGGTGTGGAAGACTCTTTGCCCTCACTACTGTTGCTGGCTTGGTAAGGAGTGATATATTTCCATAAATGTCTGGAAGCAGTGGAAACTGGAGTAGGCCATCAGACCGCCCTTTGTTTCTTTAGGTGCTTCCCATAGATCTTAAAATTACTTTGTGGATAAACTGGCTGATGACTGTACACAAATGGTTTCCACATAATTGGAGCAGTAGGGGGAGGATTTCTATATTCCACACTTTCTCTGCAACCTATACTTGAACCCACAAGCAAGTTTTAACATGTTTATGAGTACTCTGGCCTTTCTCACCAGATTACTCATAAACATGTCCAAAACCACTTATAAGTTCAAACATAGGCTTCAGAAAAAATATGTCATGTCACAGAAACCCTCCCCATACTGAGCAGCATAACTCTCCCAATTTACATGAGTCTTCTTTGCATGAGACACAGACTAATGAGACGAAACTCACACTGTATCTTTCAGCATGCTCTATAGTGTCTTTGTTTCTCTATTTTATTTCTATGCCACCTTTCTCCCAGTGAGGGGACCCATCGGTATCATGCACCAAACCAACTAGTAGACCAAACCTCTGTTTGATACGTTGACTTTAAAGTAATAATTAAAAGATATGTATTCTCGAAGGCTTTCACGGCCGGGATCCGATGGTTGTTGTAGGTTTTTCAGGCTGTCTGGCCGTGTTCTTGAGGTTTTTCTTCCTAACGTTTCGCCAGTCTCTGTGGCCGGCATCTTCAGAGGATAGGAGTCAGAACTCTGTCTGTACTCTGGTGCAGTTTTGTGGGATAGTTGAGTATTTATAGCTGTGGGATCAGCTTTTTTCTTTTCAGGAGATTGGGTGATTATGGTGATCAGTGTGTTTTTTGTTGTGGGTGTATTGTTGTGATAAGGGGAGAGATGATCTGTCACTGTGACTGATGGGTGTCGTTAACTGGTCTTTTGTGTGCAGTGATCACTGGTCCTTGTGGCTGGGTAGAGGTTGTTGACCTTTTGCAGGCTGTGTTTTTCAGTGCTGGGAGTTTTAGACTTTCTTCTTTTTTGTTGAAGCTCTGCTGGTGTTTGTGGATTTCAATGGCTTCCTTGTGCATTATAACATAATGATTGCTGGTGTTGTCCAGTATTTCTGTGTTTTGAATTAGAATTTCATGTCCAGCTTGTTTCAGGGCATGTTCAGCTACTGCCGATTTTTCCGGTTGTTTTAGTCTGCAGTGTCTCTCATGTTCTTTGATTCTGGTGTGGATGCTGCGTTTTGTGGTTCCAATATATACCTGGCCACAACTGCAAGGTATCCGGTATACTCCTGCAGTGGTGAGGAGGTCCCTTTTGTCCTTTGCTGACCGTAACATTTGTTGTATTTTTGTGGTGGGCCTGAATACTGTTTGTAGGTTGTGTTTATTCAAAAGTTTCCCCATAGATTACAGACTTGGATGTGTCAGATCTCTGAGACCAACTCAGCGAACTCAAATGAGCAAAACTACATGGGGAAACTTTTGAATAAACACAACCTGCACACAAAAGACCAGCTAACGACACCCATCAGTCATAGTGACAGATCATCTCTCCCCCTTATCACAACAATACACCCACAACAAAAAACACGCTGATCACCATAATCACCCAATCTCCTGAAAAGAAAAAAGCTGATCCCACAGCTATAAATACTCAACTATCCCACAAAACTGCACCAGAGCACAGACAGAGTTCTGACTCCTGTCCTCTGAAGATGCCGGCCACAGAGACTGGCGAAACGGTAGGAAGAAAAACCTCAAGAACACGGCCAGATAGCCCGAAAAACATACAACAACCATCAATTAAAAGATACCTTCTTGTTTTGTATTTATCAGAAAATAGATGTTGAACAAAGGATAGTATCTTCCTCTAATCTGATCAAACAAAGGAAGGCAGAAGTACGCCCGTACATGGCTTCTTCCTGGATGGATAAACCAATATTCCACCAGACAAAAGCCTGAATCCAACAGCCTTCATGGTGTCTGCGGAAGTAGCAAAAAACCCCAATGGCTCCCCCAATTAGCCTGCTCAAGAGGTCTACTAAAATTGTCCAAAGCAGGTTTGTAGTGTTTAAGGAAGAGGGGATCACCATGGACCCAGTTTCTTCCTACCACCACAGCCCTCTAAGGCAGGTTTTGGAAGTTCCAGGATGTGTGTGGGCTGCATGAGAGTGAGGATCCAGATTATGTTTGAACTGAGCCAAAATGTCACTAGATGTAGCAAAGAGAATACTGAAAATCTAAAATAGATTTATAAATGGTATAATTCACTTTTGCAGCATGGAAAGATAAGAACAACTTTGAACAAATTCTTATATTTAATTTTTATTAATTTCCAGACTGATAGCCTTATTTTTTTTTTTTAAAAAAAAAAACAACAACATCCCACATCAAGATATTTCTTACTGCTTAAGTAAAGGGTTGAGAATTTGCCTGGGTTGGAACATTGGGGCTGAAAGCCACTACTTGACAGGTTCCATGTTGTCCCCCCACCCATTCTCTCTCTCTCTCTCTCTCTCTCACACACACAGTATTCTTTCTGTCTGCCTGCCTCTCACACAGACAAATTCATTAGCACATCTCATTCATACATAATCCCCCGTGAGTCCCATCTTCTAAGACAAGTTGTTCCCAACCTTGGCTCCCCTGATGTTCTTGGACTAAAACTCTCAAAAGCTTTTGCCACTAAACTATGCTGGCCAGGATTTCTGGGAGTTGTAATCCAAGAATATCTGTGGACCCAAGGTTGGGAACCACTGCTAAGGTCATCCCTGTAAATCAGCTAAGGACACTGTTTTCCCTGCTAAATCACCTTTACAATTAACAGATTTATTTCAGCATAAACTGAACGATTTGTATTGCCATTTTGTGGATTACAACCCACTTCCTAACTAAAGAAAGCATATGATAAAATGAACCCAATAGTCTTCAAGGTGCCAAAAATATCTTCTTTTTCTATGCTGTTACAATGAGTTTTTTTTTTTCAAGAAGAGGAAGTCAGCATTGTCATCAGTGCTGCTTTACGAATGACTGCTATGTTTCAACACACTTGTCATAATTATATTTTTAGCATTTTGTCACTCTCTGATCTCACTGCTTGCAATTCCCACCACTTCACTGTACATTGAACCACAGCAGCTGCCAACCTGGAGTAACGCTAGATGCATCTGATGAAAGTCCATAAAGGCCTATGCCACATGAAACATGTTTGACAGTCATGTCCAACAACTCCTTCCTGTCATTATTTACTGGAAGAGCAAATTAATCTATTAAAATAATTCGGCAACAGAGTAGGTATTTAAGAGATCACACTTTTGAGAAAGTACAGATATAGTCCCAGAAATTTTAAGCGAAAAATATAACACTATGAAGCATCAGTAAATTATAACCTGACATTCAAATCTTATCTTAAGAACACCTATGTGGAAATTCCAACACAATGTACCTGTATTACAACAGTGCCCCATACACAAATTCTCAATGCATTTATTTTGATGATGATGATGATTTTGCTTCAAGTAAGCATCCCTCAAATTGCAGGCTTGCTCTTTCATTCAGTATGGGATTATGCACTTGATTCTACCATTCCCTTAATTGCACCCTATTAAGGAGAATATTGTCAGACTTAAATGACTAATGATGCCAAAAGGTGACTGCAGTTGTAAGAAATATTATTTTGCCGACACACTGCATGGTACTCTGGGATATTTCTAATGTTATTTCAGAATTATACTTCACTTCAGAATTCAGTCCCATTATCTTGACTGCTCAAAATTGTTCACAGGGTTATCTAGCTGACATATAAGATAACCCTCCATCTCACTAGACACCACTGGGATATGACACGCTGACCCACAGTAAGCCTTGATTATTAGCCTGAAATATATACCAAACAAAAAGGGAGCTCTAGCTGAAGAACGGCTTTACAAAAACTTTCTCTCTCTCTCGTGTGTGTGTGTACACCTGTAATATTATTTCATGTTTTAAAACATATCCAGTAAATCTCTCTCTGTGTGTGTGTTTACTAGTGTGTTACACTAATCATTTATTTTAAATAACTCCAGCACATACTAGAGATGTTTTAAGCCTCTCTCTTTCTCGCTTGTACACTAATCTCTCTTGTACGCCAATTTACTGGAGTTGTTTTAAAACATGAAATAATATTACAAGTTTATACTCTTTTCCTTAACAAATGTACTTGGAACCAAGTCCTGATGCTTTCAACGGAATCTATTTCTTCAAAATATTTTTTTTTTTTAAATGTAACCAGCAGACACATGAAAATCCATTTCAGAGTAAACAGAAAGAGGATTGCAGCATTTTGGGGGATTATTTAATGCTATTTGGGGGAAAGATATTTCACAGTTTATGTGGGCCATATTGATTCTTTCGAAAAAGGACTGTTTCTTTTATGAATATATACCAAAGGGAATCCTTCTGCCCATTCTAAAAAGTACAAAGCAATAGTCTCAAATTAATTTATGGATCTAAGAGCTTTTTTTTTTGGAAAATAGAATTAACGTATTCCAGCCTTCTAATCAGGACAGGTGAATCAGCTTAAAAACTTGGTCTACACTGGTAACACCACTCTTAATCATTGTTTTATGAAAAATGAAGACTAATAATTTTGTGATAAACCTTCACATCAAGAAGGCCTATAGAGATTTGAACCTCCTATGCCATTCACCAGGACTAGCCGATAATCACACCATAATCTAGGGGCTTTTAAACAATTGAATATTAACTGCATTGCTGAAGCATGCTGGGGAGAACACTGAATGTAACTTTATTGCTATTCATTGTGATGATACTTCACAAAACAATACTAACACATAAAGAACAATAAAACATGGTCTGGTTATGGAAGAAGAAAGGAATGATGGTTTCTGCAAAGTCATACTCATTTTTCTGAAAGTGATTCAAAGACCAAGCAACTCCAGCCAAAGGCAAACCAGTAAGTCTAAAAAGCAAGCAATATAACAGAAAGTCTCTCACTGAGTAGAGAACGAATACCTTTCTATCAAACATGCTTTGAAACAGTGGCCACAATCAAGTGCAATTAAATTCAATTAAATCACATGGAAAGATTTGAGATTTTAAAGGCACGTACTAGGAATCCAGACTGAAAAAAAAAGGAGATGAATTTTCATATATATGAAATGTGAAATATCCATACCTTGATTCCGTATAAGAATAAAACAAAATCTTATATCCTTCTCACTCACAGTATTATTCTGTCAGAAGCACTTTGTATCTTTGTAACATTGTAATAAAGCAACAATGAAATACCTCAGTGAACATTATTCAATTCCTAAAATAAGTAACCACTGCTGCATTCTAAATCTCTTATACAGGTCCTTGGGGTGGAGTGGAGATCAGCTTTGCTACTAAAACCTGTCCATCTTGCCAGCTGTTGAAAGTGGCTTGACAGTTCCAAATCACTATAAACCATGCAACAAGGCAAGCTTATTTCACACCAGAAATCAGATTTGGATTCCACCTGCTTCTCCTTTTCATTAAATTGTTCATGGACAGAGCATCATGACAGAATACCCAGCAAACATGTTGTCATGCCATGTGCTAGTACCTCACTGTTGACAGACATCTGACCTGACACATCTACAAACATCTAAAAGAGTGTGTGTTTGTCTGTGAGATGTTTTATTCAAAACCTTTCCATTTCACACTGATGTGTGCGCGCGTGTGTGTGTGTCAGGGGTGGGGAGATGCAGAACAGGAAGCCAAATTTCAGATGTCAGGGACACAAGTTTTAGTGCTGTTCTTCCTGAAGTAGAAATTAAGTATTGTTTTAACTTCTAGAGGGTCAACAAGGCACACACAACTATTTAAAGTGACACAAACTCTCCTCCCTGCTAAGAAAAGCTAGAAGGTTTGCAAGCTAAAAGTCTACATTTTCACCAAGGCTGACACAGGAGAGGAGGGGAGAAAGGTCCAAATATATATAAAAAAACAAAGAAGGGGGAGAGAGAGAGGCAAGAGTGACACGGATGACTACAAGCAACCATTCCTTAGATGGCAATACATAGAGAAGATGGTTTTTGAGAAGAAAGAAATTTGGCATCACAACATTAGTTTGTGGCAGAGTTCCAGGGATAGGCAAAATCAAGGAAGAATGGCCAGATTAATTTAATTTTCAGAAAGAAAGATCTTTTGAGCAGTACAGAACAGCAGAATTAGAAGAGCAAGTGAGTCCTATGGAGAACAGCAACAAAAGACACAGAGAGCTTTAAAAGGTAAAGTCTAAGCATTCATGCTCAGTGCAGAAAACTATGAGAAGCTAGTACATGGATGTGAGGAGTTATGTTTGGAAAACAATCCTTCATTATTCTTAACTTATTAAAAATGACACCTTTAAATTACTCTGAAGGGTCCACTCTTTTAAAAAATATTTTTTTAAAATAAAAAATCACCACCCTGTCTCTACCTGATCTATCTTTCCAAATACACTTAGCTTGCCATATTTTTCTCATTATACCTGCAGATCTCCCACCTGTTAAGGGGAAGGTATGCAAGGGTCTCTTGCTGCCACCTGCCACACCTTGTAGGAAAAGACTAAACCCAGAGTATTATTATTATTATTATTATTATTTATTTCATTTATACCCCGCCTATCTGGTCTTGCGACCACTCTAGGCGGCTTCCAAACAACATAAAACAACAGATAAAATCACAAAATTATTACAAAAACAATTTCCATAACAATTATAAAACAAAAAATAAAGATAAATAGAAAAGATAAAAAGATCAGGTATTGACTGGAGGGAAGGCCTGTATAAACATCCATGTTTTTAATTGATTTTTAAAGATACCCAGCGTAGGGGCGGCACGAATCTCCGGAGGAAGATTATTCCAGAGGCGAGGAGCCACCGCCAAGAAGGCCCGATTTCTTGTTCTTTCCCTATGGGCCTCCCTCGGTGTCAAGCTCCTCAGCCTCACCTCCTGACTCGCACGGGTGATCCGGGTAGACCTTGGTGGGAGTGGGCGTTCCGCCAAATATCGAGGTCCTAAACCATTTAGGGCCTTATAAGTAAGCATTAAAACTTTGAAGTCAATGCGGAACCGAATGGGCAGCCAATGCAATGCGGCCAGAATAGGAGAGATATGCTGGTATTTTCTCACTCCACTAAGGAGTCTGGCCGCCGCATTCTGCACCACCTGAAGTTTCCGCATCAACCTCAAAGGCAGCCCCACGTAGAGCGCGTTACAGTGGTCTAATCTCGAGATTACAAGTGCATGGACAAGAGTGGTGAGGGCCCCACCATCAAGATAGGGTCGCAGCTGAATGAATCCACTGTATTTTGTAACAGACAGATATGGCACTGTTGGATGGATTTGTACCTGGCTAACAGGTGGTACCCAAAGAGTGCTCACTAAGGATTACTCATTATCTTAGAGAGAAGGGACAAGTAAGGTGCCACAGGGTTCTGTCTTGGGTCAACTGTTCAACAGCTTTACAAATGGAATGTTTAACCTGGAGAAAAATGAGAGGTGATGACAGCCATCTTCTAATTTTTGAGGAACTATCACATGAAAGGTGGAGCAAGCTTGTTTCCTGCAGCTCCAGAGGGTAAAACCCAAGTAATAAATTCAAATTATGAGAAAGAAGATTTCGAGTAAACTTCCTGATATTGGGGATTGAAAATAAAACAGCCAACATTATAATGCCATTGTACAAAATGTTGGTAAGGCCACACCTGGAGTATTGCGTACAGTTCTGGTCGCCGCACCTCAAAAAAGACATACTGGAACTGGAAAAGGTGCAGAAGAGAGCAACTAAAATGATTACTGGGCTGGGGCATCTCCCTTATGAGGAAAGGCTACAGCGTTTGGGGCTCTTTATTCTAAAGAAAAGGCGCCTGAAGGGGGACATGACTGAGACATATAAAATTATGCAGGGGATGGATAAAGTGGATAGAGAGAAGCTCTTTTCCCTCTCACGCAATACTAGAACCAGGGGACATCCACTCAAATTGAATGTTGGGAGAATGAGAAGAGACAAAAGAAAGTATTTCTTTACCCAGCGTGTTGTTAGTTTGTGGAACTCCTTGCCACAGGATGTGGTGATGGCATCTGGCTTAGATGCCTTTAAAAGAGGACTGGACAGATTTCTGGAGGAAAAATCCATCGCAGGTTACAAGCCATGATGGGGATGTACAATCTTCAGGCTTAGAAGGAAGGTACCTCCAAATGCTAGATGCAGGGGAGGGGTATCAAAAGGCAGGTATCTAGTTATCTCGTGTTCTCCGGGGCCACTTTGAGATACAGAAAGCTGGACTAGATGGGCCCTTGGCCTGATCCAGCAGGGCTCTTCTTATATTCTTATGTTAAGTAGAATGGATTAATTCAGTGATCCTACTTAAATAAGGACTAATACTTGGATTTAGCAAAGATCTGCAAGCAATGCAAGCTGCCTTGCATTTTGAGGTACCTCAAAATGCCAGGTGCAGGGGAGGGGTATCAGGAGACAGGTATCTAGTTGTCTCATGTGCTCCCAAAGGCATCTGGTGGGGCCCCTGTGAGATACAGGAAGCTGGACTAGATGGGCCCATGGCCTGATCCAGCAGGGCTCTTCTTATGTTCTTATGACATTAAGAGCTGTTTGACAATGGATTACCTCAAAAGGTGATGACGGTCCTTCATTGGAGTTTGGATGACAGATATGGTTCATCTATGAATATCTATCTTCAGCAAGAGGAGGTTGCTGACTTTGGAGTCCCTTCAAGCTCTACAGTTCTATCATTCTATGAAGGCACCTACACATATAAATACATCACGCTGGGGACTGATATCCATTTATTCATTTAAAGAAGTTGCTTACCATTTTTCTGCCCAAACCAATTTACATTAGATCACAATGACTAAAAACAGATTTAAAACATTTTTAAAAGATTAAAAACTTTCTTTAAAAACAGATTCTCTAAGAGGCAGTACAAACCAATCAAAGAGACCAAAGATCCTTCAAAACAAGAGAGTTTTAGCCACCTGCCAGAAGCACAAGAAAGGAGCCTGTCTAATATCCCTTGGGAGTTCTACCATGGGGGTGCTGGTACAGAAAGAAATCCTGTTACCTGTACCCAAAAAGAGCCTTTTTTTGGAGTGGGGGGTGACACACACAAAAGGGTCTCTGTTGAGGATCTCAAACTCCAGGCAGGTACACATGGGGGGAGTTGGTCTTTCTGATACTCTAGTGGGCCTACTCCATGTATTTATTTGATTTATAGAACCTGTATTTATACCTGAGATACTAATGAGGGCAGACTGTAGAACAGCATTATTAGCATTGTATTTAATCACCTAAGGCTGAATGGTAAGCTATGGCTAATTTAAATGAAGAGTTATACATGTACAGGTAACAAACTCACAATACCAATTTCACAGGTATCAGAAATGTACATAAATTGGTTGATTTGTAAAATATTCTAATTTGTATAATATATCAGAGGGGTTGTATACCACAATCTTGCATTTATCATTCTACGTGATTTTTAAAGTGCATGTAATGTTCCACCATAACTGATGCCACTTTATTAATCCAATAAAGCCTATTTATGCAGTTTACTTAAGAAAAAAAATCTTCATTATTTTTCCAAATAAAGCATTATGGTACCTCATACTTTGCTATTCTGTTCTCTGCCATCTTTTTGAGCTGTAACCTTCATACAGTTTTATTTCACTGAGACTCATTGATCTGAAATTTAATAATGGTTTACATGTTGAAAATCCTCTCCCTCTCTCTCTCTGTGTAACTATTAATATCTTCTGTCTCCATGTACAACATTGCAACAGATTGACCAGTAGATGTTTTGAAAAGGGCAACTGCTACATTGTTCCCTTGGCACACCAGAATGGCAGGTCAAACTTTTGTTCCTCTTGTCCTACAAACAATTTTCAAGCCGACGCTCAATAAATAAATTTGGTCTCAGCACTCCCAATCAGAGCTGCACAATCCCCTCAGTAGCAGACCTATGATAAATGGACTTATTTTCCCAAATCAAACACTTGAATTTAAATTCAGATGAGTTAATGCAAAGGTCAACATTGTAATCAGTTCTTTTGATCTTTATAGAATTTCTAGAGTAATACATAATAAATCTGAAACAAGGCAATTTGCAGCTCTGTATGGGTGGCTGGTAATAAAAATCTTAACGATTAGAGCCTTTATGTACTTAGGGAACGTTTTATAGTAATGGCTATAGTGAGAACCTCAATGCAGGGGGAATGATGGCAATAGATAACACAGAAAGACATGATTGCTTGATTGTTTGTGGTTTATACAGTATGTGTTCATATATATTATAAAACAAATCACATATCTGTTGATGAGTTTAACAGTGCTATGCTCACTGCTATGTGCATTTGACAATTTGCAACCTTACAGCAGCTGGCTGCATAGTTCAGTGGTTTAGGTATCTGACTGTGGAACCGGAGGTTTGGAGTTTGATTCTCCACTGTTTTTCCTATGAGAAGAGCCAACCTATGTGGCCTTGGGCAAGCTGCACAATCCCAGGGCACCTCCAGAAAAAAGGAATGGTAAACCACTTCTGTGTATTCTCTATGTAGAAAACTCAAAAAGGGTTGCCATAAGTCAGAATTGACTTGACGGCACATAATTATTATTAATCATACAGCATAGTTGTATGCATATTTATTAAGAGGGAAGCCCCACTATGTTCAAGGCAGCTAGCACTGCATCTACTTGAACATATGAGACTAATATCTAAGCAGAAATGTATAGGACAGGGCAGTATTTTTTAATCAATTAATTCCAAATTCAAATTCCAAACCTGAAATCTCTTGCTGAATAGATGGAACAATTCAACAACAGTTTCTTATTTGATTTAGAATATTCTTCTTTCATATAATACAGTAAAACCCTCAGAAAACATTAGAGAGAATGCAATACTCCAATATTACCTCTCTAACAGGGGAATTCTCTTTCCCCTGGCCTCAAGGTGCATGTTCTATGTTTTCTTCTTATGTTCTCCAGATATTATGATTTTTAAAACATACGTAAATAATGCCTAGAAGATTCATTTACTTTTTACAATGTAGAACTGATAATATAACATTTGGGGTGCCTTAAATGGCAGGAAATATAAACTTATGCCAAACAGGATGTTACTTTCCAACTTGCCAGGAACTGTTTGAGACTTAGGTAAAGGTTCCCCTTGACATTTAGTCCAGTCGTGTCCGACTCTAGGGTGCGGTGCTCATCCCCGTCTCCAAGCCGTAGAGCCAGCGTTTGTCCGTAGACAGTTTCCGTGGTTACGTGGCCAGTGCGACTAGACACGGAACGCCGTTACCTTCCCACCGTGGTGGTACCTATTTATCTACTCGCATTTACATGCTTTTCGAACTGCTAGGTTGGCAGGAGCTGGGACAAGCGACAGGAGCTCACTCCGTTGCGTGGATTTGATCTTATGACTGCTGGTCTTCTGACCTTGCAGCACAGAGGCTTCTGCGGTTTAACCCGCAGCGCCACCACGTCCCCCCTAAATTCGAGATTTAGGTAGGATTAAACCAAAGTTGTCGGTACAGAGATATCAGCAATCTCTGCTTGATGGCCATAATAATCTTTACTTTGGCCTTTATAGCTACATAAATGCTGAATAAAAATCAGCATGTGTCATCACTCTAATGAAACTGGCTACTGTAACATGTCAAGGCAGCTTAGTGAAAAGTTTTTTCTGGGATTCAACCAGGGTATACATATCTTGAAACAAGGTATTCTTGGATAATAAAATACATATGTTTGATGGGTGGGCTAGCCCATAAACTAGCATTCTAGCTTTACAGGTAAGGGAAAAAAAAAACATCATACACAAAACAACAAAGAACACACAGGTCCATTCCACAGAGGATATGGCCACAAACCTGTCTTCCCCCCCCCCAGACAACAAGAGTTTGGGATCAAGATCAATTCTTTACTGTCAAATGAATAACGAGACTTCATTGAATTCAACTGATGAATCTTCAGGAAGAAAAACAGAACCTGATCTCAAGAGATTTTGGTCAAGATGATGTTGAGTTATTACTTGTATCATAGGCAGCCAAAAACTGTCTTTTACAATGTCATGCTGAGGACATTACCATTTGAAGTTCTTATACTCATGAAGTTAGGTGCTAAAATGAGACTATTTTAGTTTGCATGTTAACACAGTCATCACCTACACAGATGAGCAATGAAACAATCCAACATAGCCCTCAATAAATATCAAATGAATGCAACACATTTCCCTGGCTATCTCATATTAAGGAATTTCTAACCCCTGGCTCAGGCAGAAACTGCCAGTCTCCACCCCACTTTGCTCAGACAATTTCTGAAAATGATCCTATTATAAATGAAGAGGCCACACACTGCTAAAAGTGGAAAAGGTTTGCCAAAACCTATTTGATGTACATCTGTCTTGACATTTTCTTCCATTGTCCCTACATTTTTCATATATATTCCCCACTACCACCAAGTGTTAAACAATCAGGTTCTCTGGTAATATTACTTTTTCTGCTCCTGTTTGTTAGCAATTTGAGCCATACTTCTATAAAAATTGTTCAGCAAAATAATGGCACAAATGCTCCTTTTGCATCATCCAAAAATGACACAAGCATTTAATGCATGGGGATTGCATGCAGTCCCAAGGCTGTTTTGTGCCCCCTAGAGCCCTCCCAATTTCTTGCCTAGTTTCCAGGCTAGGATGTTTATTCTGAACAGTTTTTTTAAAAGTATTTCTGGTAACAGAGACCTCCTGGAGTCATACTTTTTTATTATTGCCCACTCACCCCCTAAAGTCAATTCTGGAAGTAGACATAGAGTTCATTTAATCATTTCTGGATCTGTTTAAGTCTTCTGGGGGTGCTGAATGCCAAAATCTGGCCCCGAACCCCTACAAAGTTGCCCAATCCTGATTTAGCAGCTAGAAATGAGCAGGAGACTCTTATAATGACATACTTAAGCTGAGCCAAAAGGGGGAAGAAAGAGCATTTTAGTAACATTTTCATTCTCTGTAAAAGAGAGAATTGGCAGTGGACTCTTTACAGTTTGCAGCACAAAGTAATTGAGCTAACTATCCATGTAGACCGTCTCTGAGGTGTGATGTGGTGTCCCTTCTTTGGGCCCTGATAACTAAAAAAAATCTTATGGATTTGCAAAAAACTTTGTTTCTGGATATGTAAAAGGCTAAGGCCTTGCGAACATCCAGACTATGAAGTGACTTCTCCAAGTCACATGTAGGTGATCAAAAACATGTAGGGAGTAACAAGGGCTCATTCAGATGACAATCTGAAACCACCTTGGGTAAGAAGGAGAGGTCAAGGAACAGTGTTACTTTGTATTGATAAAACTGTAGGAAGGATGGCTCACACCTGAGGGAGCAAAGTTCAGTAGCCCTACATGTGGCGACAGCCACCAGGAATACAGTTTTGTAGGAGAACAGCCTGAGATCAGAAGTCGCCATTGGTTTCAATTGAGGTTTCATTAATTGAGAGGAAAAAAACATAAGAGACAGCTCTGGCTTCAGTGCTCTTTTGTCAGGGTAGACATTTTAGGCCTTCAAGAATCTTTTGAGGACCAGATTTTGGAAGAAACAAGAGGCTGCAAAACCGAGTGGTGGTTGTGCAGGTATCTCAACCAAGTATACTTTAATGACTGAGTTAAATCCTTGTTGTTTAATGTGTGTCACTTGGGAGGCAGAAGGTTTTCTCATCTACTTCTCGTCTACTCTGGTGAATTTTCCAGGCTGTCAATTTTAGGTGAGGTAAGTCTGGGTGACATCTGGGTGACCCTAGTCTTGAGTAATTAGATCTTGAGTTACTGGAGAGTTATAGATGTGTGTTACAGTTTGTCTGAGGATGGCAACCAAGGTTTATGCAACCACCAAGGGACTATCAATGTCACATTGGTCTTGTCTCATCATAACTTTACCATGACTGCAGAGAAGGAGTATGAGGGGGGAAGAGATAAAATTTCTTCTGAGTTCATTGAACTGTAAAGGTATCCCCCAGCAACCTTTCCCCCCCCCCAAGAGAAAAACTTTTTGTACTTTCTGTTGCTGTCCGTTGTAAATAAATCCACTTCTGGACATCTCCAGCAAACACAGATGTCACTGAACACTGCCAGAGACTTGTGGGTCAAGGTTGTCTGTCAGCAGAGTAGGTCGGTCTCCTGGTTTTCCTCCCCAACAACATGAATTAGTAGTGATTAAAAGTGTCTCTCCAGGCATCATTCCTATAAACAGACCTCCATGTACAGAAGGGACATTGAATTTGTTCCTCCCTCGTTTATGTAGTATACAATTGTGTTGTCTGTGGTCACTTGTACTACCTTGCCCTTGATTAGCTTATCAAACACTTAAAAAGCTTTTATCACAGCTAACATTTCCAATTTGTTTATGTGTAACCAGGTTTTGGCTTTGGACCAATATGCATGAAGTAAGGCTCTCATCCGTTATAATTTGTATGTTAGGTCAGAGTTGTTTGAATGGCCTCCTCAGCAACAAGTTGGATTCATTCATCCACCACAGGAGCTGCTCTGCAAGCTCCTCAGTGACGCACAGTTTCTTCTTGTCAAGATGTCGAAGGATGCCTGATACTAGAATTGAAGTGAATGCAACTATGAGGGACCACTGACATAGTTGATGACATAAGTCTCAGAAATTTTTGAGCTGTTTGCTGTGACTGACACATTCAGCTGGAGTTTGTCTATCCTCTCTTGAGGCAGATAAGCTCTTACTTTCTGGGAATTCTGGCTCCTATATATTGGATGCTTTGAACTGGTGTCAAATGTTAGTTTTCTAAATTGGCCCAGAGACCTAGATCCAACAAAAGCTGTACAGTAAAGATTAGTATACCCTTTTTCTGCCTTTGTCTTTGAGTTGGCCACAATCAGTCAGTCATCTCCGTATGGAAAAATTACTATGCTCCAAAGCCTGAGGTAAGCCATAACAAGTGTCATGCATTTCATTAAAACTCTGGCTGGTGTTGATGGGTCAAAAGCAAGCATCTTGAATTTGTAGATGTCATCTCCCATGGCGAAATGTAGAAAATACCATTGAACTGAACGGATGGTAATGTGGAAATACATGTTCTTTAGATCTAGCACAGCAAAACAGCCTTTATGAGAAGTGGTAGAATTGCCTCCAATGCCACCATTCTGGATTTGTTGGTATCTATGTATGAGCTGACATCTCTCAAATCTAGAATGGGCCTTAAACCCCATCCTTTTGGGGAAAATAGAGTAATGGGATTAAAACTTACTGTCTGAAGACACGAGAGGAACCTTTTTATTGCATCCTTATGCAGAAGAGTTGCATTTTCCTCTTGGAGGACCTGGGATGGTGGCATGGTCTTGAAGCACCCATGTGGTGGGGGGATGGATGTGAATTCTATAACATAGCCCTGCTGGATTATGGTTAAGAGACAATTGTCATTGGTGATGATGTACCATATGCTGATATATGGCGCTAAACAGGTGGTGGTGAAGTATTGACAAATTGCAGGGTGATAGTGGATCTCAACTGGTAAGAGGTCAAAGCTGCTGTTTGGATTTCCTGTAAGTGCATTTTGAAGAGTTGGCTTGACTTTTCTCTCTCTCCCAATTTTGGGTAGTCTGTTTGAGATACTGAGTAGCAGATGTGGAGATGGTGGTGGATTTGGTCGTTCTAAAGAGTATATAGTGTACAATGAAGAATAGGGCCTCCTTCAGAAAGAGTGGTAGGAACTTTGATGAGAATGTGGAGCAAAGTCCATATGTTTGACTTACTTTTTTTCCCCTAGAGCTTGTTCATGATCATCTATTTTGATGTTGAAGAGCCCCCCCTGCCAAAAGGTAAGTCCTTGATGAGGCTTCTCAAGTCGTCTGAGATGCCTGTGGATCTGAGCCAGGCATAATGCCTGAGCACCACTGCTGCTGCCATGTTTCTGGCGGCACAGTCAGGTGGCCACTGAATGCATTTCCTGAGCCGCCAGAGCCATGGCCTCCTGCTGAAAGGTCTGGGCGAAGGCTTTCCTTTCCTCTGGCAGACTATTGAGGAGCGGCTGCATTTTTCCCATGAGAATATATGGTAAGTGTGGCTGCAGGAGTAGACTCTTCTGCCTATAGTATCCATTTTATGTCTCTTTCTGTTGTTGGGGGCTGAACTGGGTTGCTCTCTCGACCTTGTTCAGGAAGCCTAAACTATTTTGGAGTTGGGCTTAGGGTGATTTAGGTTAGTCATTCTTAACTAGGGCCATATGGTCCCCTGGGGAACCATGGCATATTTGAAGAGGGCCATAGACTGGAAACAATTCTCCACAGGCCACCTTAAAAGGTTTTTTATGCAACTTATACAATCCTGATTCAGCCCATATTTCTTTCATACTGTGTTTATGGCCATGGCCATGGCCAAAAAAAAAAAAGGTTGGGAATGTCTGCTTCAGCTGAAATGTGGCTTCTTTATTGTGAATCTTACACAGATTCTCTACTTGCTGTGATGATGTAGGCAGACAGATGTTTTTTGCCATGTTACTTTCACAAGGTCTAGAACAGATGGGAGGATGCCAATCTGGACAGGAGGGGTAGCATTTTTGTTGATTTTACCATATACCAGATCAGAGTGTGGTGGAAGGTGTTGCTGGATCTTGGGCTGGAGAGATTTTGCCATATGGAGGATAAGATCTGAACTGGATGTAAAGTCTTTGGAGGGAGACTGAATCGGGAGTCATGCCTAGTACGGAGGGGTGAGTCATCAGAGAGTTCTGCAATGGATTCAGGTGAAGGATGTGTGAGGGTGTCCACAGCCTGAAGAGATTTCTCCCACAGATACGATCACAGGCGGATCTGCTGGTTTCCGATAGTGAGTCTGGTAAAAAACTTTTTGCAGAATTAGCAATTTTGTGATTGGTACTAAGGCAGTACAAACATTTGTAATGTCTGTCCATGAGGGTGACTTCATTCTTGAAACTCGCACACCTTTTGGATTGAGCAAAAGAGACTATAAAAAGGCAAGAACAGTCATTAACCACTAACCTATTATAATTGACTATAACTATCAAACCATTTATTTAAGAGAGGAAAGGAAGGCGCGCAGTGAGAGAGATGTAAGAGAATAAACCATATACAAACAATAAGTAAGCAGTGAGGAGGCTCTAAGATACTTTCAAAGTGTTCCTTTAGTTACAGTAAGTAAAGAACTGAACAATGCCTTCATAGTGGGGAGCATGCATGGTGAAGAGGGTATGTCTTAATGTCATTTTTCTAGACTCTAGAAAATGCTGAGGATGTTTGAGCAGGTACAGAACTAAGCCACAGGTAAGGGTTTCACAGAGAACAGAAGGAAGAACATACTCTTTTTCATTAAGAAAGGGAAGGGTGATTATGTTGATTGATAGAAGTGTATAATTTGACTGGATTTTGTATTTTCCTTTTAGGTCGTGAATTTGGTATTTGTGCTACAATTGAGTTCAATGGCCAAACTCCCATCCGGAGAACCAAATCAAAAACAAGAGCAATCCTAGAGAAGATTAAGAGGCATCCAGAGAAGGTTAACAAAACTGTAAATGAGAGGATATCAGTAAAGAGATAGATTTTCCTGTTGGCAACAGGAACAAATCCAATATTCCCTCTTTATGGAACATATTTTATAACTGAGGTAGATAGAGAAAAGAATATGCATTAGGTTCACATATCTCTGAAATAACATGGAAAAATGACATCCCCGAAATAACATGGAAATATGACATCTGCATTCAAACATAGCCAAGCACATATGCCAATTTTTGTAAAAACACAGATGAGGGCAGTGCTGTTCTGTCATTCAGCACTGGCAGCAGAGTGGACAGGAAGCAGTAGGTCAACTGGCTAAGCAGCAGGGGTATGTTGTCCCCTCTTCTTGTCACTTGAGGGGTAGAGGGCTCATTTGCATTTAGTAGGGATATATATCTTGGCTCGTTTCATTATTTCAGGAGAGAACAAGAATGTCAGTTTTCTTCCTATTGCATAAGATCATGAGAATTTTGTGCATTTTTCATATTTCAGTATTTTTTGCAAAAAATTGTAGGTTTTTGTGAAAAAGTGTATTTTGTGCATTTCCTATAAATGTTGCATTCTGCATAAAATATAGTTTATTTATGCAAAATACAAGGTTTTTGAGTGGAGAAGCAAGGCTCTTCTAATGCTGCTGTTCCTACTTCCTATGCAGGAGAAAAAAAGGCTTATTTATTTGTTTAATTTCTAGGCTTCTTGTGGTTAACTGACAGTCCTTTCAATGGGGTGTCTCAACCTTTTAATCAAGCATGAGAAAATATGCAAGTATTTGTTTTATGTGTGTTTAGTGTTTAATGATAATATACTGTATAGCCAAATCTGACTGGCAGTGTGCTATTCTGACATAATGTTCTCTTTGTTATTCATGATTGGCTGGGATCCTGTACTGAAGAAGTAATAGGAATAATCACTACTAATAGAAGTAGAATCAGGGGAAATGTCTATGAACACGTGTGAAAGAATCGAGGCAGTGTTTGGTTTGCCTGCAGATTCTCATTGGTCTTCTTTATAAGAATGGCATCTAAAAATGCTATATCATGAAATTTAAAACTGAGGTTGTGATGCTGAAACTACTCTATACATGTAGAACTGTGCAATCTTTTAAAAACCACGTCCCCTTCTGATAAACACAAACTAGACTCCATTCAACAATAGTATTAGAAATGTAAAACATTATAAGCAAAAAACAGACAAACAAACAAACAAACAAACCTTAAACTAATTGTAAATTTAGGCATGCTACTGTCCATAATGGTAAGATGGAATAACCTCAGTACAAAGAAAGCAACAGGCATCATTTCCCCAATTTTCCAAATAACAAAGTACATCTGCCTTCCCTGAAATCTGACATGCCTTCTGGGGGAAAACATACCACACTGACTGAGAACCAAGGATCCATGTTCCTAGCTCACTGATGGATGTACACAGTGGATGATTGCCTTAGACGTGAGTGTGCATTTACATCAGAATCTGTGACTGCACAGAATGCCCTTTTGTGCCTGAGTGATTCTAGATTAGAACCATTATATTTATTTATGGCAGAGCCATTGGGCATAGGGTAGGTTAAAAAACCTGAAGAGGAAGAGGAGGAGAAAGAACAACTGTCTATACTATTGAACACTTCTGATGAGCACTACAAACTGCTAAATCTGGAAGGTAGTTTAAATCCCTTTTCCATAAAATAAACACAGCAGTCTGATATATGTTACTTGACTGCTTATTCCAAAGACAATGCAATCCACTGTAAGAAGTAAAAGTATCCTTCCTTTATGTATTTTTAAAGCCCTGATTCTATGCAAAATATACCAATGAATACTATGTTCATATAAACCAATGCCACTCATACATATAATCTATGTGGCAGTGAAGGGGGAAAGAGCAGTATCTACATTCAAGAGGATTTCAACCAGACCTCTACACAACAGACAAACTCTGTATGTTTCAATGCTCCAGTAAATTACACTGGAACCTTCAGTTAGGCTGCAGAAGGATGCCAAATACTGTCTGGAAACAGCTTCTTGATTAAAAATAATTTGCCTAAATTCCAGAGTTTTCAACATATATTTTGTTGTGTCTACTGCTGCTTGCAGCTAGGTCAGCAGAGATGAACATAATATGATGCATTTTTAAATGTGGAGAGCATTATTCCATCTAGACACTAAAATGCAGAAAAATCTGCATAGGTCTGGTGCCTTTCAGCTCAAAGATTTATTATGAAATAAAGGAAGAAGGAATGATGAAATGTCAGCAGGCCTGTGCCCCAGCGATGAACCTGCATTGGTAGGATAGATCTAAACTGATTTTCTTTCAATCATATCACACATTAAAATATGTTTGTAAAGCAATTATAAGATAGCAAGTTAAATAACTAAAAATCATATAGAAAATATTAAGGAAGGAAAATTTACCCCATTCAGTATTACACCCTGAAACTATTTTACAAGCAGTCTGATGAGGAGGATCATCCTTCTTTTAAGCATATTTTTCAAATGATGCCTGGTATACTTAGTGGGGAGCATCTTCTTTTAAACTTTAAAGAAACATGGCCCCTCATATTATGCAGATGAGGTGTAATCTGAAACGTTTACTTTTTAAAAAGATTAACTTCTAGTTAAGACCACCTACAAAACATGTGTTTATAGACATTAATATAACCATAACTCATTATAAAACAAATTTAACCATCAAAGTTATAAAACAATGCCAATATTTATCAAAACAATAACAAAACTATATATACCTAAGGAAACATTTTTGGTCATATGGAAATCTGCAGTTTCATTGCACTGCCTTAAAACAATGCTCAATAAGCAAAAAAGTTAACAGTTGCAAGGAACTACTGCTCTTCTCATGGGGTGAGTTAGGATAAACAATTTAGGATTCCTTGGTAAGCATGATTGTTAAGTAACAATATTATTTCACCAAAATGCCTAAAGAGTAAATGTATATTACATCAATTGCCATGCTATACAATTGCCAGTTTTTCTGAAAGATATGTCTGACAGAGTTTTAAAAGAAAATCATGTCAGCTTGATAAGCATATGTTAAAGGTACCTTATAAATCACAAGGAATCATTCTTTTTATAAGACAGGCATGTAGCTGCAATATACTAGAAGTACTAGAATAAACGCTCATCTTTTACACATTTCATCTACTTAAATTCTATTGCATTTAATCAATTTAAAGCAGCCTAAAATTGTGTAGGTTTCCAGCCATAATCATGAAACTTGCTAGAGGCCTAATCAACTTAAAGTAGCATTTGTAATGCCTGTTGTGTTTGGGGAAATCTGCAAATGACCCTAAGCAATATGAGGAAAATGTCTTCTAGATAAAACGTTTTAATAAACACACAAAATATATAGAAGGTTTAGAAAACAGCTTTAAATGCAACATGCTGGTTTGCAGGTTGAATTAAGTTTTAACAAAATATTTCTGTAGAAATGCCTAACTTTGAGGCCTGTAGTAAAAAAAAGCAGAACTGAGAAAAATATTTAGTTAGTTTAATTACCAGTGATGTATCAAACAACAGAGCCATATTGTCCCACAGCATGAAGTGATGAGATATCTGCCCAAAATGATGGACAGCTCTGGCCCACTGAACAGGCAAGGGAAAAAAAGAGGGGAAAAAATCCCATTTACTCTCTGCCAGATGGGACCTACTGGACGCTTCAGCGCAAACAACTCATCCTTCTTCAGACCTTCTTGTCCCGCTCTTGAGCTAGCTCCAGCTGATAATGATGGATATCAAGGCTACAGTAAAGTGGGTGACAATAGCAGCCTTGTTATAGCTGCCAGTCTTTCAGTCTTGTCATTATTACACATTGAAGATTTATTTGAGTTTATTGTTGTGCACTGGGTCTAGCCATTTGCAATTCATCACCTAGTACAGAAGGTTCAAGATAGTGGCCATAGCTATAATTGCCACCTCCACCTGCTTCTTGAAATTATGAGGTCAGCAGCTAGGGCAACCCACTGTTCACAGAGCTCTCTACACATCGCTGGAGGTGTCTGCTGTAAAATACCAGGGCTATTCTTCCCTCAATAAAAGTTGATGCCAACCTTCTGAAACTCTTCATTACATTTTTAGTTTACGCAAGCAAATCTATGCATGGTCTTGAATGACTGGAGATTCACCAACAGTCAAAAAATTATCATTAAACTTTTACATGACTATAGTTGGAATTGAGCAGAAAGCATGAAAAAGATGGCATCAGGCAGAAAAACTGCTCAACTAAGTAACTGCATTTTGGTTTTCTTCCAAATGAAGGAATTAAAACAGCTACAGCGGTCTTACTAAAAATAATAATCTAACTTATTCTTCTAAACTGTTTTACAATATCTTAATGAAGTAGTACCATATCCTGTTAGAATGTTACACTCACTGAAATGCAATTCTTTTCCTCTAGTTTATCTCTAGAGACTAAAATGATGAAATGGAGGTTGCCATACTTTGGGCACATCATGAGAAGGCAAGATTCTCTGGAAAAGTTAATGGTGCTGGGAAAGGCTGAAGGCAGCAGGAAAAGAGGAAGACCAAATATGAGGCAGATTGTCTCCCTAAAGGAAGCCACAGCTTTGAGTTTGCAAGAGATGAGCAGGGCTGTTGAGAACAGGAAAGCTTGGAAATTGCTCATTCATAGGGTCTCCATAAGTTGGAGACGATTTGACAGCACATAACAACAAAAACCACCACCACCACCACCCTGCAGAATTCTGGTTTAGAAGGATGCACTTTGTGTATGCATCAGAACTAAGTTGACTCTATTCTATGTGAGTAGATTAGTTTAGCTTTATTTTCCATTTATTATCTTGAATTGCTGTAGATTTGTCTCAAACTGTAGATTGCTCCAACCTTTTGGAGCTACTTGCCTTTTGCATTTTTATTCTTTTTGCTACTTTTAATAAAATATTAAAATATCTTCAATCAACTGTCTGGGTTTTTGGCTGAAATGGTTTGTGGTACTAAAACCAGGTTTTGCCTTGACCAGCTACCGGGAATGTTGGTCTTTGTGTTAGTGTGGTAGCAGCTCTGTGCAATTTTGGAACTCCCTGAAAGTACTGCTAAATCTGAATAGACTGGAGTGTTGGGAGGCACTAGCGCCAGGCAGGTTCCACAGTGATCATCACAATTGGCTCTCCTGTGTTCACCCACCTCAGAATAAATCGGGCAATGTGGCTAAGTGGCTAGAGAGGGAACCCCCTGTAGCCAGGAAACCATCACAAATGGTATATAAAACATATTAAGCAAGTTGTACACAGAAAGAAACAGAAATAAGCTTAAACATCTCAGGCCAAATGAAGTAAAAGTATTTGCTTGAATAATATTTAAAAATCAATTAGAAACACCATTAATTCTTGACATGTTGCCTGCACTGCTGCACATTTGTCACTAAAATGGCAAAATGGTAAAATGGCAAAAACAACTGTTTAGTGATTCTGGTGTCATTAAAACTTAGTAAAGGTCTTGCAAAAATGCACTTCCATATATGTGAGCCATCAAAATTCTCTTGTTTTTGCAACATATTGGTGATTCTTTTAAAGAAAAGCCAAGAAATACACCATACATGTGCATACATACTTTTCCCCTTATGTAATATCTTTACCAAACCCTAGAACAGCTTTTCTATTTGGGTGATTGTATAGTGGAAACTAGGAATTTAATGAGAGCTGTAAAGAGGACATGTCAAAAAAACTCAATTCTCTATACAAAGGTTGAATGTGCCTGTCTATGTCACAGGCACAGTAAAACATCAACCCCTATGAATGACTCATAGAGTGGCTATAAGCCAAAAGAGTACATACAATATTTGCATATACAAACCTCAGACCTATCAATTTAATGAAGTTAGATGATTTATGCTGCAATCCTATGAATGGCACTAAGTCACCAGTGAACTAAAAGGAACTAGTTTTCAGTAGACATGCATGGGATTTCAGGAAACTCTCAGGAATACTTGGGGGGAAATCTAAAAACAGTGACAAACAGATAAAAATACCTAACCTTGCATTGTTAACTTGATTAGAAATGATGGCCAAGATATTATTGGCCATTTAAGTTTATGTAAAGGAATTTGCTTATGTTACAGTGGCAAACTGCTGCTCATTAAGAAGGTACTGCTTGTGCTCCTGGGCATAAAACTGACCATATTACTTCCTTTAAGTGTAAACTGCCAACAGGATTCTGGCTGTTATCTTTCTAATATTAAACCACAAAAACAGAAACAGAGGTTCAGGTGTGGAGAAATGGACATGAATTTTATTTCTATACTACATATAAGTATAGTATACAGTATACATAGTATTGTACAAGAGAGAGCTTTGTGGATACAATGGACCACCAGAAAGACAAATCAAGTCTGAACTTTCTAGAAGCAAAAATGATTAAAACAGGTTGTTGTACTTTGGGCATGCTATGAGAAGACAAGATTGCTGGAAAGTTGGCAAAAGTTGAAGGCAGGAAAAGAGGATGACCAATTATGATATGAACCGAGTCCACAAAAGGAGCCAGTGTTAAGTCTGCAAAAGCTGAACAGGGCTGTTAGCAGGAGCACATTTGGGAGGTCACTCATTCACAGGGGCAGCACAAATAGGCAGTTTCTTACACAAGCTTCTAACTTCTCCATGTCCACAGTAGAAGAAAAGAGGGAGTGGGGTAGGTAAGCCAAAGGCTTGATGTAGCATGTTCTTGCTCATGAATATCACACAAAGAAAAGGATGCTTTCCTGTAATTTTTTCTTTGAGTAGACATCTGTGAACTCACACACATGAAACATGCATCTGTGTACAGCGTCTTTGAATCTTCTCAAGGTGAGTAAAAATTATGCAAGAACTCAGAACCCCTGATGTAGTAGTAGTGCACATGTATGTCTGCACCCCAGTAACTCTGCTCAGTTCCTTATCTGCAGCAAAGGCAGCAAATGGCCACTTGGAAAAGCACATAAGCAACCTGATTTTGCATGGTCTCTCTGTCTCGTACATGTATCTTACATTTAGGAGGTGGGAAGAAAAGTACTGTATGACCAACAAAACCACTGGCATGGACATGGACATCCAAACGATACTGTCCAGTAAGGTTTGATGACTGAGACCAGGTGGCAAGGTGACAATATTCAAGCAATGCAATGAACTAATGTCAAGGAAATGGCAATTATCCTTTCTAGAGCAACTATGAAGACCTTCTGGGACTGGGTGTTTGTCCAACCAAGAGTCTACCTCACCCATACCATGTAGTTGAAACAGGGAGACATTTTGTTTGATCCATAATAGTCAAAAGGCAATAAGAGAACTGGAAAGCAGAAGTTCTATTCAAATAAAAAATTAGTCTTTCTCAAATTGCAAGTGAAGTGCTGTCTCCAGAGCCGAAAAAGAATTTGGAAAGGAAATAGGAAGGATAGTGGCCTGAGGGAGGTGGAATCTGGTAATTATTCAAAGGAGAAAGGAGATATCAGGTCATGCCAACACTACGTCTTTATGAAAGACCAAAACTGGAGGATCAATCTATGATGCACAAAACTGAACCAACTGCTTCACAGAAGTGACACTAGGAATGTCACTTTAAAAGTAGGATATCATTTTCAGAGTTAACTAATTTCTAGTCTCATAATTAGTTAATTCAGAACATCTCATCCTACTATTTACTTTTAAAGTGACATCTGGCAGGAACCCCTTGGACAGAATTATGGGACTGGAAACCATCAACCCAGCAGGAGGCAGAGCAGCCTCCTTACCTCCATGCCAGTTTGACAGCCCCCAATTTCATAATTTGGCCTGGGGTGTTTGTGGTGAAAAGGGGCTGGGAGTTCATTAGTTCCAAATATCTTATCCCTGCCATGTAGTCATACATCAGAAGTGGCTAAAGGTTCAAAAGGATTCCTGGAGAGGTAAATAAGAATGAGACAGAAACTAAGTGAAGAAAGGGTGAGGTAGGTTATTATACATGTTTTGCAGAGCCTTCAAACAATTCTTTATTGCGGCATGATGAAAGAGCGATGGAAAGTCATCCAGTTGCTACACTCTAATGGTCATGTGTTACTCAGAATGACAAATGGCTCAGCCCCTGCTTCTTAACGTGTGTAGTAGAAAGTGAAAAACAGTAGGGACTGCGTATGGAAGTCGTGAAAGTCCTTGTTCTTAAAAGCAGTAAACATCTATATGAGGCCGCTGGGAGGGGTCATCAGGGGATGTGGGGCTTCGTGTCATCAGTACGCTGATGATACTCAGCTCTACATCTCCTTTTTTCCAACAACAGGGGATGCTGTTTCGTCCCTTGAGCGCTGCCTGGGGGCTGTTCAGCAATGGATGCAGGTGAATGGACTGAGGCGGAATCCGGGCAAGACGGAGGTCCTTCGGGTGGGTGTCCCAGACATCAGTGGTCTGGGAAACTCCCTTTCCTTTGGGGGGGGTGACTCTTACCACCAAGAGTGAGGTTCGCAGTTTGGGTATACATCTGGACCCGGCGCTCACCATGGAGACCCAGGTGTTGTCAGTGGTCTGTTCCGCACATTTCCACCTTTGGCGGATTGCCCAGCTGCGTCCCTATCTTGATGTGGGGGCGCTCACCACTTTGGTCCATGTGCTCGTAGTCTCAAGATTAGACTACTGTAATGCGCTCTACGTGGGGCTGCCTTTGAGACTGACGCAGAAACTTCAGATGGTACAAAATGCGGCGGCCAGACTTCTTACAGGGGTGAAAAGGTACCAACATATTTCCCCGACGCTGGCCGCCTTGCATTGGCTGCCCATTCGTTTCCGCATTGATTTCAAAGTTCTTACGATTACATATAAAGCCCTAAACGGTTTAGGACCTCGATATCTGGCAGAGTGCCTTCTCCCACCCAGTTCTGCCAGAGTCACTCGTTCCAGCCAGGCCGGGCGGCTGAGGGGCCCAATGTCGAGGGAGGTCCGGAAGGAAAGAACGAGGAACCGGGCCTTCTCGGCAGTGGCAGGAGGAAAAGCCTTTGGAACAACTTGCCAGTGGAGATCTGCCTGGCTCCCTCTCTGGGTGTTTTCAGGAACAAACTTAAAACCTGACTATTTGGACAGGCTTTTCCTCCTGCCATATCTTAATTTCTTATACTTTCGCCACCTTGGATCTATAATATATGTTTTTGGTTTTATTGTTTTTAAATTTGTAAACCGCCCAGAGTAGACCTTTGGTCTAGATGGGTGGGATAGAAATCCAATAAATAAATAAATAAATAAATAAAGTTGGATAAACATTTCTACTTATGTGAATATGATCATCTGGTTGGAGGCTTCCTGCCCTGGCTTACTATCTTCTGGAGCTCCTATGTGATGTTGCAGGAGTCTGGATCCACTACAGTGTCAGCCACAGAATTTGAACATCTGGGTGGGAAACTGCTCCACTACATGAGACAGGAGACAGAGGTAGTCTACAAAACTTATCTTCAAGAATTGTAGCAGGCTTGTCTGGCCCACTAAAGTGTGACTAGGAGGCACCTGACTGAGTGCCATCCTGACTATTGTCCATCCTGACTACTGTCTTTATTATCAGTTGAAACATGTTGAAGAAGTGGCTGAATATCAAGACAGCACAACTCTCAACCTGTTCTGCTGCACTATTCCTTGCTTTGGCAAGAGACAAACATGTCTATGTCTGGAGAAATCCAGACTATCATGGCATTGGCAAATCAAACAGTAGTGGTCTTCATGCATCATACTACAGTTCTCGTGAATCAACAAGGAAAACAAGGCCACTGAGAATGACAGTGGGTTTGGTGTGAATATAATAAGCTAAACTCTATGTAGACTCTGATGTCCCTCCCTGGAAAATACAACCCATTTCCTTCTTCTCAGTTGGCTCTTGAGATAGGAACAGAGCAAAAGTAATAGGGTATAGCAGTACATACGTGTACAGTACATTGGGGATGAAATTCTTCCCAAAACTCAACTCGGCTTCAGAACATTTCAACTGGCTCTGTCCAGACATAATACCCTGTGTGAGTCACAGAGACCATGAAAAAGAGACCACTGTTTTGAATGATGTTATGGATTAAGGTTCAGAATCTAAATAACAGATATGAACCATGAAAGCTGGTGGCCCTACAGCTCAGACAGAATCAGGTGATGGTACTGTTGCAGTGCTGGCTATGGACCCACCCTCTACCATTTCCCTCATGTGTATTATGGCACTTCAATTATATAAGAAAGTAATTTAAGAGAAGACTATTGCCAAAGTAAAGTAATAATGCTGGACATTCCTTTCTCCTGCCAATCCACAGATCAGACAGTGTATATATGAATATATCACCATATAAACCAAAACCAAATCCAAAAAGGGTTATATTAAAATTTCACTGTGAACTCTTCCAGACTCAGAAGCTAAGCAGAACTGGGCCTGGTCTGTATCTGGATGGGAATCCACCATAGAATACTAGGGATCCCCAAATAGGGGTAGAAAGAATATGCCTGAAAATCTGGAGAGATGTTGCCAAATCACAGTTGTCAATACAGAGCGCTATATGGATTAATACTAGACAGCTTCCTATGTTTCTAAAAGTTCCAGGTTCCTTAAGCATGTTGTCTGTCTACTCAAATCTCCACCATTTACTGTAAAGCTTTAGCATGAATAAAGCAATTATAGGGCTTACCGAAAAGAAAAAAGAACTGGAAAACTGTCAGTCAGCCAATCAACATGGTATATGCATGTCATGCATATAATTGTTTTACCAAAGAGACTTTCATTTAAGCTAAAAATGTAAGTTTCAGTAGTGAGTGTCGAGACTATAATGGAAATGGAATTTGATTTTTCATTTAATTTAAACAATTAAAAACACTTTAACATGTTTATACTTCAAACACCATGAAAAAAATGAGAAATAAAAGTATTATTTATTTATTTTTTATTTATTTATTTATTTATTTATTTATTACATTTATAGCCCGCCCATCTAGTCATATAGACTACTCTGGGCGGCTAACAACATATCATATAACAATTTAAAATCATAACAATATATTACTAAGTAAACAATGATCCAAGACGGAAGAAAGGAACAAGATAACGAAAATATTAAAATGGGCTATATATGACTACTATCCCAGCAATGCCCATGTTTACAGATAAGAATACTAGAAATCTCTTATTTATGTATCCTCAAAGAAAAGGCAGGTTAAATAGACTAATCTTAAATACATGGATAATTAAATACAAAGGAATTTTCTGCACCTTCAAAGGTAATGTACTGATGACTGGAGAAAACGTAGTAAAGACAGCACCAAAAGTTTACCATCTCTAATTTGACAAGTGGTATAAAAATAATCTCTTAAGAAAGATAACATTATTTGCAAATTGAGCAAGAGGACCCCAATGATAGCCATATATAATCAGTTGTCACCTTGCAGCTCAATTAGCCCTCATGTAAAAACGAGGCATGTAAGGAGAAATGAGGTTTTGACATTATCTCTGCCAGCAAGATAATTACACAGCCTTCATTTAACAGTAGGGCAACACTACTGTAGCAACAAATTAACTCAGCTCCATTTGCAATTCATGGTGTGTTTTCTCATTTAACACCATTTGTCTTACTCCAGTGAATGTTTCCATTACTTTTCTTCAGCACAGCAAAATACTCAATTTTGACTTCAACATTACGTCACCAAATCACAAGGTCTCTGTTCCAATAACTTTGATCTTGCCAATGTAAATCTGATCTAATGTCCTTTTTTTGCAATTTTAATAAAAAAACTTTTGTGTTTTGGTTTATAGCCAAACAGGAGCAAAACAGGCACTACTGAATTTGATGAACACAAACATTTGTGGTATTTTGTATTCATTCCATTTCATTAAAGCTGAATTCATCATTTTCTTAATAATGATTACAGGTATGTACTAAGTAAAATTCCTGGAAAAACCAACAAATCTTTATGTTTAGTGCTGTAGTGCATATGAGTAAGTTCTAATCCTGTTACAATGTTAATTCAACAGAATCAGTCTGCAAGTTTTGAAACAACCTTACAAAAACACATTCCTTCTTTCTTCATTCTCTCACTTTTCAGAACAAACACACTTTTGTTTGGTTGCCTCTATGATTTAATTTTTACACGTTGAACAATGCTAAACACGATCAAAGTCACTTAGATGCCAACCTAACCAATGTTTGCAAACATACTTTAACCCCTAGTTACAAATAATGATTAAGAAGTAAATCTGCTCACATTTCATGTGGTCAGAAATTTACCCACGTTTCAAAACAGAGTAATGATTCTGTCAGCAGGGAGAAAACTCATCAAGACATGACAAAATGTTAACCTCAAACTCATCAAACATTTTGGTGGTTCACTATAGAGGAAGATATATAGATCTGGGTAGCTACCTGCCAAGCTTGTGAGCAATACTAACCAGTCCTATTAGAATCCTATATCATAATGACATTACCAGAGCACCCACGGCAAATATGGGCAGCCAATCTACTTATTTGCAAAATTCCATTTACCTTGTTGTCAGAGCCAACATGACAAGCCAGGTCATCTGATTTATCATAGTTTAGTGAACACACCATGTTGGCATACGAAGCCCATTTGCTCCTTTCTTCTTACAGACTCGCAAAACTAAGCAAACAATATTCATTTATCATGATAACAAGCTAATGAATCTTATTTTTACTTGTTCAAGAGTAGGCGCAAACCAAACAGGTTATCAACATTATACTTGTACACCAGTAAACCAGGATAAGCCAGGCATCCTGGCTTATTATGTGCAAACACCCACACTTACTACTATTCTTGCTACATTAAGAGATGAAAAAATGACAAAGCACCACCTTGAAATGAACTGAGAATGGGTAGAATGCAACGGAGTTGCTCATGAGTTAACAAGTGAACACGATTCTATCAAACACTGCACCTGATTTGAATTCAAGAGCTGTGAAAGTAATGAATACAGCTAGAAAGCTAAAGTGATGCATGTTTATCACAGGTGCAATTTCTATTTCAGATGCAACTCTTACCACATACCAGAAGGTATGGATTACAGATACAAAAATTCAACAAAGTGTTCAAAGCAGAAATTCCCAACCTATATACAGGGATTCGGATAGAATGAGGATGTGACAGAATCAAGAACATCTGGGTCACACAACCTCTATTTCTTAAAGTACGAGGGGGTGCTGATAAGTATTGAGCCTTTCCCAGAAAAAATTGAGCTAGGAAGCTATAAATTGCAGGGTGTATTGGCCAATTTGTCTGTATTCAATGGTGCAAAAATCAACTACCTATGATTTTAACTTATCTTTCATTTTCAGCTCCAAAGTGAACATGGCAGCACCTCCAGAAAAGTTCAATGTGGAAGAGCATAGGACCATAATCAAGTTCCTGTTTCTCCAAGGGAAAGGTGCAAAGCAGATCCATGATGAAATGTCACAAACTATGGGTGACAGTGGCCCTTCATATGCAACAGTTAAACGTTGGGTTGTCAATTTTAAAACTGGCCATTTCGGTGTTGATAGTGAGAAACCCAGTGGAAGGCCTGTTTCTGTCTCTGTGCCTGCAAATGTGAAAGCCATCCATGACATGATCATGGAGGACTGCCGAATATCAGCCAAAAGTATTGCTATATATCTGAGAATATCACGTGAGAGAGTTGGTGCCATTATCCACAACGACTTGGAAATGAGAAAGCTGGCAGCAAAGTGGATCCCCAAACTTTTGACAACCGAACAAAAGAGGAAACGTGTGGAGTCATCGGTGGCTGTTTTGGAACATTTTGCAAGAAATGAGTCAGATTTCCTGGGCAAACTGGTAACTGGTGATGAGACATAGATCTACTGTTATGATCCTGAGACAAAGGAACAGTCTAAGGAATGGAGGCACAGTGGTTCCCCCAGGCCAAAGAAGTTCCGAGTGCAAAGGTCGGTGCAGAAGCAAATGGCAACAGTTTTTTGGGATAAGAAGGGAGTTCTGCTGGTGGACTACCTCCAACAGAGTTCAACCATCAATGCAAAACATTACTGTGCTTTATTGACAAAGTTGAGGCAAAACATCAAGGAAAGCTCTCCAAAGGTGTCATCCTGTTGCATGACAACGCCTCGTCACACACTGCAGGTGAAACAATGGCAAAACTGACGTCCTTAGGCTTTCAAGTGATGTCCCATCCACCCTATTCTCCCGACCTGGCTCCTTCTAGACTATTATCTGTTCCCCAAACTCAAAAAACACCTAAAGGGACAACGATTTGGGAGCGTTCTGGAGGCAACTAATGCTGCAAATGAGTGGTTACACCAGCAGTCAGAAGAATTTTATTTGCAGGGACTTAAGAAGCTGCAGGACAGATATCGCAAGTGCATTGACTTCCTGGGGGAATATGTAGAATAGTGTGGCAGTTACAGCTTCCTAGCTCAATTTTTTCTGGGAAAGGCTCAATACTTATTAGCACCCCCTCGTAGATCAGTGCACATCTGATTCCCACACCAAAATATTAGACCAGTTATGACAGTTTCAGTTTCCAAAAAAGAAAAAAAAAGGCAGAATGGGGATATGTTTCCTATTTACAGGTGTGTAAATGTATCTTTTTTGGACTACAGTTCCTAAAATTCTCCAGACAGCATGTGGGGAATTCTGGGAGTTGTAGTCTAAAAACACAAATCTGCATACCTCTATTTCCACTATATATGGACAACTGGAGATGTAACAGAAAGAGTTAACTTCTATCCTAATACATTATTTCATCAGGTTAAGACATATTTGTTTGGCGTTAGTTACAACAAAAGATTTGAACAATTCAGATCTGTCTCATTTCTCTAAATATAGTTAAAACTGGAGAGCAACAGGAAAAGGTTACCATACTGAGAACAAGACTTTAATGCTAAAGCAGAACAGAAACAAAAACACTGCAAAATCATTGCACTGGAAAATGATTTGCTCATTAGAACACCTCTCTCTCTGCTGCAAGAAATGTTTAACATTATTGGAGATGGAAGTCATAGTAGCAGAAGTATCATAAGCATAATAACAAAATATCATAAATGCAAGTATTTGAACATAGAAATCTTGAAAAATAATGATGCAATGTGTTAATAAAGAAATTGTGACATCCACCATTGATTTTGGTGGCCTATAGGCAATTTTCCTGTATGGCCACTCAGAAACACGGTGCTTTTCAAAACAAAAACAATGAGGTATGCTCATTGTGACCTGAATTTTTAAAAAAACCAAAAACGCCAGAAGTTTAGCAGCTGTCTTTTGTCCCACTGGTAGCTCTATTATCATTCACTTCACACTGAAGGCTTATCCAAGAGATGCCCTCTCCTTACCCTCCAACAGTTCTTTGTGCAACCAACATTAGCCTACTGACACAAGGCATCTATGTATTAACCAACGTGACCCATCTGGAGAGTTTTTTGTTACTATAAATTAGGCTACCTGCTTTAGAAACATTCACATCACTGTAGCCACCTGGAAAGCAGCAGCAACAAAATACAGAGCAAGCACTTCATGACAGAAGCTCATGCAAAAGCTAATTAAAAAACTGAAAACATTACATGGAGTCTTTTAAAACTTTTCTTTATTTAAGCACTATGTTGAATGCTACCATTTTCTACTTAGAATGAATAACCTCTGATAACCATCTAACCCTTTTTAGAAAAGGAAAAAGTAAACTAAGCTATTTTGCTTGCATTACTTAACACACATGAACTTCGAGGGAATGTCAAAGGAACACAACAATTTCTCAAATTAATTAAACAGAACAACAAATACAACAGACAAACAGCTGATCTGTCTAACTCAACTACAGAAGATCTATCTAGCCTATAGTCAAAGAAAGGGTGTCACTTCCTGTTACATGATTCCAAGGTGACTGCTTATACTGAACTGTTAGGCTAATTCTAGCCTGAGCAAAAATCTGTCTTTTATTTCATAATTAATTCTCAGTGTCAACACTGGTAGATGTTCTTTTGGTACCAACCTACTATGGCTGTTAACTATAATGCAACAAAGCGTGATGCAAAAATGATCACTGTCCTGATATTTAGAAAATTTGAAATGTTAGAGTACATGCTTTGATAAAATGACAAGGAATGTGCATACTCTTTCAATATTTTTTTAAAGTTGATTAATTAAAACTGTACTATTGAAATTCTGTAATCTAAATGTCCCAACATACTTTTCAACCAGAGCATGAAAGTACTTATGTTGTGTTTTTACCTAAAGCTCATGACTTTCTAACATGGGTGTAAAAATGTTGTATTTCAGAAATAACATAATACTATTGCTCAAATCTTGTTGTACAGATATGCAAACAATGTAATTTTGGAAGCAAATTACCTGCTGCATATTGTGTTCTTTGACTCGGCATGCAACAGAGTATGCCCCTGAAGATTTCTGTGTTTACAGCAATCCACATCTAAACATTATGCTATTTGTGTAACTGTGCAACAGGTTTTAAGCTAATGGTGGGACCAATGTTAGTTCACTTTTGTTTCAATTTTTAAGGAATATTAAGTGAAAATTTGAGTAAAAATATCCATTATTATACCATTAACTTACTAAACTAAAGAGTACTCCCCCAAAAGCAACAAGCAATGTGACAAATAACATATCAAATATTTATAGTGGTCTATAAAGATATCACCTACTATTAAAAAACTATAATGTTTATGGCAACAAATTATCAATTCAAATCATCACTATTTTCTCCCAGTAAAATGGAATAATTTCACCAATTTTCATGTCCGCATCTGAAAGCAATCCATCTTTTTAAATATGTTCTACATACAAACTGAAGAAATAGGGATGCAAAATACAACCTTTTCTGAAAGCTTCCATATTTTGTTCTAACAGTAGCATTTCATTTATGAGAAGCAAATGTTATCACATCCCTATGAAAGATCCATAGCTTTTCATTATTGATACAGGCTTTGCTGTAATCTATAAAGCATATACTGATTTTCATCTGAAACTCTTTGGTATTTTTCAGTAGCAAAAATATTTGCAATATGATCTCTGTTTGCAATATGATCTCTACTGCTTCTTTCTTTTCCTAATTGGGCTGGAACATCTTATATTTCAGTAGTGGTTAGTATCACTATGGGATGCTACAGACCTAATGCCAACTCTCTTCATGACAGTTTATAAAAGAGGGCCCATAGTACATGTGCACAAACATAAACAAGGATACCCCTTAAAAACAATGATAAACTGTATGATTAGGCATGACAGTGAGCAAGCAGGACTGAAAATCCCATTGTCCTGTAACAGTCCAGTTGCTATTCTCTCTATGTGTACATGGTCTGGTCTGGTAGGTATCACAACTTTATGGGAGGAAAATTTAATCCTTCCTCCCCAGGGGGGAAAAAAGTCCCCTTATGTCACTTAATTCACAGAGCAAATCATTCAGTGAAGAAATGCGTATCTTGCTCATGACAACTAAGCCGCCTTGGATCCTTTTAAGGAGAAAGGTGGGGTAAAAATATTTTAAATAAAAAAAATGACAGTATAGTTAACAAGCTATGTCAAGGAAGCTACTAACACTGAAAACAATTATTACAATGTATCAAAAACAAGAAAGAAACTGCAGAGATAGCTAGAGCACTGAATGAATAATTTAATAAGCACTACAAGGGGTGAGACTGTAGAGAAACTTAACCAACAATTTTCACCCATCTTCACTATAGAAGATGTAGGACAGATACTCTTGCCTGAACTGACAGTTTCCAGGAGGAAGTTTGAGGAAATGAGGCAAACAGTGATACCAAGAAATAAAATTTTAGACATTATAGAGAATTTGAAAAACAAACAAATAATCAGGTCCAACAGCATCCATATAAAAGTTCTTTAAAAAGAGCACAAATGTGATATTTCTGATCTTTTAACAAAATATGTATCATGTCCTTAACACTTGCCTCTACAACCATTGACTGGAAAGTTGCCAATGAAATACTTAATTTTTAAAAAAGCATATGAGGGGATCTAAAAAAGCACATGTTGGTTTAAGTAAATTGGAGGAAAGCATTACTAAAATAAAATTTGTTTTGACCAAGCAACAATCAATAATGAATGAACAATGAATCTATAAAAGCATGCCTTATTTCAGCAATTTTTTAGAATTCTTTAATTATTGGTAACAAACGTGGTTAGGTGTGATGTAGCGACCTGTTTACTTGAATTGGCGTTGTGGTGGACAGCTTCATGAGAACAATTCACAACTGCTACAAAAAGGAATAGTTCCATATCAGTATTAATTAGGACAAACACTGAAAATTAAAATGCGCATATCACAATGCATTTTTAAAAATCTGCTGTGAGGCAATACTGTGTACAATCACTGCCTCTTAAAAATGACAAAACTGTAAATGTGGAGAGAAATGTATTCAGAACAATTAAAAGACCACAGCAACTCCTCCTATGGGGAAAAGTTCCAGTGTCTGCTATTTTGTTCAGTATGTACACATACAGACCTGGAAGTATGGAAGGTGCCACAGGAGTCTGACAGGCGCTGATCATATGCCTGGCTGTGTGCAACGATTAGCATGGTAGCATCTAGACTTAGACTCTGCATGTGTATAAATACTGAACAGCATTTGCAACTTTTACATTTAGGAAAAGGAGATAAGTAAAAGGGGCACAATTTAGATAGATAGACAAATTGACGGGGAAGTCACTGATAAGGCTATCAACAGGTACTATGCATGATAGATACACATTACACATAGTATTAAGGACAGTAGTAGCCTCTGAGTATCAACTGCTTAAGAATATGAGGAGAAAAATGCTACTGACATTCACAAATTTCCCGTGGGCTTTCTATAGGCCAGCCATTCTTACCAGAGGCCATATGGCCCCCTGGGAAGGGCCCTGCACATTTGAAGGGGAACAGAGACTCGAAACAATTCTTCACATACCACTTTACAAGGTTCAGTATACAAGTTATACAATCCTGATTTGGCCTGTAGTTCTTTCATATTGTGTTTATGGCCATGGCCAAAAAAGGTTGAGAATGGCTGCTATAGGCATCTGGTTAGTCACTGTGGAAAGAGAATTCTGGACTTAATGGGCCTCTGGTGAAATTCAGCAGGGCTCTTATGTTTGTATCATGTTGTGCAAGGCAAACAGCATCACCAGTAGTGCTAAGGGTGGATATTTTTAAAACAGAAATTCCATTAGGTAGTATCCAACTTAGTCTTGAAATCATAGTTTAAAGTGGGTTAGCAAAAACTGAATGGAATGACAAGGATATACGATTATAACAGTAAATAATCAACAGTACAAATGGCAAAAATTGCAACTCCAAATATTACTACTTCCCAGGTAAATCAGTGAGACCCCATTCTGAGTAAACATTCAAGTTTGCTGCAAGCACTTATCCTAAGCAAGCCAATAACAAAATTAACAGGACAAGGCACCACAGAAGTGATTGGTAGATTAAAATGCCTAGAGCAGAAATCTTAAGTGAGTAAATTTTTGCATTGATTGGAAAAGGTTTGATGAGAACTCAATCAACACTTAAGCAGATGTCAGGGGATCTTCTGACAAATGATTTGATGGCAGGTGATAAGAAGCAGCTATCCTACCAAGCAAAAGTCAGAAAATCCAAAGATAAATGTTAAGCATAGACAATTTGTGCAGGAACAAATATGTAAATAAACAATTCTATCATTCAGGCTGAAAGGTATCAAGAATTCAGAACGGATGTTTCCAGATTTATTTTTATTGAACTGCAGTGATCCAAATACATTCACATCATGAACTAATTCCTTTTGAATTAAATGAATTCTATTATAATGGAATGACTGAGAGACTTGAAAGAATTGCTTACAATTGCACATGGGGTGGAAGAAAGATAGCTAAGTCTAAATTAAGATGTCGGCTATGAAGTTTCCAATAGGACCTTGACATGACTGTTGACCTACTCATGACATGATCACACCAGTAAGGATTTGGAATTCTATTAGTATTACCAGAGGAAAAAAGTCAAGGAGTCATCAGGAAAACAAATCTATATCTGCTGCTCCATCAGCCAATTACTGTTGTTAAAGTGGAATTAGATGGGTATTGACAATGCGAAGGGGATAAGGATTAAGCAGATGACTGAGTATACAGCAAGCACTGTTGCTATGCTTTTTCTGTATAAAGTTTGAATGAAAAGCAGCCTGGGAAGGAAAATAATATCCCTTATATGGCATCTCAAAATACTATCATAGAACAGGAACAAGGATTCAGGTTAGCACATTAGAGGAAAATGTGAGACTAGCTAAAAGAATAAACAACAGCACTCTGCTAAGAGCACTAACAGAATATTATTATGCTATTAACTTGGCAACAGAGTTCAACCCTGATTATCTCAATGCCATGGGGGACCTCGAATAATTTTAAATAATTACCTTTTTTTAAAAAAAGGATAATCAAGGGATTTCTTTCAATTGAGTTAACAGATGTCCGGGGGACATGAACCTGATAGTGGTGAATGGAGTTTGTATTAGTGAGGATGGACTGAAATATTATATCATGCAAATACAACATGGCATATTTACTGGATATATTAACTAAGAAAGTAAACAAGCAACATTATTTTCACTTTAAAGAGGGACAAGCTGATACAAAGATATAGGTGATACACATATGTGCAATTTGTTTATCTCTATTAAGAACTGTTCTCAGGGAACTTGTACAGCTCTTTAAAACCAGACGGGAGACAGAAACAGACACTGCATGGGGACTTAATTCAGTCCTGTGCTGAACAGGCCTGCTTTTCAAAAGCTTTGTGCATGGATCGTATTTTCTGTCTTCCCAACACCAAGTACATACTGTAGATCTAATGTAAGAAGCCAACTACTGTTAGGAACTTGTGTAAAAATAGTCCAGAATTACTGGCTGCAGCTAATCCTAGTTCCCTCTCTGCCTTTTTGGGGAACCTGTTTGTTAAGTTTGAGATGTGTCTCGATGTAATACCAAATCAACATAGTGAGCCTTAGGTTCCTGCCCCTGCTCCTTCCTTTTCCTTGCATGGTTATAGGCAGGCATTGGGAAAATTACATTTTAGACTACAGCTCTCAAAATTCTCCCAGACAGCATGGGAGCTACCGTTCCATAAGTATTTTTCCTAAGTTCTGGCAGTTTTTATTTCACAGTAATTACCATATAGCATGTGGCCCAAACTCTAATAAATTAGAACTAATAGTTCCAACAAAATTAAGCACAATTTAGTCAAGTTCAGACATTAAGATAAAGAACAGTTAATCTAAAATGAAAGTTAAAATTCTCAAATCGTTCTTATGTCTGAGCTGGTGAAGAGGGGAGAAGGGCAGGAATGCACCTGAGGCTTGCTGCAATTGATTCTCATAATGCTAAACCTGATTTTGAATCACAGTGCCTCTCTTTAAGGAGGATTTAGCTACCTGGCCTCTTCTACTACAAGAGATTTAGCAGCCAGGAATAGCACTGAGTTGCCTGGTACAATTTGGTGCAAACCACTTGGGGAGTGTATTTCAAAAAATAAATGAACAAATGAAAGTATAACTACGTAAAATCAAGCCTCATAAACAAATGATCCAAGTATTTTAGCCCTCTTTTGAAAGCTCTGGCCTCCAGCATCAGAACACTGTTAATTTACCTCTAGGTAAAAGATTGTGCTAAGCCTTTTCTGTTATGGACAACTATTCCTACATCCTCCAAATAGGGAACAATCACTGCACTGTCTATGAAGAAAACAAGTACATTGGCTTTGAAAGATAATGTTCTAAAGTTTTTGAAAAATCCTCTTTCCTCCTGTATTCAAGTGTTTAAATTAACAAAACATTTGTTTATCTATCTATCTGTCTGCCTGTCTGTCATTTATTTGTTCAATTAAAATATTAATTTAAAAGTGTTCCTCTTCCTGCAACATTTGCTGTTCCTATTGTGTCTTGCTTTGTTATGGCAGGACATGCTGTTCTTTTACTTCATATACAGTGATGAGTACATATTTTAAGGCTTTATAAATTGCACATGGTGTCTCACAATGCCCATATGATAAAATCTAAATTAAACCACAGTTTGCAATCATATCTGAAAAGCAGAACTGTGATTTAAGTAGGTATATGTAACTAACATCTTAAACTACAATTTGAAGTTGTTTTAAGAACCTGGTTTGCAAACAGATATACAGCTACAGTCCCACTTTCTAGACCAATTTACCAACTGTGGCTTTATTCACATTGGATATAGGCAACAAAGGGGAAAAAAGGCAAAGGTATGTAGTGTTGTTTTGCTGGGCCATCTGAGCATCTGCTATTATTAACTGCTAGTTGTATCTCGACAGCAAAAAAGCCAGATCAAAGCTAAAATGCTATTTTCCTTTCAGATACTACACATACATAGTACCTTTTGCAGTTAAGAAACAGGCCCAGTTTTCAGAGAAGTAGCGATGTGAGTTTGGTTAACATGTGTAATAAAAACAAATGAAACATGGAAGTATTATGGCAGGCAATATGAGCTTTCGTAGATTACCATCCACTTCCTCAGACACACAGCTTGCATTATTTAGACTACATGTTTATATACACAGTGTACCAGCAAAACAATACAGAAGATATAATTAACACTAGCAGTCAACTCATTACACTTCTAGATAATACTGTACACAGTGACAAAAGGACCATGAAATCTACAACCATTTACAAGACCTTGCTACTACGTCATAGAATCACAATACATTATGTCTTTATTCTTACAATTATTATTAAAGTGTCTGGCAAGAGCTAATCTTCACTGACAAAAGCAAGTTGTTCTGTATAAAGCATCAAAGGGGGAAGATAAAACTTACTGCAGTACAACTTGTTGCATCCGTTCTGCAGTCTGTCACTTGGTGGCAGAAAAACAATATGTTTGGAAGAAGATTGCTGGAACTGTGGTGTGCTACATGGCCAGCAATAATCCCATTACTTGCAATGCGGTTAGACCAGTATAAGGGACGAGACTTTTGTAGAAATTTTATATATTGCTAGTAAAGTTTTACCACCCTTAAATGAAAGAAAAGAAAAGGATAGGAATTGCCACAATGTTTTTTGTATTACACTACTGGCACAATTAAAGGCTTCATGTATCTCAGATATGTTACTGCTCTGGCAACCATTGCCAAAAAGAATTTATGCCATAGCAAACCCCATTTCAATATTCTTTTCCTAAGGTATTCAAAATGCAAAGCAAACCTTGTTGAATATATTGTATTGCATGTATGTAAGTCTGGACTTCTCGCTCATATTTTTTTTCTTGCATTGGTTTGATATATTGAAGCATTACAGCACTAAAGGACATCTTATGTTCTTGTGACTTACTACAGTCTACTCTGATTAACATTATCTAAAGTAATATAAAACCTATTTTTTATCCTGAGAAGCTAAGCAAATTTTCTATTTACTTTATGTATTAATGGACACACAGTGACCACACTTGGCTAACCAAGGGTGTTGCCTTGTGAAGGATGATAGAACTACAACAATGTTTGCTTTGTACTATATACACTCTTGATTAGCCAAGAGAAACTGCAGGCAACTACAACTTATGCATTTGATACAATTGTACTTAATCTTCAAAGGAGCAAAATAAGTTTTACTGCTAAATATTTTATATACTGAGTATCAGATGTGACATTTTAGGTACACCACTGCAGCATTCATTATGCAATAATTAAACTAAAAACTATTGCCATATCTGAATGTGCAGTCGAACTCTGTATATACATGTCTAGTCAGAAGCAGGGCCCAGAGTTCAATGAGCCTTACTTCCAGTTGAGCAAGTAAAAGATTATACCCTACATTTCAAGGTCTCTAAATATCTTAACAGGTCCTTCAGATATCCTGGTCCCAGGCAGTGAATCTTTTTAGATGAATGTCAGCACACTAAATTGGGTCAAGAAACAAACGGAGAATCTGTACAGTTGCTTTAATGGCTCAAGTCCTGTTGCTTAGTGTACTAAGTTGCAATTAGAGCAGGTCCCTTGATTCAGAGGGAATTTGAAAAATCAATTCCTCCATAAGTTCCTCTAGACAAACAAGTGGGTCCTAGATGAAATCAAGCCTGAACTATCTTTGGAGGCAAAAATGCTAAAACTGAGGCTGTCCTACTTTGGGCACATCATGAGAAGGCAGGATTCTCTGCAAAAGATGCTCATGATGCTGAGAAAAGTGGAAGGCAGCAGGAAAAGAGGAAGACCGAATATGAGATGGAAGAGCTTTAGTTACAACTTACTACACTAAACAATAGAATTTCAGCAAACAGGTGAATCAAATACACTGTGTTTAACAACTTTGCTACCATGTTATGGTTCAAATACGATCTTGATCTAAGATCACCCTAAATAAAATTTATTACATTAATCCAGATGTGATTTAATTCAGGTATGGATTAGATGGGTCACATCTGCAATCTCTATAAATGGCTGTAGTTGGCACACCAGCCTTAATATAGCAAAAGAACCCCTGATTGCAATAATGATGCCTGAACCACACATCCTTCAAGGGCAGGGCCAAAAGAGCACCCAAATTACGAATCTGTGTTTTTACAGAGAGCCATTGTCTGCAAAGCAGTTTGATACCTTGCCTCCAGATCAACTATAAAATTGTGATCATCTATGCCTTGTCTTAATTAAGCTTTAATGTGTCTTTCACTATTAGTCGGTATCCAATATGGGTGGTGGTGGACAGAATCACCTGCCCCACCACAAGAAATGGTTAACTGGAAGAAGACAAAGCAGAAGCTAGTAGACAGAGATAGTGGCTGAAATCCAGCACTGCAATTTATACCATGTAAGACAGATGACATTGTAAACTATGTCATGTAAGGCAGTTTTGGGGGAATTAAAAATTTCCAATCCTTCCTAAGGGCCTGAGGTTTTAAAAAATTAAAGATTTCCACCCCTGTCCTGCAACCTCCAATGGCTTCCCCATGATGAAAGGGACCCAAAGGGAGCCTTGAGACACGGAGGGGAGGATTGGATGGCTAATGATATCCTCAGCCTTATGCAACGCAAGTTACACTCCTGGATTTCAGCCAGTGGCTAACTTTTTTTTTTTTAACCATGCATTACATTTAACCTTTATGTTTATTAATTGTTCAACCAATGTATTCGTTGCTTCAAGGTAACCATTCTCATTTTGGCAGACAGTTTTGTAGTTTGTGCTGCAGAATTCAATATGTCAGCTTTCCTGAAGCACCATTACTGCATTTTAAAAATACATAAATTATTTAAAAAGACAGAAAGTAATTATAGACTTGCCTTGTTCATTACAGTGTTATTATGCACCATCAGTTTACAAGTTCATCCATGTTACTTTAATGTGGGTTTTTTTGCACATACAACTGCACTACACGTACATACTGCATCACATGCACACACAACCCAGTTAATGTCTTTGGAAATTCATGTATACTCCGGACATTATGGCTTGGTTCAGACAATCACTTCAGGCTTCACATGTCTAGATATATGAAACTGTGAAATACCACTGGGTGCTTCACTTTCACCTCTCCTAACCAACGTATCCTCTAATTTTCAGCTCTGCCTCTCACACGATTTTGCTCCTCCGTGTGAATGCTACTCCACCCGTCCCCACTTACATGGTTCTGTTCTGACCAGAACCAAAGGGGTTGAACACAATTGCTGCGTGGAGGAGGAAGAAAGCTGAGAGGAGGGAGGCGGAGTTGTGCACATGTGCGTGGCTTAGAGGGAACCTTGCTCCTAACCTTTTGCTGCACCCCATCTTTGGTATGAATATCCCTAACTTGGATTAGCAGAAAGGTCTGAGGTACAAAGAGAAAACAAACATCTGGGTTCCCCCGCCCCACCCCATTTCTCAGTAATATATACAGAGTTATCTCCTGGCATGTGTGAGATGCTTGGAAAAAGTAACATCCAACAGCGAGTGAGTAGAAGAGAGTATATACAGGATTACATTATTTGTCCATCCATCTGAACATATAACCTGCTCTGACTGGCACTGGATATTTAAAGTTTCAGGAACAGGATTTTCATACTACTTGCTCTCAGTTCCTTTTACCTAGATTTGCCAAATCTAGGACGAGAGATATGCAAACTAAATACATCACTAGTGAGCTGTGATCTCATCGTTGCCATATCTGCTGCTCTATTTTATTAAAATTACTTTTACTTATAAATAACTAGTACTATGCAGGTTACTGTACAAACTAACATACAAAGAAGTCCATGCTAAATGCTTATAATGTACATCTCACATCACTAAGGTGTGTCAAAAGATAAAAGTAGTAACCAGTTTCATAAATATTGTTCAGACTGGTGCCCTCTGTGAACTTCCAGGAAAAGATAAATTTTACTGATGAAAAATACCAAGCAGTTCCATCTGCCTGGCAATCTTGACTTCCCCAAGTGAAAGACAGGAACAGGACTGAGGGAAGGGACCCAGTTAAGAGCTAGGAGAAAGGAGACCACAAGTAAGAGATGTGGCATGCTTGAAGACTAATTGTGAAGAGCACCATAATGCTTTTGTGTGAAATGCTGATCTATCTGGCCTCATATCTAATATATTTTTATAGCTGTATTACACTTTTCTCTCCTTCCTGTTTAGATTGAGTTGTTCAGTTAAGTTAGTTTATTTATACTTTATTCTACATTGTATTGCTTGATATTTTACTACATACAATCAATGCTACAGGTATCTGTAACCGCTTCTATTGCTTCTAAATAGTCATTGTTATTTCATGAGCTGGAGCTGTTTTGAGAACTGTTCATGGAGAATAAATAGAAAATTAATAAACCAACAAATAGATCATAGTCAAAAACACAGATATAGCTTAGAAGGTTAATCAATGTGGACTATGAAGCTCCAGTAGAGATTTATGCCCATAAGGAGATGAAATACCCACCACTAGATTCAGTCTGTCCATAGTCCACAGTCTTCAAAGCCAATTTCACATCAAATCCATCAATGATAATACCGTAATAATTGTGATCCATCAAATCAATTCAGACTTATAGTGCCCATTCTCAGATTTTAGGTAGAAAGTACTCAGAAGTGGTTTACCATTCCCTTTTTCAGGGGGCACCTTGGGACTGAGCAGCTTGCCCAAGGCTACAACAGGCTCGGTCTTCTATCAGGAGACATAATAGGGAATCACATTCCCAATCTCTGGCTCCGCAGCCATTTAGCTAACTCATTGAGCTATCCAGCCTGCCCAAATGCATCTACAATGGCTATGTTTATTAATATTCCAATTGTATCCATAACATGAAAGAGAAGGCCACAGCTATCATACTAGTTGTAAGCTAATAGAAAAGAAATAGAAGAAGTCCTTCTCTCTGTTGCCAAGGGATGCTTTACCAGTCACATACAGGTATATCAGTCTTTCCCGGATTCATCTGTAACCTGGCCTACAGTAACACATTATTTATGAAAAGAAACTGCTGCTTTTAAGTGAAACGGAGCAAAACAAATTATCATCAACATTTTGAAAATCACCATAATTTCACGCAACAGCTTTTAAGGCAAATCAATCATTGTAAGACACTAAAAAAATTTAAATTTAAATTTAAAAAGTTATAAAAATTTATAATAACTACAAGAATATGTCCCAAGATGACCCCAAATCACCTATCACAAATCTCTGCACCTGTAACAAATAGAATCATTCAAGGGCAATCTGATCAACATGTGTGTCAACTGATAAGACTTCATAGTTCGGCTTCCAGTATAGTAAAGCAAACATTTAACTCTCCTTTCACAAATCTGACACTTTAGAATATTCTGGTAAAATTAAAGATAGTAAGCTTCTACAGCACAGTAGATTCTAGCACTTCACAACAAGGAGAATGATCAGATAATCTAGACAAGACACATATCACTTCCTGAAAATTAGCTACTTAAAAGGCCTCTGTGCTAAGGGGTGCATAAAAAGCTTTGAAGAATCCTCTCCAAGTGAATGTGCCAGGCAATTTGCCAAAAGACAGACCATTAAAGGCTTCAATGATCTCTTCCTTAGAGATGGACCTGCCAAGACGAATCCTCTCAGATATACTAGAGAGGTTAAGTGAGGTTATAGAGTCCCTTCTCTCCCAAGCTGTGGGTATTTTACCAGTCTGAGCATTTTGCTAGAGAAATAAATGAATACTTTAAGAGTTTATCTTTAATTAGGCTTGTACCAACAGAGTTTCTTTGAGCTGGTACTGTGCTTGGGCTTTCATCTGACTTGATTAACATAGTAAAACAGAGCACTGTTTCTGTCATTCTCCTGGAGTTATTTGTTTTGAAATCTGTGGGTTGCATTCATGTTGAGAGAAGCACTGGCCACTTTCAGTTCCTCCACTAAGTTATATCAGAAGAAAGCACAGATGTGAACCCTCCTCAAACTTTTTTTAAAAGTTCAGGACATATCAGAACTACCGTATTATCTATTTATTTAAAAACATCAAATATTCTTTCCAAATGGCTTACATTTATTTTGTAACTGAAATCATTTTGGGCTTTTTAGCAACAGATTATCTTATCAGGACCTCACTTCTGTTTCACTTAACTGATTAAAATTCCTAGTTAAGGGTTGCCATAGGTACTCTGGCATCTCAGTCTGTGACACAAAATAGCTCATACTGAACTATTAGTTGATACATGAATAGCACCTTGAATTACATAACTTATGTTGTGTATTTAATACTCTGCCTCACCTTTGTCATGGTTGTTTTATTCTGCATGTAAAACAAAAGCTTTCCCTATGTTTCCAGATGAATGTAAGGTTTATACACATGGAATGCAGAAATAATTAGAAAAAGACAAATGTGGTAGATACAAAGACAACAGTTCTAATGTAAAAATCTCTTGGGAAGCTATCAATTTCCTTTTCTTTTAGTTAACATAATTTTATCTGAAAATTGCTTTATTAATGAGGTCTCAGCAACTTCATAATGGCATAAGACCTCCTATGAAAATCAACATTTAAACAGAGAAAACAGAACATATTGTCACTATTTTTAGATGAACAGGTAAGACCTGTAATTAATGTCTGCTCTTTAGTGAAGAAAACAGATGTTTTCTTCACTATGTAATTAGTGAAATTAATGAATTCTAATGCTTCCACGCAAATGATTTCTTTACCTCTGAAATCAATCATTTCAACACCCAAGATGTTATCATCTGAACAGATTCACCAATATATCACAATTTCAACTTGCTCTGCTGTATTTATTATGTCATTTTTTTCATTTCTAGTTGTCTGAAGTGTTTTCTAACATTCTCTTAGTCTGTCAACATTCTGGTGTCTACAGAAAACAGAACATGATTAGGTATTATGACATTTGTCTAATGGGTGGTAATTACACGCATTGCTAATCACTGAATCTGCAAATCTTATTAGAACTACCTTAGAACATGGCTGGATTTATATTTGAAGCAGAATTTGAGGTGAGTTCTAAGTACAACAAATTCTTCTTATTTCAGTGTTTTAGGGGCTGGCGTCTCATTTAAAAAAAATACTACCCTGCATAGAATATAGAGAAATACCTGGGCCAGAAGCTCTCTGGGCTATTTTGGTTTTCTTTACGAAGGAAAGAGTTTTTACATATGGACGTTTTATTTTTTGAAAATTCTGCCCACCTGCCACCTCATGACTCAAATCATCTCATTCTAATCTTCTATCCATCTTACCTGTCAATGTATTCAAAGTCAGTCCTAGTCTTATCATATAACTGAATTAGTTACTGGAAGATTTAGTATTTTTATAGAAACATTCTATACTAACCATTCTTCACATAGGTTTGGTTTTATTCTGTTACCCTGGAAACAGCTGAACTCATAATATGAATTAACACCCCCCCCCCCCCAAGAATATGACAACAGAAGAAGATTTAGGTATATACATGCAGTGTGCACATGTGGCACCACTGTTGCAACCCATTATAAAAGATATGTATTATCTCACTGTAAGGATACAAGTGAAACAAAACATTTCTTGTCATATCCAATTAATTAAAAAGACATGTATCTTCTCATCTGCTTTACTTCTTTCATATGCCTTATGCAATCAAACCCTGTGATGAAAAGTGTCCTAATAATCTTACAACCAGTTGCTCTCATATGTGGCCCGATTTTCAACAAGTTAAAATGAAGTCCTTTAATCACCTTATTATCAAAATTTATTGGATTGTACCAAAGTTCAAGGGTATTAAAATGTGTAAAGGACACAAAAAAGGAAAATGGTCGGGTTATAGAATTTAACTTCTTAACTAGAAAATTGACTCAAAATAGATTTTCTGATTTACAATGAATCAAAAGAAAAAAAAACCTTCGAGCATAGCAAAACTGGCACAAATGTATCAAGCAGCAAATGAATAAACATTTGAGAAGATTTATTATTAGAAATTGCAATAAATTTTCAAAAGATGAATTGATTTTAGTTAAAAGGTATAACTGACAATTTATTGGGCGGGAAGATGCATTATTTTCCAATTGTTATCCACCTACAGTAAAACTGATTTGTGTCCTATTGTATTTTATGGAAAAGGAGAGAGCAACTTTCAGTGATTTAGATTAAATGTATTAATCATAACCAGACACTGTGAACGATATATCTACTATTCAAGAAGATTTTTGACATTTAATTCTGTAGCAATATTTTGACTCTGTACCTCTCTTCCTAAATCTAATTCCTGCTACAGTTGGCAGATTTCTTCCTCTAAATTTTATGAGACTTAAAGTAGCATTTTAACCACCCATGCGGTAAATAATGCAGGATTAGAAATATTTAGTGTTTTGTTTCCCTTTGAAGACTACAAATCCATCAAACCCAAAAGGGGTTTCTTTAAAAAAAATCTACAATTTTAGCCATATCCAATATTAAGTACAGTGAAATTGACAAAGAAGGAAAGCATACGAAAAACACATGTTTTAAAAATTCTGGCATCTCTGAAGCCAGATGTACCTTAACATATAAGATTTTTAAAAATTATCATAAGGCAGGTTAATAATTAAGTGTTCAACACATTTAAAAACCTGTATCAGAGATAGTTAGATAACACGAGAAAGACAAATCCTGAACAACAAATTGCTCTCTGTGTGTGGGATCAGGCTTCTCTGCACTTAACACACATTTCAGTGCACACTACCCATTTCAAAAAGTTGGGCTAGGTGTAAAGCTCCATATCTACCATTCAAGAGATATGTTTAAGGGCATTCCTTACCAGACTAGGTTCATGCACAGTCAACCTCAACAACACTACTAATTTATTTTGGAGTCACTAAGCCCTTACTCTCAGCAACTTATTGAGGAAGTAAGAATTCAGACTCTTTATTCAGCAAGTAAACATAAGCACAGCAGCATACTTTCATGCAGACTGGGGATCTAGGTCTCAAAAAACTGAAATGTTTCGGCCCTCACACTCTTTATTCATCTCCTAAATAGGAAGTGACTATCACAATATGTTACACTTGGATCCAGCACTCCCCCTTGTCCACATATACACTGCTCCAACTTCTTCAAATGTAATCCCCATCCCACCTTCAAATATGGTGTTTTTGAAACTGAAATGTATACCAAGGTTATCTTCTAAAGTGAAAGGTAAAGGTAAAGGTTCCCCTTGACATTTAGTCCAGTCGTGTCCGACTCTAGGGGGCGGTGCTCATCTCCGTTTCCAAGCCATAGAGCCAGCGTTTGTCCATAGACAGTTTCCGTGGTCACGTGGCCAGCGCGACTAGACATGGAACGCCGTTACCTTCCCACCGTGGTGGTACCTATTTATCTACTTGCATGTGCATGCTGTCGAACTGCTAGGTTGGCAGGAGCTGGGACAAGCAATGGGAGCTTACTCCGTTGCGTGGATTCGATCTTACGACTGCTGGTCTTCTGACCCTGCAGCACAGAGGCTTCTGCGGTTTAACCCACAGCGCCACCACGTCCCTTCTAAAGTGAAAAGTGCTAATCAAATCCAGCCTGGAAATAAATATTAGTTACAGTGGCATTTGTAGGTTGCATCCATCATTTTTCTGGAAGATATCTATTTACCTTATGGACTGGAATTCCTGACTACATTGCTGAGGAATAGTGGATCTTTTGTGAGGCCCACTTCCTGCTGTGAATCTCTACTTTCCCTATGGCACGTTTCTTCACTGCAAATGTTGCTAGAAGACAACAACAACAAAATGCTTGTTGAATGATCATTTCACTTCATAAATTATAAGGATGGGATTACTCTTCTTTTAAACACTCAGATTTGCAGATTCTATATACTCATTTAGCCCTGAATGCCCAAGGTTTGGCAATGGCCAGGAATGCATTTGCACAGTTAATGTTAATATGCTCTCTTTTCTCGGAGCTGTTCCATTTGGCTATGGTGAAACAGGCTTTTATTTCATCCCATTTCAATTACTAAAATGTGTTCTAGGTGGAATTTCCTTCAAAAAGTGCTTGGGAATTTCTGATGGTCCAAAATGCAGAGGCAAACTACTGACTGCCTCTAGCTAAAAAGATGACACCTTTTCTTTATTATCATAGCTTTCCTGGATATTGATCTCTTTTAAGAAACAATTCAAAATGCAGATTATAACCTATAAAGCCCTACAACTTGGGTACAGAGTTTTTAGGAGACTTATTCTCTCATATGACCCTGTTTAGGCCCTTCTCTCTCAGCCCCACCACCCCCAAAGGCACATTTGGTGGGGACACGAAAGAAAGTGTTCATGATAGCTGTTCCCAGGCTGTAGAATGCCCTTCCAAGGGAAGTTAGACCTATTGTCCTTTTACCTGTAGTTAAAAAAAAAAGTGTGCTGCTTATATACTGCCCCATAGCGCTTCAAGCACTCTCTGGGCGGTTTACAAGTTAATTATGCAGGCTACACATTGCCCCCCCCCCCCCGCGAGCTGGGTACTCATTTTACCAACCTCGGAAGGATAGAAGGCTGAGTCAACCTTGAGCCGGCAACCTGGGATTGAACCCCGGGTCGTGAGCACACTTTTGGCTGCAGTACAGCAGTTTAACCACTGCGCCACGAGGCTCTTCATTGAAATGAAATGAAAGGCCTTTTCATTTTTTAGCAACTGAATAGCTTGCTGAGAAAGGAATTTGAATGGGTGGGTACAAATGTTTTTGAATAGAACAGTATTTTAATTTCATAAAACTTTAACATTATAACTTCTTTCACATTTACATCTACTTGTTTTTAATCTTGTAATCAGCTATAAGTGACTTCTAAGTTTGGGAGGAAAATGTCACAGGGTTCCAACAAACAAATAAGCAAGCAAGCAAGCAAACAAACAAAACTACACAAGTGATCTCACAACCACTCTGAAAAAAGGTTCAGTCCTATTATCTCCATACTGCAGATGCAATACAGAGTCTGAAAAACAGTCTTGCAATAAGAACACCTAATACACTTGTGACACAGATTAAATTTGAATTGGGAACTTTCTTGAACATGATATTCCACAGAACCTTAGCAGATATCCTATACTAATTCTGAGAAGATACTCGAAATATTGCTGTTCTACAGTGTATAATGAACACTAACCATATTCAAAGGGTTACACTTGCAGATGAAAAAGGTGTACTGCAGACATAAATGAATGCTAACACAGAAATGGCAGTGTATTAAAACTTAATTACTTATCAATGTATAAGCAAAAGTAAATTTCTATCACTTAGCAAAATTCTATGTTGATCTACAAAACCATTAACATTTTCAGCATTACTTGATATGTGAGTTTAATGGTGCAGTTGAATGGTGCTATTATACGCATAAAAGAAATCTTACATATTTTGTAACATTTTATTTATTTATTTATTTTTATTTTATTTTATTAGATTTATACCCTGCACCATCCAGCAACCAGGCCACTCTGGACGGCTAACAGGAAGATAAACAACACAATTTCCAAGCAGCAATTTGTTTTATACAATGAATTGGAGAGTAGGACAGGCAAAGGTAACACCAAGTAACTGCTCCTGCTGGATAATGCTATTCATCTCATAGGGCCATGTCTTACCAACTGTTGATCCTAATCACTGGTTTTTTAAAATATTACCCAATTGTGATTTTAACTTCAATTACATTCTACTATTACACACATGCACACACATATGCAAATTTAGATAAGTAAAAAAAGCTGATGGCAGCTCCAAATATGAGCTGTAGAAGTTAAGTCATTCAAGATTTAGAATTACCAACAACATTTTTCAGGGTGTGCAAATGAGTGTTTCACAAGGAGGTGTGATGACTAACTGTGCTAAAAAAGTTTTTTTTACAGTCTCTCGATTATATCTATTGGATTGTATTCTTACTATACAATATTAAGAAAAAGCTATCAACCATACCACTTACATGGTACATCAAGGTAAAAGAGTTAAACTCAAGGGGAACATCAAGAACAGGGAAGTTCGGTGTGTTTGATACTCTTACAAAGCAGTGAAATACTGATTATTCAGCTAAGTGGTGCTGAATTCTTCCTCAAAACAACCACTGCACTCCATGTCTTCCAGGGGCAGTTTTATTGCAGTGAAGCTACTGGGTGCTTGGGATTAGGAACATCATTTCAAGAAAAATACACCTGTTCCACCAACTTTACACTTTTAGGAGAGCAGTGAAGAAAATCTCATTTCAGCAAATTTTTCCTGCATCCTAAAAAAAATCTACATCCACTAATATGGGACTGTCCCTTTGAACGCAACACTGTTTCCTTCAATGTAAACATGCATAGGAGTCTCTGGGACTGGTTTTTTGTTACTGTTTTAAGTTGCTGTGAATTGTTTTAAATTTATGTCAGATTTTACCATGTTTGGATTGTACTGATATTTTGACAAGTTGCTTTTCATTACTTCGTTAAAAGTCAGAATAATACCAACAATAACAGTGTATTTAATACATGTTGCACACAAAACATACATCAACTGGATAAAGCACAGAGTTTCCTCCAGTTAGCCCATTATACTTAGTTAGTTAACATTTTGTCGAGTATTTGCTTTCTCCAGTTGGATGCACATTTTACATGGAATAATAACAGTAGTAATAGCAGTTACAGTTGTGATGATGGTAATATTTTATGCCTAATAACTTTGCTACAACTAGTGGACTACCATAATTCAATTCTACCACAGCCCACACAGGTTGTTTGTCAGTATTTAGTAAAATTAAGCTCAGAGTTTCCTGCAGCTAGCTCATTATACCTAGTTAGCATATTGCCAGGAGACATGATATTATGTTGCAGGGATACCACTGTTTGTACAGAATGGCACAATCAGGTCCAGGTTTGCAGTGCATGCAAAGGTTCTGACATGGCCCTGCACTTAGATGATACCTTGAGTGAGAAAATGTCTTTTCTCAACTTTCTTTCCTTCATAGGTATTGAGCTGCTGATACTGTGCAGGCATAACAAACCCATATGTGTTAAAAGTGAAAGAATTAGATCATCATCCCAATTCTGTCCAATAAGTTGCATTTGCTATGAGCTCCTAACATTAATCTTTCTAACAGCACTTTTGTTTCCAGTGTAACAATCTAATAGCAGTAATTACTTCTTGTTACCAGATGCCAGAGGTATTGCATTCTTCCTTCCTTTTTTTTACTGGATTATCAACATTTTAAATACTGTACTGCCTTTGAACTTTCCTTACCAATAGCTAATAAGCATACTGTTTTCCCTTGACATCCCAGATCTCAAAGGGAGATGTACTGGATATGACTAGGAGGTATAGGAGAGAATAGATTGCCAGGCTGCTGGTAATGCATGATACTGTGCATGACAATCTATACTGAAGTGTACTATTGCCTAATAATGCAGACATGCTCACTTCACTGTGCCTAAAAATTAACATCAAGGAAACTTACAAATATGGGAGGCAATATAAGCAAAGAAGATTAATTAAATAAATATATTTACCACCAGCATTTACAGAATAATAAAAGCACACAATTCTGTCAAAAAGATATGTTCATAAATTGAATGAGTAGTACGGCTATTGTTTTTACACAATCAGAAGTAGCTTCTGCAAACATTTGGCTGTACAAAATATCCATCTTTCTGAGGATTATTCAGCCCTGCCAAATACGTCTCTATATGTTACAATTTTATAACATCCACTATGTAATATGCAGGATGAAGACAAGATTTCTACTATAGACACACTGTTTCAGATAATTCTTGACTCTCTTTATATTTATACACAAATACAGTATATCTCCATCAACTGAAATCTAATCACATTGATACAATTTAGAGGGGGGAGGCAGTTTTTTGTGTGGTTAAGCCATGTATCATCAACACCATGAAGTTAACCTATCAGTTGTAATAGCTTCTATAAAATACTGGAGTGAGATTGCAATAAGCCTAGGAAATGGGCTACAAATCCCAGATATGCTCAAGCAAGCAGTGAACCAAAAATAAAAATAGGAAAACCTGAAACCAGCAACTAGATACCATTCATCTGATTCATTACCCTAAAGGCAAAGTTCACAGGCCAAGGTTTTAATGTAGACTATTCAACTCAGAACTGCTGTTTCGGAATAAACTTTTCCAGGTTACCCCAAATGATTTCCAGATTCTATCTCCACTCCCAAAATCATATTAGATTTACCAAGCAGGGAAGCAGAAATTTAGGATTATGTTAGTTACAACTAAATGCTTCAAATGAAGCTAATCAGTTAGCTATGTTTTCCATTTTCAGGTTACACTATTGCTTCTAGGAAAAACATTCACTGATTCCAGTACAACAGTTATGTTACTACCAACGGCACTAAAGGAGATGAAGCAGCTCTGACTATAGATCCGATAATATAGATGCAGAAGAAAAAGTGTATATAGTCCATAAACTAATTTCCACCAATTGCAACAAAATCATTTTGTGTTAAAAGATAATGAGGAAGTGTTTCCAAAATAAATAAATAAGCAGATCACTTTAATATATAAAGCTTCTCTAGACTGTACTTAACGCTGTCATTTTGACCTTCAGCAACGGCATTCACATTGTGTTCAATGAATTGATACAGTTCTAAAAGGATAGCCAACTATTAAAAACGTCAGAACTGAGTGTCACCTTTCTGATTTGTATCCTGTAAAAGAATTACTTTCACTTATGCACAAACAGTAGATACTTTCAAAATGCTATAATTTAATGGAAAATGCAGTTCATTGTAAATTATGAGAACCAGCCTACCATTGTGGTTGGGTTTCCTGTAGCTTTTTTGATGTTCCTTGCTGGCATTCCATGAAGGTGACTAAATCGTGTCTGGAAGTCTACGAAACAGAATTATAGCTTAACCTAAACACACCCAGCATATATAGATTTGCAGTTATTAAAGACCAATCTAGGAAATAAAGATTCCTTCTTGTCTCGTATTTTTATTGCTAGCCTTAAGCCTGCTGTCCTCTTTTGTTATAAAAACTGCACACCCACTGCAAATGAATTGAAGATGTAAAATAAAGGTACCTTATTATGTCCCAGTATTTGCTGTCAACTGAAGCCAATGCACAGAAGATTATTTTCCTGCAAGACTGATAGTGCCAAATATATACTATGTAATCTCATCATATAATATAGGTTTGTCCAAGTGAGAACTATGGGAATTTTAAACCACTCATATTTATACTGGAAGCCATACAGAGCTGGCAAATACTAACTGTTACATGTGTTATGCACCATCAAGTTAGAACTGACTTATAGTGACTTTAAAAGGGCTTTCAAGGTAAGTGAGATATTTTACCAGTTGTACCCCTCCAGTGAGTTTCCATAGCTGAGTGGGAATCTGAACCCAGGTCACCCGAACCTAGTCCATCACTACATCCACTATACCACACTGAGTGTAACAGCTGTATGGGCAAACAAATAAGCTTTTTCAGATGAAGATGGCACTTACACTTTCTAAAAATAAAATGAGGGAAATCTCTCCTCCAATGTTGCCTATCAGTTCTATATCTTTACTTACTGCGTTGTAAGATATAGAGCCACATAAAGACAGTATTTTCTGAAATGCAATAGGGCAGTTTTGCACTTAATGCTAGTACCGCATTAGGGCAAATCCAGTACTGCAACTGTGTCAGGAAGAAGAACCTCTTCTTTGCTCATTTCTATTCTAATTTTTTAATGCAGCCACATTCCCCTGTAGATCAATGTAGATGAGCAAATAACTAAACCAGATTACAAGCTGATCTTTTTTCTAGTTAAATTTCACTCTTAAAGGAAATTTTAGAAAGCTGGAAAGGCAAGCTATTTACTGACATGGCATTTCTAAGAGCAGAAATAACATTCTCCATTTCCCCTTTTAAAATCGTTATAAGTGCAGATGTTAATTGTGTTCCAACCTTTCATTTACTAAATATTCAGTGCTAAACTGTGTTGGTAGTTGCAATGGAACTTTACTCCTCCCCTCTTCCTACAGCAGCCCTCCATGGTGTCTGAAAACCCAAGAGCTCTGGAGAATTCCCCTGCTTTATAGAGGCAGCAACAGGGAGGGGGACTGTCCCACTCAGTTGCACTGGATTCCACTGTTGCACATGTGGCAGTAGTACACCACTGGATGCTGCCTATAATTAAGCCACCATTTTGGAGACTATTGCAATATTACTGCAGGTAAAGGGGTGTATGAAAATAGCAATGTTCAACAAATGCCTACAATGCTTACTCTAAAATGTGAAGATGTCTCATGGTTGCCTAGAACTAATGATGGCTTTTCCTAATGCTTCCTATGAAGAATTATCAGAACTTGAAAACTGCTCTGAACCAGAGAGCATGGTGGGATGACAAGACAACAAAAGCCTTGAGAAAATGAGAAGAGTCAAGCCTATCTAGTCCAGTACTCTGTTGTCACCATGACTAACTAAAAGTTCACAAGCAGGCACAGCAATAGCACTCTTCCATCCCTGTTCCCCAGTGACTAGAACTGGTTTATGGTATTAGTATATTGCCTCTAATCCTAGACATAACATACAGCTACATGACTAGCAGGCATTTGTAACCCGATAACCATGATAACTATGGTGAATGCCACAAGAGTGCTATATAACCCCACCTATAGATCTGTATGTAATGGGACGTGGTGGCACTGCGGGTTAAACCGCAGAAGCCTCTGTGCTGCAAGGTCAGAAGACCTGCAGTCGTAAGATCGAATCCACGCGACAGAGTGAGCCCCCGTCGCTTGTCCCAGCTCCCACCAACCTAGCGGTTCGAAAGCATGCAAAATGCGAGTAGATAAATAGGTACCACCATGGTGGGAATGTAACGGTGTTCCGTGTCTAGTCGCGCTGGCCACGTGACCACGGAAGATTGTCTTCGGACAAACGCTAGCTCTATGGGTTGGAAACGGAGATGAGCACCGTCCCCTAGAGTCGGACACGACTGGACAAATTGTCAAGGGGAACCCTTACCTTTACCTTATAGCTCTGTATAGGTAAAGGTAAAGGTTCCCCTTGACATTTAGTCCAGTCGTGTCTGACTCTAGGGCGCGGTGCTAATCCCCGTTTCCAAGCCATAGAGCCAGCGTTTGTCCGAAGACAGTTTCCGTGGTCACGTGGCCAGTGCGACTAGACACAGAACGCCGTTACCTTCCCACCAAGGTGGTACCTATTTATCTACTTGCATTTTTACATGCTTTCGAACTGCTAGGTTGGCAGGAGCTGGGACAAGCGACGGGAGCTCACTCTGTCGCGTGGATTCGATCTTACGACTGCTTGTCTTCTGACCTTGCAGCACAGAGGCTTCTGCGGTTTAACCCGCAGCGCCACCACGTCCCTGTACAGAGCTCTGTATAGAGCCACAGCTAAATTTTACAACAGCCAAAATGCTTCTATGACAATGTATTTGTAAATTAATATGAAAGCTAGAGAAGAACTATGCAGTTAATGACAGGGGTCTGATTTTTGAACATCAATGCCTCATAATCTCCCACCAATGTTTATCCTGGTTAGGCCTGATTAGGGCCAAAAAAATCCCTCAGAGGGCCAACGTTACACAACAGGTAATGGCAAATACTGCAGAAATTTGAGAAATTCTGAATGGTTAATTTTTTTTAGCTATAATAATAAAAACCATTATTTACATACTGTAAAGTGATAACAATTTAAACATAGATTATTCTTTTAAAAAGCTGCTGACCTCTCTTTCCTGAATGGGACATAAGAGGGAAGCTGCCTGTAAGGATACTTTCAAAGACTGGATCAGGTAACTCTTTCTCCAGTTCTGCAGAGTCCTCCTTTTCCCACCAAGGAATGATTCCAGTGATCCCACAGGCACCTCCAGGTTCACTTTCATGAAACCAGTCACTTTGCTCATCATCACCTATGATTAAAAAAATACAAAGCCTCACATTAAAAAAAAGAGAGAGAGAAGTTCAAGTTTATTAGGCAAAAACGCTGCCTTCATAATCAGAATCAGTATTGCTATACTCTAGTTGTTTCTATTGTTGTTCAGAACATGGTGTTTACCATCATCACAGCATAGCATAAACAAGACATCCACAAGAAGACATAAAATATAATGTTTTACAACCAAATCAGAAATGTGAAAAATAAATTAGCTAATCCTTAATCCTTTGGTGATGACAGAGAAATCCCTTTAAGTTACTGCAGTCTCAGCTCTAACACACATACACACAAACACACACAAATACAAACAAGCTTTAATCTCCTGCAGTCAATTAAAGGGTATAAAACTGCAAACTAGTTCTTTGCAGTTGGTAATGTTATATAATTAACTTAATTTCATGATTTGTCTGGTACATAAAAGGGGGAAACTACCATGAACAGATGTGACCAAATAAAATTAATCTGATTAAATTCATTAAGAAATAAGTTTTGAAAAAGTTCTTTTTAAATGGAAGATGACAGTACCACAGGAAACATCAAGAGTCCAGAGATATTTTAACGGGTCTTCAAAACTAAAAATTCAGAAGTAAAACAAAATGATGCACTTCAGTAAATCAGCATCTGAAATTCTTACATACATCTATGCTAAAGTCACTTTGGAAATTAGTATCCAAAAACCATGCTTTATTTTCTGTGCCAGGCTACAGCGGAACACTAGAAAAGATGGCGGGGGATGTCCGAGACTACAGCCTGGAACTCCAGCCAATTATGGAGAGAGTTCCACAGCCTAGCTGACGGCACTTTGTCACCCTGGAAGCAGTGAAGAAGGAAGTGATCACCTACACATCATGCTAAGAGATGCATTTTCCTCTTTTTGTGTGTCTTGCAAGTCTAACAACATTTTGGACAGTAGTAGTAGAAGGTTTGTAAAATGGAAAGATGCACATAGCAGTAAGGATACAGTCACCCTGGGAAGAGCATTCCAAAAACTTTACCCATGCACATTAAAGGTAAATCTCTTTCATTATCTCAGACCATGTACATAATCTGGTTGCTTTAGTTTTTCAGATTATTTTTAAGGAAGTGCTTTCATTTGTTTGCACTTACTAGGACTCTGCTATTACAGGGGTCCCCAACTCCCGGTCTGCGGCCCAGTGCCAGTCCATGGCCTGGGCTGGACCGGGCCGTGGAGACAGATCTCCCCCCCGCATGCACTTCCCCCCCACAGCCCCTTTGCGCATGCGTGCTTACGCTCCCCCACCCCTTTGCCCATGTGAGCGCCCCCACTCCTTTGCGCATGTGCACGAGCGCGGGGGGGTTGCCCCGCCTTCCCCAACAGGTCCGCGGTGTTAAAAAGGTTGGGGGACCACTGTGCTATTAGTCAATTACTACATACTTAATACTGCATTTGGATACAGAGTAACATTTGTTTGAATAGGATCAGTATGGTTTACACCAACAGTAAGTGTATGTTTTAATGGAAAATATTATGTCAGCTGCTTATTACCAGGATGGAATCATTCAGTCATACTTATTCAATAAGATGATGCAGATTGCAAGACAAACAATTTTATTTCATTGATTGAATGATCCTTTGGGGAGGCAAACCAGGCCATTAAAATATACTAATACCCTGTTTCCCCCAAAATAAGATAGGGTCTTATATTAATTTTTACTCCAAAAAACGCATTAGGGCTTATTTTCAGGGGATGTTTTATTTTTTTTCATGTACAACAATCTACGTTTATTCAAATACAGTCATGTCATCTTCTTCTGGTTGCTGCACAATGGTGGAGGGTGGGGTTTCACTTAACTAGGGCTTATTTTTGGGGTAGGGCTTATATTACGAGCATCCTGCAAAATCATACTAGGGATTATTTTCAGGTTAGGTCTTATTTTAGGGGAAACAGGGTAAATACTGTACTATATACAGAAAGATTAATATATGCTAGCAGTGATAACCCCTAAATCAGAACTACCATGGAATTTAACTCAGCTTAAGTTATCCCTTCTGCTAAAACTATTTACAGTGGCTCAATGGGATACACAACATACTCCAGAATTAGTCCTGAGAAACCCTGTTTTTAACCCAGAGAATCCATGGCTGATGAGATTACATGTTCTGCCACATGTGCAGCAATGGACAAGCTGCATGCTCCTAGAGCACTACCTGAAGGAGCTATTGACACACCATTTCTAAATACTTTACAAACTTTAGGAGGGTTGCCAAAAGTTGAAATCAATGAGGTTGCACATAATTATTAAGACTGTCTATGTTTTCTAACTTTACAAATCAAACTCTGCAGCACTATCAGGCAAGCACAAGAAAAATGTATTTACAAGTCCAAAAACACTTTGGGTGTGTGTGTGGAAAAGACACTTGGATGTGTAAAAACCAAAACAGCCCTTAAGGACTGATCATGATCAATTGCTAGAGACCATGAAGCATCTGCTGGAAAAAAGAAAGTGAAAAGAACACCAGTGGTGAAGAGGGATGGAATGGGAGAAGCCCTGACTAGCTAGTTGAAACCCTGAAGAGCAGCCCTCCATATTTTTTGGAGGTCCTATTTGTTGGGTCTCTATATGTGCTAGTAAATTTCTAACATAGAATGACTGATCAAAGTACTCCTGGTCAACTTGAGATTTCACAAAGGAAGAAATCCTGCTGTACAGTTTTGTCACATTGCATATGAATCATGTTCACCCCCAAAATACTAAAAGAAGCCTTTAATCAACAGCGATTTAACCCTGATAATGTCATCATTCCTGTTGCACATGTGGAGCTGCACAACAGGACTGAAGCCATCAAAACAGAATGAAAAATTCTCAGTTAGTTAAGTCAACTCCAAAATTGGTTAAAGAGAGAACATTGGTGAGTATCAGTGCCCAAGGAGGAAAAAAAGAGGACAGCTAATGAAGTGCAAGGTATCGTAAACCACTGTTGGAAACCATCAAATACTATATCACTACTGACTAAAACACAAATTCCAAATATTTACTTCAGCGCAGTTTTCTTTCAATCAAATAGATCTTTTTAAGGATTAGTCTTTTAAAACCAGTATGAGGAAACTTTGGCCCTTCTTACATCTCCGACAATGCCTTACCACTAGAGATGGGGGTATTCATATACGAATATCCATGCACAGGTGGAAATAATGAGGGTCTGGCCCCATGGGGCTGGACTGTCCACTCGCGATTTCGCCACTGACGCGAGCTTGTCAGACCTTCCTATTGCGCTGTTGTCCGCAATTGATTACCTAGTCCTGGCAGGAGGCGGGATGACAAGCCTCTCTGCTAGGTCGGAGAGTGGCTAATCCACTGCAGAGAACAGCACGACAGGAAGCCTCTGTGGAGCCGGCGGCAGCAGCGAAATCGTGAGTGGACAGTCCAGCCCCATGGGGCCGGACCGTCCTTATTTCTACCTGTGCGGGGATATTCGTATTCGTATATGAAGATGAATACCCCCATCTCTACTTACCACTAGCCATGCTCACTGGCATTCAGGGCCCAAATTGTTGTTGTTTAGTCGTTAAGTCATGTCCGACTCTTTGTGACCCCATGGACCAGAGCACGCCAGGCCCTCCTGTCTTCCACTGCCTCCCGGAGTTGGGTCAAATTCATGTTGGTAGCTTCGATGACACTGTCCAACCATCTCGTCCTCTGTCGTCCCCTTCTCCTCTTGCCCTCACAAGATGCCCAAATAGTTGAAGTCTAAAGATTCCCTATCCATGCTTTAGGCAATGAAAATAAAGTGATTAGAAGGGATAGGTAAAGGTAAAGGTTCCCCTTGACATTTAGTCCAGTCGTGTCCGACTCTAAGGCACAGTGCTCATCCCCATCTCCAAGCTGTAGAGCCAGTGTTTGTCTGTAGACAGTTTCCGTGGTCACGTGGCCAGTGCGACTAGACACGGAATGCCATTACCTTCCCACTGTAGTGGTACCTATTTATCTACTCGCATTTTTACATGCTTTCGTACTGCTAGGTTGGCAGGAGCTGGGACAAGCGATAGGAGCTCACTCCGTCGCGTGGATTCGATCTTACGACTGCTGGTCTTCTGACCTTGCAGCACAGAGGCTTCTGCGGTTTAACCCGCAGCGCCACCACGTCCCCTAGAAGGGACACACACTCTAAATTTCAACTGTAGTGAAACAGAAAAGAGGCTATACTCTACCTTCAAAGCAACATTCTAAACTTCGACTAGAGTATGCCTATATACTGCTATAAAAATACAAAATTTATTTCAGGGCTTCAGTTTAGAAATTACTCCCAATACAAGTTTGATCTTTTTAGATTTATGACATTAAAAGAAAAAAACTAACTCCCTATCATTATCAAGGTTTTTTTTAAAGCAAATCAGTACTACAGTTATCAATACTAACTTTTGAATATTTTAAAAAATACTCCACTGAAAAGGGTTTCTTGAAAACATTAGAAAGCTCAGCAGTTCTCTCCTCCAGTTCCACCAAGAGTGGCTTACTCTGTTCTATGTTCTACTACATGAAGCCTAACTAATAGATGACTGAATGTCATTTGACACAAAAGGCACAAATGAGGGCTCTGCCCTTTAGCACTATGAGTCTGCTATCTCATGTCTTCATTTTGGAGTGACCAACATCTACCAAGCTATGTGATCATAACTGAAAATTGGTAGGTGGTTTTTCTTTTGTTTTTTGCCTTTTATAATTGCTGTATATGTTTTGTGTCTTTAATTCCACTTCAACATTTTTTTAAAAAAAATCCAAACAGTTTGAATTGTTTTACTGCAGACATACATTGATACTTGTGTAAGGCTGCTGGCTGCATATTATAACTGAACATCTGATACTGCCTTACATCAAAGTCAGCCCCTTGGTTGACATAGCTCAGTTTTCCTCTTCTTTGATGGAACAGAGCAGGAGTGAGAACCACGATGTGCTCCAGATGCTGCTAGACTGCAATTCCCATCAGCACTAGGCAGCATAACAATTAGCAAGGACTGCCGGGAGTTTCAGATCAACATCTGGAAGGCTACACATATCCCACCCTAAGAAGAGATTTTTCTTAGGTCTGCTGCTTAAGAAGAATTATTGCGCCGTCTACATAATGGGGGGACCCATGAACACACTCAAACTGATTACATTAGTTGTAAATTCCTTTGCATGATAACAGGTAATATTCTTGGTGTTTCCCCCCACATGAGACACACATCATTTCTTGTTGTTTTAAACAGACCATGCTTTGTTTCTTATCTGATCAGTAAAACAGAGCTCGGCAACTATTGCCCTCCAAATATTTCTGAATTGCAGTTGCTAGAACTGCTTGTCACAGGCTACAGTGCACCTAGGATTGATGGGAACTGCAGTCCATTTAACATATGGACAGTCACTGTTGCCAATCCTAAGTCAAAATGACTAACTTTAATACAATTATAACTACACTACTTCCTTTTGCAATTGTATCACTTGTGGAAAAAGAGGTTTTCATATGCAAAACAACAATTCAATAGTATCACCTTCAGTACCTGAGGTGATACTGGGGCTAGGGCTCAGTACGAGTGCTAGAGGATCAATCATGCATTTGTTTTAACATTTGAACCCTTACTCTTGATTGTACAAACTGCTATCACAGTTACTATGTCTCATAACATCAGGATAGGCCCACCCAGCTAATGTAGGATGTAGCAACATTTTCCAATCCAAAAACAAACACATACAAACCAAACCTTCATGCCATAATGCCATAGGCTTCAAAAAAAGCTCAGTCAGAAGGTATGCATATTTATTCTTTAGAAATTAAGTGTGGTGCACTGTCATCTTAAACTCCTAAATGACTTGGGTCCAAAGTACCTGGAAAATCCCATCTCCTTTTATGAGTATACCTGGATTTGAAAATTATCAGGGGATTTCCCTCCCCCCCCCTTTTTTTTTTTTTTTGGTCTTGCCTAGAGATGCAATATTTCCCCAAATTTCCCTTTTTTCTATTTTTTTTCTGGAAAGAATGGAAAATTTTGGAAATTTTACAACTCTAGAGAGATCTTATATAAATAAAGTCTTCTTCATGTTATATAGTTTGAATACCATGTCACAGACATATTCTTTATAATTGTAAAAGAACATATCCCACACTCAATTTTTTTTCAAATTTTCCAGAAAAAAATTACTTTGGAAAAAAAAGGGGGGGGGAAATGTCCCCCCCCCCCAAGTTTTCTGGTTTCTTTCCAGGCCTTCCCATCTCTAGTCTTGCCACCCTCATAGGTGCATTTGGTGAGGACATGTGAGGGGGCCTTCTCTGTCACCCCTAAGCTGTGGAACCCTTTCCCATGGGAGGCCAGGCTAGCCCCTCGTTTGCTGTCCCTCTGCAAGCTTGCACACAATTCTCTTTAGGCAGACTTTTTCTCAGTAACTGCCTACCTAATAAGGGGTTCCTAAAAATAGGGGTGCTGGGTATTTTTTAATTATTTATTTTAATATTGCAAGCTGCCTTCGGTCTCCTTAGGAATAAAGGCAGGGTGCAATGATTTAAAATAAATAAATATAATAAATCTTGGTGTGCAAACATTTTTTAAAAATCCACCCTCAAATTTCTATATAGTAGCTTTAAAAAACTGGGCAATGTTTACAGGACATAAACTGATACTGTCTGGAAAGCAAAATAAATAAGTAAACAAATGAATACATGGTTCCAGTACCTTGTCTTCCCTCATCATTGGTAAACAAACCAGCATCACTACTGCTCAGACTGCTGGATTCGCTGTAATAATGGAGAGAAAGAAACAGATCAAAAGTGCAATTGATATCCCAGTCATAAAATTTTAAAGAGATAAGATTGCACTCAGATGAAACTTAAGCCTTAACAAAACCTAAAAGAAAATAAGGCAGTTTTTTTAAAAAAGGAAAAAAGAAACATCAAGCTGAAAATATCCCAGTTCCATTAACTATAGAACATATTATTTTTGGCACATAAAACCACAGGAATCTAATGGGACCCTGACAGTAAGCCAGATGTGACTGCAATGAGGTGCTGACACAATTGATGCATTTTATTATCTGTTTCCATCAAATGCTCACTGCTCCTTTCTTATGCTGTGCTATTCAGCTTGATCCAAAACATCACTGCTATGTTAAAAAGAGGGGATCTCAATCAAACCATTTCAAGCTTTTCTTCAGCACACGAAACGCAAGTGTCTAGAGATATAATGACTTTTTGTAACATTTGCAAATATTCTGGAAGATACACTACATAAAGGTACAATGGAAACCCATTATTAACAGGAAAAAAGAATGTTTACAGAATGACAACCTATTAAAGCAAAGGTCACCCTGAGAAAAACAATACACTCATAAATGTACAAAAAAGAAACAGATTTTTCCCTCTAACGTCCTACTGAGGACTGTTTTCACATGTTATGTCCTAATGTGCATCATTCAAACACTGTAGAGAAATATATATTAGTTATTCTTTCATTTCTTAAAATGATATCCTGCCCTTTCTCCAGTGAGCCTAAAGTGACGCACATGGCTCTCTTCTTCCCCATTCCATCCTCACAACAACCCTATGAGGTGGGTCAGATGTAGAGTCTGATTGGTCCAAGGCCATCGAATAAATTTCATAGCTGAGTGGGGATGTGAGTCCTGCCCTCCTGAGAGCCAGCCCACCACTCTAAGCACTATGCCATATCCACAAGTAGAGATTTAAATTAAGAGCAACATGGATCTAGCTAAATCAGGGTGTGTGTGTGGAATGGTAGTTGGCTGCAAAGGCAGTATCCAAATATTTTTGATATATAACATGTGAAACAGCTGTCAACTTTGAAACAGAAGCACATAAGCATGCTGTCTAGGGAATATGGTTTGCCATTTTTCACACATCTGTTTTTTCACACATGATCATACCTTTCCCCTAGTTATTAGGATATTCAAATTTAACTAGACTAAATATCTTGTCAAGAGTATTTGCTGCTTCTGTGGTTAAATTGTGCAAATACACATGAACCGCCTTTCAAAATTTGCTGTCAATATTCATTCTATCATACCTGTAATCATTTCCCAACATCACATCTGAAAGCAAATCCAATTTATTTCATACTAGTGAAAGTAGATAGCCTTGCATGAGTTGAAACAGGCCTGAGTTTGATACTACAGCCATCAAGCAAAATGTTGTAGCCATCAAGAATTAGATAAACCGTGTCCCTGTCACCATCTCTGTAAAGCCACAATGTCCAGGCTTTTATTTTATTTATTTATTTATTTATTTATTACATTTATAGCCCGCCCATCTAGTCATATAGACTACTCTGGGCGGCTAACAACATATCATATAACAATTTAAAATCATAACAATATATTACTAAGTAAACAATGATCCAAGATGATCTATACTTGCTACCATAGTACATACCCACAGTAGCTTTGTACAGGTCTGCCCACTCTGTGCCCATGCAGTCCTTTATGGGCTCATCCCTCAGCTTTAAACTTGATCAACTGCAAACGTATGTGCTGGTTAGGTCTGCCATCTAGTGACTGAAGATGGTACTGCAAGCCTCAAACTATTTCAATAACCAAATAACTCAGTTGTAGGCTCCTATGGTTCTACTGATAATGTATTCCAGGTTCAAATGTTTAGGTTTCATTATCTTGGTGCTATGACTCTGGCAATCACATACATACATTCTCTTATATTATTATATATAGAATACTACTTATGTAGGTCACTGAGGAGAAGACAAAGGCCAGAATTCTGTTACTAGGAATGGCCTTTTTGGATTTTTTCTATAGCTACCACAATCCATTAGGAATTCTCCCAGCCAGAATTCTGCAAAATCTAAGTCCTCAGAGGAGTTTCAGAATACACAGCTTAGAACCAACACATTCTTCTCTGCAGCCATTTCCAAGTACAGAATAGGTGGGACTTGCTAAGTTCCGTGAGAACTATAGGGGATGTGGGACTGGTAGTTTTTTGAGAGACACCATGTACTGACCCTAATTAGCAGAGAGACTATCAATCCTGACTCTGTAGTTCCCGTGGAGCTTAGCATGTCACCCTTTCACTTCCTTTGCAATGGCTGCAAATAAGAACATACTAGGCTACCTGTGTGGATGCTTAATCTCCTCTGAGGACTTGGATTTTTTGGCTATAGCTGTCAAAATTCAGTCTGGGGGGATTCCTGGTGAATCGCGGTAGCTGTAGTGAAAGAAATCTGAAAATCCCATGCCTAACTGTTACTTAAGCATGCCAGTGTAAGTCAAACAACAGCATAAATCTCAATGACAAACTGTTGCTAGGTAAGAAATCAAAGCCTATATGTCTTCTTGCCTGCCAAGTCACACGACTGGTGTATGACCAGAAATACAAGTGTTGACTTCTTAACTAGCATCAATTCACCACTTGAGACTTAGGTAACTGGATTTACATTGGCATAAATAAGTAACAGGATTCTGGCAACCATTCTTCTTTTCTGATGCAAAGCAGAGAAATTCACAATACTTCAAAGTACTGCATCATGCACAAGAAATTAAGTGCAACCAAAACATTTCTTTCTGAATGTAGTGGACTATTAAGAACTTTGGTTGGGCTATAAAGGAAGTGAACAAATGGTTTTGAGCAACAAGATATCCAGGATACTTCTATGGGTAGAAGCACTAAAGAGAACCAATAAACAATATAAGATCCAACCAAATTAAATTAAAAAAAGGAAAAGAAAAATAAGCCAAAAAGGAAATGGGGGGAATGAAGAAGAAACACAGAAACTCTAAAACTCCACACTCAAATAAGAAAATGATCTTGAGAAAATTATTTGAACTAGTGAACAAGGATTCCAGGCAATGTAAAGAAAAAAAGAAGTGGAAAAATTCTTAAAGAGAAAGGGAAATAAAATGAACAACATCGATGGCTCCACTTACACCTTGGAGACAGAAATCTAGCAACTGCCATCCATCCTTTAATATTTCTTTTGAGGACGCAGTACAACTCTAATGCTCTTTACAGAGATTTCCCTTGGAACATTCAAAAGATTCAGTTTTTGTTAGGTTAGACTTTGTGAAGTGAATGATGTTGCAACTGCAGAGCTACCACAGGCCTGGCTTTCTATGCTTAACTGAAAACAACTGCATTAGCCCATGAAGCACAATATAGGCTGGTCCTTTTGGGCTCTTTGGCCGTGTTCTGAAGGTTGTTCTTCCTAACGTTTTGCCAGTCTCTGTGGCCGGCATCTTCAGAGCACAGACAGAGTTCTGACTCCTGTCCTCTGAAGATGCCGGCCACAGAGACTGGTGAAACGTTAGGAAGAACAACCTTCAGAACACGGCCAAAGAGCCTGAAAAACCCACAACAACCATCAGATCCCGGCCGTGAAAGCCTTCAAGAATACATAGGCTGATCCCTTCATAGGTAAATATGAGTTTCTCCCTATTTGAATCTGACCATCTACTTTAAATAGAGAATAATTTATAGAAGTACTTTCTTTGTGAAATCAAATTAGACAGCTCCTTCTTTATAAATGACAGTTAGTTTTGTTTTTTTCTTCAGTATAGTAAACTGCTTTTTCACTTGTTTTAATGGATATATTTAATGCACTATTGCTACTGTCCTTTGATATTAGAATTACATTCAACAGTTAGGAACACAGAAAGCTGCCTTGTAAGAAATCAGTTCATTGCAGGCTCAATACTGACTGCCACGCCCTTTCAAGATTTTAAGAGAGAAATATTTCCCAACCCTCCCTCTTGAATGTACACCTTAATGTAGCGAGGGAATTTGAGTATGTCAGGGAAACTGGGAGCCATGCTGACAAGAGGCTAGGCTCCATTACAAGCCTGGACTCCTACCAGGGTCACCCAACATAGAATGATCAAAAATAAAACACATGACTAAGATGCATCAACCCTCTTCAGGATTAATGATCACATCAGCAGAGAAGAATTGACAGTTCCAGGAGTGATGGAACAGAGCAACTCCTAAATAGCAACTATGTGGCAGCAGCAATGGAAAGTGATACAAGCAAAGGATCTTTCACAGACAATGGCAGTGACATTCAAGCTAACTCTTGTTAGTACTGCACAGAAGAAAACTATGGTAGACCACTTTTGAATATTTCTTACCTTGAAACCCTTTTTAGTGAGATAATCCAAATAAGATAATGCTGGAAGATGAGACTCCTAGGCCAGAAGGCAATCAGCTGCAGGGAAACAGCAAAGGATGAGTATGAACACTGCTGCTGCTAATGAAACAAGTAGCTTAAACCCAAAAGGACCTTCTGGACAGCCAATGTGGACAGAGGTGAAAGTCTGATGCTGCAAGTCTAAACTGAACTAAAAGGAGACAGAAATAGGGTCAGAATTTTAAATGTCTTTACATACAGGTCTCTGAGAAGTTGCAAAGACAAAGGGGAATCAGACATGCTGAAAAATCAACATAAGAATATATTATCTGACCAGGATAAAATAAAGAGAAGATTAAAACAATAGGAAACAATACACTGAATAACTATATAGAAGATATGCAGGGATGGAAGATTTACTTGAAGAAGAATCCTGTGATGAAGATCCTTCAGTTTCAGAAAGAGAAATGAAAGCTGTTCTTGAAACACTTGGAAGAAGTGAATCACCATGAATAGCAACAGAACTGCTCTAAGCTATACAGATTGAATCTATTAAAATCATAAGAAGAATACACCAACAGAAAACAAAACAGCTCACAAACTAGAAATGTTATACATTTCAGTTCCCAAGGAAGGAGACACCAAAGAGTGCAGTTCATTATAAGACTACTGCATTGATTTCCCATACAACCAAAGTAATGCTTATGGTTTCACAACAAAGACTTTTACCCTATGTGGAGTGAGAAGTGCCTGACATTCAAGTTGGATTTGAAAGGGAAGAGGTACTTAAGATCAGATTACAAATATACACTGACTACTAGAGCACCAAAGAACTTCAAAAAATCAGTCTGTGCATTACAGACTACAGCAAAGACTTTGACTTTGTGGAACATGAAACACTATGGATCCTTCTAAAAAAGGGGGAGTGAGTTTGCATCAGCACTTGATTGTTTTGTCATATAATATACCTATAGTGTGGACAAGAAGCTACTGTTAGGTCAGAATACGGAGAAATGGAATGGTTTCCCACAAAGCTGCCATACAAGGAAGTATTTTATCTTCCTATCTGTTCAATCTGTATGCAGAATACACCATATAGAAACTTGTATCAGATATAGATGGAAGCAGAATGAAAAATGGTGGAAGAAATACTAGTAATTTAAAATACAGGTATGATACCATATTACAGGCAGAAAACAGCAATGACTTTGAAATGCTTCCTAATGAAGGTGAAATAAGAAAGTGCAAAAACAGTACTGCAGCTTCATATTAAGAAACCAATAATCATGTCTGCAGAAGAACTACACGACTTTAATGTTGACAATGATGAAACTGAGATTGTTAAAGATTTTGTATACCTCAGTTCAATTGTCAATGCAAACGGAGATTGCAGCCAAGTAATCAGAAGACGACTGAGCCTTGGAAAAGCAGCTATGAAGGAACTAGAAAAGATCCTCAAGAGCATGTATCACGATGCATCACTGGAGACTAAGTTGTATGTCATCTACACAGTGGTATTCCTGATTACTAGGAACAATATGAAAGCTGAGCACTGAAGAAAAAATTTCAGCAGTATATTATAATGTATTACAGTATTATTATATTTTGACCTTTAAATACAGAAGTGGAGAAAAACACTGTATTATGTCATGTTTGCAAAACAAAAGGAACAAAATCTCAAAATGAAAGGAAGATTAAAAGTAACCTGTCACTCATGTTTTCATCGGAGCCCTTTTGTTCCTCATATTCCATTTTATCCTTGTTTGCCAGGTGGATTTCATCATTCTCTATGACCACTCCTTCATCCAAAATGTCTGGTCCTTGCCTACTTGCTGCTAGTTTCCTTTTTTTAATTTTGCTCTTTGCAAGTTCATGATGTTGATAAGACCTGTTGTCATTGTCCATATCTTGGTCCTTAATATTATCATACTGTTGTGGTAACATCAGTGTGTTTGTTACTTCAGAAGGTAGATCAATTGCCATTCGTTTCACCTTTCGTCGTCTACGGAGAGTCCTATTTCCCAGGCTGTCAACTGCAAGATCAGATTCGTGCCAAAGAGGCCTTTTGCCTCGCAGGTTATTTAAATTTGAAGTTGGCCTGCGTTTTGCAACCAACAGTTGGTCATCAGAGTCACTATGGTCTTTCTTATTATTAACATGGTTTTCTCTATAATCCTTGGTTGGTTCTTCAAGGCTAGAATCAGACCCTTCACTTAAACAATGACCAGTCTCCCAAGGATGGTGGGTGTTAAATGAACGTCGTTTCCTTCCCCTTCGCTTTCGGGCTTGGCGTTTTAGAAGACAAGAGACACTCCGAGAATGATCTCCTGTATCGGCAAAACCACCTCGCGCCTGTTCTGAACTTTCCTCCAAAGCTGAAACCAAATCATGAACTAGTTCCTCCATGGTCTTACTGAAATGCCTGTAGTTGGGAAAAAACATAACTGCTATTACAAGTAATTCCATAAAAGCAAATTATCAATCTCTAAAAACTGTGACAATCAGGGATTGTAATGATTCTGGAACTCTTTTTTTCTCCTCATTTTCTAAACACCACCACCAACAGCAAACTAAGCACCTTAAAGCCCCCACCATTTTACATATTAATATATCTTCACACATGTTTTAATTTAGACAAGGTTTGCATATACTGGATTACAAACAAGACATCATAAAGGCTTATGCCAAGTCATGAAGAGCTTCTGTCTTTCATAACCACCAATTTCCTGAAATCTCTATATTTCCAGATAAGGCAAAGGTCCATCTCTGCAGCAGCACAGCTTCTGCAATAACCCCAAGGACAATGGAAAGCCCATCTCCTCCTAGTGAGTTGTCTTATAATTCACATAAAAGCTGGGAAAGGTAAAGCATTGTTTCATTTCAAGGGAGCTTTCAAAGAAGTGGCAGAATAGTCTTTCTGTTTTCTCTTCCACAACTCCATCACAGGCTTCAGAAAGGGAAAAATGGTAACAGATATTTACACTACTCCTTGCCTTCTCCAACACACAAGTCCTTGTATCTCTCCCAGTCCTTTGCATGTGTAAGAACTCAAAGCAATGAGGTGGGGTGGAGTGGGGAACAGAATTTGGTCTCTTTTCATTTTATATGGGACTTACAAAGCACTATTTTTACCTTCTGTAAAGACAGCATAGAGGGATGTGAAGAGGACTCAGGGAAGGAAGGTATTATCACAGATAATTTTCAAAGCTATCACCATGTTAGTATGTTTCAGCATGTATAACAATACATCACAGAAATTGGATTGCTACTAAGTGAAGCATAAATTTGTGGACACCTGGCTACCAAAATAAAACTTTCAATGCTTCAGGTTTCTAAGGCAAACTTAAGAAAAATGTACTAACACAGAGAAACATTCATATGTAGTTTTGCTTTTTGTTACCAGTGAGGGAGGGATTCATTTAACTACTTTGTCCTTTCATTTAAATTAGCAGTTGTTATCTAGATGCCAATCTAGTGCAATGATTAACTGCAAAAAGCCTTTGTACTCTCACACACATGTAACACAACTTTAGAAAATGAAAAATATGTCTTTCATTTTAGATTAATAATCCTAGAACTGCACAGCTGGAAGGGACCCTATGGATCATCATGTCCAGCCCCCGTCAGAGAGGAACAGTGGGGAATCCAACTCTCAATCTCCAGCTCTGCAACCTAAACCTCTGAGCTCTCCAGCAGTTCTATATTAATGTGCTTAAATATTACTTATGGACTTACATGGAGAAGCAGAATACCAAGAAAAGACTCAAAGCAGAGACATTGGGAAGAAATCGTTGTATTGCTGTACCACGCCCTCCTATACTTATTTCTATAATGTTACCTGGAATGGCATACTTGCATCACAAAGGGAGCTAATTTCCTACCTATAGTTGTTGATTGGCCTTATCCAAATGGCCTGTGAAAGAGCAGGCAATGGTAAAGTATTCATGCACTTTCCTAGTTGTGTGGATAAATGCATAAACATACATTTCTTGGGTTCGAGTGCAACCACTGGCTTAGACAAGCAAATGCCTCAATCATTCAGACTGGTACACAACGAAGACACAGAGTCTACTGTCTGCTAGTCAGCTTGCTTGACTGGGAAAAAAAATAGGAGGTATTCACTGAAAACTAGAGATCTATTAAACTATTCTAATGTTTTACCAAAAAAAAAAAAAAATCAATTATACCTACTGCTCAACATCTGAATGGTGCAGTCCAAGAGAAAAAGAAGAGATAGGGTAGGCCTGCAGTTTACTTAGGTAGCAACTGCTAATTTTAATGAAAGAACAAAGTACAGAATAAAGTTATATTTGAGGAAAAAGCAGTATAAATTGAGCATTTAAAATGTTTAGTCAAAACCAGTTCTAAACATTACCTTGTATACATTCAAAAGCTTGTAAATTTGTCAATTCTTAAAGCAGACTGATGCCCAAATGACATTTCAAAAATCCTTAATACTCAACCATTGTCAGTAGATGAACTGACCACCCATTCTGTTTTAGAAACTCAAGTACTAACACTTTAAAAATAACTATACAAGCAACACTCTAAACATTGTTGAGTATCGAACACTCGGCTTGCATATTAGCAAAACAAATCTATGTTAGTTCTAAGATGTTAGCTGTAAGCTGCCCCTGCCAAAGTTCTCTGAAGCATTTTTATATTCCACCTTCAGTATTTCACATCACACTGAAAAGACAACTATGGTAAGGCCTCTCAGCTAGTGATGAAACCTATTTCTTTTCTTACAGAAGACATTAAGCTAAAGTAATTGTAGTTTGCCTGCAATGACCTTTACACTTACCTATAACAATAAAGTTTACTAAATACTAACCTCTCTACACACTACCAAACCAGTTATAGTTTGCAGTAATTACACTTTAATGATGTTTAAGGCTGTAATCCTGTGCCCAGATATGTACACTTAACTTCCTGAATATAATGGAGTTACATGAAGAAAGCTGAAGCCTGTCAATCCAGGCAGATAAAAAGAGAGGAATTAAAAACAAATAAAAAGACATTCTGTGTGTGTGTGTGTGTGTGTGTGTGTGTGTATTTCAATCAGGGTTCATTTTCCTAAGAATCTGGTTTAACATGAAACTGGAATGTAATAAAAATATGTTGACAACATTTTAAAACTGAGAAATTACTACCAATCACACAGATTGAACTAAAGTTCCCTGAAAATACCATATTTTTCCGTGTATAAGACTCCCCCATGTATAAGATGCCCCCTTTTCTAACCCAAAATTAAGAAATTTAAGTGGGGCTTAGCAAGTGTAGGGGGAAAGGGATCAAAGCACTGCAGGATCGCTTTGATCCCTGCTTTCTCTCTTCATGCTAAGCCCCGCGGGGCTTAGCAAAAGGAAGGAGAAAGGGATCAAAGCAATCCCGCGACTGCATGATCGTTTTGATCCCTTTCCCCCTTATACAGCCACGGGATTGCTTTGATCTTTCCCCCCCTCCTTTTGCTAAGCCCCATGGGACTTAGTAAGCAGAGGGGAAAGCAGGGATCAAAGCCATCCTGCAGTGCTTTGATCCCTGCTTTCCTTTTGCTAAGGCTTAGCAAGTGGAGGGGAAAGCAGGGATCAAAGCCCTGCAGGATCACTTTGATCCCTGCTTTCCCCTCCACTTGTTTTTGTTCTCTCCTCAGCTTACTTCCGTGTATAAGACGACCCTCAATTTTTAGTCTAAAGATTTTAGACAAAAGTATAGTCTTATACATGGAAAAATACGGTAAGACCTAATCTGAAAATAAGCCCTAGTATGATTTTTCAGGATGCTCGTAATATAAGCCCTACCCCAAAAATAAGACCCAGTTAAGTGAAACCCCACCCTCCACCATTGTGCAGCAACAAGAAGATGACATTATTGTAGTTGAATAAATGTAGATTGTTGTACATGAAAAAAAATAAAACATACCCTGAAAATAAGCCCTAATGCGTTTTTTGGAGTAAAAATTAATGTAAGACCCTGTCTTATTTTCAGGGAAACACGGTATTTTTTCAATATACAGAAGCACAGAGGGAGAAAATAACTGACTTATGAAGTTAAGCATTACATGTGACAAAACAAATTTTATACTGTGCTCATTACTGTTGGGTTGTTAGTTGACACAGAAGCTAGTATCTATCATAGGTGACAGGATCCAGAAGATACCATCCACCAGGGTAATCCCCATTAGTGCCATGCACTATTTTATTGCTATCTGCTGTACTTGTATCTATATATTGTACACAAAGACTCTGCAGTTTCAGAATCCCAAACAAAACCCATCTCACTACAGTAGGCTTCAAGCTGAAGAATGTCACCCTCCAAACACAGAGAGCAGTGGGCTCATGGGAATATGACATAAGGGCCCAAACTACCCCTCATTTTTTTCAAAATGTATGAGAGAACTAGGACTTCTGTCTTCTCATGATTTGGGTTAGTATGCTTAAATGCATAAAGGAAGAGTGAAACAGAAAGCTCCAAGAAGTTATTATAACAGCACCTGTGGACTGTAAGACAAAAGAGTTGCAGATTTTGCTTCTAGGTGATACCATGATACAATTAGAGAACAATTATATTTTGCAGCATTAATCAGTATATATGGTCACTTGTTCTGAACATATATATGAGCATGTTGTTGGTGATAGATGGGCAAATGGTTCTGGGCTCCTTACATGATGTCTCTGTCCCTTTCTTTACCATGAATATTTATAAAATACTAAGGCTTTACATGCTGCCAGCACATCACCTTACTCAGAAGCCAAGTAGAAGCATTTATTTCCACCCACAGCTTCAAAATCAGCCTAAAGAGGAGACTCACACAAAGCCCTTCCATTTAGAGCAGTGTTTCCCAACCTGGGGTGTGTGAAATGTTTTCTGGGGGTTGTGGGTCACCTTGTATGTGTTGTAGACCTTGTTAAATAATTTCTTCCTTGACCTTTCAGAGTGGATATTACAGTTAGTGTGTATGTGTATGTATAGAAACAGGCCCTTCAGGGGAAAAGGAAACCTCTGTTTTCTGAGATTACTTTACCTATTTAAAAAACCCTTTTATGCAAATGTGGCAGGAGGTAGCAGGTTACTTGGGGATCACCACTCCAAAAAGATTGGGAACCACTGCTTTAGAGTCTACAAACCCATGGCTACGACCACAGCAGAACCTGTAACCCTGTAGTCATTTTGGACTTTATATAGCTAGTGTGATATGCTTTTATGGAATATGGGCCTTGGAAACAATATTTTCAGCTTAATACATTTTGCAATCACAACTGTGTTCTTGTGCAATTGCAGTTTTGGTCATGACTGACAGAAGTATACTTCATGTTTCTCTTGAGATTAGACATCATTAGGGCTATCTTTTCTTTGGATACAACAGCTCTAAACAATGATACTGTGCTGCACCCAAGCAAATCTCTGAGGTTCTTCAGCCAGTAAATTCTTCTTCCTTTGCTGTTTGTCTCAATTATTTTGACTTAGATAATCAGATGTAAGAATCTGCAGTTTATGTTTGTCATTAGGTGACTAAAGTATTGTACCTTTCTACATTTTTTTTATGTTTGATAATTTCTTTACCCCCTATGCATCTGCTCTTGTATTTCCTTTTGGTCACCCTCTCAATCCAAGAAACTCTTGTTGTTGTTTAGTCATTACGTCATGTCCGACTCTTCGTGACCCCATGGACCAGAGCACGCCAGGCCCCCCTGTCTTCCACTGCTTCCCGGAGTTGGGTCAAATTCATGTTGGTAGCTTCAATGACACTGTCCAACCATCTCGTCCTCTGTCGTCCCCTTCTCCTCTTCCCTTCACACTTTCCCAACGTCAGGGTCTTTTCCAGGGAGTCTTCTCTTCTCATGAGATGGCCAAAATATTGGAGCCTCAGCTTCAGGATCTGTCCTTCCAGTGAGCACTCAGGGTTGATTTCCTTCAGAATGGATAGGTTTCTTCTCCTTTCAGTCCAGGGGACTCTCAAGAGTCTCCTCCAGCACCACAATTCAAGAACATCAATTCTTCGGCGGTCAGCCTTCTTTATGGTCCAGCTCTCACTTCCATACATCGCTACTGGAAAAACCATAGCTTTGACTATGCGGACCTTTGTCGGCAAGGTGATGTCTCTGCTTTTTAAGATGCTGTCTAGGTTTGTCATCGCTTTCCTCCCAAGAAGCAGGCGTCTTTTAATTTCATGGCTGCTGTCACCATCTGCAGTGATCATGGAGCCCAAGAAAGTAAAATCTGTCACTGCCTCCATATCTTCCCCTTCTATTTGCCAGGAGGTGATGGGACCAGTGGCCATGATCTTAGTTTTTTTTGATGTTGAGCTTCAGACCATTTTTGCACTCTCCTCTTTCACCCTCATTAAGAGGTTCTTTAATTCCTCCTCACTTTCTGCCATCAGAGTGGTATCGTCTGCATATCTGAGGTTGTTGATATTTCTTCCGGCAATCTTAATTCCGGCTTGAGATTCATCCAGTCCAGCCTTTCGCATGATGTATTCTGCATAAGTTAAATAAGCAGGGAGACAATATACAGCCTTGTCGTACTCCTTTCCCAAGTTTGAAACAATCAGTTGTTCCATATCCAGTTCTAACTGTTGCTTCCTGTCCCACATATAGATTTCTCAGGAGGTAGATAAGGTGGTCAGGCACTCCCATTTCTTTAAGGACTTGCCATAGTTTGCTGTGGTCCACACAGTCAAAGGCTTTTGCATAGTCAATGAAGCAGAAGTAGATGTTTTTCTGGAACTCTCTGGCTTTCTCCATAATCCAGAACATGTTAGCAATTTGGTCTCTAGTTCCTCTGCCCCTTCGAAATCCAGCTTGTACTTCTGGGAGTTCTCGGTCCACATACTGCTGAAGCCTATCTTGTAGGATTTTGAGCATTACCTTGCTAGTGTGTGAAATGAGTGCAATTGTACGGTAGTTGGAGCATTCTTTGGCACTGCTCTTCTTTGGGATTGGGATGTAGATTGATCTTTTCCAGTCCTCTGGCCACTGCTGAGTTTTCCAAACTTGCTGGCATATTGAGTGTAGCACCTTAACAGCATCATCTTTTAAGATTTTAAATAGTTCCACTGGAATGCCATCACCTCCACTGGCCTTGTTGTTAGCCATGCTTTCTAAGGCCCACTTGACTTCACTCTCCAGGATGTCTGGCTCAAGGTCAGCAACCACACTATCTGGGTTGTCCGGGACATCCAGATCTTTCTGGTATAATTCCTCTGTGTATTCTTGCCACCTCTTCTTGATGTCTTCTGCTTCTGTTAGGTTCCTACCATTTTTGTCCTTTATCATGTCCATCTTTGCACAAAAGGTTCCTTTAATATCTCCAATTTTCTTGAACAGATCTCTGGTTTTTCCCTTTCTATTCTTTTCCTCTATATCTTTGCACTGTTCATTTAAGAAGGCCCTCTTGTCTCTCCTTGCTATTCTTTGGAAATCTGCATTCCATTTTCTGTAACTTTCCCTATCTCCCTTGCATTTTGTTTCCCTTCTCTTCTTTGCTATTTGCAAGGTCTCGTTGGACAGCCACTTTGCTTTCTTGCATTTCCTTTTCTTTGGGATGGTTTTTGTTGCTGCCTCCTGTACAATGTTATGAGTCTCCATCCATAGGATGGAGACCCTAAGGGCCTGAGGTTTTCAAAAATTAAAGATTTCCACCCCTGTCCTGCAGCCCCCAATGGCTTCCCCATGATGAAAGGGACCCAAAGGGAGTCTTGAGACATGGAGGGGAGGATTGGATGGCTAATGATATCATCAGCCTTTGCAGCATCGGACTTTCCTTTCACTTCCACGCACGTCTGCAGCTGAGCGTTCTTTCTGTTTTGGACCAACCACTTCATTAGCTCTGGAGCTACTTGTACTTGTCCTCCACTCTTCCTCAGTAGCATGTTGGACGCCTTCCGACCTGAGGAGCTCATCTTCCAGCGTCATATCTTTTAGCCTTTTGTTTCTGTCCATGGAGTTTTCTTGGCAAAGATACTGGAGTGGCTTGCCAGTTCCTGCTCCAGGTGGATCACGTTTAGTCAGAACTCTCCACTATGACCTGTCTGTCTTGGGTGTCCCTGCACGGTATAGCCCATACCTTCTCTGAATTACTCAAGCCCCTTCGCCACGACAAGGCAGCAATCCGTGAAGGGGAAGAAACTCTTAGCATTATGCAAAAGAAGGCACATTTAAAATGGTTCTTACTGATTAAGATCTAGAGTCACATTGGCCCTCTGAGGCTGTCTGTGCACCCTTTAGATGCACCCCCACCAAAAAGATTTTCTGAAAAAATATAGTTATTTAGGAGTAGTGGTTTTGGAATTTAAAAAATGTATCCCCTCGCTCCAAGTGAACTGGAAGTGAACATCCAACAACATTCAGTTAAAACTTTGCATCAATTTTCCTTTGGGCAGTGCAACCCCAGAGGCTTCTGGGGTGGAAAACGCAGGCCCAGATTCTTTGAAGTTGTCATATTAGCTACACATTGGATATAGCTGATATTTTTTCCATTGGCAATGACATCATCATCTAAATTGGCAAATGTTTCTCTAAAAATGTTTGAGTACAAAAAAAAAGCAGTTCTAGCTCTTGAGGATTAGGACCATCCCATTCTAGTTATTTACAATGTGCCTGCAACATGATCAAATTGTGTGGCATATATGTGACCTTGTTCATGGCATTCATTTCTTCCTTCCCAGTACCATAATGTTTTAGCAACCAGAAAATGCTTTCTGATTCTGGAAAATAAGAAATGAAGGTGTTTTTTTCTCAACACTCAGGCTGTCTGAAAGATGCCCCTGTTGTTCATGGCTGTGGCCTCAATACATACAGCTATAAGAAATGGGAGTACTTCCACTTCCTATTCTGATGGTAGCTTTATTCCATTCCATGTTGAATGTCGGCTTCACATTCTGCAGCTCATTAGCTCCTTCTCAAACTTTGTTCATTTCTGCCTCTACAACCTTATGCTATAATTCTTCTCACTGGTTGGTTCCACTTACCACAGCTGACATGAAAGCTAGATTGCTCCCATTGTACATATTCTTGCTAACTGCTGTAAACGACTTGCTGATGTGACATGAATTTCTATGTTGTTGGGGGGAGGGGTTGTAACACTTTTCCATTATATGTTTTTATATGATTTTAATGTAGTGTTTTTCAGTTTCTTGTGCCTTTGAAGACATTCCATCAAAAAACCCAACTAAATAAAATACAGGAACCACCATCCATACTTATTCCTGTGCAGGGGGTGTATTTTAACATATTAATCAGCTGTCAGATCTACAATATTTCATGTATTTCCACAATAAATACACACTTAATCCCACCAAAGCTTTTTTTTAACATGCACCAATTTGAGTACACTTGCCTTCTTTCTATACAAAAGGTCAGTCCCACCTATATTTTATAAGGTGATCCGCCTGGCTCCCTCGCTGGGTGTTTTTAAGAGCCAATAAAAAACTTGGCTCTTCAGGCAGGCCTTCCCTCCTGTCAAGATTTGACTTTATTCTTATTATAATTTTCTGTTTTCCCATCTTGAGCATTACTAATCACTATTGTTTTGAATTGTTTTTAACTGTTTTAGTTTATAATGTTTAATGGAACCCGCCCGGAGTAGATTTTGTCTAAAAGGGCGGGATAGAAATCGAATAAATAAAAAAAATAAGTACACAACCAAAAAACAGTATCAAGGCAGAAAGAAGTAAACAGTTCCACTTGTTGCTACTCATGATCTCACCAATTCAGTATGCTCCACAACAAATTAAATAAGAATTTCTTTGAGGATTTCTCATGCAACATAGGATAGGTTTTACATTTTACCAATGTAACCTTGTAATTTATAAGGGGTGCTCTGAATTTCCCAAAAACAATCCAATTCACAATTGTCATTCAGCCTATGATAACAACTGTGTCCACCTACGTATTCATTCAAAAGGCACTCCATAGTGCCTTACAGCCTTTCCTATTAGGAAAACTGGGTGCAAGGGAGAGTAAGGCTACTTTAATAGTTGTGCAGATAACGACATGTCAACAGCTGGCATTCAACCCTCCTACTGCTAGACCAAGTGTTTGCATTCCACTTGTGGAACATTTTTCTCGGGTTATTTTTTCCTTTTTTTAAAGCATTCTACTTTAAGAACACCAGATGCATGCCACTGCCTCTTAACTACTCCATTAAAAAAATAAAAACAAGGGCCTTACTCCCCTTTCAGGTATGAGGAACCGATCTGAAGTACGGCTGCTGTGGGAAGAATTTAGGCTCCTCAGAAAATAATAGTTTAGAAGTGGACCTATTAACAGGTAACCCATGTTATAGCATCATCACTGAACTTAAAAGAGGAGTTGCTCTGGGCACGAGCCCAACAGTGGCCCCGGTGCCATCTTACCCACGAGGCCGCCTGCCCTTTGAGCTTTTTAACGTCTTCCCACCAGAAGACCTGAGGAGAGCCCCCCACTCCTGCTCTCCTCCTCCTTTCCCTTCTTTTTAGGGCCAAGCCTCCTCCTTCCCTCCTGCTCGCACCCTCCTCTTCCTCTCCCCGCCCTTTCCCCCTCACCAGCTCTTCCTGGCGGCCGGAGGTCTGCTCGGGTTGGGCTCAGCCCCCCGGAACATGTACCCGGCGCCCGCCGTCGGCCGCTCCCTGGGGAGGCGGGTGCCGCTTTGCAGAAACTCGGGGAGGCTGGAAACTCTAGCGGGCCACTTGCAGCGAGCGGGCTCTTCTGCAGCAGCAAGAGCGTCTCTCTCACTCCCCCATGGCGGTATCCCGGAAGCAGCCGCGGCGCTGGAAGGAAATCGGGCCCAACCATTCCTCTTTTCCTCGGGGGGGCTGGGACGCTGCGAAGGCCTGGCGGATTATATTCTCCCCACCTCAGCCCTTGACTTGAATTCGTTCTTCCTCTTCCGGCTTACCTCTCCGTCCTCTTCTTCCGCCCCGAGAGAGAAATAACAGCTCTCTCTCTCCCTCCTCCCCCCCCGCAAGTGCTGGCTCATGTGGTACACCCGGTTGTCATGGCGACAACGTGTACACCATCAATGGGCGCCGGCTGGGAATAAGGGAACATGGCCACTTTAGCCAGACTGCAAGAGAGGCTCCTAGGCTTCAAGGAGGAGTATTTCTTTAGGAACAGGTAACGGGAGCCCTCAAGTCACTACTCTTTCTGAGGAGCCTGAACCTTCCTCAGACCAACCACTGTTCCTATTGACGATTCCCGATTTGGGGTAAATTTCGTTCTTGATTTTAGCCGACGACTGTTCCGTACCTTGGCGAGGTGGACGCGTTTCGCAGGTGAAAGAGTCGCCATGTCAACATGAACAAGTTATGAGGAGGAACACACAAGAGACGAACGGGGCAACATTCCCATCCCCCTTCTGGCCTGGGCGAGGGAGTTGCGGACAGTATTGGAGTTGTTGCATGCCGTCAAGTCGCCTCCAATTTGTGGCGACCGCATAAATGAGACAACTCCAAAATGTCTTGTCCTCAAGGGCCCTGCTCTGCTCTTTCAAACTTAAGCCCGTGGCTTCTTTTAGGGACTCACTCCATCTAGTATTTGGTCTCGGTCTTTTCCAGCTGCCTTCAATCTTCTTCAGCATTATTGTCTTTTCCAGAGAGTCTTGCTTTCTTATGAAAATATGACAGCATCAGTTTCATCATTTTTGCCTCCCGAGTTCAGGCTTGATTTGATCCGAGACCCACTTGTTCATCTTTCTAGCAATCCAGAGTATCTTGCAAAGCTCCTCCAGCATTTCAAATGAACCAGTTTTCTTCCTGTCAGCTTTCTTTACTGTCTAGCTTTAACACTCCATACATGGTGATGAGGAATACAAGAGTGTGGATGATCTTGGTCTCTAGTGACACATCCTTACACTTGGTGATCATCTCTAATTCCTTCATTATTGCCCTTCTGAGTCTCAATCTCTTCTGATTTCTTGGCTGTAGTCTCCATTTTGAATTGAGGATTAAGCCAAGGTATACAAAATTTTTCCCTATTTCAGTTTCTTCATTGTCAACCTTAAAGTTGTATAGTTTTTCTGTAGTCATGATTTTGGTCATCCTAATGTTCAACTGCAGTCCTCTTTGGAAATTTCTTCTTTCACTTTTATTAAGATTATTTTCAATTTGTTGTTGCTTACTGCCATTAAAATGGTGTCATCTGCATATCTTAAATTACTGGTGTTTCTTCCATCAGTTTTCACTCTATCTGAATCTAGTCTGGCTTTCTGTAGGATATGTTCTGTGTACAAACTGAACAGATAAGGAGATAAAATGCATCCTTGTCTGGCCCTTTTGCCTATTGAAAACATTCTATCTCTCCATATTCTTTCTGTCTTAACGATAGCTTCTCATTTACAATACTCTGTTATCCTTTTATCTCTTCTATATGGGTCTTCAGTATACTGTTTCCACTTTCTCTTTACTTTCTTCTGGTTAGATAGTGTACTTTTCTGTTAGTCATTCAGCATTCCTAATGCAGGTTTACATTTCTCTTTTGAGTTCTTGGAACTTCTGGAAGAGGTCTTTTTTTGTTTGTTTCCCTAGTTATTGTAATGGTTCTCTTGGTCTCTATGTGATAGTAGCTGGTAAAACTGTATTCAGGGTTCTAATCCTATTTTTGGCACTTTTAACTTTTGCTTCTTACATGTCCTTTGCAATTTTAAGTATTTCTTCTGTCATCCATCTAGATTTTTCTTTTCACTACAGGCATTGTTTTTTTCACATTCTTCTCAAATAATACCTCTAGTTTCTATTCACAGTCCTTCTGGTTCATGGGCAGTTCTGTTTAGTAATGCAAACCTGTTCCTTATGTGGAGTTTAAATTCATTAGAAATATTGTTTAAATTATATTTTGGCACTACAAGTCTTTTAGTGTTGTTTTTCAGCTTTAGTCTAATGTTGGATATTAACAGTTTCTGATCAGTAACACAATCCCCTCCTTATCTTGTTTTGGCCAAGAGAATACAGCTTCTCCATTTTCTGTTTCCAATTATGTAGTCTATTTGATTTCTACAGTATATTGACCATCTGGTGATGTCCAGATCTGTTTGGTTGCTTGAAGCCAACGTTCCTGCTAATCTGCGCAGCTGCATAGTTGTGCAGTGCTGTGTCAGGCATGCATGGTCCTGTGTCAGGTGCGCAGACCCATAGCCAGTGTTTCCACCCCTTTGGTTCCGGCTGTGGCTGGAGCTGCTTGCATGGAGGGTGGAGCCCTGCCCATGGAGGGCAGGGCCCCATCTAGCAGGGCCAAAACTTAGAACATTGCTTGAACACGTATTTGCAATATACAGATTGTTGGTTTTGCATAACCTATGAGTCATTCTGCTGCATTTCTGTCCCCTAGGCCAAATTTCCCAACAACAAACATTTGGTCTTGCCCTTTTACCTCCTCTTTTACTGTAGTCATAAGAAGGGTATCAGAAGCATTTAATTCAGTCTCCAATTAGTTGCAGTCTGTATAGCTGGCTGTGAAGACAGAGGTTGGAAGTTTCATTCTCCACCATTCCTCCTGTGATTAGAGCTAGCCTGTGTCACTTTGGGCAAGCTATGGTACCTCCTGCAAGAAGTGAATGGTAAATCTGTGTGACTTCTACCTGGAAAACTCTAAAAAGGGTCGCCATAGGTCAGAATTGACTTGATGGCACATGATGATGATGATTACTCTGTACGGAATTAGACAAATGATAAATTGTTTTAATTTGTTTTGCTTAGATAAGCTAGATACAGACCAGGGCTTATGATATGAGCTTGCTTGGATAAATTATAATTAAAACTACATACATTTCTTGGATTGGCCATAATGATAAACTATGATTAGTTGAAAAGGTTTCCAGCTTGCTCCCCAGAGACGTGAGAGAAGGTGGGAAGAGTCTAAATTATGATTTACCTTCATACACAGATCAGACAATTGTGAGAGAAATAGCTGTTAAGTAATTCAAAAGGAGAGAGAAAAATATTCAGCTCAGAGGCAGCAGAAAATGAGGCATAAATACACCTTACACAAGAGCCAGAATTGTACTGGATATCCACATGCATTAAAAGGAGTCAAAGAACTTGTAACATGCTTGTTGCATCTCTGTTCATGTGCCTCGACCACATTCTTGGTGTTTTGTCACTGACCTGCAGTTAGCCATGGAAACGTCCATGAATCCTCCAGCAATTGTGTACATTATCACTGCATAAGACAGCAGTGATGTTTTTGTGCTTGTAGAGCAAATCAGCATTCTATGAGGCAATTCTAAAAATGGGGCAACCCAAACAAAAAATTATAACTTTGAAACTGGACTTTGGATCAGTACCAATTTTGTCACAAGTGCAACAGACAGTCTGCTCTTGCTCTGTGCCAAATTTCAAAGTTTGGGCAAAGGTAAAACTGTTTTTAAAAGTAAAACTGTTCCTCCTCCCATGCAGTAACAAGCAACCTTTAAATGTCCCCAGATTTAAAACAGATCAAATATATTGAAAAGATGAATCTTGCTTACCTTGAAAGAGAATAGTTGGTCCCCACCCGTCTTCATTTATTTATTTATTTATTTATTTAGAAGGAATGCAGGCTGCAGGGTCTGAAATACTGATCCTCAAAAGAAGGCTTTCCAAAAGAGAAGAGCAACCACTTTGTTATAAACAGAGCATGCATGGAACAGGTTTACCAGGGAGATTTTTGGAGGGCAATGAAAGGTTAGAGAAACAGTCAAAAGACAGGTTTTCTTTGTAGAATTTTTTTAAAAAAGAGGCTTCACTTTAAATAAAGGAGTAAAAGTGCTCCAGAAAGGGACATTTTGTGATGTATCTCCAGAGAAATCAGGATACAGTTTTGTAAGGTATATTCAAGTATTTCTGCATTACTTTTGGAAGAAATTCAGACTGCAGGGACTGAAATATTCAAAAAAAGTCCTTTCCAAAAGGGGAAAACAACCGCTTCGTTATAAACCGAGTACACGTGGAACAGGCTTACCAGCAAGAGCACTGCAAAGTAGGTACATTGTTGCAGCTTTGTGGCAGGGGAAAGCTGCAGGGCAATGAAAGCTGAGGGAGGTAGAGTGAAAAGACAGGTTTTCTTTAAACAATCAAAAAAACAAAAACAAAACAGAATTGGTTTAAATAGAGGCCAAGGTCAAACAAGATACCTTTCTAGTCAAGTATTGCCTGTTCTTAATGGCAGAACTTATCTGGGCCTTTGGTGTGCAAAGTACAAGAAATATCTGCTTGACTTTGATGTGTTTTTATACAGTATTTTTGAATAAAGTAAATTATACATTGGCTGAATTCCTATTGCTTAGCATAGTAAGTTGCAGCAGAATACGAGTCTCATTGATTCAGTGGGGATTTGGTGAGTGGATTTCTCTGTAAGTTCCATTGATTCCATTGGGCATAGTCTAGTTGTGACTCACTTCAGTATAGTAATTTGCAGCTAGAGTAGACTGATTTGAATCAATAGAATTTACGGAGAATGTGACTCACAAAATCTCCACTGATTCAGTCAGACTACTTTAGCATGACGTACTGTGCTAGCAATAGGATTTCAGACAATGTCTTCAGTTTTTATTGCTTTCATAGCTGAAGAAAACTAAACTTGTTTGTCTTATTCTTCAAATTTCATGCCACTTGTAGAAGTGAGACATGGACAATAGTCTTGTCCTTTCGAATGGCCACAAGAATGCACTAATGTATGTTATGATTTTGACAGTGAAATCAATCAATCACTCAATCAATCAATCAATCAATCAAATGATTCCTAAATGATCAATGAGGAGCCATTCTGAAAGACATGGGGATGGCATGGTTTCTGACTTCCTCCTTTTACAAAAATGCACTCACCTTTCCAATAATTGCATTAATACATTCAGGTGAAATGTGATCCTACTCAAGAATTTTTAGGAAACATTAGAGGTTTTCCTTACTAGGTTGTTGTTAGCTCTAACACTGCTCAGGGTTCTTATTTATTTATTTATTTATTTATGGTTCTTGAGATAAAAGTGAGATATAAATACTAAATGTTTTATTCAATTGTTGCAAGATGGCTTTATTTTGCCAGAACTAATAACAGAGAATAAACTTTTTTAGAGAAAGTAATATGCTTCCTGTTCTTATTTTAAATGTAGCTGGTCACACTGCAAAACCCATTTTATTTCTTTTCTTTTCAGGTATGTAGATGAGTACAGAAAAACAGAATATGATGCAGCTGTAAAAATTCAGAGCTGGTTTAGAGGATGCAAAGTCCGAGCATATATCAGGTAACGAGGTTTATAACCAGATCATTGACATGATCACTTAGAAGTGAAAGCCCCATTTGAGAATTTGCAGAGTAAATAAATTTTAAAAAGTCTGTTCTGCAGACTCAGAAGCTGCTACAAATCCTAAATTTCAATATGAACATTTCCACTTTTAAATTTATGTTTGTCTGGTCATCTATTCCTGTTTACTATGGTTGTCAAAAGCTGACACTGATGTAAAAGTGTTACGTTTTCACAGATTTCTTATTTTTTATATTATGTTCTTAATCTTTATATGTTCTATGTAATATATTTACATTGGAAAAGGAACAAAATTTAGCTGTTGTAAAGGTCTAAATGCAATTGTCAGGTTTCAACTAGAGCAGATCCACTGACTCAGCATCTGAACAGTAAGTTGGTACTTACATATATCACACAGATTTAGTTGGTCTATTCTAGTAGATAATAGCAATTGCTTTTAAGCCTTAGTATCCACTCCTTGCTATATGTTACAAGCAAATTAATTCAAAATTGCCATTTTGAATTATATTGTCACTGTTGTTTTTATTTCATTATATTACTTTTATTATTGTTAGCCGCCCAGAGTAGACTTCGGTCTAGATGGGCGGGGTATAAATCGAATAAATGAATGAATGAATGAATGAAATCATAAAGACTTTAGCTGTCTTTTACCACATCTTGCATTTAGGATGCACATTTACTCTAAAAACCTTTGCAAACCAAAATTTTTCTATAAATTGCAAATCAAAATTTCAAATGCAGCAGCTGCTGAACATTTTGCTATTTGGAAGGACAAAACTGAATTCCTCCCACCCAATGCTACTTTCTCATCAAGATATTTTGTTTTAGGCACCTGAACAAAATGATGGTTTTTATCCAGAAATGGTGGCGGGGTTATCTAGGAAGGAAAAAATTCAGAAAAATGGCCAAGGTAAAATTAAGTCTTATAACTTACAGTTATTATAAACTGTTCATAACACTGTGTCCCAACACAAAGTATGTGAAATCTTTTATTGAGCCAGACATTCAAACTTCTGAGTTCTCAGTCAGTTGTAAATATTCAGAATTAATGGAAATTGGAACATAACACTAACCTGTCTAGGCTGATGGGAAAAAAAGAAATATAAAAGAACTATCTGAGGGAGTATGATGAGGCTTAGTTTTTATAATATTTTATTCTGTGTATCATGCTGTATAAAGGCAAGTAGAGTCAGAGGTATGTGTGAAGAATGATTGGCAGGTACTGAGTGTTTGGAAAGGAAGTTGCACATAAATAATGATTGGTGGCAACTGAATGAGGAAAGTGTTGTGAGAATAAAGTCATACATGTTAGCTGGACAAAGTTATATGAGGATGGGATTGTGGATGAGATAGGATTGGGATTTTGTAGAGCAGGAAGTTCAAATGGGTGGAAGAGACTAGCCCTATTCATGCATTATTTATACAGAATGCATAGAGATAGAGGGAAGTATTCTACTGGTGCACTGTTCGTCATCACTTCTGTCACCCTTTTATACATAGAAGGTGATAAGTATGAATAAAGACAGTGTCTACATGAGTCAGGACCCTGAAAAATCAGGATTTCGACTTGTGGAGACTCTCAAAAGAAGTGGAGCCGTCCCTCCATGTGTAGAACTATTTCCATGTGAGAAAACCAGGGGTCAGTAGGGTGGGGCTAGGAACTTGAACAGGCCTGCTCTCTTTTCAGTCTTAGCCGGTCAAGAACATTGTCCAAGACACTATAAATGGGGCCGATGGTATGGGAGGGACTGGATGCCTATTCTCCATACAAATCACTCACTGCACTGAAATGAATATTTCCTTTCCTTTTAAAAAGACATCAAGATTTAAACTTTGTTTGTGTAATTTAAAGACAGTATAGGTGTGCAGTGCAGAACCCCAATTGCTATTTCCCTAAAAAAAACTGTAGAGGTGACTGTTATGGGTGCTGTTAGAGCTTGTTGGTGCTTGAGCTATTATAAAATTCACTTTCTCTAATCTATGTGATACAGGAAGATACATGATGTATCATGTGACTTTGAAACAATAGCTATCTCTGATCCACAATCTCCCTCTCCCTGCTGAAGTGATTAGATATAGGCAGGGTTTGAAAAATGCACTCATCCACTCGTCTGTGATGAGTGAAAAATGCTGCTGGACAAGTCACAGCTCCCTCCCTGCCTGCCCCCTTCCCCTCCGCCTCTCTCTCTCTCTCTCTCTCTCTCTCTCTCTCTCTCTCATCCTGCAGTCCTCCCCTCCCCCCTCCCATTGCAAAAGGAAAACTGCCCTCTTCTTGCGAGAAGAGAGTTTGAGCGGTACATAGAGATATAGCTCTGCAGGAGAATCTAGTCCCATGCTGGAGAATATGGAGATTCCCTGCTCCCAATTTCAACTGAACGAGGACACATCCAGGGGTGGGAGGGAACCGTGGCTCCTTAAGAGGCCAGGCGCTTTTGCTTTCAGTTTTATTTTTGCTGAAGACATTCAAAAGAAAGGCATTCAAAATAAAAGCTTCATGACCCCACAGGCACGCAGGTAATAAAGCAACCCAAGTCTGAGGGTATAAATCTGATTCCCAATCCCAATAAACTGCAAGGCTATAGTCCGGTCATGCTGACTGGTGAAATTTTTGACTGACTGGTGAGACATTCTAAAAATTTTCAAGCCCTGGATTATGGGCAAAGCTATGGGGCAAACATGGACATGAAGAAGAGAAACAGAACCAGTTTCCCTATGTTCTGTCATTTGTTGTGGTGTTTGGAAAAGTGAACTGATCACGAAGCAGATATAAATTTGACCCTAAAAACATCAGAATTCTTTAGTTTTTCATTTCTAAAAGAGGCTCTCTTCTGTGATTATTTTTGGGAGCAATATTTTTAAATATTATTAAGGGACCAATATTTTTTTAAGGTCAGTATTTTTTTTTAAAAAAAAATCCCTTTAATTAAAGTAAAAGGAACTATGTCTTTCTGAATATAAAGAAGGAATTGAATTTAAAATTAAGTAGCATCATTGTGTTCATTTGTAAATAACATATTGCAGCCAACTGTTTCTTAATTGCCCAGACTGTTGATAAATAATCCAGTCCTGCTGCTCTCCACAGACAATTTGCTTTGGATCAGTCTAGGCAATTCAAATAACACTAATTACAGAGAAACCCTTTTGCACTGAATTCTTATTTGTTGGAGGAGGGGAAAGAGTAAAAAGGCAACTATGAACAAGGAAAAGGATTCTCTTCCCCCCCCCCCCGATTTGTAGTTAAAATACTGTGTCTTCCCCCAAAGTCAGCATGCTATGCTAAATAAAGGACATCATCTTCCTCAAAACTACTATTTTGATTTTTTTATGATACAGTTGTGAATTATGTTCATTTTGCATTTGTAATTAGAGGGTGGAACAGATGTGAAAGCTTAGTGTAAAGTGATGTATCCATTAAAATAACCTATCCTGCCAAGTGTGTGTTTGCTGTAACAGGAGGTTCTTGCGCTTAGAGCGGGATTCATCTTTATTGGAAAGGAACCAGGAAATGTTTTCTATATCAGGGGATTCACTGTAACATGTTATCATTGTATTTATGATTTTATGATGTTAGAATGAATATTAAATGAAACAAAATTCCCAAGGATTACTCGGGAGGCAACTAAGTACATAACATTTAGTACAGATGGTTGGAAGGCACAATTTTGCTCCATCACTGCATCCATATCCTTGAACGATTTCGACTGAAGACAGCATTTCTTTGAATTTTTCATTAAACCAGACGTCTTGAAATATGAATTCCTTTTATGTTTCTGTGAGTTTTGGTTAAAAGAACCCCAGTGAATAAATCATACAATACTACGTGTCACCAGCACTTGTGAATATTTCTGCTTTGTTATTCTACTCTCAGTAGAGCACCATTGATTATCAAACTCAGCGGAGAGCATTTTATGATCATATATCTCCATTAGCTGCTAGTTTGACTACCATAGATTTTTCTGGTTAAGCCTGCATTATGCATTAGGAAGCCTATCTCTTCAATACAAAGTTTGATTTTATTCTTGCTAAGCCTAGAACTCTTATTATGTATTATGTATAAAGATTCTTATCTTTTATATGTAAAAATAGAAGTACTGTCTTTGTGTAACTGAAACGTATGCCATATCTCCCCCCCCCCCCTTCTTGATTCACAGACAGCATATTTTATTATGAAGATGAATTTCTACAATGAAATGGCTGTCAGGGTAAATATTTCTTCACTTGTTAAACAAATGAAAAGTCAATTGTGCTCTGAATTTGCTTTTAATAAAATGAGCAACCCAGAATAATATAAACTTGATTGATATGCTGATGGTAAAGTGAGGAAATGGTACATAGTTATAAATTTAAAGTTACACTAAGTAGTCCGGGTTGCATTTTTGAACATTTCTGTTAGATTAAAGACAGTGATGTGTAAATTATAGCCTCTTCCAAATATTGGGTCACTTTATTATAGCAGGTGAAAATATAATTTGTTTATTTATGTATGTATTCATGTGACTTTGCATATTTACTTATATCCTGCCTTTCATCTGCAGTGATATTCAAGGTGGCATATATAGGTCTGCAGGTGGGCTTCCATCCATACTGTTTAGGTTCAGCAGTTCTGATTTGTCACATATTTCAAGCTAGATATTAAATGTACATGAATTTTATCCTATCCTGCTGAGTCTGATGCATAGGTGTCTGAGGAAAGCTAAGTTTATGTATTTTGTTGTACACACACATGTGTGCATGCACACACACTCAAGAACATCTACAGAGTTAGTCAGCAAGAGATTTAGAATGATCCCAGAGGCCGCTCCTATGTCTGGCCTTCTGAATTGGACTTCCTGCATTACCTTGAAGCACTGCATCCATGGGCTAGAAGAAAGCAGCTGTTCATGATTTAGTGACTCTGAAATTTTTCAGGATTTGGACACCCCAGAAATACAGTGATAATATAAGTGTGGCGTATGATGTAAGTTCGTTGTTATGTGCTGTCAAATTGGAAAAGACTTATAGGAACCCTAATAGGAATTTCAAGGTAAATGAGATATTTACAGAGTGATTTACCAGTTCTACACTCCAGTGAGTTTCCATGGCTGAGCGGGAATTCAAACCTAGGCATCCTGAGTTCTAGTCCATCACTCTATCCACTATACCACACTGAGTATCTATGTAAATTTACATGAATATAATTTAGACTTGATATGATGTTTATAGTCATGGGATTGCTTGTAATAACTTTCAGGCATAACTGAATGTAGTTTTAGAAGATGTAGCCCTGTTAGTCTGTGCTAGCATATCAGAGAATAAAATAAAATAAAATAAAGACGACAAGAAAATGGACTTATTCACGAAAGCTTACATCAAAACATAGCAGTTAATCATTAAGGTGCCACAATGTTTTTGTCGTCTTTATTATCATTTTTTGCCTTAATGTACTCTGTTTCTTTTTTATATACTCTAGAAATAATAGGAGACAGCTTATAGTATGCCAACCACTGTATTCATTATCTTATCACAGTAGCCAGGGGCATTTGCAGGGGTACAGCAAGTGTGCAGTTTCCCCTAAATGAACCATAATCCTCAGATCTGCTGCTTTCTTGCTTGCTTGTTTTCCTTTCCTTTTTCCAAACAGAAAAGATATGAAGATACTGAGATCTAAGCCAAAATGTGCGGCCACTATTCTGCCCATTTACTTTGTAAGCAGCCAGACTGCTATCTCAGTGTGTCAATATTGCTAGCCAATCAATTAAATTGCACAACTGATTGGCACAAACCGCCTATGGAGAAGGAATGTTCTGGTTCATTTTAAACTTATTATTTTAGTATTCTTAGGTACAAAGTGATTACTGCCCATAAAAAGTAGATGAATCAGAAATCCAAGAGTTTAATGTAGCTGTGATTCAGAGGTGTTATGCCGCTGCCCACCCATCCCTAATGGCAGCGGCAAAGACAGGAGTTCATGAGCCACAATTGTTGTCAAGTAGCCCAGTATTGCCAAAGCAATTTAACAATTACAACTCAATCCCTGAACCCCATTTCAGCAAATAATTGTAATCTTTTCCATGTTTTAATCTTTTAATCTTTTAATTTAATTTTAAATCATATATTGTTTAAATTATCTTTTATTAACTTATTGTGTTTTTAAGTTGTGTGAATCTTAATGTTGTGAGACGCTTTGGGTCCCTTGTTGGGAGAAATGTGGCATATAAATAAAACTAATAAATAAATAAATAATACATTTTGTTGTGGGGAAATTGGATGCTCTGTAAGAAACCTACAGTATAGTCCAGTGTTATTATTTAGTGTCCTGGTGTGTTGGCTTTTTTATAGGGAAATGCAGGAGAGGGGTCATTAAGTTGATTATTGCTGCAGTGCAATTCATTAAGGAGTACAGTATGATGTAATGCATAGCATGTCAGATGAGGATTTCAAATCCCTGCTCTGCCGTGGAAACTCACCAGCAATGGCAAACGACTCCTTGAACATCTCACATACCTCAAAAATCTTGTTAGGGTTGCCATAAGCTTCATGACAAGTTGTAACAACAACAGAGGGGCATTGCCTAAGCTGAGGTGTACCCCCTGGGGGGGGGGGAAACATGAGTTATCTGCAGCAAGTGGGAAACATAATGCATTAATGGTCAAACTGCAAGTTCTGAGGATTTTTCTCCCACTGTATTTAGACTTCTAAACCACTGTTGGGCTGTTATGCCTATATCCAGGTAGGACTTAAAGAGTTGTAAGAATGGTCCAGAAGACCTAAGCCATCCCCCTAGGCACCTACCCTGAAGTCCTTTGCATGTTTAATGTGGAGGTTTGTATTGGGGACTGTAAGCATAACCTGAACTCATTTATGGTGCTTTTATGATTAGGACCCCTGATAAGGCATAACACCTAATCACAAGATCACTGTGCTGCTAAATGCACTTACAGGCTCCACTTCATGTTAAACAGAGATCTGAGAGACTTCCAGATAGGGTGGGGAGATGGACTGGGATTCACGGGTGTTTTCCCAGTCCCATCACTCTTTCAGCTGTATCCAGATACAGACACCATGCATTAGAGGACTTAAATGTCATTGAATATGATGCCAAGGATCAAACTATATGAAAAACCACAAGAAAAACGTTCAAGTGTGTTGCATACATATAACTTTGCCCTCCCCCCCCCCCATTGAATCATTCCTGCAGACACCTATGATCTCACACATACAAAGGAATTTCTTATCAGGTGCCTCTAACTCAGTGCAGAACTGTTCATGGAAATAGGTAGTACATAAATGATTCCCAACATTATAAAGTCCTTTACAGCAGCCTGGATGTATATGGTTGTCCTGCAAGGATCATTGAATCAAGCTGGTCATTATTGAAGTGATGGGAAACAGGTGGCTGGCAAAAGCAAACATTATTGATGCTATTGCTGATTATCTGACAACACCTCTGTGTGTAGTTTTGGTTCTCTATGGGAGGTTGTAAGGGAATTTCTATGTGGTGCTGTGCATTGATGAAACTGTTCAGTTGAAACCTCTTTCCATCTGACTGATTGCATTTTTATCTGTCTTTTCTCTGAAAGAGTTATACATGTTTCTTCCATCTGCTGCATCATTTTCATAATAGTTATGTTTGATAGGTTATGTTATTAAAGTCTTAGATTGGAGTTCTTATTTATATCATCATATAGTCTATTCTTTGAATGACTTCTAAAGATTTTTAGATGGATTAGGACTTTTGAAATAAATGTATTACCATTAGTAAATTGACCAAACAGCTTTCGTCAACTTACTATAACAGTAAGAGTTTTGTTGCTGAATCTGAACCCAGGTTTTCCAAATCCAAGTACCATAACATAATCATACTGTTCGTGACTGCACTGGAGAGTGAAGAGACACATAGTCTGTTCTATGTCAGTGTGAGCTTAACGATACAGAACAGTTTCACAAGGGCAGCTATCAGGAACAAGAACTAGATTACAATTGCTTGTTCTATCTACATAAAGCTTCTACCCATCTTCAGCCATTCTCAATGGGGGGCCATATTGCCCCCTGGGGGACCCTGGCACATTTGAAGGAGGCCACAGACTGGAAACAATTCTTCACACAACACCTTATAAGGTGCATTATGTGATTTATACAACCATGAATTGTCCTATATTTCTTTCATATTGTGTTTATAGCCATGGCCAAAAAAAAAAAAAGGTTAAGAATGGCTATTTTAGATTCTCAATATTTTTGTTCCAGAGAAAGAGGAAGGATTTGGTAATATAAATTTGGAGGGCGTGTTCAGGTTTTATAGGCAATGCAGTGTGAAGATCCTACACAGGCTCTGGTTTCCTGCTCCCACAATACATAATTTCCGTAAGATTTAGAGATTTAATAATTTTACTTTATTTCAATTTGCACTTGACGTTCAGCAGAAAAAATGCCAAAACTGCTGTGATTTTTGTATTTTGTACTATTTTTATTTATTTATTTATTTATTTATTAGATTTGTATCCCGCCCATCTAGACTACGTCTACTCTGGGCGGCTTACAGCAAAAACATGGAAAACAACATATAAACAATTAAAATGACAAGTTTTACTAGTACAATATTAATGAAATCAGTGGGATTATACTAATGCAAAACTGGAGAATTATCTGAAAATTAATCTTTGTGATAGAATACAAAATAAAAAGCCCATGTGCATGTATCTGGTCTACCAAGATTTTCATTTGGTCTGTGCGTACCACTTGCATACTGCATACTACATTGTAATGGGTATGGCTACACACAAATAAACTTGTCTTTCTTGCATCCTAAGTATAGGCTGATTGCTTTAGGTGAAAAGGAGGAGAAATGGTTTTCAGTTCCAGGAAAAGAAACCTTGGCAGGCCTAATATAGCTCAGAGAATACAGCTGCCCGCACTTTGTGCCATTTACAAATACAAAATACCTGCAGCTTTGAAAAACAGTTTTTAAATTAGGTGTAGGAAGAAAGGGGAAGTGCCTGGCTAGTGTAATGGATTCTGTATCATATGTTCTTTAAAGCTCTCCCTTAATTATATCTGACCTGCTACTGTCAAATTCCACCTTTTGAACAAGAAGAAAATCCTAAGGAAAGCAATTATTATAATGCATATTTTCTCCACAATTCAGATTTACCTTTGGAATAATAGGTTGTAATATATTGGTCTCTTTCATTTGAAAGACTGAAGGGTCGCTATGAATTTTCAGCAACAAAGATAATTCCTGGTTTTTTAAAAAAATATAATATGAGCAGATGGCTTTTGATATATCAAGGTTTTACCATTTGTTTTAGTGCTTAAAATAAACATTATTTATAAGACCACTTACATTTTGATGTTACTTAATGAGGAATATGCATCATTGATTTGACTAGCTTAAGAGGTCATTTAGAACTTGCCCGTTAACAAGCTGTAATCTGCTGAGCACACAATGACTTTGTTTAAAATTATCTGTTTGGTACTGATCAATGACAATAATTGTTTGGTACCAATCACCATTGAAACTTGCTAATTACTTTGAAGGGCATACACACTTATCTTTTGTAGGAGTGTGTAAATATTCACCTTGGAAAAAGAAAGTGAAGTAATAGAAATGTTTTTTAAAAAAATAAATTTGGAGAGACCAGATGTGTATATATGGTATATATACTATATTGAGAAGCACTAGGGGGAAAAATTAAGCTTGTAAAGATATTGAAAAGATTGTGTTCTGCTCAGATGACAGGTGATTTAGTCTATATAAAACAAATTGATTGCAAAGGTTAGTAGGGAAAATTTGTGTACTACTTAACACAGACTTCCTCATAGAAGTGTTTCCATATATTTTGGACTACAATTCCCATAAACACAATAAAGATCTCTATGGAACTATGGCAATGGTAGTCCAGTACATTTGTATGACATCAGGCTGAAGAAGACTGGCCTACGATATTTATGCTCAAAAGTATCTGATGAAATTACATGAAAGGGGTAATGCAAAGGGGATTGCATTAACAAATCTCTGTTAAAAGAGGCATGCTATCTCTGCTTTTTAAGACAGCATCTTAAAAAGCAGAGACATCACCTTGCCGACAAAGGTCCGCATAATCAAAGCTATGGTTTTTCCAGTAGCAATGTATGGAAGTGAGAGCTGGACCATAAAGAAGGCTGACTGCTGAAGAATTGATGCTTTTGAATTGTGGTGCTGGAGGAGACTCTTGAGAGTCCCCTGGACTGCAAAGAGAACAAACCTATCCATTCTGAAGGAAATCAACCCTGAGTGCTCACTGGAAGGACAGATCCTGAAGCTGAGGCTTCAATACTGTGGCCATCTCATGAGAAGAGAAGACTCCCTGGAAAAGACCCTGATGTTGGGAAAGTGTGAAGGCAAGAGGAGAAGGGGACGACAGAGGACGAGATGGTTGGACAGTGTCATGGAAGCTACCAACATGAATTTGACCCAACTCCAGGAGGCAGTGGAAGACAGGAGGGCCTGGCGTGCTCTGGTCCATGGGGTCACGAAGAGTCGGACATGACTAAACGACTAAACAGCAATCTCTGATTCTAGGCATCAACAACTTTTGATCTATTAACCTTGTTATAGCTCACTAGCTAGGTATTTTGACTAGCTTCCTCAATTGGCAGCCGATTTTGGGCTTCCTTAGAACACAGAAAGGATGTCTAGCAGCTGTTTAAGGCTAATGGCCTAAAGTGCCAATAGTGCAAATAATAACAGATCCAAGGATGTAGCATGGTGTACACAACCTAAATTTAGTCTTCAGCTCTGATGATACAGGGATGACCATTTTTTTCTGTGCTTTTGATCCTAGTCAAGTTAGGGGCTTTGAAAAGGCAATGAGCAGTTGCCGGAGTTTCCGCTAACCCACTAAATGGTGTGGGATGGATAGGAACCGTGCTTGGTACTTCCCAGCAAGCTGTAAGCTGATACTTTGAAACCTATTGCCCTTAACACCTTGAACCAGCCACCAAGTCTGCATTCCACATCTTGCAGAACACAAGGGCCCACAGTCCAGACCAAATTTTAAAATGTTTTTGTGTTTTCCCTATCCCTTGATTTTTACACCATCTTGCCTAACAACGAGTTCTGAAGAATTCAAAATCTCATGCTTTGTTACTTTTGTAACATTTAAGTGATCTTTAATAAAAGGTTTTGAGTCCCAGTGTAGTGGATAGAATGTTACACAAGAACTTCAGGAGGCCTGAGTTTAGATCTTTGCTCAGCGATGGAAATTCAGTGGGCTCAATGGCAAACCACTCCTTGAACATTTCACATACATCAAAAACCTATTAGCATGGCCATATATCAGAATTGACTTGATGGCAGATCACAAGAAAAAAATATTTTTCAACTCTGCATTTTGTTTTTACTTATGGATCACATGTGTGTGTTTTATATGTGGGGGGAAATCATAATTCAAAGCCAGTATCTTACTCCTTACCCAGTATCCCTAGAAAAAAGGAAAATGATGATAGAAGCCATGTATCTCCCTAGGTGGAAGAGAAGCACTACTATGCTTCTGTTAGTTCTGTTGCAGTCACCAACTGTTGTGCAATTCTTCCTACAAGGTAGGGGTACAGCCTTGCCCCTCTCATCTGAACCACCATTCCAAAATGTCTCACTACTGCCAAGGTCTTATTCCTTAAGTGTGCTTAAAGTGGAAGAGGGGGAACATCATTCTGGCAAGGGGCTAGAGTGGAAAATTGTTACATTCTATAGAGTGTTGAAAAGAAAGAAGACTAATTTTTATGGTTCAGTGAGCCTATGAAGCCTGGTTTTAATGACTCTACATATTTTTGTTGTCAACAATTTATTGCTTGGATCACTTTTAAAAAAAACTGGAGAGGTTTGAATCATTTCCAGCTTGGTCTGTTCGCCTCCGGTAGGAAAGATTAACTGTCTGAAAATAATGAAGGAAAGGAGACGCCAAGGCAGCAGCTCTTTCTCTGTTGTAAATACAGTCCAACTCTCTCATCCTTGGGAGTTCAGGGAAAAGTGAAGCTGGGGAAGCAGATGCTTCAACTTGTCCAGCCTTCCTTGTGTATGCTGAGGAAGCCTTTAGGGTGCTTCTAACCAGAGCAAGCAGGATAGCTTTTCATGTGATTATATAAAGCCAGAGCATGGAAGTATTACCCTTCCATGCTACAGCTTCCACAATTCCACAACCATTGGACAGTTTCTACTATGTATTATTCTTCCCCAATTTGATACCCTCTGGATATTTTAGATGACAGCATCCATAATTTTTTATAATTTCACATGTTGGTTGGGGTTGTGGGAATTACAACCTAAAACTTCTAGAGAGCACTAGATTGGAGTATGTTGATATATGTGATTAACTTTAATTTGATTAACTTTGCTTTTTGATTATAATAATACTTATAATTTATCTTAGTGCTACTGTGGCAGCGGGTAGCCTACCTTGATTAGGGGAATGACTATACTTCTATGCAGAATACATCATGCAAAAGGCTGGACTGGATGAATCCCAAACCGGAATTAAGATTGCCAGAAGAAATATCAACAACCTCCGATATGCAGATGATACCACTCTGATGGCAGAAAGTGAGGAGGAATTAAAGAACCTCTTAATGAGGGTGAAAGAGGAGAGCGCCAAAAATGGTCTGAAGCTCAACATCAAAAAAACGAAGATCATGGCCACTGGTCCCATCACCTCCTGGCAAATAGAAGGGGAAGATATGGAGGCAGTGACAGAGTTTACTTTCTTGGGCTCCATGATCACTGCAGATGGGGACAGCAGCCACGAAATTAAAAGACCCCTGCTTCTTGGGAGGAAAGCGATGACAAACCTAGACAGCATCTTAAAAAGCAGAGACATCACCTTGCCGACAAAGGTCCGCATAGTCCAAGCTATGGTTTTTCCAGTAGCGATGTATGGAAGTGAGAGCTGGACCATAAAGAAGGCTAACCGCCGAAGAATTGATGCTTTTGAATTGTGGTGCTGGAGGAGACTCTTGAGAGTCCCCTGGACTGAAAGGAGAAGAAACCTATCCATTCTGAAGGAAATCAACCCTGAGTGCTCACTGGAAGGACAGATCCTGAAGCTGAGGCTCCAATACTTTGGCCATCTGATGAGAAGAGAAGACTCCCTGGAAAAGACCCTGATGTTGGGAAAGTGTGAAGGCAAGAGGAGAAGGGGACGACAGAGGACGAGATGGTTGGACAGTGTCATTGAAGCTACCAACATGAATTTGACCCAACTCCGGGAGGCAGTGGAAGACAGGAGGGCCTGGCGTGCTCTGGTCCATGGGGTCACGAAGAGTCGGGCACGACTTAACGACTAAACAACAACATACTTCTAAAGAGCCTTGGATCAACACATCCTCTTATAATCTCTTTTCAGTGTAGAACATGTTTTAAAACTGTTATTTTAAATTTGCTTTAAGCCTTTTAGAAAGCTTGATTGGTGATATATTATTTTTCCTGACACCCTTGTTATTGGGCAGGCAAATATGTACACATTCCTAATGTTAAAATAGTATTGTCCCTCACAAAATAAATCAAATATTTCTTAAAAGTGTTGGAAAGTGGGCTTTCTTCTATTGCAAGCAAATATATGTGCTTTTTCTCCTACAGATTCAAAAAAGATGGCGAGGCTATTACATCCGAAAATATATCCATAATTATTATGCACTGAAGAAGTACCTGGAAGCTATTGCTTTGAATAATGAGATGGTCAGGTAAAGATAAAGTACTGAATGGTAAAACTTTCAATTTCTTTTTTTAAAATTTCTAAATAGTTTATGGAGCTAATTAAATTATTTCTTCACGGAAAGAATTGCCTCTATTATCCAATATATAAAGTAGACTTCTTTTACCCTCTCTTCTTAAGCACATGCTGCCAAATTATGATCTCGGTTATACCAGTATGCATGATGCAGATATGATTCTATTGAATTCACTGGACTGAGCCCAAAACTGAAATACATGCAACAGCACCAAAGTTATCTCCTTGCAGTTGCACAGAAGAAAATACTCCTTTGTGTGACTAAGCCTGTAGAATGGAATGGCGCAAGAGGCCTGGGCAGAATCCTGGTTTCTTATGTTACTATGTGACTACATAAGTATTCCCTGCCCTCCCCATCCCCCAGCTCCCCTTTGCACACCTGGTAGTGGCTGCAGGCCTGTCAGAAGGAAAAACTGATTTTGGCCAAGCTGTTGTAGTGCATTATTGGGCTCCGCTGCTGAGTGAAAGCACATATCTAGCTTGCGCTTATTACTTGTTTTAGGCACACGTTCAAGACTTGCCTGTGTTTGCCAGCCTTCCCAGTTTAGTTCTGCTTTCCCATTTATATATAGATAACATAATTGTTGTAACTGGATGTTGTGTATCGTTCGTATTCTATTGTTTGATTATTGCTGTATACCATTTTTAACTCTTCAGATATAAATGGCTTATGAATAATTAAAAATTAATTGATAGGGGACTGAAAGAAGGAAGTATTGCTGGACCAATTTAATTCTTCGTTACAGATGATGAGTTTAACTAAGAGCTGCATGCAATAAATAGTTTGCTTAAATTTCCCTCCTTGAAGTGGGCCTGCTCTAGTGCAGATCCTGATTCAGGAGCAGGTTCCCCACCTAGCCACCTCTGTTGAACCTCAATGGCAAGGCTTTAAGTCCCAAAGCCATGTTATCCTTAACAGTCCAACTTCTGGAAGACTTTCCCAAGGCAATCTCCACCCAGGTCTTGAAATCTTAGATTTGTTCTGCATTAGGATGGTCCCCGTGTGCCCCCCCAAGGGCCAGCTCCTGAATCCCAAGATTTAAGGTGCAAAACTGCTGAATGCTGTTGAATGCCAAGGCATCCATAGGGAGTTCACCATTCCCGTGGCTTCCTCTCTGCACAACCCATGAGCCTGTCCTCGTATTTACACTCAGCACTGTCCTCTAAACTGTCTTTCTTCTTGTGGGCAAATTTCTGTCAAACAGACCAAATGTTCCTATTCAACTCAAACATCCAGCCACTCTCACAATTGACCTACAGGGAGAGTGGGTAATTCAAGGCTTGAATTTAAAGAAAGCCAAGGTGGACACAGGAAGTCTTTATAAAGCCTCTCAGTCCCATCCACCTTGGCCAGGAGGGAGGTGGATGTTAGCATCCACATGCTCTAACCCTTTCTGGGAGGAAGGGAAAGTGCCCACATCTCTGCATGCAGCAAGGCCCAATGGCTCACATTAGGAATGGTGAATTTACTCCATAAAAATAACATTTTGCATCATTTAGTTTTCACTGTCAACACAGGTAGTAAAAATGAAATGGGAAATCCTATGGCAGCCAAAAACACAAATAATTCCTATTTATCACAAGACGAAAAAGCTACTATATGTCTAGATAGCCCTATTTGTCTCTGTTTTTTTGTTAACACGTAGTACGTTCATGTTTTCCTAGTGAGACGGCGCCACTTACAGAGATAAATTAGTTTGCTTAATTCAAGAGCTGAGGGTGCACTTGCTAGATGTGTAGACTTGTAATCTGTAGCTCTATATGCAAAAATTGCCTTAGTTATGAACAAGAAAATAATGTAATGAAATTAAAAACTAATTCAGAGATACATCTTGGGAGCAATAATAAACATTTTAAAGCAAATAATAGGAAAACTTGCAATATAGTCAGTTTGTCTTCTATTTTTACAGTCTCAAATATTTTTTATTATTTATTTAATTATTATTAAATATTTATTTATTATTTATTCAACAGGGATGAGTGCAAAGTTCTATACCTGGGGGGAAAACCAAATGCACAGTTACAAGATGGGGGATACCTGGCTCAGTAATACTACATGTGAGAAGGATCTTGAAATTATTGTAGATCAAAAGCTATGAGCAAACAGTGTGATGTGGCTGTAAAAATGGCAAATGCTATTTTAGGATGTATTAACAGAAGTATAGTCTCCAAATCCCGTGAGGTACTGGTTCCCCTCTATTCAGCACTGGTTAGGCCTCCCCTTGAGTATTGTGTCCAGATCTGGACACCACACTTGAAGAAGGATGGCAACAAACTGGAGCAAGTTCAGAGAAGGGCAGCAAGGATAATCAGGGGGCTGGAAACCAAGCCATATGAGGAAAGACTGAAAGAACTGGGCATGTTTAGCCTTTAGAAAAGAAGACTGAGGGGAGATATGACAGCAGTTTTCAAATACTTGAAAGGTAGTCATACAGAGGGGGGGCAGGATCTGTTCTCAATCATCCCAGAGTGCAGAACACATAATAATGGGCTCAAATTACAGGAAGCCAGATTTAGGCTGAATCTTAGGAAAAACTTATTAACTGTTAGAGCAGTGCGACAATGGAACCAATTATGTTGGGAGGTAGTGAGTGCTCCAATGCTGGAGACATTCAAGATAAAATTGGATAACCATCTGTCAGATCTGCTTTGACTTGGATTGCTGCCATGAGCAGGGGGTTGGACTCAATGGCCTTATAGGTCCCTTCCAACTCAATTATTCTATTATTCTAAATTAAATTATTTATATGCCACCTTTCTCCCCATAAGGGCCCCAGTGTGGCTCACAACAGATAAAATAACAAAATTAAAAACACTGTGTAAATATCATGTTAAAAAAAATTAAACATACATTAAGATTAAAGCATCAAGTATAAAAACAATTCACAAGCATTTCAAAAACATAAAGCCAACATATATTTTCAAAAATATATATTGGCTTTAACTGTTACTTACAGCATTTAATGTTTTACTTGCAGCATTAAAGGTATGCAATGAGCTGAGAAAATTATGTAACTCCAGATTAGGCAGAAGTCATAAGAGCCTGTTCTATCCACAGACCCTCTGCCATGGCCTAATTATGCCTCATTGGAAACAAGTTTCACTGGAGACACTTTGGATTAAACAATACATTAAGAGACAAACATGGGATTCCCAGTAGTGGCTGAAATCCTGTTGCAGTTATGCAAATAACGTAACTTTTAGAAGCAAATTGTTGTATGCTAACAGATTTCCTTAGACTTTGTCTGTTGCATTTGGAGTCGTATAACTCAGTGTGCAGCCTATGAAAATTTCTTAAATTATAGCAGTTGACCTTTAAAGGTTATGTCATTCGTGTAACTGCACAACAGGATTTCAGCCAATGTTTTCTTTGCAACACTACTGCAGGGCAGAGAGAACATGAAGAGGAGAATTGAGCAGTTTCCAATTCTCCCTTATGAATCCCACCACCAAGGATCCCTCTAAGGTGCGCAGGTGCATGCATACACTTGACTCCACCTCCCTCCACGCAGTATTCCTCCTCCTCCACACAGCCCCTTTGGTTCTGGTTGCGACAGAACTCCATGCATATGCAGAAGGGTGGAGTCATGCATGCACGCACGGGAGAAGCGCAAGAGAGAGGTGGAGCCCTGCCCAGCAGGGCTGAAAATTAGAGGGTACATTGCCCACCACTCATTTTTAACTCTTTTTTTCTCTAGGTGACTTCTGAAATTTGTGGAACACAATTGATATGAGAGTGCTTAAGGGAGAGAATCAGTGGACAGGAGAAAATTTAAAAATTCCTCTCCCATTCGCTGATTCTGTACTACATATCATCCATGGTTCCTGTGTTCATGGAGCCATGTTTGCCAATGAACTGTGTAGTTTTCTTATCCCAAAGGAAGCAATCTGGACAGAGGCAAATAGCAGTTCATTTTTAAATCAAGGATATATCACAAAACTATATTCTTATTATCCCATTTGTACTGTAGACGTCTGGGCTCAGCTTTAATTCAAGCCCAAATTGAAAATTAGTTACTCAGCTATTCTGCCAAATATTTAATGAAGCCCCCAGCCAGTCAAAATAGCACCTTTTATTTTTGACTTTGGAACAAACTCAAGAGCTCAAAT